>OX387430.1:40368234-41049484 GCA_947563755.1 Lochmaea crataegi | reverse complement strand
GCTATGCTTTATCTACTACTATTAATTTTATTAAGAAATATAGGTAATATCATGCAGATTGGTCAAAAAAATTGCAATTTGCAAAAAAATTATTTAAAATTAGGAATTTTCACAATGAATAAATTAACATTAACGTAAGTACCTACATGATGTAAGTAATACTTTTTATTATTAACTATTTATTTATAAAATTATTCAGTTTAAATTTGTGTATGTCATCTCCAGTAAATGACTGTGATTTCTTCGGTTGGTAGCCCTCTGACTGTCTTTTTAATAAAGCACGAACTTTTGGGTAAGATCCTATACTCACATTATGTTAAAGATTAAGTGTGCTTTTGAGCATGGAGTAATGGCTCCACAATGTGGACGAATTATATTTCTTTGTCAATTCATCTTGGTGCCATTTTCTAGTCGCCAGACTGTAATTTTTCCTTGATTTCTCTGGAAGTAATTCAAGTGATGCTACTTGTGCGGCTGCACGAATTTCTGGAGGGGTGCATGGAATTTCGTTTTCAGAGTCGGAATGCATGAGAAACACGCGTTAAACACAATTTAATCTCAACTGAAAACTGTAAAATTACTGCAAACGTCTAATATACTATATTTGTCAAAATCAATTTATATTAGTTGCCCTAGTAACAACAATCCAAGCAAGATCGATTCTATTTTGTAACGCGGTCATGTTATGGATGATAAACGTATAAAAATTTGTATTCCACAGGTGTGTAATATGAGTTACATTATGTAGTTACTATCACATGCATAATGCGTCTATTATTAAATAGTCGCAGATAAAGGACTTTTTTTCGGCGCATTCGGGAGAAAATATACACTTGGCAACTATGGCAAAAAAAACTTGAAGGAAATATAAGAAATTAAGGGAAAACTGCACGAATCTTTTTCCATTCTCCAGTAATAAGCCGTCAAAATGTGTTACTTTATAGTATTGTGGTCCTCTGAATCTAGATTACATTCTCCAGCCCGACTCTTTTTAAGTAGCCAATCAGCCTCGAGACTGAATCTTTCATGTAATTTCTTGCCGGTGGCTTCTCATCCCTTAGTATTAAGATACCGCACATTGGCCAGGCATAGGATATTCTCTGAAGTTTCCTCCTCTAGGTGACTTAATCTGCACATGGCTTTGTCTATCAACCCCTATGAACCCCATAAGCTTTGCGTGCATGTTAACCTGACAGTGCCCCGTCAACATACCCACTACGGCTTTGACAGTTTTCCTATCTTTGCTCATTAGGTCTGCCGTAAAAGTTGGCGAATGTCCTCTAATGAACTGTTTCGCCTGTCTCTGTCCTGGTAAAGTTACCCACCATTCTATAGATTTTTGTGCATATTTATTGTCGACTTTGCGACGCCGCAGAAGGGTTCCGGTCCAATGAATGGCATTGATGAGTTTTGGTACTTTGTTTCTTTGGCAATTGGAATCACCGATCCTCCTAGCACTATTGGCCTTAAGCCTTATAGTGCCTTATTTTGTAAGTAATTGCGCAAGTACATCAAAATTACCGATAATTTTACATGGCAGCGAGAGTTCATTTTCATACTTAGAAATGACCGAAAGCACCTAACTTTAGAAAATGGTTCGTGAAATCGGGTAATAATGTGTCTTCTACACTTTATAACCGAGATACAGGGTGTTTTATCAATTCGGCCTATTTGTTTCGGACCTCATAGCTTCCGAATTACCCTGTATATTATTTTGAAATTTGGTACACGTAATAACCAGTATCTGGAAACTCCATCAAAGTATCACCAGAAAGATAACCCAGGTCAGACTTAACAAAAAATTTCAAAATTCGTCTTTTCTAAAAAGATTACCCTGTATATATGTTTTTTTTTAAATTGAAAGATCATAAAAAATCGAATCTACTCATTTTTTTTTAGTTTTCCACATACAATGATACTTTGAGAATATAATTTGAAAAATTTTTATAGTTTGTATTTCGAAAAAGCTTTTTGTGTTAGCAACGACACAAATAGCTTTTATTGTATCGATAGAAATTGAACGAAAATGTATCTATCTATCCACTAAAGTTTATCAATTTAATGGTTTTAAGTAAGTTGTTACGACTGTTTTGAAATGAAATTTAATGATGCGATCATAATGTACCCAAATAGTTTCGATGAAAACGTTTATTGTAAAAATATTAACACTTCTGTTAAAAGCAATTCTTTTTGCTGTTGACAGATTGAGATTTATTTAAACCTGAACATTCAATATTAAAAGTAGAAATTTTTATTTATAATCGTCATAGCCGCAATATTTTTTAAATGAAAATAGAATGCTGAGCTGAAGGTGTTGTTGTTTTCAAATGAAATTTAGAAACTTTATAGCAAATTTCAAAAATGAAATATAATGTATGCCTACAGTATGTCCACGGATGAGGTGCACAAGAGGTAATGAATGCATTTTTATTGAAAAAAAAATGTCATTACTTATAAAAAGTTTTGTTTGTTTCAAAACCCCATAAGATGTAATAAAATTCGAGTTATTCAAAAACTGTTTCATTTTATAGTAAGTTCTACAGTGTGTCGCATTTAAGATGAAGATACCCTCATATTTTCGCTGTTTGAAAGATTACAGATTTGAATTTTTGCAGAGTCATACATGTTGATGGGCCACATCTTTTAAGTTAATCAGCTGAAATCTGAACTTCAATCCCAGCCTACTACGATTTTACAAACGGGGTGACTTTTCTATATTTTGCTTCGCGTTAGAAATATCTGTTATATTTTCTTATTTCTAGCGTATTATATTTATTAGACAAGACTCATTAATGAATATGGCCAAAGTTAAAATGCAAACAAGTTAAGAGAAGTGGTCTGAATGGAAGAAAATAAAATAATAGTAGTTGTGTATGGACCAAACGAAGATGATAAGAAAGAAAATAAAGATAAATTCTAGGAAGAATTAACTAGGATAACCGAAGAAACCAAAGGCGAAATATACATACTAGGAGATTCAATAGCAGAGTAGGTAAAAAGGACGAACTGTACACAGAAGAAATATGAATATATGGAGAGAATAGCAGAAATAACAATGGCAAAGAGAATGTAAGGCTTTTGCGTCATGCACAATCTATTGATTACCAATACATATTTCCAACATAAAGATATTCACAAGTAGAGAAGTGAAAAGTAGGAATGAAAAATCAATAATCGACTACGTACTAGTGGAGAAAAGTAATAGAAGGAAGATAATAGATACGAAAGTACGAAGAGGGCCAGAGATCGGAAGTGTCCACTTTGTAGTAATAACTTACATAAAAGAACAAAGCTATAACGAAGTAGATATTAAAAAGGAAAATGTAAATACTAGTAAAACAGAAATTATAAGATCGTATAAACTTAGAGAACCAGTTATTGCGGAGAAATACGAAAGACAAATAACAAAAAAACTAGAAAACATAAAAATAGAGAATGAAGGAAATATTGAAAAAGCATTGAATATATTTAAGAACATGAAACTTACTACAGTTAAAGAGATATGTGGAACTAACAAACAAACACACAGTAAAAAAACAGCCTCGTGGACAGATGCAATAAAGAAGCAAGTTAAGAAGAAGCAAGAAGCATGGAAACGCTATCTTTCAGAACAAACAATAAAAAACTACGATGAATATAAAAAAGAAGGAAAGAAAGAAAAAATTATTGTTGGAGACTCAAAAAAAGACACATGGGATAAATTTGGAGAAAAGATGGAACGCAGCAGTAAAGAAAACCAGAAATTATTCTATATAGTCCTGAAATCACTTAGAAAAGACAGCTCACAAAATATAAATAACTACATACAAAATAAAGGAGGAGAATTACTAGCTGATGGATTAGAAATTGCCAACAGATGGAAATAATACTTTGAAGATCTGCTGACGGAAAAAAGCAATGACAAAGATATACGACTACGACATCAGCAAGGAGGAGAAGAACAAAAAAAGAGCGACAAGAAGTATAACTGAAATACTTGCAAAAACAGAAAAATGGGAAGGCGGCAGGATATGACAAATTAACAGTAGACATGCTCAAAAATATAGGACAAGAAGGAAAACAAATTATGCTGAATATTTATAAAAAAATATGGGAACAGGAAGAAATGCCAAAAGACTGGATCAGATCTCTCATAGTTCCGATATATAAAGGCAAAGGCAGTGAAAAGGACTACAATAACTATAAAGGAATTACATTACTATGTACTGCCATGAAAATATTTGAACAAATAATAGACAAAACACTGAAGACTATATTAGAAAATACGTTGGATGAGTCGCAAATTGGATTTAAGAAGGGCAGAAGCAGGGCGTCGGCCCAGCTTTGTAGTGGAACGCTTCGGATGCGATAATTACTACCAAGCAAGGGGATACACCGTCGTAGAGCCCGTACAGCCTGCAGCGAAATACTTTAGATTACTAGGGTCAGTAGCATATCACAGCTCGCAGGCATTATACCAATGAGCACGAGGTATAATGGAGATATGACGTCTTTCAGATGAGACGTAAAAACCGAGGTCCCGAGTCCATGGATGTTGGGGCTCGATAAAGATCCCTACCACTGGTTGGAACACTAGTGGATTCGGCAAAATTTCCGGTTAGGGGTAGAGTGCTCCCGGCATCGGTGATTGGCCTAAGTTGCAGACATAGACCGACGTTAAATAACCGAAAAAAAAGGGCAGAAGCACACAAGATCATATTTTTTCTATAAAGCAAATAACTGAAAAAGCCTGACAAGAAAAGAAAAAGATATACCTAGCATTTATTGACTTAGAAAAAGCATTTGATAAAACACCAAGAAGAAAGCTATGGAATATTCTAAGAAAACGCGGAGTTAGTAGTAAGCTTATAAAATTAATACAAATGATATATAGTAATAATACTAACTTGGTTATAACCAATAACCTACAATCGTAAGCATTTGAAACCACCGAAGGATTAAGACAAGGAGGCAGTTTAAGCCCAGCTCTATTCATTACCTATATGGACGAAATAATAAAGAAATGTAAGGAAAAAAACAAAAAATTCAATATAGGATCTTAACAAAGTAGAAGTGTCGCAAGGGGCATTTGCTGACGATAGTTATTTTTGCAAAAACTAAAGAAGATCTGAAACACAATTTAGAAACATGGAATAGTATCTTGAAAGAAGACGGGATGATTGTTATGAATAAAAACAAAACGAAAGTTATGGTTATAGGAGGAGGACAAGAAAAAATAGTTATAGAAATTGAAGGAAAAGTTATAGACCAAGTGACAACATTTCAATACTTGGGAATAACAATTGATCAACAAGGAACATAAGAAGCAGAAATTAATAAAATAATAGAAAAAATAATGAAACTCTACTAGGTATACGATGAACAAAACATTCATAAACAATAAAAGACTATAAAAAAATACCAAGATAAAAATATTTAAAGCAATATATAGGCCATTATTAACTTATGGATGTGAAACGTGGTTGCTAAATCAAACACTGAAGAGCAAAATACAGGCAGTTTAAATGAAATACCTAAGAAGTGTCCAGGGCGTTACAAAAAAGACAAAATTAGGAACACAGATATACGAAGTAATCTAAAAATAGTACCCTAGAATTTATAGAATACAGACAATTAGTATGGAGGGGGCATTTACAAAGAATGGAAAATACAAGACAGATTAAGAGAATATGGGAAGCAAAAATATTAAAAAATAAAAGAAAAGGAAGACCAAGACAAACATGGAATAAAACTATTCCAGAAATATTAAAGAATAAAGGGAAAACATGGCAGGACGCAAAGAAAATGGCAAAAAGCCGAAAAAATTGGAAAAGCTTTATAAGAATTTAGCTAAAGACTCGTACCCTGACACCAATTATTTGGTAAATAGGGTCCCGATTATATATATTATTACAGTTTCCTGTGAAATTGTCGTATTTAGTGAAACGTGTTACCAATAGATATCGAAGAATGAATTATTCTAACGCTTTAAAACAAACAGTGCCCGTTCAACTAAGAAGAACCAACTACTTCCCGGGCTATATGCCCCGACAGACATTGAAATACACATCTAAGTCAAACGGGGTTTGTATGACCTACAAGATTTAACCAACCATTATGGTTTGTAATTAGAAGAGCCTATGGGCTTGTCAAATTTTTTTGATTTTGGTTTGCGGTTGGAGGTGAAGATGTCACTATTGTCACAACTTTAACATTTCCGTCACTGGAAGACATGTATTGATTGTGATTTTAGTGTCAAATTCAGTCCGGGATTAGGCTCTTAGAGCTCTCGGAAGGAGAACATATACCTTGTACTGATGAGACGTAAATACGCCGAAACCAATCTGCATGTTATGTTGTTCCTTCTAATTGCAAACCAGAATGGTTGGTTGAATCTTGTTATCATACCGACGCCGTTTGACTTAGATGTGTATTTTAATGTCTGTCGAGGCATATAGCCCAAGAAGTAGTTGCTTCTACTTAGTTGATCGATCACTGTTTTTGAAAAATATTTTTCAAAACTTCATTGTAAAGCGTTAGAATAATATATTTATTTTTCAATATCTAATTTTGTATATTTATGATAATTTTTTTGTACGTCAAAATATGACGTTCTCATCAATTTGACACGGTTAAACGGGTCTTGGGATTCAATCACTTATTTAAACAGATTTTGTTCAAAAAATGGTGGTGTCTGATTGGTCTATGCCATGATGAGGGAAATAATCACTCAAAGACTTTGGAGGAGCGATAAGTTTTGCCCCAAATTTCACGTTAGTCAAAATCTACATAAATCGTCAGTACTTCAATGTATCACCGCACAGCCAAAAAATAATAGATTGTACATATAAACTGTGTCGTAAATATGGCTCTAATTCAACTGTTGCTTGTGATATATTTCCGGTACCGGTAAGTATGATCATATTAAGAATCCAAACTTGAAGGTAAGTTTGTAATATACTTATTGCCGGTTATAATCTATATAAAGTTTGTTTGTGTCCAAAACTATAACATTTTAGCTGATAATAGACCTGATGACTGATTTTGAAAAACTGCTCCACGATATTTCTACGCATAAGCTAGCTAGAATAGTAATGGCGTCTCTATTACATCACACATCTGTAAATATTTCACAGTTTGCAAATTAAAAATTTACTAATTTGAATTATTTAGTGAAAACTATCATTTAAACGATGCAAAGCCAGAAAATACGATGAAAGTTCGAACGATATACAAAAGGTTGACGTCACACGTTTTTGATCGGTGTTTTTGCTAAGATGGCGGATTGTCATATTTTGTATTTATATTTTTACTAAAATAAATAAAATCACAATGAAGGACTTCGGTCCAAGTTGCCAACCCAAAAAATTTCATATTTTTATATCACAGGGGAAGGGACATTTCAAAACAAATTTGTTATGTTTAGGTTCGCGTTGTTTATAAATATAAGTAAACTGAGCCTCGGCTCTTCAAAACAGGTAATTGCATCCAAATATCGATATTTGTAACGATCATGTCCGATTGGCTGAAATTTATGTTGGAGCTCCAGATTTTACGTCAATCGCAATATCGTCATTGGATTAGAGATATATCGCGAATGACAGTATTGACATGAAATCAGGTGCTCCAACACAACTTTCAGCAAATCAGACATGACCTTAACAAATATCGATAATTACCCAATTTGATGAGCCCAGGCTCCGTTTACGGATATTTATAAATAATACGAACCTTCAAATGACAAATTAATTCTGAAATTTCCCTTCCCCTGTGGGAGAAAAATATGAAATTTTTTGGGTTGGCAACTTGGACCGAAGTCCCCAATTGAATTGTAAAAATATGTGATTGCTTTAGAATATTTGTAATCTATACCTACAATTATTTCAGTTATTCTTAGTGACTGTCATCATGTCTATTGTCCGTTAAAAACTATATCCAAAGATAATCGATTGAGTACTTACTTCTGTTGGAGCTGTTTGTTCTATTTGTGGACCGTTTGAGTCAGTTTCGTGCGGTGGTGGCCAAGCTACTCGTTTGACACCTGTAAAGGATATTAATGTCAAAAGTTGAATCTACAATGTTCTTTAATATTTTATGTATAGTAATGTTACGTATTCAGCCCTATTCAGTAACTGATGTAGAGATGGAGGAGTCTAACTGAAATCTTGACAAATGGGAATGTTATACAGGGTTAGTCATGAGGTGCTTTACATACTTCTACCATATGTAGAGTCCCTCACGTGGCTACCAAAAAGTGTCAACTCCTCTTTATTAATTTACAGGGTGATTCGTGAAATTGACCGTAAATTTTAATGTTTAATGTTTAACTAGTACCAGTCGAATGCTTGATAGTAGTGTACTGTTTCATGGAAAAATGACGCCGTGTAAACAATATAGCCGATTAAAATGTATGGTCAATTTCACAAATTAATAAAGAAGAGGAATTGACACTTTTCAGTAGCCACATGATATCCTCCCTGAGGGACTCTACATATGGTAAAAGTATGTAAAGTTCCTCATTACTCACCCTGTATTCTTTTTGAGAAATCGGTAAGATACACAACTCTCCAATTCCTTCTGAATTTTATCTCCAAATAAAATAGCCATCACAAAATCCATTTTAAGAAACGAAAAAAACTGTTTTTTGAGGTTAACCTGAAATGCAAGTACGTTGCAACTGTCAGGTCGATAGTTGCATATTTAGTGACAGATTCCGATATTAAAATGCTACTTCGACAGTGCTGGTGATGTTACAGAATAGGGCTGATCTTGTACGAATCAGTTTTCTTCTACGAAAAAAGTGTTTATCCGTTGTATTTTAGTGAAGCTTATACTGACAGAGGAGCAATCAATTTTTATTTCAACGTTTCAATATTCTTGATAACGGTAGCTAGACCTCTACCGAAACGTTGAAGTAAAAATATAAAAAAAGATTTTGGCTTAATTAGATAGCAGGTAATTGAAAAAATTGTATTGCAAATTTTCTAATACGAAGCAACATGAATTAAAGAACATTTTAACACTAAGAATATAACCAAGAGAGAAAATAGTTTGTCAATTTTATCTGTAGGTACTCGATAATGTGTAATATAAAGCATGATTTAAGGTGGACTCATGCAAGTAAAAATCAAAAACTTGAGTGAATTTCAAACTTAAACTACGAACATAAAACCATGTGATGTAATGTAGGTGTTCATGTAAGAAACTCAGCAAAAAATAAGATTAGAATTAAAGCAACTTCCAACTAAAGATTAATGATTTCCATGAATTTGTGCATACGTCAAGTCCGCATTTAGTTCGCAATCCATTTGATTTTCAATAAAATAAACCCACAGAAACAATCTTTTATATCTGTGAATGAATCCGCGATCATACTTTCTAGGCGATAGAAGGTTAAAAGTTGCAGGTGTGATTCTATGGAAACCATACAAGGAGATCGAACTCCATGTATTCCAATTACTGGTCATGATAGAGGGCACCACTTAAAATCTTGCACCAAAACATCTGACGGCAGAACAATAACAGCCAATCATAAAACTCGAGTTCATGACGTCTTATTGGTTGCTAGCTTCTTCGACAGTTCGCGGTTTGCGTGTGTGGTAAGTGAGGTTAGGTCATAGAAATGGAAAATATTGTGAATAGGAAATCCGTTTTTGGTCCTCGTTTCCAAAAATATCGAAAATTGTGGTAAAATATAAAATATTTTTACTAAGGTAGGTATATAATTTTAGTCTATCACAATAAATATTCTTTCCTACTTCATTTATCTTTGAATATTTTTTAATTACCTTTGGTACTTTAAAAAATCGTGGATTTTTCAAATTCAGCTCGCGTCTTCGTCTTATATTACCAGCACTACCACTAATGCAATTTTTAACAACGCACACCTTGCCCCTTATAAATTTTTATTATGAAAATTTCAATTTTCTTGTTTTTACAGTAACGCCTCGGTGAAAAAACAAACGGCTTAGATAGACGATTTTGAGGACAGATTTTGTCAATTTTCCCGTATGTGTTCGATCTCCATGTCTCTGTGTAGTGAATACTGTGAATATACTCTGGGTTGTTGACAGTTGACAGATATTCCTAGAAAGAAGAGAAGGGAGTATAATATCCACCCTCAGCATTGATCCAAATTGCAGGTCTTGTCGCTGTACTCGCGGTCTTCTTTGAATATTACATATTTCGCGATAGTTGTAGATGTACAGGGTTTCTCATTATATTTTGACCCCCACTTATTTTCATTAATTTCGGGAATACCAAAAAAAGTTCCAAATGAAAGTTGTATTATTTTATCTGTACCGACCAAAAATGTAGCAACAGACTGAATTTTGTATAAAGGGAGTGCCCAATAAAATGCATCTTCAATATTTTATAGTTTTGAGTAGCCCTGCATTGTGTAGCATAAGTTTTGTTCCATAATGGCGCATGGTACTACAAAAGGGTAACCATAGGTGGCTATGCAACTGACATTTCAAAATAAAACAATTATTAATTTATTATAAGCTGCCAGTCCTTATACCAAAATGAGTTATACTACAGATGAAAAAGTAGATATATTCTCAATTTATGTAAAAAATAATGAAAACAAACAAGCGGCAAGAAGAGAATATAGGCTGATTTATCCGGATCGAGAGACTCCTTCTGCAAATACATTTTTATATAATTATCGTCGTGTCATAAAATGATGAAATGTTTGAGCGGAAGAAGCGTACTATCGTATGAAATGATGAAGATCTTAATACTTTGGTTCACTTTGAAGGTAAAAATTGAATACTTAAATACAAAGCATAATGACATTTTTATTTTAGAAAATTCCGAAACTAGTTTAAACAGTGCTACTAATGCATTAGAGAAAAGCCGTGCGACGATACATAGACTTTTAAGAAAGCACAACTATGAGCCGTACAAAATATTACCGGTACAAGAACTTACCGTTGTTCATATAAGAAACACATTTTATGGACAGATGAAACAAATTTTTCAACTTCGGGCAATTTTAATAAAAGAATAGGTATTCGTGGGAACAGAAAAATAATAGAAATAGAAAACAAATTAAAAAGTCAGGAAGAAAATCAATAAATATGTTGGTGCGGAATATTTCTAAACAAAATAGTTAGACCAATGTTTTATGATTATAAATTAACCGGGGAATCATATTTGGACACCGTTATTACAGAAATGGATGAGTTATTAAATCAAAATTATACACAAAATCAATTAAATAGTATGATATTGCAGCAGGATGGAGCACCACCACATAATATCGTAGCCGTTCAAGAAAATTTAAGTAATCAATTTCATGTGTGGATCGAAAATAGGGGACCATTGAATTGCCGCCAAATAGTCCCGACTTAACACCATGTGATACCTTTTTATGGGGGTTTTTAAAAGAAAAAGTGTATTTTGATTCAAATACAAATATTAACACTATCACGGCAAAAGTTCTCGCTTGAAAATTTAAATGGTCATGATGACACCAATATCTAATGCATTAGAAAAATTGGAAACGAAGATATTTCTTGTGCGTTGATAACAATGGAGGGCACTTTGAGCATCTATTGTAATCTTAAATGCAGTATTGTATCTTAAGTCATTAATTTTGTTGACTCTCTAAATATATAAGTTGTTTTTGAACTATATGTGAATTTATTTCATATCTTATAGTAGTACCATACGCCATTATAGAACAAAACTAATGCTACACAATGTTATATATTTGTAATCAGGAAATGCAGGGCTACTCAAAACTATAAAAAATACAGGGTGTCCCATTAAAAATATTGAAGATGCATTTTATTGGGCACTCCCTTTATACAAAATTCAGTCTGTTGCTACATTTTTGGTCGGTACAAATGAAATAATACAACTTTTATTTGAAACTTTTTTTGGTATTCCCGAAATTAATGAAAATAAGTGGGGGTCAAAATATAATGAGAAACCCTGTACACTATGATCACTGCAAGCGTAGGTGGACATACCAATAGACGAGCTCTACACAAGGCAAATGCTGCCAACATGACGAATAAAAAATTACTGAAAAAGGCTAGTCGCATAAGAAAGTGGTTTTTCGGGTGTAATGGGTAGTTAATTATGGGTAGTTATAGGTTAGAATTTATGCTTATTGTTAAATTATAGGTTATTAACTTTAGTATGTACATGTTTAGTTATAATAATAATTGTTGTAATCATAAAATATATCGACTAAGCAGTTTGATTATAATTTATTTATCGATATAAGTAACAATTGCAAAATAAGCAGTCACGCGCTAGATTGAAAGAATGTCTAGGCTGGCAATTGTTGCTTTGGGTTTTTGGTCAGAGAGTGCAAATTAAACATTTGTCCAAGAAAGATGTGTTTTATTTAAAGAACTTCAACCCTAATTAAAGGGAACCTAAACAAAATAATTTAACATTTTTAGACCGGTCAATTTTTGGTTTTTCTCATATATTTTGAGTCCCTTCACCACCCATGTTGTACCTACCCAAAAAGTTTAGAGGTCTGTTTAGTTTGGGGTATTTTAAATCTTACAGTTGACGAAAAACAAATGTTAGCTGTCAACACATATTCGTATCATTAAGGTATTAGGCATTATTCAGCATTCTTTGTTAGGCTTTATTTGGGTTTCTGGTATATTGTATAAGTATTACTGATTTTTATCTTCTACCTTTATCTGTTTGTGATTTGTGCGACTCTGATCTGCTTTTATTATTGCAAATATCCTCGAAAAGAGTTCTTCTACTCTGATTTGTATCTTCGTTGTCATTATATTAAATTAAGATGAAGCGTTGTGCATATCCAAGCTGTGAAATTATATGAGACCTTTAGTTTTTTGGGCGAAGAAGGAGGAAGAGATGACCCAGCAGATGCCTCAAATGGATTGAGTTATGTGGCAACCAAAATCTGAATTTTGCCACAATCAACAAAACCCACTTATATTTGTAGTTAACATTTCGATGATAATTGTGTAGATCCAAAACTCCATTATAATGATGGATCTACTGAAGCTGAATTAAATGCTGAATTGACTCAATCGAATGTACAAGAATTTGCTAGTGTCTCAGACAATTAAGTAGATGTTGTGAATAATCAGTTTTCTGAGAGTTTTTCATCTCCAATTACACCCACTACGAATATTTTAGCACAAAGGTATAGCGCTACCAATTTTGTAATGCAACCACAAGCTGAACAGAAAAAATATTACCAAAAACGAAACAAAAGATAGAACCTACAAGTATATTCCAATCTTTACAGTGGACAGAAATAATCGTACAAGGAAAACTATTTTTCATGCAAAAACCTGAAAATGGAAAACTACCATGTGTAAACACTTTACTGGACTAATGGCAGCTGTACAATGGACGTAAATCAAACACCAATGAATGGTTAGATTTGAAATGGACATAAAATGGACGTCCATTGGACTAACAATTCGGTACTTCCAATAAGCATCCATGTTTGTACGTACAATGGACGTACCTACAACAAACGCCAATGAATGGTTAGGTTTGAAATGGACGTCCATTGGACGAATAATTCGGTACATCCAATAAGCATCCATGTTTGCACGTACAATGGACGTACATTTAGTGTCCATTGTGTTGTGTGGGAGTATCCACCGTTTACACTTAAACTCGTTTAAGTTTTGAACTAGTTTATCATTTTGAGTATGCACCATCGATTGCGTCTAATTTTAAAATATGAGCCCTTAGGCTGATTACAATCGGTAAAAATTTTATTCGAATATCTTCGAGGATTTACAAAATATTGGACTTTATCGCACTAATGAATCACCCTTGCATTTGCCACCAGTGGTCCTTGCGTTAACGGTGACATACCGTATATATCAAGCACATCCAACAAGAAGAGGTATTAGAAGAGTTCTATATAAGGTCAATGAACCTTATATAGAACTCTTCTATTGAAATAAATATTCATCCTCACAATACCTTATCATATATTTGAATTATTAAACCTAAACTGAAACTACTGATCGATACAGGAAGTTCTAGGTCCATAATTAAACAGTCGATAATAATTGCACATTTGAATTCACAAACAATTTATTATTCTAATGTTACCTTATTAACTAGTTTAGGAAGCGAAATTATAAGATACCTATCTTAAGTATCTACATTCTGGGAATTTAAATTGAACAATTATTTCTTTTATTTTATTCAGTAGATCGGAAATATCTAAATTAACAGGAATAAAGAAAGATTAAAATATAAATACCATCATATTTTTCATAACCAATCATTATAGGATTGTACAAAATTTTTTATTTCTATAGATTTTCTTTCGCGCTACAGAAGCTGAAAGGCCTCAGTATGAGGTAGTTCCATCTGTGCCTTCAACCGCAGTAGTCACGACTGTATCTTCAACGGCAACAACATCCCATCCTGGAGCAGTTACAATAAGACCTGAAGTTACAACAGAATCATACACTCCAGTTAGAATAGGTTTTATCACCAAATGTGACGAGCAAGTCACACCTGGTGCGAGTAAACCACCTGCTTCCGAACCTGAACCTGGATGTTCTTTTGCTCCTGAATCTCCCATCTGTGTAGTGTGCCGCGATCATACATCTAGCTTTGAAAATGCATCCCCTGGTGAATTTTGACAATCCCTTCAGTCCAACGAACTGAAAAAAGAAAACAATATCGGAGAGGAAAAACAGCCGTCATTTCTTCAACTTTTTATAAAAATGAGCTAGAGAATTTGGAAAAACTGAGGAAACTATCCAATCCTAATGATCCTCGCCTCAAAAAAAAATGCTAAGGAGAAACAGAAGACTAAACTTGCAGCCAAAATGAAAATTAACGATGATGAAGATACAATTTGTCTCTATTATAATTGTAATGGGTAGTTAATTATTTAGGATAGAATTCATGTTTATTGTTAAATTATACGTTATTAACTTTAGTATGTATGTGTTTAGTTATAATAATTATTGTAATCATAAAATATATCGACTGAGCAGTTTGATTATAATCTATTTATCGATATAAGTAACAATTGCAAAATAAGCAGACACGCGCTAGATTGAAAGAATGTCTAGGCTGGCAATTGTTGCTTTGGGTTTTTGGTCAGTGAGTGCAAATTAAACATTTGTCGAAGAAAGATGTGTTTTATTTGAAGAACGTCAACCCTAATTATAAGGAGCCCAAACCGAATAATTTAACATTATTAGAAGTTCAAATTTACATGAAAAAAAAAATCATTGTGTTACGAAACCACGATGCAAGTGAAACCGAGTTCAGTTTGGCTTGTGGAGATTAGTGGAGACCTGAATAAAATTAAATATATTGAATGGACCGGATATAAATTTAAATACTTAATCAAATATTCATATGAAATGAGTTAAAATAAATTCCAGCACTCAAAATTAAAATTAATACATAAACAACAATATGCACTAGCAGAAAGTTCTATTAATTCTAATAATTTCACTATAAAAATGAATGAAATAAGAAAAAAAATATCAATATTTACTATAAGGTGTGTTTAATGGGAACTATATTGAAAGTCATTCATATACAAATGTTACAATATAACAAATAAAAAAAAATATCATCGTGTCCAGGATTCGAACCCTTTGCCTATAATTCATCATTTTCGGCAACCCAACCTCTATACCGCTCTTATGCAAAGACATAATATTTTTATGTTATATATAGACCGTGTGATGTTTTACTGCATCGTGGTTTCATAAAACCACACAATGATTTTTACTTTTTAGTTCGATTTTCTATAAGGTGTGTTTACAAACATTTATACCGCTCGGCTACGATGACATATTTTTATGCTGTATATAGACCGTATGATGTAAGTCAAAAAGCGATATGCGATAAATGGACGAAAAATTTTGAAGCAATGCAAACCGACTTTCCAACGTAGACTAAAGCCAATGGCACATGTGCTGCCGCCTTCCCCGACCACTAGCTAACTTTCTCGTTGGAAAGCATTAACTTCGATTCGTTGACACCGTACACACCAAAACCAACGTATTCCAACATAGTTCACATATGCCGTTGGCAGGCGTTTGAAAGTCTTGCGAATCAACAAGCTCATATGCAACCATCTGGTCATTTCACAAATCGCTGTTAGAAATTAGACTACCATTACACCAGCACTGACACTTAACACTTTACACCATCTGACGCGAGATTCGATAACTAAGTTATCGTCGTGTTCAAAGACCGAAGGTAAACTGGTTACCGATGTAATGGAATCAAAAGAAAATTGATTTTTCATGACATTTTTTTGTTTCGTTTATTCTCGTATGTTGCCGCGACATTTCGGGACCAGCAGGGATGGTTGGCATGCGTTTGGCACGTTATTTGTAGTTGCTTTGTAAATTCGCAATGAAAATGTTTAATATTGAGGAGTTTTCGAGTTATCATGACCAACATCCGTGTCTGCACTTACAACAGGAGTGCAAGCCCTAATAATTTCAGTTGTCACTATATTGAACTGAATAGAAGTGCCACTATTAAAAATACATGTCATGGCATTAAAAGTCACGACTTTTGGACTTACTAGTCTAATGATAATCTTGGTCTTGCTTTTTCGCAAGACCAAGACCGAAATTGCAAGATCAAGACCAATTTTGCTCATCACTACTCCTGAGCATGTCTCTTTCCTAATCTTCAACTCGTCTGTGTATCAGGTTTCACCTCGGGTTAACGTCAGTCCGTTTCCAGGACTCCTGGAGATTTTTAGTAGCCATATAGTCTGTTTTCATATCTGAAATATTCTCACTTACGATGTTCTCGATGAATGCAGACTAAATAACCCAATCCTCGTTTCTCCCATTATCACGAGGTATAATAGGCCAAGGCCACACAAGGTTTCTAGTGCTGCTGTTGGTACGCTTATCTTGCACTCTGCAATACCTTAAAACGAACCTTTATTTTCCAAATGGTCTTCAACGAAGTTCTGAAATATCTACAAAATGAAAAGTTCCACTTCTAGCACACAATTGGATATTTTCAAGTTCATTTGCTATGAAGGAAAAGGGAGGATTGCATTTTGATTCACCCCTGTTTTACGAGGTGTAGGCTGCTTTATTTTATTTTCCAATACTGAGATCGCAAAGTCCTCCTGAGGGCTTCTTAGGTTTTACAGAAAATGCTTAAAAAACCACACTTACCAGACTAGTAACCAAACAAACAAAAGAAAATTAAAAACTTGAGTTTACGAGCTTATAAATTGTTCCGACCATTTTGTCAGAAAATGAGCTTTAGCAGCCCGATACTATTAGATGCACGAGCGAGCGCAGCGAAGCGAGGGCAGTTGATAGTTAAGGGCTGCTAAAGCATTTCCTGGATGTGTGACACACAACTATTTTTCGCCTAATGAATAAGCCAAAAAAAAAAGAAAAATATAACAAAAAAGTTTGACATAAACTAACGTTTAATTAAAAAATCTACGTGAAACGTCAAAGAACTCAAGTGACAGATGGTGAAAAAGTTCAAGAATCATCCGCCCTTGGGCTGCTAAACAATACTTTCTGCCCTATTTTTTGGTGTGCATAAGCCATTATCAGCCCCCTCAATCTAGCATGGATTGGACTAAAATACTAAAGTATCTATTTATGTGTCAGAAGGTTCAGGATGTTGATAACGATAGTTAAAAGCTAGCTGATTTTTGTTTATTTGAGTTTTTTATAATTTTTTTTATAGAAATAAAATTAGTGGCGCCCTTTTGTTTCCTTATAATATCTATATTTAACTTAATTCCGTAGGTAACAAAGCCCTGCGAACTGGCTTTGTTATCTCCAAATATAAAAGTCTGTTTGGCAAGAACCTTCAATATTTTAACATTCATTTTTTTTTCAAAGCCCAACGGCGAGAGATTACATTTTTTAGGTATTCAAATATTTCATGAAGAAATAACTAAGTAACAAGGATTCTTCCACGAAGTGTGTGGACTTTCTCGAAATTGTATTTGTCATTATGAATATTGAAAGAGACAGCAAAAACAATCAACACCTACCAAATTTGGATAAAATTATTCGATGAGAGTCAACATAAACAAAACAAACCAATAAACATTATTTCCGATATCACATTAGCAGATACAAAAACAACAAACAGTGACAAAACAAATCCGACTATAGGCACTATTATAGATACTGTGATATGGAAAATAAAATATTGAATGTTTATTTCTACATCAGGAATGCTTAGAGTAGGTATACAGGGTGAGTCGTGAGGAACTGTACATGCTCCTACCTCGTATGGGGAATGTCAAATGGCCATTAAAAAGTGTCTGCTGCCATAATTTAATAATTTACAGGGGGTGCTGTGAATTTTGACTGATATTTCTTTTGATCATTACTTTTGAACGGTAATTTCGATTTTTCTCTTACTTTGGTAAAACGTTACACTACTATCACATATATTATATTTCTTTTTCCGTAGGAGCGTAGTGCCTCATTATTTATTCTAAAGTACTATAAATATAGGGCGAGTCTTTTTTTTTCTATGTGGAATAAGATGATAAAACAGGTCGGTTTTACCAAAATTAAATCGACACGTGCTGTATCGCCTCAAATACAATAAAATTCGGCACAATGGTTAAGGATTTATTAATATGATAAGCCGGTGGTCAGTGTCGTGCAGTAAGTTTAAGGGTTTTGCCGAGTAGGGATGGGTCTTACAGTTTTGTTTTTATTATGTTAAATAATTTTGTATTAGGATAAATTCATATATTCGATAAATTTATATATTTGGTTTTTTTCTATTAGATAAAAGTATAGGCTCAGGTATGGTTGGTATCCAGGGGATATATGGCCTGGGAAAAGATACGATGAAAAGGCTGCTGGATGACAATGGTGATTACTTCTGGGAATTATTCAACAGGGTGCTGAGGGAGGAAGAGTTTCCGGAAGGATGGAAGGTGGCCAGGGTGATAATGCTGAAGAAGTTGGTAGGAATGGGGGTTTTAGGATAAACCAGCACTGGTTTACGAAAGGGAAATCATGTATCTCGGCACTGGGCAGGGTGATGGGCCTGGTGAAAAGGGCCAGGGAGATCAGCTGGAGGAACAAGAAATTGGCCCTACTCGTGTTCTTCGACGTCGGAAACGCGTTCAACAGTGTCAGCAAAAGGGCAGTGTTGAGCGCGTTGCTTGAGCTTGGAGTGGGGCAGTTGTTGGTTAACCTGGCGGAGGACTACCTGATGGGGCGTGCGATAGTAGACTCTAGAGGGAGGAGTTATGAGACGGTGGCTGGAGTACCCCAGGGCTCGGTTCTTGGACCAACGCTCTGGTAGTGTGTGTTTGATGAGGTTTGTGGGATAATATATGTGAAGAGGGATGTAAGATTACGGTGTATGCGGACGATGTGTGTCTGGTATGTACGGCAAAGGGAGAGGCGGAAATAGAACGAAAGGCGGAGAGAATGTATAGGAAGATTGTGGAGAAGATAGAGCGGTGCGGACTGGAAGTGGCGGAAGATAAGACGGTGGGGTTGCTAGTGAAGGAACGGAGCAAGACGAGGGAAGTGGGGGTGATGATGAAGGCAAGGAGAATTCATATAGAGGAGTCTGTGGAATACCTAGGGGTGTGGTTGGATAGCCAATTATCCTTCAAAACTCATATGTTAAAGGCGGCAGAGAAGGGAAAAGTGAGGGTAGCATGGCTGGGAAGATTGATGTGTAATGTGAAAGGGCCGGGAGAGTGGAAGAGAAGTGTAGTTGGTAGGACGGTAGAGCAGAGTATGCTGTGCAGTGCGCAGGTGTGGGGTGAAAGAGTGGGGGTGAATGCGAGGGTTAGGCCACTCCTGCGAGAGCAGAGAGGGATACTGCTGAAGGTGGTGCAGGGGTACAGTACAGTGGGTGGACTGGCAGCAGCGGTGCTGGCAAGGTCTTACCCATTGGACGTGTTGGCTAGAGCCAGGAGTAAACGTTTTGAGGGGTGCGACCAGAGAGGAAGTACAGGAATGGATGGAGAAACAAATGGAGAGAAGGTGGGAGGAGTATGAGGGCGATTGGGAATAGGAGAGATTTGATGGACCGGAAATTCGGGGAGGTGAACTACTTCTTGACACAGGTGTTCACTGGACATGGTTAGAGAGTAGGGTACCTCCACAATATTGGGAAGCACCTAAAGGTAAATTTTGAGTAATGTAACTTCACCGGTTACTAAGATGTGCGTCGTCAAAAATTGCTTTTTGATTTTTGAACGTCCCTGTATACACGCTAATTGACGTCTTATGAACTCCAAATTTTGGTGGTCAGTAAGACAATTAGTTACTGATATTTGGTTAATTTTACATTGGTGTTTCTGAAATTTCATAAACATATTTGTTTATTTTTCAATCGAAAATAGATGTATTTTGTCAAAAATCTACGGAAATATTGCAATTACTATTTTAAAAAACACGGATTCTTGAAGTCCAATGATGCAATCAAATCACTGAACATTTGACTCGCATCCGGTCATTTGAACGATCTCATATCTCATTCGAAATAGGCCTATTAAATGGAAAAATAATTCTGTGAATACCTCAGGCACTCTCTTTCAACATCGACCCATCCCTATTGAAATATCCTCTATTATATACAGGATGTGCAGTAAAGAGCAGGCCTAACTTTAGATATAGTCAGCTTGGACAAAAATAATTTCATTTAAGTCAATTTATTTCGGTACAATTTTGCCTGCTTGAGAAGTTACAACAGGGTAGGGAAGAAAATTTATATTTGGCTTAAGTTTTTAATTACAAAAATCAGTATCTGACATAAATATAATGCAATAAGTGTCAGATGTGAGCGTATCTTAACATCTATTAATAGTCTAGTCAACAATTGCCTTTTAGGTCAAAACTTTTTAGAGTTCTACGAAAATTATGATTGAGGTGTCATTCGATTAGGAATGGCATGTGGATGGTTTTTGAGAAAATTCAAGAGCTGCTCGCAGAAACTTCAAAAGTTATAAACAATTAGGTGAAAAAAAGGGGGTTTGGCTCTTTGCAAATATCTCAAAAACCATTTGAGATTTATCAAATTTGAAAAAAGATTCAAAAAGAGGAGGAAATTTGCTACACCTCAGTCATAATTTTCGGAGAACTCTAAAAAGTTTTGACCTAAAAGGCACTTCTTGACTAGACTATAACTTTCAATCTCACGAGAAAATAAATAAAATGTCTTCGGTTCTGGTAACCTTAAAAATAACAAACATTATCTGTTTTGGATTTTTTTACTCACAATTAATAATTGTCACGTAATTAAGCATCAATTAAAAAAACGATATTATATAGTTGAGAAAATTTCTTACAAGGTTAGTTTATCGTGTCAACGTAAATGCTTTTTAGGATGAAATGGCATTAAAGTTTGACAAAAATAGTCTTATACATTCAGTGTTTTTGATGATGATATTTTAATCACAAAAAACAAAAAAAATGTGGTAAAACACTGCAATAAAAAACATTCCGCACAAAAAAAACATAGAACATAAAAAACAGAGAACAATTGGTTGCTTGACTCATATAGTTGGACAGCTTATTTTAAGCATGCATAACCTTTCGTTTCAACCCTTTACCTGGAATTACGACGTCTTTAAAAGATGACCTCTGTCGATTTGTCTGATCATAATCTGGCGGCGGCCACACCCGAAGAGGATTTAAGTTTTGATCATTACCTATAGCATATTAGTTTTATTTATTGAGTGTATACAATAAATGAGCTATATTACTATAGTTAAATATTCGTAATAATGCCAATAATAATAAAATGAAATGGAATTTTTTTCTGATATGGTTTTATAAATGTCTGCTAGATGGTGCTGGTAGCGTGTAAAACATTAGAATTTAAAACTCTATCGTACACCCAAATTTTCACATAGGTACGCATATTATGATAGAAGGAGCACCTTATAAAATTTTTATCGTACGCCCACTGTAGATAGAACTCTGGCAAATAAATTAACCACTTTTGACAATTTTATCTTCCTTAAATGGGAATTTTCATAAACAAATCAATCCCCTTATAGATTTTTTAATTAATTTTGCAGTTTCTGATTTGAAAATTGGATTTATTTGACGATGAAATGTATTTGTTCAAGGCGACCCCGAAATTCTCGATATAATAGAAAATGGGGATCCCAGATAATAGAACAAATTAGACTTATGGATGAGTTGAGTTTTTCTCAAAAAGTTCAGGCTTTATAATTACACTCTCTAGGGATGGAATTAGTTCCCTTTTTTTTTCTTTTTCTTAGCAATTCCTGCCCCGATAGTGCCAATATCCATGTTGTTACATAATTAAGTAATGGTTGGGATACAAAACAACACAAACTGACAAAACGGCCATAAAATATCGAAAATTCTTTAAATCTTTCCAAATTTGGGATAAGTTTGACGATTAATATGTCATTTTTGTTTTGTCGCCTCAAAAAACCATTTTGAGACCTTAAACGGGAAAGTCCTTTTATCATTCAGCAATGTTGTCAAATTTTACGGTAACTTAACGAAGAGCTGTTTGATTTTAGAGAGTGCAGCCAATTTAAAATTAAGGAATCCTTAACTTTGAATGATAAGTTTATTATTCCTTTCTTAAGTGAAAGTCGGTGCAGATGGCCATTAAACTACGAAAACCAGGCCATAAATATTGTATTATCGTTTGTTTATGTAATTATAAACAGACTTCACCTAACAAAAAATGTCACAAAGTTTTTAAAACTGACGGCTGAAACTGATACAGTCTAAAAATAGACACGATATTTTTTGATGTACAGAGCGAGGTAAATAAACGAATTATTCATTAGAATTAATTTTAGATCTGATATTAATAGCATTCAATGGTTATTCATGCAATTAGTCCCGAATGTTAATGACATGAGTCTAGATATACAGTGTGTAAAAGCCCAACGGAATAAATTCATTATTTCGGCTACTGTACATATTTATAAAAAATCATCTTTTAAAAATATTATAAATAAGTAAAATGCCTAATTTATTATAGAAAATAGTGTTGAGCTGGCTTAAAATGTCTTTCCTAATCAAATTTTCACTGTTACTATGGATTGATGTTAATATTGTAAATAATAACTAAAGTTATTGTAAAATTCTATCATTATTTTAAAAGTATTTAATTGTTATTCATTTAAAAATAAATAATAATTTGGAGTTTTGCTTAATTTTCTCAAAGATTGAAATACAAAAGTCTTATTAATTTACATGCAGTGTGCGAAACACTTCGCACCCTAGTGCGCGTAGTATTTCGCGCACGGTGTCATGGTAACGTAAGAATCCGAAAAAAAGTGTCACTTCGCTTATTGTTGTCAATGCGCAAACCTTGTCATTTTTTGACGTTTGTAGAAAAAAAAATTGAAATACTGACCATACTATTCTAATAATACAAAACATATAATAATTATATAATATACAAATTTAATATATTATATTATCGTACACCATTCTAAATATTGAATTATGCTAATGTAACTCAAAAATCTAGGGAATATTGTAGAATTCTGCCACTGAAAAATAAGATCTTTAAAGCAGAAATGCCTTTGTCAATCTTCGGATTTATTAAATGTATTTGCCATTTTCAATTCTGAATGTAGCTTATTGAATAATTTTTTGGCATTGAAGGTGATGGAATTTTTCACCAGATCAGAGGTGGGCATTGTTAAATACCCAAAATAAATACCTACATCAAATTATTTTATTTCTGGAAGGTGGTCGTAGGAAAAATACAGTGTGCAACACGTGCGCAAATGCTAATTTCTCACTCGTGAAAAATAAGTACTTTTGCGCACTCGTTACACAATATACTATTTTCTTAAATCTTTATTTTCTTGAAAATTATTTTTTTTATCAAGGACTAAATTCTCTAAGAAAAGTGTTTTTTAATCTAATCTTCACTACTAGCCTCTAAACCTAACTTTATTGACCTTGGTTGAGGTAGAAAAGTTGTCCATTATTAATCAAGGTAGAAAAATACAGAGCCTACTTGATTAGAACTAAATCTCAATCCATTTAATAGAATGTGAGGTTAACTGATGCAAATACCTACAAAATGAAAAGATATTTTTTCTTACTTATTTAATGGTCCCATATCCACCTATCTATTCAAAAATGAAAATCAAATGACTTATCCATGCAGTTTTCCTAGCGATTTTTACAAAACAATCCTATTTATTATCAAATCAAAACAAAAATTATTGGATAAATGTGTTATCGGTTGCCTTCGTTGTGCACAGCTGTCATGTCATGTGAAACGGGAGTGACTGGTGAACCGTCCAAAATCCGGTCGACATAAATTGAAAATAAAATGCCAGTAGTGAAGTAGTGAAAAAAATGCTATATGAGCCACGGTAGAAAAGTGTATTAATGCCTCGGAAGCTTCGCGTCTCGGTCTTTAATGGACCTCGATAATAATACCTCACTTTTCTACCTTGGCGCATAATTACTATTTTTTACTTCAGCATTTGCAATTTTCCAGTTAAACATTTTTTTAAATGTCACTTCGAATCGAATGCGCCCTTTTTGGTTGAAAGATGACCCTTGTGCACCAGTTATTAAACGTTATGCGAAAATTGCTTACAATATCTTTTATAAACTGAAATATTCACTAAATGTAACATAGTTAGTTCGGAAACTGACTCTTTCTAATCTCTTATGTTTATAGATGCAATTGAAGAAGGCAATTTTTATTTTCATAGGACCACGCAATAATTAATGTACAGTCAAAATTAGATCAAGCCAATTACATTTTTTCGAGACAAAAATTCATAACAAGTAAACGAAGCTGGAGAGGGTGGAGAAAGGCATAACTGATGCTGGAAAACAATCAGCCCAGGCAGGTGAATCCCCGCCTTCAAATCATTCGTATCTACTTTTGGATTTACGAGAATTGATGATGATGTTTTGGAAACAATGACAAATATGTTATGTATGATCACATTGTTCACGTTTAAAAAATGTTGTGCGGGATATATATTTTTTTGAATAACTACGGACTAGTGCGAAAATAAGCATTATGCTCTTCACAAATTAATCCGCAGCTATTTTCTTCATAAAATTGTAAATAATCTCTAAGTTATTTTCAAAATTAAATTTCAATACTTACCCGTTCTAGATCCATGTCGTTCTTCTTCCTCTAACATTCTTAAAACAGCCGAATTTTTTAAATTGGTAGGCTTACCAGCATCCGGATTGTTAAAGTCGATACTAAAATGAAAAAATAATTCTCAGATGATACCATATTTTATTTATTACATTTATACAGGGTGAGACATGAGGAATTGTACTCCTACCTCGTATTGAAGCTCTTATGGGGAATATAAGATGACTATTTGAAAGTGTATGCTTCCATTGTTCACTAATATACAGGGCGAAATGCGAATTTTGACTAAAATACCTTTCTGTAGAAGTTGGTTCGTTTTATTCATATAAAAAAAAACGTAGAGTCCAGTCACGGGACTGCCGTCAGAAGTGAAAACACCAATGAATGAATCCCTTTTCAAAATTTTATCGTAAGCCTATCGTAAATGGAATTTTTTACAAAAAAAGTACACATATATACACAGCATACATATAGCTCATGGAAAGCGTGACGATGATTTATGTAACAATATATACGCTTCATTGGTAATTGTGTTGCATAACCAAAAGTATTGTGTGTTGCATAAAAGCGTGACGAATGACCAAAAGTATTGTGTGTTGCATAAAAGCGTGACGATGACGAAAAATCCACGTTTTTTCTTCAACGCGCCTAAAGAAGTTTTCACTTCAAAAATGTTTCCCTGTTTATGGTTTTTGGGAACCCTAACATAACATAGTGGCTCCAGCAGAGTAGACGTAGTATTGCTGTGTCACTGAGTTTAAATCGATAAAATTATAGGAACCGGTACGAATATAAGTACTGTTTTTTTGGTAGTAATAGTATGAAAATGTTGAGCTATCGAGTAGAACAAATTCAAATTTGTAAGTACCATAATATTTGTATAACCTGCAATAATTGTTTTTTAATGACACACTTATTTTAATTGTTAAGATTGTAACCGTATTAGTCTGTTGATTGTTACTTGGGCGCTAGAGTAGCCACTAGAGACAGATGCCGGCATGATACTCTTCTCAATAGTGGTTTTACTCCATGCTAGTGCCGCACTGGGTATGACAGAGGTTGTCAGACTATAAGAAGCTTTAGGGCGCCACTACCTTTTAGACGTCGACGAAAGAACAAAAATGAATTTAAACAAAAATAAAACGAAGGTGAAAAAGGTAGAAACACCTTGTAGAATTTAATTAATATATTTATTTAAAAAAATTAAAACTTACCTTAACACGAACACGATACCCTACAGCTCTTATAGCCGGGTGGATAAGAAAATGAAAAAGAAATTAGAACATTCATTTTATTTCGCCAATGAATTGGAAAAAATGAAAGGTATGTACCCTCGAGTTTTTATGGTACTCATCTAGAATTTTCCTCCGGAAGGTATCACAGTGGTGAGTCGTCAATAAATTTGGAGGTAGAGGTGTCTTAGAGATGTCCTAACTGCGTTCTGGTGGTATCTTAGAAAGTGTCTTGATATTCGGTATCTTTGAGGTGTCTAAGCGATATCTTTGAGATATACCCTAGCAGCTGTGCTCACCACAGCAACTAAGATAAGAAAGATATAAAAACGATAAAAATGGAGGTGTTTCCTCGAAGAAAGTCGATAGCAAAAAGGGGTTTCGTTATTGGCGTTGTAAAAATAGAAGCGGCCGTTGGCAGATGTCAATCGTCAATGTCAATCGTCAATGTTCAGGGTTGAAAATTGGGTCGGCTAATGAGACGACGATAGACATGCTACAAGATAAACGTGAGATATATAGAACTATAAAAAAGGTCAGTATATATTTTGACAGTTGTCGCACTGAAATAAATTGCCCTACTTGTAAGTTTTCTTTTTTAAATTGAATCTTTCGAAACCCACAATTGTCGTTCAAATAGTTATGTAAATATTTATGTATCACAGTTTGTATTGTCGACGCGGCGATATCGCAACCATACAGACAATCAAGTTTGTAATGAACCTTTTTTTTTGGGGTCGAGATGGAAACTCATGTTCGAATGGGTCCTATCCAGGACCGAAACAGTGTTGGACTCATTCCCAAGGAAATGCCTACCAACCAAAGTCACCTCAAACTCGCCGTTACCCCCGCCTCGGAATCACTACCCTAGCATACTTCGAGTCAGGCGGCGGTCCCTCGCACACATCTGCTCACACCGTCGTTCTGACCGCTACCTATCACTCCTACCTCTCATGCCATATCATGTTCTCCACTACTGTTACTTAATATTTTTCATCGAAACAAAGTTAGTGGTAGGGTTTACCACTATAAGACCTCCACAGGTAAGTGCAACTTACGTTCTTTTCTTTTAATATTAAGAGAAACTAGTAAATATTATAACGGGATTGTTCTCAGTCAGGGAGGAATTCGGTCACTATAAATAACTTGTATATATTTTCAAAATCAGGAAGAAGTTATACTATACTCATTGCATTAATAAAGGGCCAAGTGAGTTAGGTACCTTGTGCATATATGCATAAGACTTACATTAAGTATTACTCTAGCATAAATTTACTGCTAATATTTAACGTTTTTATGTAGTTGTAGAAATGGAGTTCTGTCGTAAACTTGAACTGGTAGTGATATATTATGTCAAAAGAAACTTAGCTGATGTCCCTGGGATCTTTCTACAGGGGAGTTTCCCTAAAATTTCACCACTTGAGGCTGGCAGTCATAACGATATCTAGCTTTCAACCCGATTCAGGCAATTCAACCATGAGGTGGCAACCAATCAAGCTATCATACCAAAGTGACAATCAATCCAGTATTTATTTAGTTCTCTGGCTAAACTTGGAAGAAAAGTTCCAACTATAATTTAAGCTATTCCTTAAGAAGATTTTTATGAAGATTTTTATGAAGATTCTTAGGAAGGCTTTTATGAAGGCCTAGGTTGGCATGTGGCCTTTATTGTGGCTTCGAATATGAAGGATATTATAAATGAAATTATTTGGACTACAAAAATAAGTAATATATCCACTTAGAAAGTGATTCTGTACCTCAGACTGGAACTCTATTTAATATTTTCCAAAGATTTCAGATCCGCCAAAGACGTAGCACATTCATCTCGAACAAAATTGCTTTCTACCCACAAAAAAACCCTTTTTTCTATGACCTCTGACCTGATGCAGGTGGTCAACCTTGAAGAGAGTTTCCCATGACTTCATTTAAGGTCAAGGCTACTAAAGAAATAAAAGAAGATATTTCTGACAGCTGATTGATTGCTGACACTTTTTGGCTCTGTTTACATTTTGTTTTAAAGCTGTTTATATAAAAACTAAAATAAGGTGATTTATGATGAAATTAAAATAAGGTTCTGTTCAATTAGAATTCTATTTTTATTTTCAGGTGGTGAAGCTTGGGGAAAGCAAGACCTGTAGAGGATTTTGAGAAAAAAAACAAATAATGACAAGAGTTATGGAAAGTTGTTGATAAACGTATTTGCTTTTTCTTGGTTGATTTCATAGTATACTCAAACAATTTAATGAACCTTAATCCTATTTTATACTTGTTGAGGTAAGTTGTGAAATAAACCCGTAATACTACGCCTTTTACATCCATCCATTCCTCGCCCCCCTCAATATTATCTCCACCATGTTCTCCCAATACACCGCGTCCCCAAGTTTCGTCTTTAACTTCTTCAGCATTTTCTCGTTCTTACAGCATCTAAACGTATGCCCCACATCATTGTAATGAACCTGTCACTTTGACAGACACAATTTTTCGATGTATCAATAATTTAATAAATTCTCATCAAGGGAGCCCTTCGCCTTTTTGTCACCGAATATAAAAAAAGAGAGGAGACTGGAATGGACGGGACACATAATGAGAAGAGCACCAACAGAACTATTAAAAAGAATGGGCCCCATTAAAGACGAGAACAAGAGGAATACCACGAAACAGATGGTGGGATCAAGTATAGGAAGATTTAAAAGCATTGAAAATCAGAGACTGGAAAGCAAAATGCAGATATAGAAGAAAATGGAAAACTATAACAGAAGAGGCCAGGACAGAAAAAAGATTATAGTCGCACTGATATAAGAGGAGTAATCCACCTCGTCAATAGGATTTAACACAGCTCTATTGAGCTAGCCATGATGAAAGGTCCTAAGATACTACCTTGGGGGATACCGAATTTTAATTTTAAAGAATTATATTGTCTGTTACAGATTTTAACAGTCTGACTTCTATTGCATAAATAGGATTTTAAGAGTGCACAAAAATTAATAAATTTTAAGATAGCTGATAGGATACTGTGATCAATCATATCGAAAGCTTTGGTATAATCCAGCAAAATTAGAACTGATACCTTATTATCATTAGCAGCCCATATCAATTCATCAGTTACATCGAGTGCACTGGCACAACTCGTGGTCTGAGTCCAGATTGATTATCAGGTAACACATTGTAATGAAATTAGTAAATGTTTTAATTTGTTTTTCCAAGATTTTGGCAAAGTTCCATAAAAGCATTCCACAACATCAAATGCTTCAGAAGAGACACGTAGCGGAAAACGTGTTAAATTTCAAGAATGCTTACAAGTTTCAGTATCAATAATTTCTTTCATTTTTATCATTACCGACAATTAGTAGATAATATTATGTGTTCATTTCTATATTTTTCCTTTCACATGATTTTCTTGAGGCAAACCACTGGTAAGGGGGTTCTGTAACTTGAATGGAGACAAGAAGTCAAGTATGTAGGTTCGAATCTAGACAGTAAACTTTTGTTGAACAAACACGAAAAGGAGATGACAATCAAAGCAAAAATGGCTCTATAATAGTGAGCAGGAACCTGGAAGGGAAAAATTGGGGTTGTATCCCAAGGATCCTGAGCGTGTTGTACACTACCATAGTGAGACCAATAATCACTTCTTATGAAGCCATTGCGTGGAGTAGTAGAACTAGCCTATTGACGACGAGAAAAAACCTCTCCAAAATTCAAAGACTGTATATGTATTAGAGGAGCAATGAGAGCATACCCAACAATAGCCATGGAAGTTATTCTCAACCTAACACCACTACATATGGTGGTGGAAAGTGTTGCAGAAAGAACAAGATACAGACTAAGTAGAGACGAAATCATTAAAAAAAACCACTTCTTCAGTTCTTAGGAATCAGAAGACCTGGGACATGCCACAATATGGTATGATGAAAAAATATACGGAATCAAGTAACAACATCAGACTTGAAAAGAATGCCATTCAGTGGTAGACAGACGGCTCAAACGCAATAGAAGGAACTGGGATAGGAGTGTACGGATCAGGAAGCAAACTCTCCGAAAGCTTGGGAAAAACCCCGAGTATCTTTCAAGCAGAGATTCACGCCATAAGAAAGTGTGTCCAGTTCAATATTGATAAAGGATGTAGAAGGCAAAGGATTATCATAATGTCGGAAAGTTTAAAGCACTGAGCTCTTGTGTAAGAAACCTCCATCCACTTACTTGCGAATTGCACAGTAATTCAGAATCCTAGGGCACAACATCTAGGTGATTACTGGATAGAAAAGGGACATTTACCTGTAGATATCCTAAAATTCCTCCGTGAAATAGGACTAAAGGAGCTACTAGTCTCTCATACTTTCCTCTGGAACTAAGTAGGAGTAAGGAGCACTTTTAGGTCTCAGTAAATATCACCCCAATATACATACATACATACAAGGGGGTGACTATGGTGACATACTATAAACATTATTTTAATTTTTAAGATAAACGTCAGATATAAATAAAAAAGGTCAGTCTATATTTTGACAGTTGTCGTACTGAAATAAATTGCTCTATCACAGATAATATATTATAATAACAGGAAGGAGAATCTACGGATTGATAAAAAGGTGGAAGAACAGGATCAGATTATAAAGAATTTGAAAAACAAAGTGTAATAGAAGTCGTAATGTTCTATGGAATGGAAGAGAATGAAGGAGGAAATTGTATGACCCTATTGATGAAGGTATACAATAAAATTGAAAACAAAAAACAAAACATCGTTGAGTCTGCATTTATAATGGGAATTTTATCGGTTTTTGTTAACCATTTACTGGTCCGGAGCCATATTAGTTACGTTGAAGGTGTGTAGTAGTCCCGGAGACTACTTTTTTTGTATGCCAAGAAAAAAAACGTAGATGTAAATAAACTAAATATTTCATTCGATATGGGTATAATATAAATTGAAAAGTAAGATTTGTAAATATGAACGCATTTAAAACAAAGCATACAAAAATTGTAATGAAAAGAAAATTCCATAGAGGAAATTTTGAAAAAAACACTTACTTGTAAACTGAGAGTTCCAAAATATATAGTAGAGATAAAAAAAATTTGGTTAACACTATTCTTGAAGTAGTCAGTGAACAAAAAATTATGAAAAAGTCAAAATATAACAAAAAAATTTAGCTCCAGCATAAGCGAAAGTTGACTAGTTTTCATATTGGTTTCGTGCTTTGTAAACAAATGGGCTTATGGCACTTGAGACATGAGTATTTTGTCATTCTAAGCTTTTTAGAAGGACATAAGTGACAAATCTACTTTAGAAGAGTTTTTCATAATGGGGATCCTCCAAACGTACCCGCTTACTCGGACCGGTCATATTTCTCAAACACTGATGCACACAAATAACTAACACAAATGGTCCGACGTCATCTGAGAGACGACTATTGAACTTCCTCTTATTATATCTGACAAAAGAATGTCACAACTACACCCAAAGTTTGAGGTTTCTGAATGATCCCAGTGACCAATAAGAAACAGATATTTAAATCGCGTAGTCTGCTAGACAACGTCGGACCAGTTAAGGGTTAAGAATTTTATTTACAATAATAAAAAGCTATTGAAACTAACCAAGATTGTTGCTTGGAAAGACCTAACATCTAATAAATGTATATTAGTGAACAATGGGAGCAGATTTTTTTCAATAGTTATTTTAACATTATCCATCAATACGACGTAACAGTATGTACTCACCCAATATAATTTGCGTTTAGTCAACAGGACCGGCTTCATTTAAAATTAAATATACAAATAATTATTGAAAATTATAATTTGAGTAACTTAAACATTATGTAAATGAATAGCTGTTTCATAACTCACCCCACTGCTCCATTTGACAACATTTGGGATTCTCTATGGATCACATCTTGTATATTTTGTTGAGAATATAAGCCAATTGGAGTATTGAACTGTTTATTCACTAGTCTCGCCATTTTTCAAAGTCAGTCGTTTTTCGTTTACCTGAAAAAAACAATTTATAATACTATTTGTTTGAATCACTGTTTTTGCAATTTTTAATGATTCTATATTCAACCCTTGATTATACAATTAGTCTCTATACTCAAGGATACAACCATACTTTCTTAGCAACAGTGTAGAAAAATAATTTGGAATAAATCCATTCTTTCGGTTACTATACCGGGTGTCTGATTAAGAGAGGTAAACCGCTGTATCTCAGAAACTATTTATCGTACAGCTTAGAGAATAAAATCTTTGTTACAAACTCGCATACGAGAAACTGCTGGAAATTATTTTTAAGTTTCCTAATCCACCCTAGAGGGCGTAATTCACAATAATAACACAAAATCATCATTTTTATATAATAAAAGTAGGTATAGTAAAATTAATACCTATTTAGAGGTACCAGCCGTTTTAGTAACTTAACGTATGCGGCTTCTTGAACCATCTGAACCCGCATGAAAAAAATTAGGTTATGACCTTTGTCATGTCAAATGCTTTACATATTTCTTATTGCATTGGCGTAGTGACTTGAAATTTCATATTATCAGTGGCGGTTTGTAATAATACAAATTAATTTTATGAAATTCATAAAATTCTAAAGATGTTGACATAATAAAAGAATATAAAAGAAGCGCACTAATTTTAAAAACATTGTTTTATTAACTAGATACATAGTTTTCTTAAAAAAATATGGCAATTCAGAGTTCGATTAAGTACAAATTCTAGATTTTAAAAAAATGACAACGTGATCTTCAAGGCAAAGTTTAATTAGTTTCTAAATCAGAATAACTTTCGGAAAGTGATAGTTCATCATCGGATTCATTGGATACAGAGATCACCATAGGTTCGATGTTTAGTAGGTCCAGTTTGTTTTCTACTTCCCATGCTTCAGAAATAATTTTCTCTGTATGATTTATGTAATTCTGCCAGTGTTGCTCCGGTACATTTTTTACAACGTCATTCCATACTTTTAAGACTTCAGTAGGTGACCTTGCAGTTTTCGTAATAGCTTGGTCATAATGCCTTTTAGTTTCTGACCATACCATTTCGATGGCATTAAAATGGCAATGATAGGGTGGTAGCCTGAGAACACAATGACCATGCTCGGCAGCGTATTTGTCTAAATGATAATTTTTTTCTGGCAAAACTTGCTTTTCAATTATATTCCAAACAGCATCCTTTAAAATGTGATCTGGAAAAGGAATATTCTTTTTTTGAGCCATTCTAACATGCGTGTTTTACTCCAACTTTTTCTTGGGATTTCTTCATCCAGGCGACTGTGATACGTTGCGTTATCCATTATAATTAACGATGGTTCTTCCAAGTTTACAATTAGTTGCTGTTTAAACCAATTTTCAAAATTTTCGGTGTTCATGTTATCATGGTAATCGCCTGTTTTTTTATTGCATTTAAAAATAAGCGATGCATTTGCCACAAAACCTTTTTTATTACCGGCATGAACAATTACATATCGTGTCCCACTTCCAGTTATTTTTAAATCTCTGTGTTTAGTACCATCTTGCCACATTCTTCTGTCCCCGCTTTTACTAAAAACCCATGTCTCATCCAGAAAAACAGGTGTAAAAAGCTTTTCGCTTTTAGCAGCATGGTATTTGTTCAAAAATAATATTCTTTTTAATCTGACTGCAGGCATTTCCAATAAATGTTTTCTTCCATCCTGTTTTTTGAAATGAAAACCCATTTTTTTAATTCCCAAATATAACGAACCTTTGGAAATCTTAGTTTCTGGAGACTCTTCGATAAATTGCCGTAAAATAGTTTCTACTGTGATTTTATCCTTTCGCGCATACATTTTATAAATTACTTCCCTCAAACAATGCAGGGTATTTTTTGTAATTCGGGTTTTGCTCCGGGAAACGCTTGCAGACATATTTCTTCTAAATTCGAAATCTGTAGCTCTGTTTGGTTTTTCAAGATTATATAATGTGCTTTCTGGAACTTTTAGTGCTTCGGACGCTTTTTGAATTGCCTTAAATCGAGATCCTAAATCGTTTTGAAAATAGTTTACTACATTAAGCATAAGTTTTTTGGATTCATCAGAATATCGCATTTTTATATCTTATTTTGCGTTATGAAATTAACATGAAATCAAAATTTGACGTAACTTCAAAAACGTGACATCTAATAAATTAGTTACGACGTTCATTTTTGTTGGTAATTTTTTGTTTCAACCGATTTATTAATAATAAATAAGGATGGTCTTATTCTAAATGGGTATAAAATTTACTATACCATCATAGTACCACAAATTTTGAATATTCGTAATCATTAGATCATTTCACGTAAGTTTACTCCAGTAATTGTTCTTCTATCTTGTAAGATAACTGGTAGGGTAGAGTGGAAAAGCTGGCCCAATAAAACTGTTATAACTTTTGTTCCGTTCTATGGATTTTGACAAACTTAGTATGATTTGAAAGGGAATTCACTGCCTAATAAAATATTATGTCATCGCTTAGTTCCAGTGGTTTCAACGGTCGCTAGGTGGGGGTGATTGAACAAGTGTTTTGTTTTCAACTGTTTTTAAGAATCTTCGAATCCGATGATATATTTTTCAATAATTTACTTGAAAGAGGATGGAATTTTAAAAAAATGGTAAAAACCGCATCCCAATATCTATATATTAGGAGATACGAGAAATAATAGGTTTACATAAAAATAGGATTTTGACAAACTCAGTATCATTGTAACAATAACCAACAATTGATTACGCAACAAAAGCAGCAGAAATAAACTGATGAAAAATTATGTTTTTGTGTTATTATTGTGAACTACGCCCTCTAGCGGTGGAGTAGAAAACTTGAAAATAATTTCCTGTAGTTTCTCGTATGTGAATGTAACAAAGATTTTATTCTCTAAGCTGTACGATAAATAGTTTCTGAGACATAGCGGATTACCTCTCTTAATCAGACATCCTATAGAGTGTGTACCAACTCCGAGGTGTATCTCGAAAACAGTGAGAGATAGAGAAACGGTTAAATTTTGATAAAATTGCGCAACAATAATTATAAGCGATCAGATTTCAAATATTTTTGTTTTGTTTCGGAGATAATTGAAAACAAGTGATTTCTCGGATTTTTATTTTTATTTTAGTCATTTAATAAAATTTAAAAAAAAACGGTTGAAAACTTCTTCATTGTGATTTTCGATTGTCGTTACCATAACATATATATTGAGTTAGTTTGGAGTATTTGTTCCGTTCCCAAACAGTCATCATCAAGCTCCCAATATAATTATAATTGTTTAAAATACGGTCCTGCAATTTTTCATGGGGTTATTATTGTGATGGTCGTCATAACACATACTGGAACGAAGTTGAATATTGGCGTAATAAGAACATAGATATATGAAACAAAAGTAGTTTTTAGGCAGTATCAATTAAAAAGAGATGATAAGCATGGCAATGCTAGTTTTGTTTATAACGCTTTAGCAAATTGTTTTGTATCATATTAGTTGTCAGGTATGGTCGCTCAAATCGATTCGCCATGTTGTAGTGTTCATTTCTGTCAAGTTTGACAACGATGTCGCAAACCTCTATCATCATTTAACTGCCATTTTGACCAAGTTTTGTTCGCGTCAGCTGTTCGTTAGCTTGTTGTTAAGGTAAGTGTGTTGATCAAGGTTTAAAAATGGAATCTGACGAGTAGCTAGTTGGATAAAAACTGTGTGACTAATATGTGACGAGACATTGTTTCCAACGTACGATCGTATTAAAATAAGTACATAAGGTCAGCATGTATGATGTATCATCATTTAGAAAACGCATTATTTTATTTAAAATATATTTTGTAAAACCATAAACGTACTTGAATACATATTTTATGAAAAACTAAAAATAAACTTTGATTAAAATACAAATAAAACTGTATAAAATAAAAAATAAACTCTGTTTAAAATAAATAATAAAACTCTTTTAACAAGACCAAAATATTATTTATATAAAAAAAATTAACAATAGCAAAATTGTGTTATAATACCGTATATCGTTTTCAAATATTGAGACTGTTAAAATGTTGTTTAATACTTTAGCAAGACCTAAACTTGAGTTTGGATTTATTATCTGGGGAGATCAACCTCAAATTTATTTAGAAAATATCGAGAAAGTGCAGAATAAATACTTACGTTTCTTGTATTATAAAAAATATAATCGTTGGCCGGATTATAGAACAATTAGGACAACTAGATTACGGAAAGAATTTGAGGTTATCTCTAGCACTGGTCGGCCTAAATTGAATATGATGATTTTCTTGTATAAAATAATTAATTGCGTATCGACATCTAGTAATTTATTGTGCTTAATTCCTTTCAAAGTTCCCTTAAGGTTAACACGATCCTCTTTAATGTTTGGGAGACTAAGAACATCAGTTTGTTCCCCTCTTGAGTTGAGGCCATGTTAAAACTTGCCAACAAATATAAATAATGTTACCGAAATAGATTGGACAATGTCAATTAGACAATTTAAGAGCAGTGTTTATGAATATATCATGAAATTTGGTGTATAAAGGTACAGTTCTAGAAATTAGTCGTCTATGCCTGTTTTCAATTCTCTACATTAATCTATATCACTGTTAAATTTATCAATGGTCATACTACACAATGTTAGGAAAACATTCATGTATTGATAATTATTATTCCATGTCATTATGTTATGAAACCTGTTTGGAATAAATAAATAAATAACATTATTATAAATATAAAGTTATCAATACTTTTCAGCCGAATGTATTTGTTTGAGAAGTTGTGTGCTTCCCACAATGTTTCAATCAAGGTGCTCACAATTGCATTCCATATTACATTTTACAATTAGCATTGCTTTTAATGTCTCAATTGTTAATTGTGTTTATTAATGTTTTTAAAATCCATATTTTCAGACTTAAAATGCCGGAAAATTTTAACCCACTTCAAACCTGGTCTTAATTTTTGATCCTTCCATTCATTAACTTTTTCTTCTGTTGCATAATTTTTTGAATACGAGACTCCATCAAATAAATCATTTTCAACAATATTGTTGTTTGGAAAGTATTTTACCAAACATTCATATATTTTTTCTACTTCCTCCCATTCTATATTATTATTGTTGGGCATAATTCACGTGAATCCATCAACTGCTTCAAACTGTTTTGACCACTTTTCTAAATACTGTAAACAATTATTATTCATATAAAACATTTTAAACTGAGAAGTTATCCAAATCTTGTTAATAATTCTGTTTCCTACTAAAGTATTCAAATCTCGTCTAACAATTAGTGGTAAAAATCCCGTTTCCACTCTTTTCGTTAATTTAATTTTTAATTTATTAATTTCATCAGACACCTCAATAATTGTATTCTTGTCACCTTCCATACATTGTACACTATTATGAAAAATTGATGACTGACTATGTACAAACTGTAGCCGCCTAATTCGGATCTCTCGTCGTTGAAAAATCTGTCTAGAACTGTGGGGCATTTGTCAACAGATAGGAAATATGATTTTGTTGGATTATATAATTTCAATATTCTTTCATTGGCAGGAAGCAGGCTAGCCATCTGGTCTTACTTCTGCTTCCTCACAGTGTGAAGGAAGGGGGCGAATCTGACGTTTATGACATTAGCGCCAAAAAGTGTCCCCCTCAATTCAAAAGTTGACGTGTCTCGGCATTTTTTATAATGTTCTAAAATAATGACATAAAGAATTTTATTCCATAAGTGGTTTCCACACTGTATAAAAATGGGAACAAATTTTAACTATAGTATTTTCAACATCAACAGGTAATAAGTCAGCTGATGTCTGCGTCGTGTTGTGTATAATGTGAGCAGCACAACCAACGCCTATTATTGTTTGATCAACGTTATTATTTAATTTTGTAAATATATTATTTGCGCCTATTCTTGAAACCCCACCAAAATTAGTATTGTCAGCACAATAAGCCACTAATTTACTTTTCAGCTTATTATTAGTCAGTATACCTAACAACGAATTTGCAATGATTTCTGACGTTTCTCCTGGCAAGGAAACGAAATCTAAAATTTTTATTTTTATTCCACAATTTAAATCAAAATAGCGAATAAGGGTAGGAAATAATACCTATACCTTATTCTATGCTCTGTAGTTTATTTCGTTATTCGCTAGTGTTGAGAGTAACATTTAGCGTATATACTCGATATAACTAAATCCGGGACACTGTCTTTGCGGGACAGGACTCTGAAAAACGGGACAGTCCCGCCTAATCCGGGAAGAATGGTCACTTTACTCAACGGGATTCTTGGTTGGTTCAGTGTATGGAAAAACTCAAGAATAACCCAAAAGTTTCACGAGCGTGTAAGGTGTATCTCAAAGCATATCGTCTTGGTTTTTACCTCATTAAACGATTTATTTTCTTATCTTCATTGTTATTAGAAAATACGTGTTAAATGCGTATCTAACTGTGATAAGAAACCGGACTTCTAGGTATTTTATGACAGAGCACCGGAGGCGGACTTCAGGTAAAAATAATAATACTAGCATCTGTTTTGTTGTAAATAAAATTCCAATAAATGTATCTCAAAGTATATGGTTTCACCTAATTAAACGATTTAAATAAAACATACAAATTAATGATATTATTCTGTGTAGTTATTCTAAGTCTGATTCTGTTTCACTGTCAGAGTACTCTAGGGCTTCACAGGAGAGCGAGATTTTTCTCATCTCTTCTCGAAAAAGCGAGACGAGACGAGACGAGACTAGGGCTTCACACGAGAGCAAGATTTTTCTCGACCCCTCTCGTTCTCGTCTCGAAAAATCGAGACGAGACAAGACATTTTTGAAAATATTTTGGGCGATACCGAGACCACATACAGCGCAACCCGAGAGTCTCGTTAAATTTTTTTATGAAGTTTTTATTAGAAAAATTAGAAACGGTCTACATAGAGAATAATACATTTTACAATATATAAAATCTGGTGACCATCTGTAAAATATTTTATTGTAAATTTAATGTGGTTAGTCTTTATTTTTTTCTATGTGGAATAAAATGATAAAACATGTCGGTTTTACCAAAATTAAATCGGCACGTCCTGTATCGCCTCAAATACAATAGGGTCGTAAAATTCAGCAGAATGGTTAAGGTTTCATTGATATGATAAGCCTTTAAATTATATCTTTTAGAAACTTTTGAGATAAATAGAAAAAAATCTGGTAATCTTCTTAACAACCAAATAGATATCAACCATTTTCCCTTATACCTAGAAGATAGTTGTTTTGAATGAATTTCCTGGTGAACTTGTTCGATAATTTTGTTAATATTCTTAAAATTCCGTATTTATGTGATTGTTATAAATATAGTTTTAAAAAATTATTTATGGATTTTATTATCAATATTTAGAATCAAGCGAGACGAGACGAGACACCGGTAACAAGACGAGACCGAGACTTGAACGAGACGAAACAATCGGTAACGAGACGAGACCGAGACTTGAACGAGACTCAATTTCATCGGAATTGACGTTATCGTGACGAGATTTTTGATACTCTCGCCCACTCTCGTCTCGTGTGAAGCCCTAGGAGTCCTCAAATAAATTAATCACAATGGGGTGTATATTAAAACTTTGCATAGACAAATAGGAGTGTTCAATGTTTACAATATGATGTACTGAAATTTTCCAGCTTTCAACCGATATATTGTTTATAACAGTTTCAATCAACTGTATGACACTCGCACTCGGGGTAGGAGCTGAAGTTGAAAGCTGGAAAAATTCAGTACATCATATTGTAAACGTTGAATACTCCTAATTGTCTATGCAAAGTTTCAATATACAGCCCATTGTGATTAATTTAAATGAGGATTCTGACAGTGAAACAGAATTAGACTTAGAATAACAACACAGAATAATATCAATAATTTGTATATTTTATTTAAATCGTTTAATTAGGTAAAACCATATACTTTGAGATAAATGTATTGGAATTTTATTTACAATAAAACAGATGCTTCGAAAAGAAATTGCTAGTAAATACCTTTATTATTATTTTTACCTGGAGTCCGTCTCTGGTGCTCTGACATAGAATACCCAGAAGTCCGGTTTCTTAACACAGTTAGGTACGCATTAAACACGTGTTTTCTAGGTGATATGTCAGTTGGGCCAAAAAATCAGGTAGTTCCTAATCCTACCGTTCAGTTGGGCCTAGAATATGAAATCAAGAGATTAACTACCTGCACCCTTAATAATCTTTTAATGCAATGTTATGTAGGATAGGTACCTGTTTCAACAAATTGATAACAATAAATATTTCTAGTTTAAGAGTCAGTTTTCATTAATTCAGTCTTTGATTAAGATGGAATCATTCTCAGTGTATTAAATGTTCAGTGAGAAAGGTTGTAAGTTATTGGTTATGGATAAACTCAAATTTTCTAAAGCAAATACATTAAAGTGCGGTAAGATACGTTGGAGATGTGTGAACCGCAAATGGGTTAGGTTAGGTTAGGTATACCAAAAAAAGGCAAGATTTTATTATTGATACAATGATAAAATAAGTAACTGTTTGTCTTGTTTTAATTTTATTAAATGTTTATCGAACAAATTTTTACCTACTTCTTTGGAATAAATTACTATTTAGTGCATTTGTATTATTTTTTACCTGTTCAGAAATGGGCCCAATAGACCTATAGGATGTATGTATATTGACCCATCTTCAGCAACGGATTATAGCGGGTATTTTGGCCCAACTAATCGGTCCCCGTTTTCTAATAACAATGTAGATAAATCATTTAATGATTTAAAAACCAAGACGATATAGTTTGAGATACAATTTACATGGAAATATTTATTTTTTTGAATATTTTAGAATGAAACTGGAGACATTTTGGTATATATCTGAGTGAGTAAAAAATTCTGCCAAAACCGGAGCTACTGTGACCACAGTCTTAGTGTATTTTCATTGGTTGATTTTTATAAGTGCTAGATAAAGATAAATTATAGTGTATTTTTATCATATTGATAGCTGAAGAACTCATTATAAATTCAAAAACGTATCTGAATCACTCCAGGGTGATTCAAAGAATTAAACAGAATTGTAAGCGCTTCTTCATGTAAATAAGTGTTCAGTTAGCTAGATTCTTCCTGTATAGTGAACCGCAGGTAGCGAGAACAATAGAACCCTAATACCATTACCATTCAAATATATTTAGAAGTGATAAATTTGCCGTGACAATGCAGTGTAGTTGGGTAAGAATAATATCCTATTAGGTATTTCATTATAGATGTATTTTATTACAATATAGAAAAAATAATTATTGATAACGTCAGATGGAGCGCTATCGAAACGTTGGAAATAAAAATATCGATAACATTGTGGTTTAATTTCCCCTTAAAATCTAACACACTTACATATATTGTTATTCTAGGCGAATCGTATTATTTACGTTGCTTGAAAATTATTTATTACCTATATCAAAATTTCCAGGTATACGTTCTCGATTGGTGCATACTTGAACTGTCTCAACAAACCCAGCACTCGTTTATTTTTTTTTATAAAAAATCTGTTTTATCCTATCTTTCTTTAGATAATATCAAAGCTCAAAAAATAAACGTGTGATAAAATTGGAGTCGGAGCATTAGTTATAATTTCTAAAAATATAATTCAACTAAGGTTACCAGCTAAAAATAGTATACTTGTTTGCAAAGTCTGCGTAATATTTCAAGCATAAATCGTTGCCAAATCCAACTTTATTTTCTTATCTTCAAATTATCATTATGAGTTCAATAAGAAATTTCCGTGATTCCACCAAAAATACAATTTTAACAGTCACATACACATAAATCACGATCACTATGCAGATTATGATGTGAAATTTCTGTGATAATCACTCAGAACAGAGTGAGGAAATGTTGTCAAAGAGACCAAAAAAAAACATTCAAGACCTTGGCGACAAATATCGAATATTAATCATCAATTTGTTGGCATATTTTGTTGCACATGAGCAAAAGCTTTCAATACAAGGTTTATATAAAACATGAGGTCCAATAATTTCTTGGCGTTTTATAAGGATGTGTATATAAACATGTCTATTATAAATCCTTTACTATTAAAATTCAAAGGTTGCACAGACATTGATCTACTTTAAACCACTACATACCTATTATAATACTCGACATGCTTTGTTAATCCTTACTAAATATTTAAACTTAGAGTAAAAATAGAAAAGCTGGATGATCCTGAGAAATAGAGGGTACATGTTTTTTAACGTATGTCCGCTACCATTATGGCAAATAATGGCATGAAAATAGATCAAATCCAACGAAAATGGTGAAAAATATTCACTATTCTGTCAACCTCAATGTCTCCGCCCGTTCCTACCAATACTTTCCCTCAATGAAGCATACAATCTGTCGCTCTACTTCTTTTCTCATTAGTTAAGAACACCAATCTTTCAGTGACCACTCCGCTTCCTCTACTTCTCTTGGTGTTGGTTGCTCAGTCACAACCAACCAATTAATAGGTTGCCATAAGCATGTAGTATTTATACAGGTAAGCTATATAGCATTTTCCAAACCTCTCATGTCAAACACTTCGCCATCTGTACCTTTTCCCATCCTTATATCCATTCACTTAATACCATCTTTACTGATCATCCAATAGTCTAAAACTATTCCTGCTGGTGATGTAACAGTATGTCTTATCTAGATCACGACTCGCATTGGAAATACTAACTATGCCACCATGCCCAAGAATCCGCCTCTCCGATCACTATAACGAACATGATCCAGCTCCTAAATGACATCAAGCTTGGATTAAAAAAGCCAATCAAAGAACCCTGGCAAAATTTTTGGCTCAACAAGCAAAATAGCTCTGCACGAAATCCGACCCTATATTTTTAATCAGGAGAAAAGTAACCACTACTGGAACATTTCGAATTAACCACACTTAACCTGATGTCTTCAAAAAATATTCCCGTATGCCGTTAATTCAAATACCACTTCCTCGGATTCGAAAAATCGAAATACAGTACAATCTCACTAGTCCGGCACTATCGAAAACCAGAGGGTTGCGGGTTATTGGAATGTTCGGATTATTGGATTATTTAGAAAAATCCATAATAAATACAATAAAGTATATCATAAAGAGAATATAATATCATCATCATCACCATCGCCGTTCAACCCCGAGGGAATATGGCTGGCTCAATAGAGCTGTGTTTAATCCTATTGACGAGGTGGATTACTCCTCTTATATCAGAGCGACTATAATCTTTTATCTGTCCTGGCCTCATTTGTTACAATTCTCCATTTTCTTCTGTCTCTGCATTTTGTTTTCCAATCTCTGATTTTCAATGCTTTTATATCTTCCTCTACTTGATCCCACCATCTGCTTCGTGGTCTTCCTCTTCAATGGAACCCATGTTGTTATTCTTTTTAATATGTCTGTTGGTGCTCTTCTCATAATGTGTCACATCCATTCCAGTCTCCTTTCATATATCGGACTATATTTTCTCCACCTGCTTCCTTTTCTATTTCTATGTTTCTTTCGAATCTTCTTTCTCCATCTCTTGTTATGTCTGGTCCTAGTATTGTTCTCAATATTTCCCTTTTTATTATTTTCAGATCTTCTTCTTCTTTTTTGTTTAAAGTTATTGTTTCGAGTGCGTAAGTAATGACTCGTCTGATCAAAGTCTTATAGATTTGTATTTTTGTTTTTACGCTGATCGATTTAGATTTTAATAATTTCTTATTTATGCCAAGCATTTTGTTTCCTTTCATTATTCTTTCTTTTATCTTGTCTTTACAAGTTTGTCTTATAGATGTTCCTAAATAATTGAAGCTTGATTCAATTCCAAACTTTTTATTTTTAATTGTTAAGTGAGTATCATTGTTCTGTTTTTCTTTCCCCACTCGCATATATTTTGTTTTGTCTTCATTTATTCGTAGCCCGAATCTTTGTGCCTCTGCGTCTAGCTTCTCTACTGCTTTTATTAGACTATTCTTAGTTCTAGTCACTATGGTGAGGTCGTCAGCATACGCAATTAACTGGGTCTCGTTCACTACAATATTTTTCTCGTTCAAGTTTGCACTCCTTAAAATGGATTCAAGTACTAGGTAAACAGTGTTGGAGAAATTGAGTCTCCCTGTTTTACACCTTTATTCATTTTAAATTGTTCTGAAATTTTACCTTGAAATTTTACTTTCCCTTTAGTGTGTTGTAGGGCCATTTCCATCAATTCCCTAAGTTCCTTTGGAATTCCTAGTATTTTCATTGTTTCTATAATCTTGTGTCTTATGATTGTGTCAAATGCGTTCCTGAAGTCTATAAAAATGACGTGTAGAACATTATTGTATGCCAGGGATTTTTCAAGGATTTGTTCGATGGTGTGTATTGTCGTTACTGTTGATTTTCCTGGTCTAAACCCGTTTTGGTAGTCTCCTATTATTTTTTCTGTGTATGCCTTCAGTTTTTGATTTATTATGTTTGCAAGTATTTTGTAGGTGGTATTAAGTAGGTCTATAGTTTTTGCAGACTTCCTTATCTCCTTTTTTGTGGATGGGTGTTTTATTCCAGTGTTCCATTCGTTTGCCATTATATTTTGTTTGGATATTGTCTTCTGAAGCGGTTCCCCACCATACTTCAACATCTCCGCTACTATTTTGTCTTCTTCTGTGGCTTTTCCGTTGATAGTTCTTTTTATTTCAGTCACTATTTCTTTTTCAGAGGGGCACTTTAACGTGATTTCGTTTTCTGGATCTGCTACTAAGCCTTCTGCTACCCTGGGGTCCTCGACATGAAGCATTCTGCTATAATACTTTTCCCATATTTTTATCATTTCCGTGCTTTCATATACTGTTACGCCATTTTCATTTTTTATTCCCCTTGTTTTATTAGGATATTTGGTCGGTGCTTTTATCTTTTTGTAGGATTGTCTTAGGTTGTTGGTACGCATGTCTTCCTCTATTTCTTTCATTTTTCCATTTAGCCAGTAATTTTTTAAATTTTTGTATGTTGCATTTTCCCTATTTCTGATTATCTCGTATGATCTTCTGTCCGATCCTTGGTTTGTATTTATCCACTTGGTTTGTATTTATCACTTTCTTATTTCTTCACACTGTTGGTCATACTGTTCTTTTTTCTCCTTTTCTTTACTTTTCTTCTCTATTATTTGCTGTGCTCATCCAATACGACGTTTTTTATATTTTCCCATCTTATTTTCAATATTTTCTGTAATTTTATCTTTTAAACTCTCCACGTTAAGAGTGCTTGTGTTCATTGGGGTGTTATATTTTTTTGCATCTTTTAGTCCTCCCATTTTTGTCATTACTAGATAGTGATCCGTGTCTGCGTTTGCGCCTCTGTACGTTCTTGTGACTATTGTTTTTTTGCAGATACCTCTCATGGCTAATACGTGGCATCCTCCTCGATGCCTCCAAGTTACTTTGTGTTTTTTGGGGTGTATGAACTTAGTTGATAGTATTGACAAGTTCATCATTCAAGCTAACTGGCAGAGTCTTTGACCGTTATCGTTAGTTTTGTCATGTATAATTCCTTTTTCGTTACCTATTATTTCTCTCAAGTATGTTTCTTTACCCAGCTTTGCGTTTGCGTCTCCTAATATTATTATTTCGTCTTTCTTTGGTATTTCTTCGCAAACTTTAATGAGCGTGTTATAGAATTCGTCCTTGTCGTGCGGTTCTGCAGTTTCTGTTGGTGCATAAATATTTACTTCCTCATTTTTAATCTTACTGTTGCGATTCTTCCATTTTCTGGTTTGAAGTTGATTATATTACTTCTAATTTTCTTTCTAACATAAAACCCTACTCCGTTATGTCCTTGTTTATTCTCTCCACTCTAGAAAAATGTATATTCACCTTTCATAATTTCTCCATTTCTCTCCCATCTAACCTCTTGAACTGCTTGATATCTTTATTATATTTTGCCGTTTCTCTGCCAATTTCTTCCATTTTGCCTGGTTTTAACATTGTTTTGATGTTCCAAGTCGCTATGTTTAACTGCTTCTTTTTGTTTTCCTTTTTTTTGTTTGGTTTAGCATTTTTGTTTTCTTCGATATTCCATGTACATAATTTTCTATTCCTTTTTCCCTTTTCCATATTTCTAAAGATTTTTTTGTTTTACAATCATCTTTTGTGTTTTCATAATTATCAATTTTTTCTGATTCCGTTTCCAATATCATATCAATGTTCGTTGCCTGCTCATTTTTTCCTTTTAGTACCTCGCTATTATGACTTCTTAGTTTTTTTATAACGGCTCTATGATTTTTTTTGATTTTTATCCCATTTTCACTCTTGGCCATTGATAATGATTTTATTAAATCCGATTTTAACAGTCCCTCCTTTTTTCCTTTCCTCCATACCTGTCTCCTTAATACATTTTTGTTTTTCCCGTTCAGATTTTGTTAGGTCTTCCATTATATATATTTTTTCTTTCTTCGCTTGTTTCAGCTTATGCTTGTTATTTAAGACGTCCTGCTTATTTTCCTCATCTGCCAGGGTAACCAAACATGCTTTTTCAGCAAGTATTGTCGCTGCCTTCACGTTGGTCCTCACGCCTAGATAATTGTGAAACATGTTCTCTATCTCTAGTTTCAACGTGTTTGTATCATTTGTGTCCATTTCCATCCATTCTATTGTTCGCTTAAGTCCGTTTAGGTCTTCTTTAATTTATTTGTTTTTCTCCCTAATTTCTTTGTTTCAAATTCATGTTTTCTTTTTGTATTTTTATTAGTTCTTCAGTGACCTTTTTTTGTTCTATACTTATTGATTGCACCTGGTTTTTTATTTCTGCTTTTTCCGTTTTCATGTCTCCTATCACACTAACGATTTTATCTGATTTGTCTTCTTTATAACTGATTTTTAGGGGGATTCTATTTGTTTTCTTGTTTCTTTCAAAGTCTCCGCTCGACTCTTCTGCTGCTCTCCTTTTCCTACTTGAATCATACTCTTCATCACTTTTCATTGTAGAGACTAGGATAATATATTTGTATTAATGTTTTAAAAGTTTCATTTACCGTAACATATCTCACAACTAACTAATTACATATTTACGCATGTGCACGTGATAAGTTTTGAGGTTAGACTGCTCGACGTGGCGTAGGAAGGGACTGATCACTAATCAAAAGGCGCCTAGAACTATTGACCATTTTTGACAATTTTTCAAAAATTTTGACCATTTTTAATAATTATTGACCATTTTTGACAGTTTTTTTATAATTATTGACCATTTTTTCAAAATTTTGAGAATTTTTGACCATTAAGACAATTTTTCGAAAACCTTGATCATTTTTCAAAAATTTTGACAATGATTGGCCATTTTTCCAAATTTTTGACAATTTTTGAAAATATTTGGCAATCATTAACCATTTTTTCAAAATTTTGACAGTATTTGACAATTTTTGACAATTTTTTCAAATTCTTGACAATTTTTGACCATATTTAAAAATTTTGACAATTTTTCGAAAATTTTAACAATTATTGACAGTTTTTGACGAATGTTGACAATTAGTGACCGTCCTTGACAATTATTGACCATTTTTAACAAATTTTCATAAATTTGAACATATTTGGCAATTATTGACCATTTTTTCAAAATTTTGACAATTTTTGACCATTTTTCAAATTCAATTATTGATCCTTTTGGACCATTTTTGAAGAATTTTGATTGGTTTTGACAATTATTGACCGTCTTTGACAATTATTGACCATTTTTGACAATTATTGACCAGTTTTTGACAATTTTTTAAAATATTTGGCAATTATTAACCATTTTTTCAAAATTTTGACAGTATTTGATCATTGTTTCAATTTTTTGGTGATCATAGACCACAAAATTTGGTGGTAAATACAAACGAGGCACTGGAAACCATCAAAACTGGATAGAGAAAAACGACCTCGAACTAGCAGCGGAAAAGAGGGAAGCACTACTCCTAAAGTCCAGGAGAAAGGACAAAAACCTGGTAAGATTCAAAATGAGAGAAGCACGCATAGAACCAGAATGAGCCATAAAATACCTTGTAATCATGCTAGACCAACAAAGCACATTCGGCGATCATGTACAATACACCATTTGGGAAGCAGAGGCCAGGGCCACAGCACTGAGCCGACTTATGCCCAACATTAGTGGACTTAGCAGTAGGAAGAGGGAGATCGTAGAAGCCACAATAGACTCTACGCTACTCTACGCTGCACCAATCAACCGAGCCACAGAAATAAAAAAATACAAAAACTTGTTGACCAGCGCACAACGGAAAGCACTGTTAAGGATTACCAGCGCATACAGAACAGTCTCCAGCAAGGCGGCACAAGTGATAGCCATTCACATCAAAATAGACGAAAGAAGACGGCTGTACAACAGAAAACAGAAGAGAGGAGAACAGGTGGCAAAGTGAATGGGAAATCTCGGAAGATGTGACACAGTGGACAGATTGGCTTATACCAAATAGAATGGGTAGAATGTACCTTCATGGGTGGAATGTCCTTTCCGCAAGACATACTACTACCTCACGCAAGCCCTAAGCGGAGGATCTTTCAGAGCCTTTACCTCCCGAATAGGGAAAGCAGAAGACGATGAATGTATATACTGAGGAGATATAGACAGCGTATGTCTTACCCTGTACAAGTGTGTTCGATGGGCACAGACCAGAAATGAACTGAAAGAGCAAATCGTTGAAGAAATAATGGAGGAAAATATGATAGAAGAGATGATGAAGTGTAAGAAAAACTATGAAAAAATACATAAGAACAACAATGAAAGATAAAGAAAAGGAAGAGAGGGAATACGAAACCCCAGGTTAAACCGATGCCATCACTGAAGTCCTCGAGCTGGCTCAAAATCACCAGGAGAAATGGGGTGCAATAGTGCTGCTCGACATTAGAAGTGCCTTTAATACGGCCCGATAGCAGATAATAATAAAGACGCTGATTGAAGCGGGCATCGATGCCAGCCTGACAAACCTAATCATAGATTACCACGAGGGACAACTGCTCGTCACACCTTGAAATGCCGCAAGGATCTGTCCTCGGGCCTCTGTTATGGAATGTGCTCTGTGATAGAGTTCTTAGACTGAACCTTCCCGCTGGAAGCGACACATTTGGCTTTGCAGACGACCTCGGCCTGGTTGTCAAGGTAAATGACGAGGACACGCTAATGCACAGGGTAAATGATTCCATTGTTAAGATACAATACTGGATTAGGAGAAACCACCTAGAACTCGCACCTGGGAAAACGGAAGCAATTATTATGAAGGGTCCCAGAAAGAGGGAGAATAAAATGTTCAAGGTGGGTAACCTGGAGATCCCACCTAGCAAACAGTTTAAATACCTAGGAGTGTGGCTGGATGATAAGATGAATTTCGGTGAACATGTGAAGAAAACTTGCGAGAAAGCTCAAAAGCAACTCTCTGCACTGAGCAGGATAATGTCGAACATCAGGGGCGCGGGCTACTGGAAAAGGAGGGCATTATCTGGTTTTGTGTCATCTATGTTGCTGTATGCGGCACCAGTGTGGAAGCAGGTGATCCGAATAAAGAGCCTTCGTTATCAGAATCATTTGTCTGTACAGGACTGTCTCCTTGGAGGCAGCCCTGGCGATAGCAGGCACCCCACCAATAGACATCATGATTGCGGAGATGGCAAGAATGAAACTACAGCCAGTAGTTAATAACGATATAAGAAACACCAAGATACGCAGGACATTGGTGGAGTGGCAAAGCAGGTGGCAACTTTGGACCTCCACGGGCAAATGGACGAAGCGGTTAATTCCGGATGTGGTAAGTTGGAATAAGTGTGGATTTCGGAGGAGCGGCTATTTCATGACCCAGTTTCTCTGCAGGCAAGGCAGTTGCAGGAAGATTAGTAAGACACCCGATGATAACTGCATCTATTGCGGGGAGTCAGACGACGTGGAGCGCACCGTTTTCAATGACCACAGAAGAAGTTTTTGGGGGAATGTCGGTCACCGTCCATCCCCCGACAATATTATAGGCTGGATGACTGAGTCAATATGGAATTGGAATGTTGGGGAGAGTTTCATCATCAAAGTCATGAGGAATAAAGAGGAAGAAGAACGAGAGCACCAAAGGAGACAGATGGAGATGTGATGAATCTGATTCGACGGTCGAATACCCGGCCCGTATCTGATGTCATGCCTAATAGGTGGTTCCAGGTGCGTGGCGTGGAAGGAGAGGTGGACTGTTTAGTGGGTAGGGCTGCAAGGCGAGTCCCACACTAGTGGTCGCAAATGGCTTCGGGCATTTGGGTCTACTACACGTGCGTAAATGCATTTCAACCTCCTTCCAAAAAAAAAGGTTAAACCGAAGTCAACGAAGTAAACGACCCTGAAGACATGCCATCAAGGCGGTTCCGGGGTGGACCACCACGGGCGCCTTTTGTGGTGTTTTTAGTGGGTATGCGCTCTGAACAACGTGAGCTGCGAACCCCACACTACCTACCGTGCGCGGAAGGTGTTGATAAGGAGAATTTTCACCACAAAAAAAAGAAGGGTCGAGGGAGGCGCGGGCGGAAAGTGCCGGATTATTGGACGTACCGGTCTATCGGAGTGCCGGATTAGTGAGATTCCACTGTATTAATATCTCAAACAACACTAACTGTATTTTCCATCTCCCCTTATATTATCAAAATTAATAAATAATGTTTGAATAAAGGTTTGTCATTTTATATGACGTTACAAGACACTTCTGTCAAATAATAGAAAAATTGTCATTTAGACTTCACATTTCTCGAGTTATTGATGTTGCTATAGTAAGATTTAAACACACTGAGGCGTGCTTTAAATATGTACAATGGGGCACCAAAAAAATAATAATAAATAAGAATGAGACATATAGTAAAATTAATACCTATTTAGAGGTACCAGCCGTTTTAGTAACTTAACGTATGCGGCTTCTTGAACCATCTGACATTAACATGAAATCAAAATTTGACGTAACTTCAAAAACGTGACATCTAATAAATTAGTTACGACGTTCATTTTTGTTGGTAATTTTTTGTTTCAACCGATTTATTAATAATAAATAAGGATGGTCTTATTCTAAATGGGTATAAAATTTACTATATATAATTCTAAGAAAAATTGGTCATCAATTTGGCTACGATTAAAAGGACAAATTTGTTGTTAAAACGTGAAAAGCCGGAGCAACTGTATTTACCTTTCTGATAGAATGAAGACGGAGAAAAATTCATTGTTTTGATTGCGTTTTTATTTCTAGATGATACATTCGAGCTTCATTTACAGTGACAAATCGATGAAAAAGTTCAGTTGAATTTGTTGGGGCAGAGCCAAATAGTCATTTGAAATTGTAACTCGAGCTCCCCTGCGATTAATTTTAAATATTCTGTGGAATACCTGATGTCTCAGAAGGACAAGGATAATAAATTTCAGCATATTTCATATCCATGTAATCGGCATTACGTCGTCAATGGTGTAATGACGTAATCGATTTTTTTTCAAATACGAACAATGATCCTGAAACACTCAGCAATGATTCGAAAAGAAGGCCAGTCGGTTAATTCTTCCCCAACGTTTTCGATAACTTCAGGGGTTATTTGGGCAATCTCCATTCTGATCCGCTTTTTCAAGTGTTCTTTATTTAGTCGGCTTTTATAAACTTGGTTTCCCCTTTAGATTAAATTAGATTTGATGAGGTAGCTAATCGGCCTATTTCACTGCAACAGTTTCAGATCTATTTTGGTCCTCTGGATCTAAATTACATTCTCCAGCCTGACTCTTTTGATGTAGCTTTTCGATCTCGAGTCTGATGAGCCTCGAGACCGAACCTTCTTTGTAGTTTTTTGCCGGTGACTTCTCATCACCTAGTATAAGAAACCACGACGTCGGGAGCGCGTTAAACAGTTAAACGATCGGTGTTGAGCGCGTTGCTGGGGCTTGGAGTAGGGAAGGGTTTGGTTAACTTAGTAGAGGACACACAAGGCGTGTGATAGTAGACTCTAGAGAGAGGAGGTATGAGATGGAGGCTGGAGTGCCCCAGGGCTCGGTTCTTGGACAGACGCTCTGGAAGTGTGTGTTTGATGAGGTTTGTGGGATAGTATGTGAAGAGGGATGAGAGATTACGGTGTATGCGGACGATGTGTGTCTGGTATGTACGGCAAAGGGAGAGGCGAAGATAGAAAAAAGGAGGAGAGGAAGATTGTGGAGAGAATAGAGCGGCGCGGACTGGAAGTGGCGGAAGATAAGACGGGATGCTAGTGAAGGGTAGGAGAATTCGTATGGAGAAGTCTGTGAAATACCTAGGGGTGTGGTTGGATAGCCAATTATCCTTCAGTAAGTAAGGGTAGCATGGCTGGGGAAATTGATTTATAATGTGGAAGGGCCGGGAGAGTGGTAGAGGAGGGTAATTGGTAGGACGGTAGAGCAGAGTATGCTGTACGGTGCGGAGGTGTGGGGTGAAATAGCGGGAGTGGATGCGAATGTTAGGCTACTCCTGCGGTTGCAGAGAGGGATACTCCTGAGGGTGGTGCAGGAGTACAGGACAGTGGGTGGACTGGCAGAAGCGGTGCTACACATTGGACGTGATGGCTAGAGCCAAGAACAAAAGCTAGAGAGGTGCGACCAGAGAAAAAGTGCAGGAATGGATGGAGGAAAAAATAGAGAGAACGTGGGAGGAGTATGAGGGCGCGCTAAAAGGAGCGATTGGGAGTAGAAGAGATTGGATGAACGGGAAATTCGGGGAGGTGAACTACTTCCTGACACAGGTGCTCACTGGACATGGGTCGAGAGTAGGGTACTTCCACAAGATTGGGGAAAGAGACTGGAGAGTGCGAGAGGTGTGAAGTGGAGGATTATGTGGGGCATGTGTTTAGATACTGGAGGAACGAGGAAGTACTGAAGAAGTTGGAGAGGAAACTAGGGGAGGTGGTATATTGGGAGAACATGGTGGAGATAATGTAGAGGGGGAAGGAGGAATGGATGGACGTAAGTGGCGTAGTGCAGAGCATGATTAGGGGGAGAGATGGACTCGATATGGCATGAGAGGTAGAAGTGATAGGTAGGGAGAGGACGACGGTTTGAGCGGAGGGTGTGTGAGGGACCGCCGCCCGTCTCGAAGTATGTAGGGTAGTGATTCCGAGGCGGGATAAACGGCGAGTCTGAGGTGAGTTTGGTTGGTAGATATCCCCTTGGGGATGAGTCCAGCACTTTTTGGGTCCTGGATAGGACCCATTTGAACATGAGTTTCCAATCTCGAACCTAAAAAAAGGACAATAAACCGCACTGGCATAGGATGTGCTCTGCAGTTTTCTCCTCTAGGTGACAGAATCTGCATAAAGCTTCGTCTGTCATTCCCATTAGCTTCGCGTGCCTTTTAAGTTTTCCTATCTTTGCTTATTAGGTCTGTCGTAAATGTTGGCCAATGTCCTCTAGTGAACTGTTTCACCTGTCTCTATCGTGGTGACTACCCACCATCCTAGAGATTTCTATACCACCCACTTCTTTGTGTCAATATTTCTCATCTTTGTGACGCTGCAAAAGGGTTTCGGTCCAATTAGTGGCTGGCTTTGATGAGCATTGTTTGGCCGTTATATCTGCTAATTACGACCCTCGTGCTCTGGTGCACAGGATACCGTGACCTGGAATGGTCTCCAAGTGCGATTAAGTCACCTATACAATACCAAATTAGCTAAGAGTTAACCTCCATTGAATTGAGTGCTTTCACTGCAACCTGTCTGTTGGCAACTGGCAACTGAAAGGTATGCTCTTTCCTGCCTTTCAATTTCTTTAACGCAGTGATGAATGGCCGCCACTTCCGTCGTTGTGACGTACTTAGATAAGCTTATTGGAATATCATTTGTTTTAGCCCTACAATTCCGACTCCTATACCTACCCCTGCATTGATGCCGTCCGTATACCAGGTTGTATCCCCATGAGAGATCGGGAAGGAGATCGATATATTTCCTTCTCCTTATCCATTCACCTCGGAAACCATTATTCAAGTAGATTCGTAAATCAACGGCGCCCCATCCTGTTGGAACCACAAATTATTTCCGATAATATAATCCGATTGTTCAGTTTGCTGTACCAAACTTTCACCTTTGCAGGATATTGTGTCATATACTCTTCCATCCAATGTAGATTTTGACTTGCTCAGTATCGGTACTTTTGGCGGATTACCTGACCATTGTACATAAAAGTAGCTTCACCCAAAAAAGTACCAGTATCAAAGTCATTTTCGAACGGGTCCAGCCATGAGGTCTAAGATCAGATGCAGTTTGTACGGATGCCACTTTTTGAGCAATATCTGATTACAGTTGATTGGCGTGAATTACTTTCCACTGTGATTTTCCTTGTTCTGAGGATTTTCTTGGAACGCAAGTGCAACGTTCAGTTTTTTTACTACAGGTTCTGATTTTTTTCCACTTCTGGGTAGATATTGAACATGGTCCGTGTCTCGAAACTCTTTCTCAATTTTGCTAATTGTTTGGTTGATAAATCATGATAAAAATCAAACTGACATGGATTGTTTTGTGAAAATAATTTGACTGATACTACAACAATTATTGCCAGATTAAAATGTAGCACTGTCATCAGTCAATATATTCTTTATTCGAAACCTTTTACCAAAAAACACTAGTACGATGTTTTATTCGCAGTGTCAGTGTTTAGTATAATTTAATTCAGTGATTGAAGATTTATTGTAATTTCTTAATTTTGGTAAACTCTTTAGAAATATGTATTCAAAAAATTCCATCGCTGGAAAGACGATTTGGAGTCCTTCCAAATGAGGTGTCTCATGAACCCTCTATGAAACATTGAAAATATTCCAGACAATTACATCTTACTGTATCCTGCAGATTGACATGCCCATAGAGTTGAAGAGTTAGGTATTTGTCACGAGCTTCTTAAAGCATGAAGTTTCTGTCACCTTGTATTTTTCAATAAATAATAATTGGATTCACCACCATCTAAAACGGTCCAGTATCTTTTAGACATCCAGTATTGTATAACAATTCGGTTGTTATATCATTGCCTAGGACGTGTTTTAGATATTTATTAAACAGGTAAAAGTTGAGTGTTAGCCAAATATTGAAAAGTCCATTTTTAACAGTTTTTAACAATAATTGACCATTTTCAACCATTTTTGATAGTTTTTGACCATGTTTTTTAAAATTTTAGACCACTTTTCAAAATTATTGGCCATTTTTGATAATTCTTTACAATTGTTGACAATTCTTGACCATATTCCAAAATTTTTTACAATTTTTCAAAAACTTCAACAATTTTTGACAATTATAAACTATTTTTCCAAATTTTGACCAATTTTAAAAATAATTGCTCATTTTTGCCGGTTTTTGACAATTTTTGACCATCTTTGATAGTTTTTGACAATTATTCGCCATTTTTGACAATTTTTCAAAATTTTAGACCATTTTTAATAGTTTTTGACAATTATCGACCATTTTCCAAAATTTTTGACAATTATTGACCAATTTTGACAATAATTGTCCATTTTTGACAGTTTTTGTCAATTTTTAATAGTTTTTGACAATTATTGACCATTTTTGACAATTTTTGAAAGTTTTTGACAATTTTGAAAATTTTTGACAATTGACCATTTTTGAGAATTTTTCAAATTTTTTTTAAAGTTTTTGACAATTATCGACCATTTTTGACAATTATTGACCATTTTTGATGATTTTTGAAAATTTTTGGGCATTTTTCAATTTTTTTTAAATTCTTGACAATTATCGACCATTTTTCAAAATTTTAACAATTATTGAAAATTTTTGACAGTTTTTGACAATTATTGACCATTTTTGACAATATTCATATAATTTTATTTGATTTTTAATCTGATAAATTGTTAATGAATGAATCTCTTAGGTTCATTATCGGAATATGAAAAGCATGTACTTTTTAAAATAATAAAAAATTTCCAAAATTGACCATTTTGACTGTTTTTCAAATTAGTGACCATTTATCCAAATTTTTGATAATTTTTGACCATTTTTCAAAATGATGACAATTTTTAACCATTTCTGACATTTTTTGACAATAATTGTTCATTTTTAACAGTTTTTAACAATAATTGACCATTTTTAACCATTTTTGATAGTTTTTGACCATTTTTGACAATTTTTCAAAATTTTAGAACATTTTTCAAAATTCTTGACCATTTTTGATAATTATTGATAATTGTTGACCATATTTCAAAAACTATTTTTCAAAATTTTGACAATTTTTAACAATAATTGTCCATTTTTGACCATTTTGGATATCTTTTGACCATTTTTGATAGTTTTTGACAATTATTGACCATTTTTCAAAAAAATTTAAAATTTTTGATAATTGACCATTTTTAACAATTTTTGAAAATGTTTGACCATGTTTAAAATTTTTTAAAAAGTTTTTGACAATTATCGACCATTTTTGACAATTATTGACCATTTCTGACCATATTTCAAAATTTTTGACAATTTTCATATAATTTTATTTAATTTTTAATCTGATAAATTGTTAATTATTCACCAATTGAGTTAATTCGTGGGGCGTGGTTTGATTAAATAAGCGAGCGAAACATATTCCTATTTTTGCGCTAGAGCGTAAAGTAACAATCCTCGGCATTTGTCGACTTTACGAATTCATTTGAATATAGTAATTAGTCATTTTACGCGCGACTGTAGTAAAAATATTTGACGCTGTGCCTAGAGACTCGGTACCGGTAGAACATTTTCACCGGTAGTTTTGATGATGTCATCCTATGAAGCTTTGGGTAAAGGGATTTAATAAGAATAGATACTTTAAGCAAACCGTAAAATTTTCTGAGTAACCGCATACAGTATTCGCCAGCTAACTTGATGTCCTAAATGCTTTCTAGGGAGCTATTGACGCCGCCCATCCGATAACTGTAAACAGTGCCGTGCAAGTTCTGAGGATACGCTTTCTGTTACAAATTAACACAACAAAGCAGAAACAATATCTGTGTGACGCTACGCTACTCAAAATCTTAACACCTGATAAGGTTCGACGCAATTGGCGTTTGTCAAAATTTTACCACCAATAGCAGCCGAGTAGGCAGGGCACTATTACTCTGTCTCTCTTAGTTGGTAATTTCTGGGACATCAAGTTAGCTGGCGAATACTGTACCTTAACGTATCGATTTACGTTCACCGCAAATTATCCTTTAAAACAGCATCAATCAACCCATACGTATACGAAACAGATGACGTTAGGCTTTATATAACCTCAAAATATGTTCAATTTTGCTTATAAAAATTGTTTTCAATTTTGTTTGATTTCCATAGAGAATTTTCAATTTATTTTTATCTTGTCTCCACAATATCTTATCTCTGACTTTGAGATTTCGGCGGATGGAATATCTACTTAATTAATTTTAAATAATTATGGATGAAATACTTCACCCCATCCTCATCGATGAGGATAATGAAGACGACGATGATTTGAACGATATACTGATGGGACATATTTTACATGATAGGGACTTCCTGTGCAACCGAGCAGCCCTATATGGAAATTTCGACTTTGCCTTATATAATTTCCAAAAAACACCGAACTGCACCAAATGAAATAAACATGTAAAATAAAACTTCGAAAAATTAGGTTATTTTGATGAAAAAATTTACATTATTGACAACTGACAGGTCGGTTAGGATATGTTCAGTTTTATTTGTTTTTGTTGATATTCGCTTAATCGTTTATGTATATTTTCCATTAGACTTTTGGAGTAGTTCTAGTTAGTTGTATCTCTTTATTCTTCTGATTTATTTTTCATCTGACATACCTTGTTTGTAAACCAAGAAAAGCGATTTGAATTTAAGTTGGCATCTCTGCAACCTAATGATTGGTCAGATTGCCGCCCGTTTCACACTGCTCTTTTGATACAACTGACAACGACATTTGTTAGTTTTGTGTTTATATGAAAATATTGGTAGATATAAAATGAGAGTGGGAAGAGGTACAGTAAGAAACCTAATGAGAGACCAAAGAGGTAAAGTACGAAAGCTAATGAGAGTGCACCGGGGTAACGTACGAAAGTAACACCTGCTCTCTGACCTACTTTATATAATAGGAGGATAATAATATACAGAGATACGGAAAATGTATATGAAACATACATTAAAAATTTAATTATACCGAGTGCAGCGAAAGTATGTGTGCTCCGACATATCATTGAAAATATCATATATAGGAATGATGCATTAAAATTCAATACAGAGTGTAGCGAAAGCAAGTAGTGTGCTCCGACATATAATAGGAGGGGAAGCAAGGTAGTATATTATACGGGGGCAGAATAAAAAGTCAATTTCATTAGAGAGAATAAACAGCGATAAATGTTATTAAATTATAATGAATGTTCTTCAATGACAGGTCAAAATGAGCAAGGGTAATGACCGCAGTTGACCTTTATATAATAGGAGTGGTGTAAGGTGATATATAGGGAGCAGAAAAAAAAGTCAATTACATTAGAGGTATTGAAGAGTAGAGAATGTTATTAAATTATTATTAATTTGGAAAGAAAAAGTGTTTATATCAAAATGGAAGAACTTTAGTATATGACTTTAACAAACATCAACGAATGTTTGATCGGGAGCAGATATATGGTAGGGAAAAAATATACACAGTAGAAGATTGTATGCAGCAGGCAAAGAAGTATAGAAAAGGAGCTGACGCTTGAAAAAATTTTGTAAAAGGATTAATTTGTATTGTATGTTTAATGCAATTATATTAAATCACTTAGATTTGGGTAGCTGGATGTATGAATACAATCACTTACTTCCGGAGTTACTTCGCTTGAAGTATGATGAGGAGGAAGAAAAGGAAAAAATGTAATAATAAAATAAAAAATCAGTGAAATTCAATTGTTTTATTAATACCATCTTTAAATCTCAATCCTATATTACATTAAAGTCAGTCCAACCCTGTGATTGCAATTTTTATACCTGAGGTTACTGATTAAAATAGCATACGATAAATGGAATGGTATATTAGATCTCCTGGGGATGTTTGCTGTTAGGTGCGTGCGGATCGGCGGCAGTGATACTAATTATGAAAAAATAAGGATTTTATTATATTAGATCTAATCAACATTTCATGTCTTCCTCCATGTATTTGAAAATATTTAAAATAATTAATTAACTAGGTGTCTATCTCGAAAAAATGTATGGTATATTAGATCTCCTGGGGATGACTAATTATAAATAAATTAGATCTAATCAGCATTACGTGTCTTCAAGTAGAACCCGCACATATTTGGAAAAACGCAAATTCATAGATACGATTAACTTTCGCATAAAGTTAATTTCATTCACGAGATAAAATAAATTATCATATTTTCTAACTAATTGTGGCTTATTTACCCTGTACAGCCATTTAAAGTATATTTTACAATATTTTGTTGACTCGGTATTTAGGATATAGTGCAGGAGTTGGGCCATGTCTCATGTGCACTTTTATGTCCCTTAAGTTTTGTTGCGGGACCTTGTTAAACACCTATAGGAGTGTAAAAAAAAATTGGTCACATGATCCAAATCTTGGTCGTTTGGTCGCCATATTGGAAAATGGCTGCCAAATCGCTAGATTGTTTCTTTTAGTGTTTCTCTGCACCCAGTTGTCGGATTTTAATGTTGCAAAGCTTATTTTATTCCTCTTCTCAAGGCAAACAAATTTTGTTATTACAAATTTTTCGATAAATTAATATATATACTACTGAGATATATTCATGTTTTGAATATTCCCAGATCGCAAAGACTTTTTTAACAATACTAATCGTCTGTTTATTGTAAAGGGAAAAGGTCCCAGCTAAATCTTCGAAACTGAAAACATATGAAGAATTTGTAGGAAATATTTGGAGATCTATATGCCAAGCCTCTCACAACAGTGAACGCATCGACATCGTTTTTGACGTTTATAAGAAAAAAAGTGTAAAAGGGTTTGAGAGATCCAAAAGATCACGGACACAACCTGTAGAATATGGATCCCCAAATGACAGCACGCCACTTCCTGTGGATACTGACGCTTACTGGGCCTCGTCTAAAAACAAAGAACTGTTACAGTCATACTTTGTTGAATGGATGTCCAGGAAAAAAGATTCTGTCACTGCATCTGCTCCCATTTATCTCGGTGGGTTAGTAAAAGGTGGTCAACCAAGATGTTCTTGTATAAAAAATGGGATAGTAAAAGAAGAACTTTCATTGAAATCGGATCATGAAGAAGCAGATGAAAGGATGTTAAGCCATATTTCACACATGACACTGACTTCAAAAGTAAGCAACGTGGTTATTTGTTCTACTGATACCGATGTTTTTGTTTGTGCACTCTATCACTACCTACAGAAGTGGAACAGGTTAGGACTGAAAGAACTATGGATTGCTTTTGGAGTGGGAAAAACATCGAGGTACATTCCAATCCACAACTTTGAAGACAGAGTACCACTTACTGTTTTAACAGCTTTACCAGCTATTCATTCTTTAACCGGCCGCGACACGACAAGCAAGGTCAGTACGAAATTAACAGCTTTAAAAGTAGCTGAAACATGTGTAGAAGACCTTTTGTTAGATTTTGGGAAAGAGCCACTGAATGATGACATGGTACAAAAAGCAGAAGAATTTCTAGTTCGATCACTTGGCTCAAGCTTAGGAACAATGAATAAATTACGTTTTCATCAGTTGCATCACAAAAAATTACGAAACTTTCAAGATTTGGTCCCTACATCATAATCTATCCGTTTTCATATCAAAAGAAGCTACTTGCAATGCTACAAATGGATTTATGCTTTGGAACCGTCTGAGAAACTCAAACCATTGGACTAAGGCTATATAGAGGAAGATGACACCTTAATTCCACAAATAACAGATGCTCCAACGGACCCCGAAGATTTTCCTAAGTCATGTTGTTGCCAGACATGCTTCAGAGATAATGTATGTCCCTGTAGAAAATTCAAAGTAATGTGCTGTGACTTTTGCAAATGTAAAAGTTGTGTTTTGGACCAATGCAAGAACCCTCATATATAACTCTGTCAGTCTTCTGAGATTTGCAATTTCTTTTTGTTCAAGACCATGCTACTGATCTGTAACAATACTATATCCGCTAATGTATGTGTTTGGCAATATCTAAAATAAATATTTTTGATTAAATATATCTTTATGTTTTTTAATTAATTCCTTTATTAAACATAGAAAACCCGCCATTGTTAAATTTTTATTGTACTTCCAAAACTAATTGATTCAACAAAAAATGTGCAATAACAAAATTTGTTTGCCTTGAAAAGAGGAATAAAATAAGCTTTACAAAATTAAAATCCGACAACTGGATGTAGAGAAACACTAAAAGAAACAATCTAGCGATTTGGCATCCATTTTCCAATATGGTGACCAAACGAACAAGATTTGGATCATGTGACTAACTTTTTTTACACTCCTATAGGTGTTTAATAAGGCCCCGCAACAAAAATTAGGGGATATAAAAGTGCATACGAGACATATGGCCTAGCTCCTAGACTAATAATTAAAGTTTATAATTCACAAGAGCAAGTGTTATCGAATGAACACCTTTTCTTAATCATGAAATATAATTCAATCTTTATTAGGTATACCTTTTTGCGTTTGTTGTTCTATTTTTAACAAAGTATTATATTCCAACTAAGTTAAGTACTAATTTGATTATTTATGCAATTTGATAAGCAAAATCCATGCTTGCGTTTTCTTCTTTCCAAGTAAAATCTTATTTTTGTAAATATTTTTACATCAAGTTTTACTTATACATGACAGTACAATATCAAAGTTCGATATCAAAACTTCTGTTGACTATTAGTTTGTGCTCACATGTAAATAGATAATAATTTAAAGATACAGTTTCATTTTTTACATACTTATTTATCATCAAACTTGACATAAATTACTTATTATAACCATACATTTTCACTATGGCCTGTGACCAATGATGATTCGAATTCTAGACATGCTTTGATCCCTCATTGGACACGTCATTGCGTTCAATACAATACGTATGTCACGTAATTGTCAATTAGTTCAAAACGTTTAAACACGACCCTTTCGGAATATACTCTCATACTGGTAACTTTTAGTGGTGTGATTGAGGTTTCTCAAAGTGCTCCTCCTATGTAGTTTGAAAACAAGGTATAGTGACATAATGACAGAAGTGAAATGGTGACATGCCAAAAGTTCCTAGAATTATTGGCCACTTATTTTTCAAAACTTAGTTGTGAAGCGTAGAATAATATATATTCTTTGATATCTGTTGGTAACACGCTTTACTAAATACGACAATTTTACAGGAAACTGTAATAATTCCATATGTTTCAAGCTAACGGGCTTGTTGTCAAATTTCGAATTTTGGTTTGTGACTTGGAGGTGAGGTGTCGCTATTATTGCAACTAAAACATTTACGTATCTGGAATATATGTATAGTTGTTGATTATAGTCATTTCAGTCCGGGATTAACTCTCGGGGGCGATAACATATACCTTGTACTGATGTGGCGCAATACGCCGAAACCGGTCTACAAGTTATGTTGTCCCTTCTTGTTACAAACCGGAATGGTTGGTTTAAATCTTGTAGATTTACCAACCCCGTTTGACTTAGAAGTGTAATTCAATGTCTGTAAGGCATGTAGCCCGGGAAGTAGTGGTTTCTTCTTCGTTGAACGGTCACTGTTTTTGAAATATGTTTTTCAAAACTTAGTTGTGAAGCGTAGAATAATGTATATTCGTGGTTAAAATATTTGATTCTAACAGAGGTTTTTTCTTAGAGCACATGTTTCTCGTTACATTCAGAACACCTAACATCTACTTTACATTTTCTAGCTAGGTGTCCAAATCTCAGGCATAAATAACATCTACCGTGATCAATCAATACCTTCCTTTTCTCATCAAATGATAGCTTTTTCATCTCATCATCGTCACAATCTGAAGAAAGATGGAATTTCTTGCAAAAAATAAATTTGGGAGATTCATTTTTGTTGAATAATCCGGATGCAGTAGATACAGAAGGTAATTTTGATTGATTTTCTCCTTGCTTTCTATTTTCATTGCCAAAACCAGATATTGCCAATGAAATTCATTCTTCGTTTCCAACTTCTTTTTTGAGAAAATTCATTAATAAATCTAATCGATTTTTCGAAAATAATGATATATCGTATTTTTCACTGCGCTGCCATACCCTCATAAACTTTCTGGTAAACATGATTCGACAAGTGGATAAAGCATTGCTGCACAGGTATCGGAATTTACCTTCTCCCAAAGTCTCAAGTGATCGTAATTGTGATTCGATTTGATCATACAGATAACTGAGTTTGGATTTCGAATTAAAATTATTTAAAAGTTGTCTCACATACAATTCTACCAATAAATCGTCCCTACCAAAGCGGGATTTCAAACACACGATGACCTTTGGGTAATTTTCTTTGGTTGGAGGATAACTTTCAACAAGTTGACGAGCGCGTGATTCTATAGAAGTTGCTTGAATAAGGTATTGGAATTTGTCCTCGGTGGGTATAAATTCATCTTCATGTATGGGTTTAAATTGGCTCCAGAATCATAACCAATCTTTCATATCACCATCAAATTTTCTAAGTTCTATCAATGGCAATTTCACTCTACGTTTGCTATGACAGAAATGATTTGAGTTAGATAATTCAGATAAAGCATCCTTATTCAAAACTTCTTTCTACTTTAGCCTTAAGTCTATTATACTTCCCTAATATTTCATCCGATCTAGATGTTTCAGCATCAATGTCCTCGGCCGGCGTATCATCTTCTTACATCAGGTTCAACATTTGCCTATCAAGTTCCATTATGGTTTCTATCTTCAGATCCAAAACATTAAGATTTCCATGTAGATCATCAATGTCATGATTCGGGTCCAGTAATAGTTTCATCGACTCTTCATATAATCGTTCGAACGAAGTAAGTGGTTACAGCTTTCAAAACCTTCTCCATAGTCCTGTCACGGTCGCCAAAATATGTAGCGTACAAAGCACCTAACCGGAGAATTGATTGGGACAATCGACAAAAGCATACCCTCTTTTCATAAGGATATCAGTATCGGTTTTACTTTTAAGCAAGCACGTAGCAAAATTAACGGTCACTGGTTCACACAATCCGCGACAAACAACGCCCAGAGCTGGTTTCTCCGCAGAAACCTCGCTAAAAAGTGCATACGCCGGTACTAACCAGTAAATTAGTGTTATTAGGGATCCTATCCTAAAAAACCTTCCTCACCATGCCCAAAAAAACAAAACATAAACAGGACGACACCATCGAAGAGTTTCCTCAACTTCCAGCCACTTCAAAATCTTTTTTTCTAAAATCTTCAGCCCAAAAACCCTCCGAGACACCCTCCAGCAGCTCCAGAAAGCCCAAACTACGCCCTCTAATGGAATCTTCGATTCCACAACCCGATCCAAATCCCTCTGATCTCTTAACCGAGGCCTTCGTCAAAAAACTCCTAAAACAAATGGACAACTCTCCCTCTTCGTCCAATAACTACTCCGAAACACCCTCCAGCAAGCCCAAAAAAAAACCAAACCATGCCCTCCAGCTGAGTCTGAGACGTCATCCTCCCCACAGGAAAAGCTCAATACTTATCCTACCGAACAATTCGAAAGGTTCGAACGACTAACCTCCCAAGTACAAATACTCCTAGCACAAAAGAAAAATCGAATCAAAAATGGCAAAACTCGAATCTTCCTCATCATCTGCACAACTCACAAAACATCCCAAACCAGATTCATCCGAACCTCGCCCTCTAATGGAATCTCCGATTCCACGACCAACTTCAATCTCAGACTCACCACCATCCTATGTTCATGTTGCAAAATCTCCTCCACCTTCTATTCATTCTTCCCATTCTTCACAAGCCTCATCAATCCATGGAGCTCAAAACCTCAGCCCAATCCACGAAGTAGCCTCCGTTCACAGTTCAGTTCGGACTACTTCGTCAAAAACCACATCTCACACCTCTCCAACACATACTACTCCGCTTCAAACCCTGAACCTCCGAAATCTCCCACCCAAATTCTGCTCTCAGAAGGAACTTTTCATCCTTCTGAACAGAAATGAAATTCTAAGAGGTAAAATCTCTTATCTCAAGGCACCGCTCTTTTAAAAATTCCCAGAAACATCTGCCCAAAAAAACTCCAGTCCAAAATTCAAAATGCCATCGTAGACAACAAAGTAGTATGCCTTCCTCTCCAACAACAAACTTCCGCCTCTAGAAAAAAAAAACTTCGACCACCACTTGCACTCCAAACTTCTCCTTTGTCATCACCAAAGTTGATATAACCCTATCCGACGAAGAAATCTTTGATCTTCTCAAAGATCTTCAAATCAACTTTCTAAAATGCTGGAGGATCGTCTCCAAGACCACCAATACCCTAACCACCCTCATCAGAGTTATAACAACCTCTGAAATCCAACTCCACCAGGCACTCTCAAAAGGAATTTTCCTTTACGGCCTAAATCACAGATGGGAAACATCTAACTCCACTCAACTACCTCCCGTCCCAAAATATTGCAGTCGCTGTACTCAACTGGGCCATTCCGCTACCGAATGTAAAGCTAAACTTTACACCTGTCCAAACTGTGGAAGTCACGAACACAGATCCGACAAATGTGACAAGGCAAAAATAGCCTTGTTGCAGGAACTGTGGTGGCAACCACGCTACCTTTGACCCTAAATGCCCCAAAAGGCAAACTACCACCTCAAAACCCCGAGGAAACCGCCCCAATAACTCTCCCTAAACCACCCATGCCATTTGACTTCCCTACGGAAGTCCAAAAAATCCTCGAAATCACTTGCGTCATTCTCATGAACGCACTTCCTTCCTCCCGTAGGATGGTAATCGAGACACTCTCTCACCTCATACCGTCCTACTACAACTACAATTGCTCTGTCCAAGGACAGGGCAACAAGGCATATTTTAATTTCTCGCCAATCTAAACTCTTCAAAACACTACACAAACATTCCCTTTTCCTCGCCTTACCTTCCACCGCAACGAAACTGCGAAATTCCAGCGAAGCAGCCGACGTCAGCCGCAATGATGGGATTCCAGTCTGCAAGGCGCAGACACACAACACGCACTTTTCAGTGCAAACCACACACACTTCGACTACTTTTCAGTACATGAAGTGTGTTTTCGCATTTATGAAATACAAACAATAAAACACCTTTTCCTTTTCCATTTCCGGGATGAGAATGCAGGTTTTCTGTGGTTTTTTCCTGCATTTTAATTTCCGCAATGATCGGAACCGCGATACATTGCGAAAATTAACCAAATGGCCATCCTTGGGTGCACATCCACACAGTTCGGTATGTGGTTACAGCTTTCAAAACCTTCTCCATAGTCCTGTCACGGTCGCCAAAAAATGTAGCGTACAAAGCACCTAACCGGAGAATTGATTGGGACAATCGACAAAAGCATACCCTCTTTTCATCAGGATATTTGTACAAAAGAGATTGTGCTCGACGAAAAACTGTCTCCATTTTTTTTCGTTCGTTTCTTCAGGAAGATGTCCTACGTATAGCTTACTCATGGTAATCGGTGGTATTTTTTCGGTTGACGTTGTCATCTGGGAAACTGTAAAATCTCAAAGACAAAATTTAACACAACAGAATAGGAAAAGTATGTTGAAGGCTAAACTTCTTTTAAAATAACTGTGTACATTTGTCACAGAAGAAATACCACCGATTACCATGAGTAAGCTGTACATAGGAAATCTTCCTGACGAAACGAACGAAAAAAAATGGAGACAGCTTTTCGTTGAGCACAATCTCTTTTGTACTAATATCCTTATGAAAAGAGGGTATGCTTTTGTCGATTGTCCCGATCAATTCTCCGGTTAGGTTAGGAATTGAAACGCCTCAAGATCCGGAGTTAGTTTCGAAGTTGAAAATATACAAAAAGTTGATGATATCTTTTAAAAACTTATATTTTTCAATCTACTTTGACAATCTGTCTCGAAATTAAAATTGACAAATATTGACAGCTACTATTAACATAGAATACAAAGTGTCAAAAATATATATAAACACTAGCTTTTTCCAACAGCCACCGATGCGTTGAGAATTCAGCTAAAACGTTATTTTAAATTTTAAGATTTACACAATAATAATAATAATAATCATTATTATTGCCAATATTTTTGACGCGAACCTTACTGGAAAGCGATTGCCCTTTAATTCTCAAGGATCGTCTCCATTGACGCGAATTCTTTCAAATTTTTGGGATTTGACAACCAATTTTTCTTGTTACCTTTTTCGGGGGTTCCATAAATAAAGAGGGTTAACAACAGTAGTACTATTTATTATTTCCAATTTCTGGGCATCAAATGCCAAAATACAATATGCAATTTTTATTACATCGGCTTGCACGACGTGGCCATCATTTTTTTACTTTTTTGTCACTGTCAAATCATGAGTTACCACGTTCTCCCGTCGAGATTTTGAGAGGAAGCGCATCGATCGCGGCTCATGCACGGTCGAGAAACGTCAATTCACCGCTGACGGAAATAAAATAAAACTAAACGCGAATGTTCGAAATGCGAACATACAAAATAAAATTAAGCACGAATGTTCGAAAAGCGAACATATAAAATAAAATTAACTACGAATGTTCGAAATCCGAACACTTACGCTTATAATTCTTAATTTTCGTAGCCAGTCCCATCAACCACTTAAAGACATAATAATTTATCAAATAAGCTGTTGTATATAGTGCGTATGATGTATGTCAAAATTAAATAAATGACGTTTAACGTAACACAAAATAAAATGGTATATTGTTTAAATCGGCAGATTGTGTTTTATAAAGCGAAGCTTGTGTACCGATATTGAACATTTTTCGAGCCCGTACTTTGATAAATTTTGTTATGTATCAACATTTATGTCACCGAAAAGCATTATGTGAAAAAGTAACAGTTCGTGAAATATCGCTCGTCACTAGACATGATGGCATCAGAACGTCATTCCGTTTGCCATAACGGCTGACTTACTTTATTGTTAAACAAGCAATTCTTCAGTAAGTTGTTTAAAATTGACTCTAAACTACTATCTCAATTATCTTCTTTATCCTATTTGACATGAAAAAAATGCGAAATAACTTTTGATGTATTAACCTAAGAAGAGTTCAGCGCAGTCTTTTTTAAAATTGAGCATCCCTTATATTTAGAATTGACAAGTGAAAAAAACAATTGTTTAATAAATATGCAAATTTAAAACGCAGAGTCTGTTGAAATAAGCTTGAATTAAATAAATAGTGATTTCCCTCCTCAAATTTAAAAAAAAGGTGAGCGGTCGTCGGACCGCCGACAGAAGCTTGCTTCTTATGCACGATAGAATGACCATTTTTCGTGAGTTTTGCACCATTTTTCAAAAAATTTGACAATTTTTGACGAATTTTGACAATTATTGACCGTCTTTGACAATTATTGACAATTTTTCGAAAATTTTAACATATTTAGCAATTATTGACCATTTTTCCGAAATTTTGACAATTTTTGACAATTTTTTCAAATTTTGATAATTATTGACCATTTTTGACAATTATTGACCAATTTTGACAGTTTTGACAAATATTGATCATTTTTGACAATTTTTAAAAAATTTTGGCCATTTTTGACAATTTTTCTAAAATTTTGACAATTTTTGACAATTTTTCGAAAAATTTGACCATTTTTCAAAAATTTTGACAATTTTTGACCATTTTTCCAAATTTTTGACAATTTTTTGAAAATTTTAACAATTATTGACCATTTTTGACAGTTTTTGACGAATTGTGACAATTATTGACCGTCTTTGACAATTATTGAGCATTTTTGACAATTTTTCAAAAATTTTGACATATTTGGCACTTATTGACCATTTTTTCAAAATTTTGACAATTTTTGACCCTTTTTCAAAATTTCAACAATTATTGATCCTTTTGGACCATTTTTGACAATTTTTCAAAAATTTTAAACATTTTTCAAATTTTTTTACAATTATTGACCATTTTTGACAGTTTTTGACAATTTTCAAAAATATTTGGCAATTATTAACCATTTTTTCCAAAATTTTGACAGTTTTTGATCATTTTTCCAAATTTTTGACCATTTTTGACCGTATTTAAAAATTTTTGACAATTTTTCAAAAATTTTAAGATATTTGGCAATTAATAACCATTTTTTCAAAATTTTGACCATTTTTGACAATTTTTCACACCTATAGGTGTGCGAGGTGCAAGCTCAGTGCGGCAAGAGAGATTGCGCACAGTCGCTTGAGTTATCGCGTGACGAACGCTTTTTCGTAACATCACACGTTTGACGAGTTTACTAGCCTTACCAAAAGTCCTATGTCGTGCAATAAGAAGCAAGCTTCAATTTAAATTTCATTGGATTAGTGGATTATTCAGAAATCTGGCAACACTGTTGCGTGACGAACCCTTATTCGCTTTTTCGTAACATTACACGTTTCACGAGTTCACTAGCCTTTTCAGAAATATGGCAACACTGTTGCGTAACGGACTTTCCGTAACGGTTACACGTTTTACGAGTTCACTAGCCTTCTCAAAAGTCCTATGTCGTGCAATAAGAAGCAAGCTTCAAGAACTACGGTAGATGTTGAAAGTATCCCCAATTTTTCTGGATGATTAACTGGCATCTTTAAGATACAGCAATTAGTATTTCTTAATCAGTGGATCATAGAAAATGGATCAACAAGGTGGCCTCCTTGTACGCCAGAAGCTGAACCTCTTGATTTTTCATTCAGGGATTTAGAAAAATAATATTTATAAGAGTGACTTCATTAATAAACAGGAGTTTTGGTGGAAAGGACTAGGGAGCAAGAAATTGGCCCTACCCTAGTCGTGGACAACAGTGTCTGCAAACGGGCGGTGTTGTGGCTTGGAGTAGGGGAGGGGCTGGTTAATTTAGTAGAGGACTGAAGGGGCGTGTGATAGTAGACTGGAGTGCCCCAGGGCTCGGTTCTTGGACCGACGCTCTGGAAGTGTGTGTTTGATGAGGTTTGTGGGATAATATGTGAAGAGGGATGTGAGATCACGGTCTATGCGGACGATGTGTGTCTGGTATGTACGGCAAAGGGAGAGGCGGAGATAGAAAGAAAGGCGGAGAGAATGTGCAGGAAAATTGTGGAGAAGATAGAGCGGTGCGGACTGGAAGTGGCTTAAGATAAGACGGTGGGGTTGCTAGTGAAGGGACGGAGCAAGACGAGGGAAGTGGGGGTGATGGTGGAGGGAAGGATAATTCGTATGGAGGAGTCTGTGAAATACCTAGGGGTGTGGTTGGATAATCATTTATCCTTCAGAACACACATGTTAAAGGCGGCACAGAAGGGGAAAGTAAGGGCAGCATGAGGAAGATGTGGGGCATGTGTTTAGATGCGGGAAAAACGAGGAAGTGCTGGAGAAGTTGGAGAGGAATCTAGGGTAGGTGGTGTATTGGGGGAACATGGTGGAAATAATGTTGAGAGGGGAGGAGAAATGGATGGGGGTAAGAGGCGTAGTGGAGAGCATGATTAGGGGGAGAGAAGGACTCGATAGAAATAATTATAACGAAAAAACAGAGAAGATCGTACAATAATTGGAAGAATCTAGTAGGGTGAAACAATAAAGAATACTTTTGTGAAACCTCAACAAGGTGGGATCAAAAGATTGCCTGAGCCAAAGTAAGACTGCATTGAAAGTTTTGACAGGTGTCCCAACAGGAAGGACATTCCAAAAATATCAGACTAGTGGAGCAAAAAGAATGTAGATTATATGGAATGGAAGAAGAAACCTTAATCACACTACAGAATCCCAGGGCACACCACTTGGGAGACTCCTGGATGGATTTCTTCTGGAAATGGAACTAAATAAAATACTGATCAATGGGAAATCCCTAAGGAACTAAGTAGAAAAATAAATATTTTAGATTTAAGTGAATGTCATCCCAATATACGTAATTTTCATTTACATAAATCCTCTAATAATTGCTTAAAGTGGTAAATGGTTTTAAAAAGTGATTATTTATAAACTAATTATTTATAAACTGATTCTTTCGGCTTCTTTCTGCATATCCGGTCATAATACTCAAAGTAAATATTTTAAATTGACCAACCTATATATCACTACTTTTGTAAGCGTCTTTCGAAAACAAATTTAACCGGAACACATGTGACGACGTATTTCTGATTTGAAATAATAACATGAGTCAATTAGTGAACAGGTGTATACAGTTTGAAATATCAATTACAAACAGTATTTTCTTTATTTAGTCAAAATATACATGTTATTAAAGACAATAATAAATGTTTAAGCTGTTATACTCTGTCAAAATATATTTTTGTTCATTATACTGCAACAATTTTGGTGTTATGTATGCATACATATTCAATTCTATTATTTTTATAATAAACTAGACTTTTTAGGTGAGCCCAGAATCCGAAATTGCCATATCCGGAGAACAGAGACATTTTATTTGATCGACATAAATGGAGAATTATCAGATTTTCTCAACTTATTTATTATAATAAGTTGATGCTCCAGAGGATTCAATAGACAGGGTATATTATTAGACGAAAACAGAAATGATCAGGAAGATAAAAGACTGGATCCTAATATGGTCTAGAAAAAGAGTAAGACCGAAAAAAGGATGGAAAAATGCTATAGAGGAAGACTCAAGGCTATACAAATGAAGAACTGAAGGGTGATACTGATAAATTACTTTTTGATTTTTAAGTTATGATAATTATAAGTATGAGGTATTGAATGGTCAATTAACTAATATTTGAGGAAAAATCTAATCAAGTTGAAAAACCTTCTTATGCCTTTAGAGCAGAGCATAGTGGCGCATTTGTTTGCAAAATTGTTTTAATTCCTTATTTTTTTCAAAACGTCCGGGAGGCTCTCCTAATTATAAAAGTGAAAGATGGCACTTGATATCTGTTGTCGTTATTGTTTAAACAACGAAAAATGGAAAATGACCAAAGAGGTTTTATTGCAATGAATTATTTTTTTTATATTCTTTAAAATATTTTGAATCAAAACTGACCTTACACTCATTAGCGTATCTTAATTCGCCTAAGTTGAAGCCTGCAGATACCCTAAAATTCCTCCGGGGCATATGACTAAAGTAGCTACTAGTCTCTGAGGTTTTCCTCATGAAGTAAGTAGAAGTAAGGGGGCACAATAGATCTTTTAGGTCTCCAAGAATGTCACACCAATATACATACATACATACCGTTTCTTCAGCCCATGAATTTTCATGAGTTTTTGAAAATTGAAAATCGTGATTTTCTTGAATTAAATAGTACACCTCAAAAAAGATATACCATGATTTATATATTTTTTAAATCAAATATTCAAACTATAATAAACGATATGGCGTAATCAGTTTTCAAATATTTTTTTAATTCTTATCTATGTTTATTATTTTTAATAACAATATGCTCTTTAAGCGCATGCACTTTCAGAAGAGTAGTATTGCCATCTCACTCCCAGTTCTATGTATGACATTAGTAAGAGAGAGACAAGTGGTGCGTTTTAACAATTTTTTGCTGCTTTTTTGCAAAAAATCTACTATTTTTTTTTTCAATTTATTATTACAATCTAATAATTTTTCTTGTTAGTAGTTTTGTAAGTTATGATTTTTATATTTATAATAACTTTTTCATTAATTGGACTTAACAGGAGCATTCGTTTCAAACAGTTACTTCTATCTATGAAAAGTTATTGTTTATAACAATATTTTTCAATAAGATAAAAAAGAACAAATGCACTCTTGTCTCGATTCGTTCAAAATTTCCACCTGTTACGATGAACACAGTGGGCTTACTTGGGTTATAAAATCTTATGATGTCAAAAATATATGTATGTCTTTTTGCTCGGTTTGAAAATTATTTTTCAGTTGTTAATAAATGAAATATTTGAAATCTGATTGGACCATATTGTTTATTATAGTTTAAATATTTGATAAAAAAATAGAAATCAAGGTATATCTTTTTTTTTCAGGTATTTATTTAATTCTAGAAAATTATGATTTTCGAAGATTTTTAATTTTCAAAAATTCATCAAAATTTATGGGTTGAAGATACAGTAATGAATGTTAGGATTTTTCTAATTCAAAATTGTCTAAAGAATATAAAAAAAGAATTCATTGCAAAACAATAACGACAATATATATCAAGTGTCATCTTAATCAGGAGAGCCTCCCGGACATTTAAAAAAAATTACGATTAAAAATAATTTTGGAAACGAATGCGCAATTGACCTTGTGCTATGGCATTTTATATGACCCCACTCTTCGCATTCCAGCTCAAAAATGGTTGACTGCATAAACATTATTCATTATTGACCTTGAATATCTAATGACGGTTACAGGTGACCTTATGAGACTTTTAATAAATTTAAAATGCCAAAATAAAGGTTTACACAAAAATTCAGCGTATGTCGTTTCATTCCGAGGTGGACCCCTCTTTTTTAGTTGAAGTGACTGTATTAATAATTTAATCCGGTATCAAGTTCATATCTGCACAGTTCACATTTGATGAAAATAATGTTTAAAGTTTATTTCAATTTTATGAATCACGACAATTATTTGGCTCACTCATCCCTAAATAGAAAAATAAAAAATTTATAAAATTATTCTAATTAGCTGCCGGCTGTTTGCCACATTTTAAATTTGTGTTAGCGGAAATATTACTAGTCACTGTAACCTGACGGTTTAATCATATTATTTTTGATCTCCAAACGGAGCGCACATAAATAATAAAATTAAATCATTTAAGAACCCATCCAAAATAATTTAAACTATCAACTTTATCGCAATGGAACAAGAGGAACAAGAGTTCAGAATAAAACCGATATACAGTATGGTCCAAATGGGAGGAATACATTCATTATTTCGATAATCCTGATACATCTATGTGTGCGTGTTGTGTTCCTCAATAAAATTTTCAAATAGAAAAGTGTATCTTACAGTTCAACAATTTAAAGGTCTTTTAAATATATATTCAACCATATCTAAGTAATTAATTTTGTATGTTGTAAAAAAATTGTTTATTAAATTTTTAATGTTATAATAATAACAATAAATGCTTTTATTAGCCAAACATGCATGTTACACAGCAGTTTGACAAATGGCAGGGTTCTAATTTCTTGAATGTATCAAGAATTTGCTCTTCCATTCATGTTGCATTAAGTACAACCAAATTTAAAGCAAGTGCTCAAATTGTTTACCGTCAGCTGAAGTACAATGCGAAAGACTTCCGGAGTTTTTTTTTGCAATCTCAATGTGCATCGGTTTTTTAAGTTCAGTAATAGTTTGTGGTCTATTTATGTACACTTTGCTTTTCAAGTATCTCTATAAAAAGAAAACGAGAGTAGTTGAATCATGGGATCTCGGTGGCCACTCAATTGCTCCTCTTCGACCTATCCACCGATTTGGAAGACATTGTCAGGTAGTTTCTCACCAAGACAGCATAGTGCGGTAGTGCACCATCTTGCTGAAGCGACAAGTCACTTCTGTTTGGGAACAACCACCGGTTTAATTCGGGGAGCAGTAAGTTCTGCAGAATTTCTAAATGTCTAGGACCTGTTAGGGTTTCTTCGAAAAAGTATGGTCGTATAGTCCTATTATCTATTATTCCCGCCCAAACATTCACTTTCTCTGGGTATCCAGTACGATACAGTTTGGAGTAGCCTAGACCAAAAATCGGTTCCAAAGAGTCTAACCATATGAATAAAGAGCCTGTATAACCACAATTACAGCTACGTCAGCAGACAAAACCTCGATATCCGATATATTCAGAGTCAAAGATGGACTTAGACGAGGTGGAGTACTAAGACCTCTATTGTTTATAATTGTAATTAAGGCAACGAAAACGTACACAAAAAAGATACTTATAGGTTACAACAGGTTGAAACCAATCACCCTGATTGAGTGTGCGTTTGCAGATGACCTAATGATTTGTGCACCCAGCGAAGAGGAATTGCAGAAAAATCTGAAGATATGGGAAGACGAACTAAGGAGGAAGAACATACAGAAAACAAAAGTGATGTCCACTGGATCAGATGATAAAGAAATTAATTTAAGGATGCAAGAGGAAGAAATCGAGCAGGTAGACGTATTTGAATATTTTGGTATAAAGATAAATAAAATGGAAATGAAGATATTGAAATAAACGAAAGGATCACCAATGCATCAAAACTTTATCATTCATTATCAAGATAATTTATAGGAAAAAAGGAAATCAGTACCAAAACCAAAATTACAGTATATAAAACAGTTTACCGTCCAATCCTGTCTTATGGAAGTGAAAGCTGGATAAGTAACAGAAATCCAAAAGTCGAATCCAAGCAATGGAAATGAAATATCTGAGTAGAGTGAAGGAAATAACACGAGGAGATCAGATAAGAAAGAAGGATGCGAGAAAGGAACTGGAAGTAGAACCAATATTCGAAGTATCAGATAACCAAAAGCTTAAGTGGTTCAGACACTTAAAAATAATGAACAACAGACCAGTTAATACGAAAAGGAAGAAAGGAAGACCTACGAAAACTTGGAACCAAGAAGTTGCAGAAATACTGGAAAGAAAACATATAAAATGGGAAGAAGCAAAAAAGGTGGCAAAAAACAAAAAGAAATGGACCAAATTCATCTACGAACAAAAAATTTAGATATAGATACCGACCCTTACACCTTCGGGTATAAAAAGGGTTTTTGATTACATATATCATGTTGATGAAAGAATCGAAAGGTTTTTGATTTAGTCTACTAAAATTTCATTAACCACTTGACAATAACAATTTTTATGTCAATAAAAGAATTTTGATAAACTACTAAACTATTTTTTTAAGGTAAAATGTAGTTTAGGCATATTTTCATTGTCAGTAACGGCCTGTACCAGATTTATTGTTGGGTATCAATAAATACATCATAACAATACTTAATAACTTAAGAAATTTGTTCGAATGTCATTAATACTACTTTTGACAATATAAACAAATCAAAGACATATTGATATTGTTGGATAGATATTTAAAAGACCTTTTAACTGTTGTATGGCGAGACCCACTCTTCTATTTAAAAATTTTATTGATGACTCATCACGCTCACATAGATGACGTCAAAAATCAAAAGTTGATATGACGAGGCACCCGTTTAAAAATGAAAATCGACGGGTTTCAGGATTTTCCCCTGACAATACCGGTATACGAAATAATGAATTAAGTCTTTTCATTCGGTCCATACTGTATAATAGACACAACCTAATATTTGTCACTACCCAAATCCAATTATTGTATTATTTTGTAGAATCTGGGAAATATAAAAAGATACATATAAATTGTTGGCGAATAATTGTCGATATTAAATTACGTTTAATATTTTCATCTACTAGGACATTAAAATTTTAAATTGGTGCCCCATGTAACGTTTCAGTGATGCTTTTGCATAATTGGCGTTTAAAAAGTTTAAAGCAATAATAAAATTTTGATGTGTTTCTCAGTTTGCTTCGAATATTTTGTGTAAGATTTATTTAGGGTTGTTTGAAAACTTGGCATTGTTTCCCAGATTCATTGTTAAAAAGGTATTTACTTGAAGTTTCGATGTAATTTGAAAAAAAAACGAAATTGTGTGTTACTTTTATACCAAATAAATTTTTCGATTGTCGTATATCAATCTTAAAATTTTAGAAAATATATTACTTTAGGATTTTGAAAATATTCTTCAAATAAAATGCAATTATCCCAAAACTAATAATAGAAAAGTATTTCCATATACAACAACTACAAAATTGACTCGAATATATTATCAGGTTGATTTATATTTTTTTAATTGAGTATATTTAAAAAAAATACATCCAGTTGCATCGAAATCTGATATGTTATTAAAATAATAATTTATTAATGACCTTTATCATATTTGCTGGAAGTGCGCCTATGCGCCTACCTGTTTAAAAATAACATTTCTATGGATAACTAATTTTCACTACACGTAGGCTACTCAAGTTTCTGGCATTTTTCACCAAATTTTCGTTTCCAAATCTACGGAATCAAGCAATTTAAAAATAATATTATTTTGGAAAAGTATACGTTTGCGTTATTTTTGGAATATATGTTGCACATAGTTTTCTTATTTTTTTTAAATACTATTCAAACAGTATAAAAATTATTGAATCAAATCAAGCTATACAAAAATAATAATAATATTGACATGGAATATTACGAGTGAATTATCACTGCTGTATTTATACGAATGGAAAAAATATATACGAATGGAAAAAATATTGTTTATAAACAGCGTATAATAAGAATAATTATCTATGCAATATTATATTTTAATACATTTTTTCAAATATCAAATGAATATTATTATTATTTTTTTGAAGAAAATTGCTTTAAGAGAGTATATCGTAGCTTGGTATAATGAAGAAAAAAAAAAAGGTTTTTAGAAATACTAACCTGAATAGTCTTCGTCACTTTTTCACGAGATCGTTGTTAAAACTGGCACACATCGCGATGCCACACAGTGTAAACTTCGGTAGCACCGTGGGCGTCTTCTAACTTCGTTCTACGACTCATGGTGTCGAAATTCTAAAAATTATTAATTGTTTCAGGTCGTTGGTAAATAGTCACTAAGCGTTACTAAAATGAGCTAGGTACATTTTAATTACTATAAATTATTTTTGTACTTTACACAGTTTTATTAAAATATTCCAATCAAAGAAGAATTCAACTATTTATATAAAAAATTTAAAGACGTATATAATTTTTTTCCACGAGTTGTACTTTTCCGCACGCTTCCACTTTACCGCACGCAAAGTATTAACTATTGCATTGTATATTATTTTATTGAAATTTTGTTGAATATCTAATAATGTTAAATTATTCGGCTTAGGTTCCTTTTAATTAGGGTTGACGTTCTTTAAATTAAACACATCTTTCTTGGACAAATGTTTAATTTGAATTCTCTGACCAAAAACCCGAAGCAACAATTGCCAGCCTACACATTATTTCAATCTAGCGCGTGTCTGCTTATTTTGCAATTGTTACTTATACCGATAAATAAATTATTATAATGGAACTGCTTAGTCGATATATTTTATGATTACAATAATTAATATAACTATACACTTACATATGCTATGGCTTGACACCCCATGTGGGGTTACGCCGCGTATGCTTCCTAGATCGGCTTAATTGGGGTGGATCAGTCCCCGTTGTACGTTTAAATTCTTTCACTTATGTCCCTCCATAATTTCCTATTTTTTGCTTTTTCTTTCCAGTTTGCTACTCCCGCTCTATCGAGGTCCGCCTCTACTTCATTTTGCCACTTTGATCACAAAACTTTGAACACAAAACAACCCGGCATCAAAGATTACAAAATAAAATAGATTGTTCACTCGTACGAATTCTATCGATCAAAGGATTCATACCGCTGGTTACTGTCTGGTGACTTAGCGGTTGGCGTCATGCTACAGTATGTCGCTTAATCCTTACTTGCATTCAATTTCGCATATTATACGGGTTGTCGCCTATAGAGCGCTAGTATTTTAGAATTCGTTGTTCGTGTTTTAAGTTTATGTTGTATAGATATTTTAAATTTATTAATTAATTATTGCAATAGGGAAAAATATAATATTAATATTCTTCTCTCTATACATAATAAATCGTTTCTAGGAACCCTTAATCCAGCTTTGGAGACCAAGTGGTCACCTTTCGAATAGTGAAAGGATTAAATTTGGGTAAAACTGACCGCGGCGACCAAAAGGTTGTAACATGTCTATCGACCTGTTTCGATTTTACAGAATAAATCCTTTTAATTAGCGCTCGTCGTCACTAGCCACATCCAAATATAGTTCTGTGATCCCAAACTCTTCTACCCCGAACGTAAGACAATTGACGCCTGCCAACGGACGCTTCCATTTTTTTTGCACACCGCCACGTTAAACACCCCTTTTTGTTAACGACCACCGAAGGGGACACATCTTTCGCTATCTTTCATATCTCAAGTACCTATCTTATGAATTTTGCTGTGGTAAGTCCAAAATCATAATTTATAATTAATAAGCTTCTTCTAAAGTACTGTCTGATATAATTTCGTATGCATTCTTTATTTTTTTACAGAGATAGACGAAATTGAATTCAACACGTGGTCATAAACTGTTCTTTTATACGGTGTTTCGGAATTCGGTCCCGCTACCTGCGGAAGGGACTACCTGCTCATAGGGATTTTGTCCAAATCCGAAAGGGTGATTTCGTAATTCGGTCCGCTGTCGAATCTAACTGGGGTTGGGGTTAGGTTTTGTTAGGTTGGTCAAATTAAACAAATAGTAGGTACATGGGACCCAATTCCGAAATCGCACTTCGAATTTTTCGTAATTCGGTCCGCTGTCGAATCTAACTGGGGTTGGGGTTAGGTTTTGTTAGGTTGGTCAAATTAAACAAATAGTAGGTACATGGGACCCAATTCCGAAATCGCCCTTCGAATTTAATCCGTTACAGGTAGTCCCTTCCGCAGGTAGCGGGACCGAATTCCGGTGCGTCCCTTTTATACTAATATGGTAGTTTTAAGTCAAATATTTTTTTATAATTCACTGTTTTACTTTTATACAAACATTTTCAAGCTTTTTCAGTTGCGAAATAACTCTTAATTATAAAATAACACTTTTATAAACCGCTAACCTATAAAATATTCTTTCGCAACGCCAGTGCCGGTTTCATATATTTCCTAAGCACGATATTTTTTCATATAACTAAATAAATAACTTTTTGCTATCATAAGTTTCTTTCGGATCATTAGTATATTTTTTTATTTAGCCGATAATTGCTATTTTTACTGTTTTAACATGGGACATGTAATGTTGGAAAGCTTTCAGTAAATTAATTCAATTTTTTGACTTTCAAATAACTGCCTTCCTTTTGTTTAACCTGAAAAGCTGATCAACATAATGTGCCATAACATTCAAGTTCCTACATATCCCTGATCCACTTGTACTTCTAGGTAATCACAGCCCCTAGGCTAGGATAGAACCCGAGAATATAACCCTAGGCTAGGATATAATCCAAGAATTTAACGCCGAGAATATAACCCTAGGCTAGAATATAACGCCGAGGATATAAACCGAAGAATTTAACCGGAGAATATAACCCCAAGAATATAGCCAAGGATAGAACACCCAAACTACCGCCCTAGAACAGAACTCATCAGTTCGGATCAAGACCTGACTTCTTCTCCAGGAAACCACTTCATCTAAGCTAAGTACCTATAAAAGTACAAATTCCTCTATTAAATTCCGTTGTTCATTTCCTGTGGCAGAATAAATTGTAAATTTGTTTTCAATTCTTTTTTTATTAGAAATCCCCAACTATAAAAGTTGAGGGAGATACCGCCCGGGGTCACTTTTCTTTATTAACTTTTATCTAAATTTTACAAGGCGTTTCTACATGTTTTTGTTGCACGGTGTAACAGTTGGGTTGGAAGGATTTTAGTTTTTTTATTTTTGCATATTCTCTTTTTTAAAATTTTCTTTATCGTTCAATTTAGAATTTTTGCTTTCAACAATTAACTTTTCAAGTAACTATCTTGTACCGACGTTTTTTTAATTTTATCTTAACTACCTGCCTTATTTAAAATGTATATTTTGGTCTACGATAACGAATATTCTCTGGGTTTAGTTTTTTTTAATAATGCAATATAGCACAATCTTTTGTTGTCCGAAAACGGAATTTTGTTATAGATTTTTTCAGGAAAGGTGAATTACATCTGATTTGTTTGCAATGTTGCCACGTTTTAAGTAAATTCTTAAGGTGTTTTCTGATAAGTTGTTATATTTTATGTAGCTGCATAGTAAAATTATCTTTTTCAGTTGAATTGTGTCTGGTTACACAAACTGAAATATCTTACCGTTTGTATCTTGTTCAGTTGAATTGTGTCGAGTTACACAAACTGAAATATCTTATCTTACCTATTGTTATTCAAGTGCAGTGTTGCCAAAGTAACAATTTATCTTTAAACTCTTACTTTTTCTTGTCTATTGTTAATAAAAAGTGCAGTGTTGCCAAATTAACAATTTATCGTTAAATATAAATATTTTGCAGTTCAGTTTTTTTGATAACAGAGATTGTGATGTGCTACAAAAATTTTAATGGCAATTTATGATACATTTTTGATCTTGATCAGTTATATATTTTGATACTTATACTTTTTATGGAGTTATTATTGTAAGGAGGGAAAAACTTGACTTGATGAGAATGAGTGATTTGTAAAGATTGATATATTTAATTAGAATTTAACTTTTAATTACTTACTGTGTACTTACATTCGATCGTTTTTAATATAGATAATAAAACAAATCAAAATGTTGAAAATAACTATTTACAAGACACTGGACGTGATGCCTGGATTTAATTGAACAGTCACTATGGACCTGGTCCAAGTAGGTTCAACAACCGAGATGACGTACCTGGAATTAGATAGAAAAACACTCTGAGTATTTAATTTGCCATAAATAATGATTGATTATTGACTAACGATTAGTATAGTTGAAATCCCCAAAATTAATGAAAGTATTAATAATATACAAGGTGCATCTTATGTGTTTGAACTGTGATTATGCATATCAGTACTAAAGTAAAGTTAAAACTTCACTTGATCAAAAATAAATGCCTAATAGTAAATATTTAGGGTTATTAGGAAAGGTGCAAGGGGCGCAAACTCTCCCCAGTGCATGTAAGGAATATGTGGCACAAACTCTCCACAAACAATATTATAACTACTGCAAGTGGCGCAAACTCTCCACAGTACAGCAAAATAATATTACACTGCAAGTGGCACAAACTCTCCACAGTACAGCAAAATAATAAAACACTGCAAGTGGCACAAACTCTCCACAGTACAGCAAAATAATAAAACACTGCAAGTGGCACAAACTCTCCACAGTACAGCAAAATAATAATACACTGCAAGTGGCACAAACTCTCCACAGTACAGCAAAATAATAATACACTGCAAGTGGCACAAACTCTCCACAGTACAGCAAAATAATAAAACACTGCAAGTGGCACAAACTCTCCACAGTACAGCAAAATAAGGTTACACTGCAAGTGGCTCAAGCTCTCCACAATACAGGGGGGTGGAAGGAGATATAGGTGACGTGAGAAGTCACCCTGTATCAGGAATGGACAAACCGCAAGTGGCGCAAACTCTCCACAGTACAGTATAGGTATGTGAGTTAAACTGCAAGTGGCACAAACTCTCCACAGTACAGCTAAATAAGGTTACACTGCAAGTGGCTCAAGCTCTCCACAATACAGGGGGGTGGAAGGAGATATAGGTGACGTGAGAAGTCACCCTGTATCAGGAATGGACAAACCGCAAGTGGCGCAAACTCTCCACAATACAGTATAGGTATGTGAGTTAAACTGCAAGTGGCACAAACTCTCCACTGTACAGCTAAATAAGGTTACACTGCAAGTGGCTCAAGTGAACACTTTAGTTATCTTCTAGCAACTAAAACCCAAATCGTTCTTAAAACCTTTCTTTCCCCTTTCGTGGCCTCGAAGGCTACGTGACATTATGATATTTTACTTATCTATTTCAGATAATTGTCGAGAAATGCATTTCTGAAATATTAGGGTGTACCCATGATTTAATTTATTTTACTTGAAACGAAAACTATTTTAAGAATAACAGGGTGAGAAAAAAAAATTGTCTTACATTATGCAACATTTTTATTACTACGTATGACTTGTTGAAAATATAGTACGGTTTTGTTTATTTCAATTGACGTCTATCGGCAATAAGTATTTGTTGTTTTCAAACCTACAATCGTTCACGTACATAGAGTTTCCATATCTATATCTCGTTGCCAGACATTTATGTTCACTCGGATTTGAGATCCTTTGCTTTCGCTAGTGCTATTTGATTAGTACTGTTGATTTTGATACCGTCTTTTATTCTTTTTCTCTCCTTTTAAATATTTTCAAGATGCAGGCCAATCATTTGAAGTCTTTTGAACTTTCATATGGAATTCAAATTAGAAATATTCCTGTCCCGGATACTGTCGAACAGAAACGTAAAGTTTTAACAGGTCTTCTTGCTAGGGAAAACGCTAATAGAAGTTTTTCGTCCCCAGTCAATTCATATTCTTTTGAGGACGATATAGTGGAATTTACAGAAACAATCAATGACTTAACAGACATTATCAATCAATTTAGTGGAAATAAAAATGAACCAGTATTTTCCAGAATCAATCCAAGACTGACACATTTGACAAGTAGAATTGATAGATTAAATGCCGAAAGTAATGAACAATTACTAACACAACAAGCCTTGACAAATACGCTGATACTTTTAGAAGCCGACCTTGCGACAAAAACAACTCCCACCAACAATAGAACAGAAGACACTTTACCTTCAAACACATTTCCTTCCCCCACTCTTTCTGAAATCCCCCATCAAAAACACGATCCAGTTTACAAATGGAATGTTTTCTTCACTGGTAAAAATGAATCACTTCATTTATTTTTGGAAAAAGTTGAAGTCCTTAGACTTTCTAGAGGAGTTACAGAAAATGAGCTCTTTTTGCAGTCATGTGAACTTTTTAAAGACAATGCCTTCACATGGTATCTTAATAATCGCGGTAAATTTCAATCCTGGAAAGACATTGTTGCCAAATTAAAAGCTGATTTTTTGCCATATAGTTATGAGACTGATTTAGAGTTAGAGATTTCTAATCGCACTATGGGTGCTAACGAACCGGTTGCTGTATACATATCTTCATTGATTGGATTATTTAATCGCTTGTCTAGTGTTGTTGACGAACGTACTCGTGTCGCAAAGATTCGTAGGAACCTTTTACCTTCTTTTATATCGTCATTAGCACTTCATAACCCCCAAACAGTTGACGAACTAACCGAGTTGTGCAAAAGAATTGAGGAATCCCGTGTTTGGTCAGACATATATAGATCACCATCTTATAATAATCCTAGACTGCTCGAACCAGATTTATCGTGCCTTTATGTTTCCTCCTCGTCGAATCAAAGACAAAGAACTCCCGCAAACGTTTCAGTATTAACTTCCTCGGTTTGTTGGAATTGTGACAAAACTGGTCACTCATACTCTCAATGTTTCTCGCCCAAATCTATCTTTTGCTACGGATGTGGTGCAAAAAACACTACAAAACCAAAATGTCGTAAATTCATTCAAAAAAACTCGAGGCAGACTGGCCCACCGAATCTGGCCACTGTGTCCAGTCAAGCACAATCAACTACATCCCAGCCAGAAAACCCCAGAAGACAGAACAGACCTCCAAACAGATCTTCAAACAATCACAACCCCCCAACAAACCAAAACTAACTTTTTCAACTTCTGCTGCTGAATGGCAAAATTATCTTATTTTCGTTAAAGGTTTCCTAGCGTCCAATCATTCTAAAAATACAGACAAACCATTACCTTTACCTATCGAACGAATTACAAATACCGTACCGAACACTAGCGACATCCAGAAAACTGAAGACAATGACAAAAACTTCTCGATTACTGACAATACAACTCCCGTACCTGTCTGTGACATGCCAGTTGCCTTACCTTCAATACAGCCAAGTACTGTTTCAATCTCCAGTAATACTTGTCCCTTATTTGCAAAAAAACCTAATGATAACAGACCTTACCTTACCGTGAAAATTTTAGACCTACCCGTTTTAGCTATGGTCGACACAGGCAGTAACTCTACTGTTCTTGGAAATCAGGGTTTCTCTTTGTTGCATTCCTTACATTTACCTATACAATATGATTCTTGTTTAAATATTACCACCGCTGACGGTGTACCTGAACAATATATGGGCTATATTTCCGCACCAATGACAGTGAATAACATTACCAAGACAATCAAAATCTTGATAATACCGTCAATAACTCATAACCTTATCTTAGGAATGGACTTTTTGAGCTTATTCAAAATAGACATGAGTTTTCATGATTTGTCATACTCCTTATTATCTTCCACTTGTGTTATTAACACAATACGATCTGCTTCTACTCTCTCCATTGAAGAAAAAAACAAACTTGAGCAAACTGTAAGCTTATTTTCTTCTCTTGCCCTCCTGACCGAATTGGTCGAACGAATTTTGTCGAACACGATATCGACACTGGAGATGCAAAACCGATTGCACAACGCCAATATCCTCTATCCCCAGTCATGCAAGGACTTTTAGTAAGAGAAGTCGACGAGATGCTACGATTAAATGTCATACAACCTTCGAACTCCCCTTGGTGTTCACCCTTTTGGGTAGTCCCAAAAAAGTCTGGAGAATGCCGCGTCTGCTTCGATGGCCGAAAGCTAAATAAAGTAACCACTCCTGATTCCTATCCCATGGCTCAAGTAGACGTCATTCTTAGCAAACTCCGAGACGCTAAATTTCTTACCTCCATTGATTTGAAAAAGGCCTTTCTGCAAATACCCCTTACTGAATCTTCTCGTCCCAAAACTGCTTTTGCTGTCTATGGCTTAGGTTTATTTGAATTTACGACCACTGCTTATGGTCTAATTAACGCCCCCAAAACTATGGCACGTCTAATGGACATTGTTATAGACCCTTCTTTAAGGCCCTACTGTTTTTGTTATTTGGATGACATCATTATTGCTACCCCTACCTTCGAACTTCATTTAGAAATACTTAATAAGTTATATCTTCGTCTTAAAGAGGCAAACCTTACCGTAAATTTTCAAAAATGTGAATTCTGTCGAGATTCCCTTAAATTTCTTGGTTTTGTAGTCGACAAAGCTGGTCTTCGAACAGATGAAGACAAAGTTTCCGCTATCCTTAACTACCCTGATCCCAAAAACACTACCGAAGTCAAAAGACTTATTGGCTTAATTGGCTGGTATCGCCGATTCATCAAAGATTTCTCTACCGTTTGCTCCCCAATAACTGACCTTCTTCATGGCAGAAAAAAAGGACAACCAATTTCTTGGACCCCTGAGGCTGAAAATGCTTTTATCGAAGTCAAAAAACGACTTACTTCTAGCCCCATTCTTGCAAGCCCTGACTTTTCAAAAGAATTTATTATACAGACTGACGCTAGTGACACCGGACTTGGTGCAATCTTATATCAACAATGTGATGGTATCGAACACCCTATCGCATATGCAAGCCGTACATTGAACAAAACCGAAAGAAAGTACAGTACCACTGAAAAAGAACTTTTAGGTGTAATTTTTGGTGTAGAAAAATTTAGAGGTTATGTGGAAGGAACTCATTTCACACTCGAAACTGACCATTCATCCTTACAGTATCTATCAAAACTCGTCTTTCACTCAGACTATCGCAGTTTGATTTTGAAATCAAACATAGAAAAGGAACCACTATGGTTGTCAGTGATGCACTTTCCCGTTCATTTCCAGATATTTCAGTGTTTGATGTCACTACCTTCAAGCCAGATACTTGGTATACCGCTATGATTGATAAAGTCAATAATAATCCCGAGTCATTCCCCACTTTTAAAGTAGAAAATAATGTCCTCTACAAACATGTCTTCTCCCCAAACCCTATATCTAGTAATTTATCCAATTGGAAAATTGTAGTCCCTACCCCAAACAGGATTGATGTCCCAAAGACTTTTCATGACGATCAAACTAGCGCACATCTCGGAATTTCCAAAACCATCGCTCGAATTTCTGAAATCTACTATTGGCCAAAACTTGGAAGCACTGTATCTCGTTATATCAATAAATGTTCCGTTTGCTCTGCAAAACCCAAAATTTACCTAAAGCTGGTATAATGGGCCAGTATAAAGACATTAATTTCCCTTGGCAATGGATCTCAGCTGACTTAATAGGTCCATACCCCAGATCCAAAAATGGCAATAGATTTGTTCTCGTTATAACAGACTGGTTTACTAAATTTTGTCTCGTCCATCCCATGCAAAATGCCACAGCTGCTGGTATTGTTAAATTTATCGAAAATCAAGTTTTTCTTATTTTTGGAGTCCCACAAATATTTTCCGTCGACAATGGCACAGTCTTTACCTCTTCCCTCTTTAAAAAATTGATGGATCAATATAAAGTACAAAAAATTTTCTACAATGCACGCTATCACCCACAAGCTAACCATACCGAACGGACCAATAAAGTTATAGTCACTGCCTTACGTTGTTACATTCATGACAATTCCTCTCACAAAAATTGGGATGCATCTTTGCATAAAGTTGCGCAAGCAATAAAAACCGCAAAACATGACGTTACAGGTTACTCTCCCGCTTTCTTGAATTTTGCCAGAAACGTACCGTTAAGTGGAGATTTTTATGGTGCAATTTCCGAAAATGCTAACAATTTAATCAATAACGCAGACAAATTACAACTCATTGACGACCTACAAACCCTCCCGAAACTTTTTATTGATGTACGCAAAAAAACTCAAGCAAGCCCATGACAGAAATACAAAGTATTATAATTTACGAAAAAGAGATGTAGAATATCATGTCGGTGACAGCCTATGGAAAAAGAATTATGTACTTTCATCCAAAAATGACAACTTTGCAGCAAAATTCGCCCCTAAATTTATTCCATGTATTGTCCATAAAGTAATTTCTAGACTTGTTTATAATCTCAGAGACCTTTCAGGTAATGATCTTGGAAACTGGCATGTTTCAGATCTGAAAAACCAATTTATTGACGTTAACGAAAACCTTCCAGATGACTTAGACAATGAACAAGACAATAATATTGACACAGTCAATCTAGTATAACCCTATTGCCCACTAATTCCTTTTCCTATCCCGCATTTCATTCATTCTGTTCGAAATGGATTTTACGTCATTCAAATTTTTGGCTCCTGTTGTCAAGTACTTAACTTTTTGCTACCTGAGTTTTTTTACCGTTTCACAAACAAATGGTAATTTTGCTTTTTATAACTAACGTAAAGTCACTTACTTTAGGCAACCGCGCCATTCTCTGGAGTTTCGCTATCGTTCTCCTAAAAAACGGTACAATTGAGTTTTAGTTTATCATTATTATTTCCGTTTTCGTTTTCTTCCTTATTTTAGGCAACCGTTCCATTCTCTTGGGGTTTCGCTATCGTTCTCCTAAAAAACGGTACAATCGAGTTTTTAGTTTATCATTATTATTTCCGTTTTCGTTTTCTTCCTTATTTTAGGCAACCGTACCATTCTCTTGGAGTTTCGCTATCGTTCTCCTAAAAAAACGGTACAATTGTGTTTTTAGTTCATTATCGTTTTCGTTTTCTTCCTTACTTTAGGCAAAAGCGCCATTCTCATGGAGTTTCGCTATCGTTCTCCTAAAAAACGGTACAATTGAGTTTTAGTTGATCATTATTTTTATTATTTCCGTTTTCGTTTTCTTCCTTACTTTAGGCAACCGCGCCATTCTCTTGGAGTTTCACTATCGTTCTCCTACAAAAACGATTCACTAGAGTTTTTTTCTTCTCTTCTCTTTCCGTTTTCTTTCTTTTAGGCAACCGTGTTACTTACCGTCCCGATTACTCAACCCATACTCAACTTGGTTCCCAACCATTTTTACCCTCCGTAAAGAGGGTAGACCAAGCTACATTGGAGTTTATACCGTTCTCCGAACAAAACGGCTCCTTTTCTTATCCCGCATATCATTCATTCTGTTACAAAACATAAAAATACCGGCTAGACACCGTGAGAGCTCTCCCTTGCGGAAATGGATTTTACGTCATTCAAATTTTGGTCCCCCTTTTTGTTATATGTCTTTTTGTTGCCCCGAGTTTTCCTACCGTTTCTCAAACAAATAAACGGTCAATTTTGCTTTTTATAACTAACGCAGAGTCTCGATTGACGTACCGTAAGACGTTAGGCCCCAATTGGACTCAATTGGACTGGGTTGGCCTTTGCTGAGTGGCGGATTGCGCTCGGTTTACAAACACAATAGGTTTGAAAAATGACTGCTTTGTCGCTCTATATCTTCACCCTGGCTTATATAGCCACCTCTTCCTTTTCTTTGCCTTCAATGGCAGTACTTCCTTAGTTTTTAATCGATTTGTTTTATCTTGTTTAACCAGGTTGACCACACTCTTGTAGAGTTCTCGACCGATGTACCGTATTCCCTGACAAGGTCATGGGTGTAATTTTAGTAACAATACTTTTGTTCGATTTAACAAAGAGAGCATATCAACGGACTGAATGCATGTAGCTGGATTGACTTTCGGATCGATGACCAATGGCTACTGTGGACGCTAACTGGCAACCTCACCGAATGTCGATCGGGCGCTATTGTTTCTGCCCTCTTCCTGTGCTCTCGGCGTATAAACCAGAATACCTTTTTGTCTGATCACGTGATAAGAATCTATCGTCTTTCTTTTTATAATGTCGCCACAAACTATTCCTAACCACACATACCATTATTTCGACCTCGATTTACCTTTCAGAATCACCCTATTTATCTTCAATTCTCTTTTACCGTAAACCATTCAAAGTAAGTATCTATGTATTTCTTTCTCTCCCTCAACATACCTTTTGCGTTGCCGTATTGTGATACTTGTGAACTACCTACCGTTATCGTAAATTTTAGAACCGTTCCTTGTGGAACACTATAAGTGTTGTCGCCCTGCCAATAATCTTTGCTAAGTCAAGTAGTATTTCACCCCTGGTGACGTCATTATGACAAATCTTTACTCTTTGCTCGGTGAAGGTTGGGCTGATTTATGAATTAATTAGAATTCCGACGGAATTGCATTCTAAATCAATTTTAGGCTGACATCACTCACACACCGTGTTTATTTTTGTGTCTCTCCCGGAGACATTGGTCTGGTATTTCCTGGAATTTTTCGCTCTGCGTATCTGAAATCCCAGCGTTTTATCAAAACACACCCTACCGTACCTTATCTTCTCGTTTCGCCTGCACTGAGAAATTATCGCACCCTATCGTTACCTTTCGTTCTCAGTGTGTGATTTGTGTTATACGATGACATAACTACATGATAATCACAAGATGACAAAACTGCCTTACCGTTACCTTTGACAACTGCCTTACCGTTACCTTTGACAACTGCCCCACCTTTACCTTTGACAACTGCCTTACCTTTACCTTTGACAATTGCCTTACCTTTACCTTTACCTTTGACAATTGCCTTACCTTACCTAAGATACATAGATTTTACAATTATACTTCACCCCTCCTTTTATCTTATTGAGCCCATTTTTCACAAAAAAAAAAATAATTCTTCGAATCATTTTTTTCCCGGAGGAGAGGGGGTGTAACATGTCTATCGACCTGTTTCGATTTTACAGAATGAATCCTTTTAATTAGCGCTCGTCGTCACTAGCCACATCCAATTATAGTTCTGTGATCCCAAACTCTTCTACCCCGAACGTAAGACAATTGACGCCTGCCAACGGACGCTTCCATTTTTTTTGCACACCACCACGTTAAACACCCCTTTATGTTAACGACCACCGAAGGGGACACATCTTTCGCTATCTTTCATATCTCAAGTACCTATCTTATGAATTTTGCTGTGGTAAGTCCAAAATCATAATCTATAATTATTAAGCTTCTTCTAAAGTACTGTCTGATATAATTTTCGTATGCATTCTTTATTTTTTTACAGAGATAGACGAAATTAAATTCAACACGTGGTCATAAACTGTTCTTTTATACTAATATGGTAGTTTTAAGTCAAATATTTTTTTATAATTCACTGTTTTACTTTTATACAAACATTTTCAAGCTTTTTCAGTTGCGAAATAACTCTTAATTATAAAATAACACTTTTATAAACCGCTAACCTATAAAATATTCTTTCGCAACGCCAGTGCTGGTTTCATATATTTCCTAAGCACGATATTTTTTCATATAACTAAATAAATAACTTTTTGCTATCATAAGTTTCTTTCGGATCATTAGTAAATTTTTTTATTTAGCCGATAATTGCTATTTTTACTGTTTTAACATATAATGTTGGAAAGCTTTCAGTAAATTAATTCAATTTTTTGACTTTCAAATAACTGCCTTCCTTTTGTTTAACCTGAAAAGCTGACCAACATAATGTGCCATAACATTCAAGTTCCTACATATCCCTGATCCACTTGTACTTCTAGGTAAGCACAGCCCCTAGGCTAGGATAGAACCCGAGAATATAACCCTAGGCTAGGATATAACCAAAGAATTTAACGCCGAGAATATAACCCTAGGCTAGAATATAACGCCGAGGATATAAACCGAAGAATTTAACCGGAGAATATAACCCCAAGAATATAGCCAAGGATAGAACACCCAAACTACCGCCCTAGAACAGAACTCATCAGTTCGGATCAAGATCTGACTTCTTCTCCAGGAAACCACTTCATCTAAGCTAAGTACCTATAAAAGTACAAATTCCTCTATTAAATTCCGTTGTTCATTTCCTGTGGCAGAATAAATTGTAAATTTGTTTTCAATTCTTTTTTTATTAGAAATCCCCAACTATAAAAGTTGAGGGAGATACCGCCCGGGGTCACTTTTCTTTATTAACTTTTATCTAAATTTTACAAGGCGTTTCTACCTTTTCCGCCTTAGTTTTTTGTAGTTTTCATCGTTAAAAAGGTAGTGGCGCCCTCAACTTTTACAACCTTCCTGTAGCACTTGTGCAGCATAAACTTGGGGTCGAATGACCCTTGAGAGGAGTCTCTAGCCGGAGCCCTTCGAGCTGGTGCCCTGTGAGGTACAGCATTTACCGTTACAAATTGGCGCCCAACTAAAAGCATACTTTTACCGTTACAAGGTATATACCCGAAATGTCTAATACAACATTCATGTGAAACCTGCTTGAATTTTGCGCATTCCGCTGATAATTTAATAAATAGAGAAACTTTTTTCTGTAGACTAAAAGCTTACACGTCAAGAAGGCTGAATTCAGTGGCTTAAGTGTACCGTCAAGGGACATTGTTGAGAATGTTATTGCGATGGAAAATATATTTATCGAAAAATTTAATTCTATTGCTAACCAAAGGGGGATTGGTCAGTTACTCATGAACGAGTTTACAAAATTATCTTTTGATCATCCGTGCAATAAATTTCCTATCAAATACTACGTAAGTCTCTATACCAGAGTCCGTATATATTTCACTCTTAAATTTATATTGAAAGATCTGAAAGACAATAGATTAAATACATCTTATAAACCAAACTCCAAACTCAGTATTTTTTACATTTATAAAATTTATTAATAAATATATCCTGCAACTGCATAATATGTTTTTACTGTTTTAACCTTGTGAATCCAAATAATACGGGGTGTCACATTTAAAAATCAAAATTGTTTTAGTGGTCCTATTATTCTGGTGGCCAATAAGTATATTTAATTGAATTTGTGATAATCTGTATAAATAACCGCTAGATCATCAATAAGTATCATAAAATTACTAAAATTTTAAATAAAAACTGTCAATTTATTCATTTTAAAAATTTTAATGTTTTTTTTACGTATACCTAAACTTTCCTTTTCAAATTAATATCCTGAACATTTTTCGAAATAATTAACATTTAAAAAAATTATATAAAAAAAACCTTTAATAAATCATCCCATTACTTTGAATATATATTTCTCAAGTTACCCCTGTATAGCTTGGAATAAAATATACTCTTCTAATTCCCTGGTACCTAGCGGTGTCGTTATTTACGACAAAAGGGAGCCGTAAATATGATTTATGAGTGCGGCGATCGTTTAAAACACTAAGAAGAATCAGACCGCCTTGAAGTGAACTATCTTATATATATTTTGTAATCTTTGCCGGCATGAAGAAGGATTTACGCAGATAGCTGTTAAGAAAGAAGAAAAAAGTAAAAATAAATATATATATATAAAAGACAAAAAACAAAAAAAACTTATAGAAGGAAATAAAAATACGCACATGGAACATTAGAACGCTGCTAAGAACGGGGATAATGCAAGAGGTGGGCTTAGAACTGAAAAAATACAAAACAGACATTGCTGCATTACAAGAAATAAGATGGAAAGGGCAAGGAAGCATAGAAGATAAACATTTTAGTTTAAGATACTCAGGAAATGAAAAACAAAGACAACATGGGGTAGTATTCATGATCTTTAGCGATCTAAGACAAAAAGTGTTGGAGTTCAAACAAATGAATGAATGGTTAGCATATTTAAGAATTGAAGCGAAACCATTCAACATATATCTGTTAAATGTGTATGCCCCAACAGAAAGTAGCAGTAAAGAAGACAAAGACGAACTGTATGAAAAATTGGAAGAAGAGTTAGAAAAAATACCTAGACAAGACACTATACTAATACTAGGAGATTTCAATGCACAAATAGAAAGAGAGGAGTACATAAGCCATGTAGCAGGAAAAGAAACGATACACGAGAAAACGAACGACGGTTATGTAATCTTGCAGCGAGAGAAAGCATGGTAATAAGCAGCACCAAATTCCGACACAGTAAAAATCATAAAATGACTTGGATATCACCAGATCAAAATGTGTATTCCCAAATAGACTGGTGAACAAAAGAAAACAGACATCGATAAAATATATCAGAACATACAGAGGAGCGTGTTCAGGCACCGATCATTTCTTGGTAATGGCTAAAATAAAGCAAAAAATAAGAAAAGCAACTGATACAAAATACAAAAACAAGAAATGGAACGTGGATAAGCTTAAAAATGAAAACATAAGAGAAGCATATACAATACAAATAGAGAACCTTCTAACACAAGACGAAAGTCAACAAGAAACAGTAAAGTCGGAATGGAGCAATATAAATAAATGTTTAGAAACAGCAGCGGAAACACAGCTAGGTGAGAAGAAAAAGGGGAAAATACAAGAGTGGTTTGACACGACATCCAATGCGGTGGAGAAGAAAGCCAAAGCAAGATTAAAATGGATAAAAACTAATAATCTAGAGGACTGGCAAGAATAGGAAAAGAAAAAAAAGGAAAGGAAAGCAATTAATTAATTAGAAAGAGAAAGCGAGAGTGGATAGATAATAATATCATTGAAATTGAAACAGAAAAGTCGAGGGGAAACACAAAAGGTTACTATAAAAAATTAACGAAAACAACAAAAAATGTAAAGGCAAAACAAAAGGAATAAGAAGCAAGGAAGGTAAGCTGACAGAAGAAGAACACCAGTATGAACAAATATGGGTAGAGCACTTTAAAGAACTATTAACCGAACCATATGACTTGGATGAAGATGAAGAACTAATAGAAGATAATAACCAAGAGACATTTATAGAAGAACCAACAATTGAGGTAGTTAAAGAAATGATAAATAAAAACCGAAATGGAAAAACCCCTGGAAAGTATAGAATAAGCATAGAGCTAATTAAATATGGAGGGAATAATTAACATGAAAGAATATATCATCTGATTAAAAAAATATGGAACGAGGAAAGGATGCCTGAAGAATGGGAAATTGGACAAATTGTCTCCCTACATAAAAAAGGAGACCAACGTGAATGTAAAAACTAAACACATACATACTAAAGTTAATAACCAATAAGCATAAATTCTAACCTAAATAATTAACTACCCATTACAAATACTGCATTAATAACTATTGATGATCACATCAATAACCGAAAGGTAACAAATAAACTCTTTAGTTCGTATCTAGTTATTATATGTCTCACCAAAAGATATTTTTCGCATTTTCAGCTAACTCGTGTAATAAATGTTGTTCCTAACACATGCGTAACGTGTCTTTTCCGCACATGAACGCATGTGCGGAAGCGTGCTGGAAGGTCTCACTTTCTAGGAAAATAGTTAGAAAAATAACTATTAACAATAATAATAAGTTAAATCACTTCAGTGGTATTGTTTTATCCTCAACAACGTGAAATCTTTCCATAATTTTCAAATAAACTTTATAAATAACAATTTAAATTCAACTATATTACTCGACTAATTCTATGAATTACAACGAAATACAACCATCACAATTACTGAGAATCCCTTCAGTCAAACTACTGGCTTTTATAGAAGACACGAAGCTTCTGGAATGGAAGTAGATAACATGGGAAATGGTACAAAGATTCAGTTCAGGTGCCTGGGCTGATGAGCACAACCCAAATATATGAATGAATGAATTTTTATAAAAATATGTCATATCAAGATATTTTATGATCTAAGATATCAGACACTTATAATCAGCAAGGGCGAAACCAGGATTTTTTTCTTTTTTCTGAGAGCAACACAAGAGACAGGCGGACAGAAGATACATCAATAACTTTTAGAATTAAACTTGTAGTATTTATACAGGTATGTCCATTTAACCTAATTTTCCGGCCATCAAAGCACTGAGTTTTGCGTCATCAGTTCTAAAATGGTACCTATGGGAATGCTTGGAATAACTGAATGAACTAAGCGAAAACAACATCGTTCCAATGTAATGCATGGAATATGCAACGCCGAAAAGAAGAGAAGATTGCAAAGATCTATTAAGGGAATCTATAATCCGGTGAGAACAAATGAATGCCTAAGCCAGAGTAAAACTGTTTCGACAGGACACTGTTCCTTGAATGGACACCTTAAAAAGCTTAAACTAGTGGAGCAAGAATAAAGTAGATTCTGTGGAATGGAAGAAGTAACATCCATTCACATACTTGCGGATTGCATAGCAATACAGAATTCTAGGGCACAACACCTAAGAAACTACTGGATAGAAGAGGGTCACTCACCCAAACTTAAGCCTACGGATGTCCTAAGAATCCTTCGGGAAATAGGTCTAAAGGAACTACTAGTTTCTGAGACTTTCCTCAGGAAGAAAGGAGGCAGAGTTGATATTTTAGGTCTCAGTGAATGTCATCACAATTTACATACATACATACAATCTAATTCACATTTATCCAAAAGTTCTTCCTAAGAGAGCTAGCGCCCTTTGAAAATGACGCTGATGAGTCAGTTTTTTGACCACATCTCAACAAAAACGCGACCTACAAACTTCAAACTTGGTACATTCTATAATCCTGCAATGATAAATTGTTTACTACTCAGGCAGCACTGAAATCATCCTTAGCATGACCCCAGATCTGATCCAGACTATCTGAAACTGCCTTCAAAAACCACCATAGGGTGACTCCTGGTCAAAAAATGCTCGGAGTTGCTGACTAACGAGATATTAAAACTCAGCTGGGGGGGCCAAGTAAGGAAAGTGGGATTACTCACCGGTCACTGTACTCTAAGGAAACACGTGCATACAATTAGCATATGTGGCATTGTACATGGAAGAGGAGGAAACACCGTCACACAGCGCCTAGGACTAGAGCGCCCAAGAGAGGATTTCTCCGAAAAAGATCTAGTTAAGTATGATTATGAGACCTTGTATCTTGAAAAAAATAAGTTAACTCTTGGCGTTGTGCGTTGATGAAACAAAAAGTGCTTGGTACTTCAAAAAGGACGTAAAAGAATATTAAATTTCATTTTTGAATTGCGAAGGTTCTTACCTAACTAATTTAAATCTGGAGATAACAAAGCTAGTTCTCTGACTTATACCTGTGAAATGTAGATATAGGAATCTTATAGATATTTATACAGTGCCCGTCTAAAGTCCTCCCCCCCCTATCTATTTCATGAACCGTAGAACTTTAATCAATAGTTGTTTGGGTGCCTGAAATAGAGTACCAATGCAACGTTCTTGATAGTATTTCGTGACGTCATCATTGCCCGACATTTTGTAAGATAATTTTAAATGGGATCGTATGGCAAGTAATACCTCATTTGAATGCTCGTTCCAAGTCCTGTTCAACGACACCATCACGATCAAACTATTTTATGAATTTCAACCCAGTTGCTTATTTATAAAATACGAACGTGTTCATTGGTCGCTTGGATATTTCCTCTGTTATTGCTCTATTAATCGGTTCATTTTTGACATTAGCATCGTACTATTGTCAAAATTGAGGTTTTTTGTAAGAATGTTTTTTTATTTCAAAGTAGACTTCTTAAGTATTCAGTGTCATTTTACTTTTGTTTGTTAATACAACTTTTTCAAAGTGAGACGTAGTCTAGAGGAACAAGTGGAAGCGATATTAATTCTTGGTGAAACTTGAAGTAATCTGCACGCAGCCGAACGAATGTTTAATGACAGGCATCCAGATCGGCCAATATCAAGGAAATACCTGAGGAAGAGCTATTCGAAAAATTTCAATTTCATAGGACGGGAAACGTTAATGACTATGAGCGAAGTGGACGGTCATGTAGTATATAGTTAGTTTACTTTTACTTAAATTGTTACTATGGATTTTTGTCATGTTTATTTTTAGTCGTCATGTTCAATTTTGTTTATTAAAACCTATCGCAAGGTTTCATTAATTTTATTACAATTTAATAAACAAAATTCTCTGAAGAGTGAAGATGGATCGTTTGCTTCGCCCTGAGAAATTTAACACTGATCCAAACTCTCCCACAGCTTCGAAAGAATGGAAACATTGGATCCATACATTTCAAAATTTTTTGACATCTGCTGCCACCTTGACAGAAGAATCCTCTGAGGCAAGTACTATAAATTCAAATATCCTTATCAATTACATTGGTACTAATGTATACGAACACAGATCTGAGTGTTCTTCTTATGAGGAGGCACTGAACATCCTGGGAAAAATTTATATTGAAGAAGTGAATCAAATATACTCTCGACACGGATCAAGGTTCCTCCTTTATGTCCCATGAAATTAAGTCCTTTTTAGAACTTCTGGAAGTTGCTACGAGCAGAACTACTCCATACAATCCCCATGGAAATGGCCAGTGCGAACGCTACAATGGTATTATATGGAAAACGATTCGATTGGCTCTTCAGTCTCGTAATCTTCAGATGAATCAATGGGAACAAGTACTGCCTGAAGATCTTCACTCTATCCGATCATTACTATGCACAACCACTAACTCTACACCTCACGAAAGAATGTTTACCCATCCGAGACGCTCAATGAACGGAACCTCTCTTCCGACTTGGCTAAGTACTGGTCCCGTTTTAATGAGAAAATTAATCGGACAAGCAAGAATGATCCCATGGTTGAAAAAGTAGAGCTTGTTCATGTGAATCCTCTATATGCCCAAGTACGTTTATCTGATGGAAGAGAAACCATCGTATCTCTGAGACATCTAGCCCCTCTTCACGATAACGACACTCTACAAGTTTCAGAAGAAGATTCTCCTCTAGCCGCTCAAGATCTACAAACAATGGATGAGAATGAACAACCCCCAAAAAGGTCCACTGTTACTCCAGATCCACGAACTAGTGTTGACGATGCTGTAACACCTACCAGTCGTTTAGTTGACCATCCAATGTCCGCACCGAATACTTTACCTCACGTGCAGGATTACGATAACAGTAGACCTACTAGAGCAAGAAGGCCTTCTGCATTCCTGAAGGATTACATTCATTAAGTGAGGCGGGAAGAATGTAGTATATAGTTAGTTTACTTTTACTTAAATTCTTACTATGGATTTTTGTCATGTTTATTTTTAGTCGTCATGTTCAATTTTGTTTATTAAAACCTATCGCAAGGTGTCATTAAAAAATAAACAAATTGAAATAGTTGCGGAAATGGAAGTGAACCCATCACAATCCACCTCAAAAATTGCAAATACTTGTGAGGTGTGTCCAAAAACTGTACAAAGAATTTTAAAGAAACATAAATTTCACCCTTTCAAAATAAAAATGCTCCACCAGCTGATAGAAGATGATCCAGATCGCAGAGTTGAATTTTGCGAGAAAATAGATGAGAAAATATCTCAAGAGCCCGATTATCTCAGGAGGACACACGCAGTTCCCTCAAAAAGTAAATGTGTGGGCAGGGATTCTAGGAAGCTACATTGTTGGATCTGTATTTCTGAACACGAATTTGAAGAGGGATTTAGAAAGGAGACTTTAGACGGGCACTGTATAATTATACAATTGTTTAACTAATAGCTTAATTATTCGTTCGGGACAAACATCTATTTAAGAAAATTATAAATCAATTAAATTTATATGGAAAAGGTAAAGCCAAGTGGCATCCCAAAAATTAGTAGCCATTTTGTGTATTAATTTAGGCAATACATTACTATTTTTAATCTTAACACATTTACAAAGCTACTACCTAAATTAAATCAAAACTGTATAACATACCAGTAATCCTAGTAAAATTTAAATAATTCGCCAAACCATATCTTAAAGAAAAATTTTACTAATATAATGAACTACTACACAGTTCCTTATTCCTTTTTGACTTCGAATGTAATGATGAACAAAAAGCCGGAAACCTCTCTATCCATATTTAAATATTTTAAATTCCGCGAAAACTTAAAAACCGGAAACTATCATTATTGATTTTTAGTCCGAATACATTTATTGTCTATTCCACCAAAAGATGAATTTCAAGAAATATTGAAATATTTTTATGTTTGAAATGTTATCGGCAAAGATGACGTTTCACTCTGCACATACAACCAAAAGCACAAAAAGGTTGAGCGGCCGAGGACTTGTAGCCTCTGACTTGTGGTAGCATACTAATCGATCAACTGACAAAGTCGGTTCCAAAAATGTAAGGTATTCCTTAAAAAAATTAAGTGATTATCTAGTTTACTAATGGACCACTCTGTATATATAAAAATTATTTCAAAACATTTGCTTTTAACCACCATTGATAAATACATTCAAAATAGATCTGCTAAGGTTTACCAGACCCTGTATATTTATATATTATTTGCAATTATATCTAAGATTTACCTTTCCCAAAACAAACTTAAAAATAGTAATTGACGTAAGAGAAATCTTTCAATGGTTATTATAAAATGCCTTTGTCTTATAAATAGCTATTGTATAAGTAGGAACTGCGCTCATAAAGTGTTTATTTATTTTATTAACATTCCATAACCTGTAAAGTCATTTATGGTTTTTTTTTTCGAGTTTTGAGTTCAAATAATAAGCAATTAAAAAAACTCCATACACGACAATACGCTTGAGATTTTTGACGACTAATGAATAATATAAAAGTTCCGAATAATCACAGGTGTAGAAAATAAGGATGTTTCCCCTCCAAAATGTTCACTTTTTTCCTGTTTTTGTAATATATTTGAGTAAATATACTTCTGCACCGACTCAATTTACAGGTTACCGTAATAACACTATTTACAGATTACCACAGAAATGTTAATCCAAGTAATTTGGTGTTTCCTTTTCTAATCGTTCACATGGTGCTTCTAAGCGATTACCTACACCATGATAAACCAACAACGTGGCCTACGCTTTGTCACTCTCGTGTCTCTTGATCATATTATGTAATGCGAGCCGTGGTAAATGCAATCCTTCAATAAAAAATGTCGTTTCTGACGAAGTCATATTTCCCCCATTTCCAATGCATCTTTTATATTCTGCATTTTCTACATATCGATTCCACGCACGATGGATGGAAGGGCTGATGTAAAAATTTCTTGCACCTGTCCAATACTGGTACTGGTACTACCAGTATTGGGGTGAAGTTTGTCCAAAGTGAATTGTAGAAGCGACAAAAACGTGTGCCCACTTTTTCCTTTGATCTGCATACGCCGGCATATGACTAATTTCAGTTTATATACTTAAAAATAAAAATTTTATCTCAATCATTCAATTGAATAGAAAAATGTAGGCTTTCATAGTCGGAATTATGATTAACATTATTTCTTGTGTTTAAAGTCCATGGTCTAATAGGGTTAGACCAGACGTTTCGGCTGCAATTACGGCAGCCGTTGTCAATGGAAGCGGGAGGAACACCTCTCCGAACATGAGAGAAACTGCTGTTTAGGACAAACCGACAAATTAGCAGTAGCAGAATAAGCTCTACGGGATGGGGATCATGACATTCGTTTCGACAGAGCTGCGCTAATATCCACACCAGAGGTGATAAGACTCCTCTCTTTGTGGGCATTCCTTCATTATCGATACCTCCATGGAATCTCCAATAAAGGTTGTCGTTGCTGTCCTTTTGAAAAGCAAGTTTTTCATCCACCGACATGTGGTGTCGTCTGCTCCACGCCTTGCAACAGCAGCTATCATGGAGTCAAAGGAGGTGTGGTCGAATACTTCTTCTATATCAAGAAATGCTCCGGGAGCTATTTCTTGATTTCCTAGGGCAGCCACAATTTTCGAAACGGTAACTTAACATTTTCAGTAATTCTCTTTTTTTTTCTGGTGTCTCAGACTTCTACATTTTCACCCACTATTATTTCACCTTTGATTTTCATGAATTCTGACAGAAATAACTTCCACAATTTTATATCAATCAGATAAAGCTTTATAGTAGCTGCAGAAGAATTTAATGATTGAAACTAGAAATGGATATGTTGCGGTTTGAGACAAATACAGTTGTGGATATGATGCATTTTGAAAATAAAACTATACATTGCAGATGCTTAGACCAAGTTGCACTTCATGATTTATACAAATAATCCTTTGGTAGGCTCATCTCTACCTCAAATTTGGCATTATTGGATTTGTTGCACTTTAGTTGTAGAGGCTCCTGGTATATTGTTGGAGGGTCGTAATTTTTAATTTTGACAACGGGCAACAAGCCACACGTGTTTCATTATTCAAGGACTTTTTGCCTGATTGGAAGTTATAACAAACACTCTTCAAGTTTGTATTGTAACATTTTATTATCTGTTTTTATTATATGCAATTGTTGAATAAAACATTTAAGACCATAATCATATGTCATCATTCTTTTTGAATATAAATTATAGCTGCTTTCATATCAACGATAAAATTAATTTGTTCATCATTGTATTCGGTGAAAAATAGTAAAATGAACATAACACTTACAAGCGATTTTCATCTTTAATGCCCATACGTATTTATAAATGAATCTCAATAACATACTCAAGTATAACTTCGCGAAGTTCGCTTAGAATCTTGAGCACGACTGGAATCTTACAAATGATTTATTCTCGGCTAAGTATGCCCAAGAATGTTCAATGTTCAGCTAGTGACTTTTGAACACATAATATCACTGTCTAGTTATTTTTGTGTTATTTTGTCGGTGTCACTGTCAAAAACGTCTATAGCTGGCAGGATTAGAAAAAATGTGATGCAAATATTGTCTTTTTTTATTTACGAATCCGCATCAACCTCAAATAGTTATTTGTGTATTTAGAGCGTAAAGTAACAGATTGCCGCTTGAGAAAAAATGGCGATCTTTCGAAAGCGGCAATTTTACTTTACGCTCGAAAAACACACATACTTTTTTCTACAGTCGCCCTTTTAATAATTAAAACAGTTTTTTATATTATCTTAGGTTATAATAGGAGTGCTTGAATAATCGTCATTTTCGCTATTCATCATGATTAACCTTAAAAAGTTCTACTGACTAGGGATTTTTAAAAATAATCGATTTTTATATAAATCGATTAATATTTTCTTATTTTTAGTTATCGATTTTTATAATAATATTAATCGATTTTATAAATTACGTGTTTAAATCGATTTTCGGAAACAGCCCGTATTATTTATAGACTATTTTTCAAAATTATGACAACTTTTTACGATTATTGACCATTTCTCAAAATGTTTGACCATTTTTGACATTTTTGGACAATAATTGTCCATTTTTAACAGTTTGTAGGAGAAATAGGGGTTGTTGTTTTGATTTCAACATCAGCTCCAGCTCTGTCCACTCCTAGTTCACCCACTATTTGAGAAATACAATAATCTCGTTCAAAATAAAAACTCGTAGGCTAGTAATCTCAAATTTTAATACTACAGTAGTAGTCAAACAATTAACTACAGATGCAGATTATACAATTAGTCCCGGCGATATACAATTGTCATAATACTATCCCTATAATTCGCAAACATCTACCAGTACCTCTTACGAAAGTAAATGAATTCGAGCACAATCTGACAACTCGGTGAGGTAGGTAGTAACCAATATGTTTAGATTGCGAAAGCAAAGCGGTTGGAAAATGAATTTTGAGTTTTTAACAATAATTGAACATTTTTAACCATTTTTGAAAGTTTTTGACCATCTTTGACCATTTTTGACAATTTTTCAAAATTTTAGACCATTTTTCAAAATTATTGACCATTTTTGATAATTATTGCAAATGTTGACAATTATGGACCATTTTTCCAAATTTTTGACTATTTTTGACAATTATTGACCATTTTTGACCATATCTCAAAATGTTTGACAATTTTTCAAAAACTTCAACAATTTTTGACAATTATCACATTATTTTCCAAAATTTTGACAATTTTTAACAGTAATTGTCCATTTTTGACAGTTTTTGACCATTTTTGATAGTTTCTGACAATTATTGGTCATTTTTGACAAATTTTCAAAATTTTTTACAAATTTTCAGAATTTTTGATAATTTTTCAAAAAATTTAACAATTTTTGGAAATTTTTGACCATTTTTTAAAATTATTGACCACTTTTGATAGTTTTTGACAATTATCGACCATTTTTCAAAATGTTGACAATTATTGACCAATTTCGACGATAATTGTCAATTTTTGACAGTTTTTGATAGTTTTTCATGTTTTCCTCGATATTTTCTAACAATTATTGGCAATTTTTGACCATTTTTCAAAATTTTCGACAAATTTTTTTGACAATTGACCATTTTTGACAATTTTGGAAAATTTTTGACCATTTTTCAAACATTTTTGACAATGGTCGACCATTTTTGACAATTATTGACCATTTTTCAAATTTTTTTTAAAATTTTTTACAATTATCGACCATTTTTCAGGATCTCAACAATTATCGACCATTTTTGACAGTTTTTTTCGCAGAAATCGATTTATTTCTTATTAAAATCGATTTTTATTTAATCGATTCTTTTCCATTAATCTCACATCACTACTACTGACTTGTTCAGACTTGTCAGAATTCGAATCAGAATATCAGTCAATAGTCGAAGTTAGAGGGAAGAACACACGCACGCGCTTGCCAATAGGAAGTCAGGTCAGAAGTCAGAAGGGCGGTTCCATAAATATTCACCAATTGAGTTAATTCGGAGGGCGTGGTTTGATTAAATTAGCGAGCGAAAGAGATTCCTTTTTTGCGCTAGAGCGTAAAGTAACAATCCTCGGTATTTGTCGACTTTACGATTTCATTTGAATATAGTAATTAGACATTTTACGCGCGACTGTAGAAAAAGTAATTAGCGTTCTGGAGAAAACTCAAACTATATATACTAGATCTGATGTTATGTTCATCTAACCTAATACACCTTCATCCAAAACTCCCTGCTAAAGGAGCTAGCGCCCTTGGAAGATGATGCTGTTGAGTCAGTTTTTTTAGCATATCTGAAAAAACCGCTTCCTACAAACTTCGAACACTGCAGTGATAAACAAACCCGCGTTTTTTTATTGCCATCACAAGTATTCAACGTGGGAGGAGCAACGGGTGATTTTTTTTTGGGTACCAGTTTTTTGACAAATCTTAAATTAAATTCAAAAACCATGAGGTATTTTTCAAAAAAAAATAAGCTCCTGCTTCAATTTGCTATTAAGCACCGTTCTCGAGAAAAATCATTTCTATTTTTTTTTAAATTTTTTTGTCCAGCTCTGTTTGATTTTCTGAAAAGATTATTAACAAGAAAATTATTGAGTTTCATAACATATGTTCTACATGATGACCATTTGTTGCAAGAGATAAATCCAATTGTTTCTGTAAATAGCTACTGTTTAGCTCTTGAAAAAATTCTGGGATCATTAAGAATTTCGTGCACCTTCTATTCTTTTCCTCAGCTAATTACGATTTTGTAATGAACTAATGATTTTAAGTAACCCCAAAAACAAAAATTGCAATGATTGAAATAGGGTGATCTTGCATGTCAATGCCTAACCTCACCTCCTTTCAAATGTCATCTCACTTTTCAAAATCACATTTTCAAATCAACTAGTAAAATGTAGATACACCTTGTAGACTACGTAAAAATGCAGTGAATTAAAACTAAACAAATATTCTTGAAAGATATACTTTTCTATAACAATTTTTTTTAAATTACTCACGACCATTATTCATTGTATATAAACAAAAAAAATTCTGACAGTGGGCTTAAATTAGATTGAAAAAATAGAAAAGCAGTAGAACAGAAATGTAATACATAATACCTGTATTATATAGATAGATACTTTGTAAAATAACAAATGTTTAAGGTAGAACTTAAAAATAAAAATACCTGACTAATTGGTGAGCGAACCAGTGCCAAATATAATTTTACACATGCTTAATGTATGTATTATTTTTGTAAGGAATCCTTTGTGACGTATTGTACATTTGGTATTGGGAAAAATTACAAAAACATCGACTTCTGAAATATAAATATTTTTTCTATTAATAATACGACCCTTCCGCATTCACTTTTTATAAACTAGATTTCCTTTTGCATACGAGCACAAGAAAGGGTTGATAGCCATAAAGCGGCAATTACATTTTTCGGTAGACCTGAATGGTTTCATTTGTCGGGTTTATTTAATAGTTCAAAAGTTAGGCAAGTATCATATTATAAGTAACTAATTATTACAGTATTAAGAGCTTTTTATATAACTTTTAGATCTTTAGGATTCTTAAAGAATTTATTAAATACCTACCAACCCTACTTCAGCCTATACTTTTATCTAATAGAAAAAATCCAAATATATAAATTTATCCTAATACAAAATTATTTAACAGAATAAAAAAACTGTAAGATCCATCCCTACTCGGCAATACCCTCAAACTGACTGCACCACACTGGCCACCGTCTTATCATAATAATGTATCCTTAACCATTGTGCCGAATTTTACGACTTTATTGTATTTGAGGCGATATAGGACGTGTCGATTTAATTTTGGTAAAACCGACTTGTTTTATCATTTTATTCCACATAGAAAAAAAAGAAAGACTCACCCTACATTTATAGTACTATTCAATTAATAAATAATGAGGCACTTTGTTCCTACGGAAAAAGAAATAACGTACTTATAGGTGAAATAAAATCTAAAGCTAACGGCCGTTTTCATAACAAACTTTGACACTACTTTAAGTTTTAAAGTAAACTTTAAATAAAAGTCCATTTCATAACAGTCTTTATAACTTCAAGTCGACTTTAAGTTTAAGTGGACACAATCGCGACTTTAGACGACTTTAACCTCAAAATTTAAGACAGTTTTGAGTTCGTTGTGTCAGTAGTATTCTGGACAAAATCTCTTGAGATGGAAATAGATACCGAGTCATCAGCCTTTGACGATAGAAGCAACGAGAGCGACAGTGATGAGGAAATATTCATCATTAGAAGACCAAAAATATATAATCAGAGAATAACAGATTTTGATAATTGGTCAGATGAAGAATTTTACCAAATATTCAGGTTAAGCAGACCAGCTGTTCAGCATTTGTTAATAAGACAAGAAATTGAAAGTTTGTGTACTCAGTAAGCTCAGTTTCAATAATTGACATCTATACGTATTAATGTTATTCATTATTGTTTTGTAGAGTTGGTGCTATTAGGTCCGAAACACAATTGCTGCTTATACTCCGATTCTATGCTTATAAGTGTTGCAGATTTTATGGGTGTTTCAATAGCTTCTGCGTCTAGGATTGTTGCCAAAGTGAGCAGAATAATTTCTTCTCTGAAACCAGATTTTATAAAAATGCCACACACCTTAGCTGAACTTGAGGAAACTGCTCTAGGTTCTTTTAATGTAGCCCATTTTCCCAAATTATGCGGTGCCATTGATTATACCCACAAAAAATATTAGCTCCAGGTGAGTAGGGGAGGGTGGGGCACAATGGAACGCAAAAGTTGGTTTTGACCATAGCACCCCACCTAATTTTTCTTTCAACATTTTAATTTTTTCCTGTGACCTAAGGATCTAAACTATGAGAGAAATGCATCGACCGTTATATAAAACATATGTGACCGTAAGTGGCCATTTTCCAAAAAACGAATTTTGTGTCATTGTGCCCCATGCCTGGGGTACAATGATAACGGGGCCGAGGTACCTTGAAACAGCTGAAAAAACGACAAACTTTGCAAAAAAACTTTATTTTTTGAATTAAAAATGGTAAGGAAAGGAATTTTAAAAAAGGAGGTATCTGGAATGTGAAATAAGTTCAATATTGATTTTAAGAAGACACAACCACGAAATCCTTTTACGTTTAGCCAATGTTCAAACTGTCAAAATCAACCTTGAACGAGATTAATCCTTTTTGTCTTTTACTACCCTGAACCACAGAAGGATTTTCCAGTAACATCTTTATGTCTTTGTCATCAACCGTGGCTATGTCTTCCACAATAGAATTTGGATTGGCTTCTAAGTTTGAACTCTCCTAAAACAGGAAGACGGTTCAATTCTGCAAAATGGTCGGGCTCAACAGCAAAAATCTGCTTATCTATATCTATGTCGTTGTCCGTGTCTGCATATTCAACGTCTCCATCGTCTTCTTCGTCGTCCTCTGATGATGAATGAATTGGAGCTTGTTCACTAGATTTTTTCTTCTTCGGTTTCGGTTGATTTAAGAACACCTTCCTTTTGACTGACAATATTCTGGAAGTTTGAATCGGCTTCTTCTTCTCTGCAACGGCTTCCATTTCTGGAGTACTCGTGGCTATCATACTCTTCCCTTTTTTCCTCTGCTTTCGATCAGTTTTTCGTTCTCCTGCTTTTGGATAACCCCAAAAATCTTCAAGAGATAGGAAAGCATGACTTGGACCAGCTCCTGGATCGAGGACAACGATCACTGTATGGTTTGCAGCTGCTCCTTCTTCTAAAGAAACTGCTCCTTCTTCTAGGGAAGCTGCTCCTTCTTCTAGGAAAGCTGCTCCTTCTTTTACTTGAAGGAGGGAACCGTTGAGCGAATCACTTGGCACAGCATAACTATTGGTCTTAGGTGGTTGATCATCCACAACGGTAGGAGGCGGTCGATCAGTCACATAATTGCATAAGAAGTCTGCTTCGGTAAAAACATCTCGATCAAATGGATGTATCCCACTTTATTTGAAACCCGCAATTATGTTAGTAGGTATCTTGCTTTTCTGATGAGCTATGTTCACGAAGGAAGCTGTATTATAAATTGACGCAGTTTTGCCAGGGTTTTGCATCATCCAAGAGGAAAGTGCTGCAATCTAGGGGTTGCATTTTGTTGGATGGATGGGGAGGTAAAGTCAAAACTGAGACACCATTCTCCTTGCACATTATAAGAGCGTCAAAGGGACAGATGACTTTCTATATTCTCTCTAGATCTGCAAGTGTGGCGAATGAAATGCTTATTAACTTCCTTAAAAAGTTCTGATGTCATCCAACCGCTAGGGGTGGCTAAGCCCAGTGGGCCTGGAGGTGCTCCTTGAATTATGTGATCTTTGACATGATCACCTGGAAAAATCATGACTGGCGGAATAGTGTTGCCAGACGCAGAAATTGTGGACACTGTGGTGATGTTAGTGCCATTTTCTCCACTTGTAGCTTTGCACACGTTCTTCACGCCTTTTTCAGCCACAATTCGTTAGGGTTTTGTACAGTTGATGTGGCTGTTTCATCCAAATTGAACACACTTGTCCCATCTCCAAACTCTGGGTGCTGTTGATACAGTACTTCCAAGTTATTGAAGAACACATCTAGATTTGCTTTGGTGAACGAAGTAGCACGAGACAAGCAAGGCTGAGGGGTTCTTTGGCTGAGTTTGGGGTGCCTTTTCAGAAAACCGTAAAACCAATCAATGCCTGCAATTTTCTTCTTCCCCCATGATATAGGGCATGGTTTTTTGTTCAACACTGCAATTTCGTATGCAACTCGTCTGCAATCTTCAACTGGTAGGCCATAAGATATCTTAGAGCACATAATGAGGTAGTTTTTCAATTTTTCCTCCTACTCTAGTGTGAAGACCATCCTAGCTGAGTAGTTAGGTGCATATTTCATATTCTTCCCCACCCTCACCATATTATTTTCTTTTCTTCGCATATCTTGATGTAGTGACATAACTCACGTGCTTCAATGCAGCAGCACGTCTTAAACTGTTTCCATTCATGACCATTTCTACTGCTGTCTTCATGTCTTGCGCTGTCGATTTCGCACCATTTCTGGAACAAAAAGAAAAAGCAATACTTAGGTACTACACAATGGAAAAACACATGGGGCACAATGAAACACTCATGGGACTCCGTGAAATGTATTATTGTGCCCCAATCTCTTCGGTTTCAAGGAACCCCAAACACGCCATTTCGGTTTTCCTCACTGTCTACAACGAACATGGAGCAGTAGAAATGCGAAAGTCGGGCAAAAACTTAAGGGATACATGTACAATGCAATGCCATATGAGAGCCGATTGAATTAAAAAATCCTTCTTATTTGGAGGCGAAAATCCGTTGGCGGAAAATTTTTAGTTTCACTACGAAAAACAGCACCTCACCTTGTCAAGTCTGGCACGCAACTGGTGAGGAAGAGACAATTAGGGATGTTAAAAAATAATCGATTTTCATATAAATCGATTATTATTTTCTTATAATCGATTATTAGTTATCGATTTTTATAGTAATATTAATCGATTTTTAGGAAATCGATTTTATAAATTACTTGTTTAAATCGATTTTCGGAAACGGCTCGTATTATTTATTGACCATTTCTCAAAATTTTAACAATTATTGACCATTTTTTACCAATTATTGACCATTTTGACTGTTTTTCAAAATCAGTGACCATTTTTCCAAATTCTTGATAATTTTTGACCATTTTTCAAAATGATGACAATGTTTAACCATTTTTGACAATAATTGTCCATTTTTAACAGTTTTTAACAATAATTGACAATTTTTGATAGTTTTTGACCATTTATGACAATTTTTCGAAATTTAAGACCATTTTCCAACATTCTTGACCATTTTTGATAATTATTGACAGTTGTTGACAATTATGGACCATTTTTCCAAACATTTGACAATTATTGACCATATTTCAAAATTTTCGACCATTTTTCGAAAACTTTGACAATTATCAACTATTTTTCAAAATTTTGACAATTTTTAAAAATAATTGTCCATTTTTGACAGTTTTTGGCAATTTTTGACCATCTCTGATAATTTTTGACAATTATTGGCCATTTTTGACAATTTTTGAGAATTTTTCAAAATTTTTGACAATTTTTCAAAAGTTTTGACCATTTTTCAAAATTATTGACCATTTTTGATAGTTTTTGACAATTATCGACCATTTTCCAAAATTTTAACAATTATTGACCAATTTTGGCAATAATTGCAATAATTGTCCATTTTTGACAGTTTCTGACAGTTTTTGATAATTTTTGACCATTTTTGATGGTTTTTGACCATTTTTGAAAATTTTTGACCATTTTGAAAATTTTTAAAAAAATTTGACAATTATCGTCCATTTTTGACAATTATTGACCATTTTTGACAATTATCGACCATTTTTCAAAATTTCAACAATTATTGATGATTTTTGACCATTTTTGACAAAAATTGTCCATTTTTAACAGTTTTTGACAATAATTGACATTATTGTCCATTTTTGACCATATTCCAAAATTTTTGACAATTTTCATATAATTTTATTTGATTTTTAATCACTCAACAATTATTGACCATTTTTGACCATATTCCAAAATTTTTGACAATTTTCATATAGTTTTATTTGATTTTCAATCACTCGACAATTATTGACCAATTTTGACAATAATTGTCCATTTTTGACAGTTTTTGATAATTTTTGACAATTTTTGATTGTTTTTGACCATTTATGAAAATTTTTGACCATTTTCAAAATTTCTGACAATTGACCATTTTTGACCATTTTCCAAAATTTTTTTTTTCAATTTTTTGACAATTATCGTCCATAAAAATGGCGATTTTCAGACATGCGCATACAAAAAATGATTATTGTGATGTTAAGTGGTGTATTCTTTGCTTGTACAAAAAAGGAATATTCATTAAAATTAACAAGTTGCAAGAAATTTGAGTATTACCTTCTGGCGTTTTGGATTCAATTCTGCCCTTCTTTTTTTACATCTACAATCAACAACTACACAAAGGAACAGTCGTAGGTGAAAACACTGTTTTCATAACAGTTCAAAAACTAAAAACCCACTTCCATAACCTATTAACACTTTCCATAAAAAACAAATTTGACAGTTTAAAACAAAAATGTTACCATTGCGCATGTTTCCTAATTTCAGAACATTCGGTACTCGCTATCCAGCAAGAATCGTTTGAACGGTAATTTTACTCGTCTGCAAACGAGATGGACAGAGAACTGATAGTAATCGAGAGTTCTGAACCAGTAATTTCAGGTGGTTGGAACGATTTTTTTCAACTGCGCATGTGTATTAGTAATGTTACTGTAAATTACAGGTGGTATAAAATATAGAGTTGACATTCAGATTCATTCATAATGTAATCAATATTCAGTTATAATATCACAAGAGCATAGACAATATTCGATTATTCACCGAGTCACGAGATGTATTTGGCGAAACATCACGAGAGCGCAGCTCGAGTGGTGTTACGCGAAATACGTCGAGTGAAGAGGTAAATAATCGAAAAATATTGTCTATGCTCGAGTTGGTATTCGTTGCGATTATATAACGAATAATATTCTAGTTTTTTTATTGATTAATATTAATATTGAAGGTACAATTATTATAATACATATTTGATGTATTGTTGTTTTCGGAATTTGTAGTAGAATTAACTGACATTTCATTGAGCTTGCCCGTTACTATGGAAATGATCACAATATGGCAGGAGGCGAAACACCAAAACGATTATATCACGTCGTCAAGGGGTATATTCACTTATCAATACGTCGTAACTAAGGGAAATTCAAGGATTGTATTGGTTCATCAAAACATGAGTTATATAATCATTCTAATTTAGTTGTAGTTATTATGCTATTCAGTTAAACTATAAGTATGCCATAATGATAGATACTTATATAGATTTAGTAATCTTAAGTAGTTATAATATGTGTAATAGTAAAGTATGTTAATAAATAGAACTAATCCCAGTGCCAGAAGTCGTAGATTTATTGAAATAAGATGACCTTCTGAGTGACCAGGAATACCACCAATTAAAGAGGCTTATCCACACCAAATTCCCAACATTACAACCCATCCAAGTACTAACCACGCTCGACTCTGCTTCGCCGTAATTATCGCATCAGAGACGTTTAACTACAGTGCTGAGTCGATGCCCCACATACTATCTAATTATTTGAAATACTTAAAATGCTTGCCATCTTTGCTATGCACAAATCCAGTCTTTTTATAGTTAGACTAACACTGGTCTCAATTTCAGCAAGGAAAATACTTCGAACTGCTTCCCTAATTCTATCTTTCATATCCTTATGTGTGGCCAGCAAGGTCACCCGACCTAACGGTTTTAGATTTTTACTTATGGGGAAGAATCAAAGATAGAGAATTTGTGCTTAGCAAATGATGGCAAGAATTTTGTTAAGATTCTCTATAATTTATGCAGCCACCATTACCATCAACAATGACATATTAACTTTACTTGTCATCTTGACATAACTACATGTATAACAATACCTTCAACCTTCAGTGTCAAAAAAAAGTACAAGTCCATCATAATTAAAGTTTAGTTATAATTGAGTGCTACTTTACTTCATCACAAAACCCCCGCAACACATTTTGAGTAGTTATTTAAAATAATTAGGTAGTAGGTGCGTTTTGTGAATATTTTTGTGATACGTTATTACTTGTTATTTCATTTAAAAAATAATTTTAGCAACATAATTTCTCTTACAACTTACTGGGTGAGCCAATGATCATCAACACTCACCAAAAAATGCCAAAATACCTTTGGAATGACAAGAGATATCAGTTCGCGGTTTTGATAGGTCAATAAGTCATCTTATTTACCTTTTTGTAAGCTAGTTAGAGTTATGGCATTCCATTTGAAATGTCTCAGAAAAAATCATAAATAAAGCTAGGTATTACATAACTCCCTCTAGCTGCCGATTGAGGTAAGTGGTGGAGTGGATAACTTGGTTAGGAGAAGAGGAGGACTCGATGTGGCATGAGAGGTTGAAGTGATAGGTAGGGAGAAGACGACGGTGTAAGTGGAGAGTGTGCGAGTGACCGCCGCCCGTCTCGAAGGGTAACTTGCGTCTAGCATGACCGTTTAATTTTGTAGCCCGCATGCACGCATGCCCATTTCATGATTAGTTTGCCTGGTCTTGTCCTTTTGAATTTTTAGGTTAAAATAATTAGTTCCATAATTTTTTTGGTTAACATTGGTTAACTTTTGAAGAAAGGGAAGGAAAAATAACCATTCCATTCACCCTGTCCCTTCTGTATAGCTTTTTCAATGATTTTCCTTGCCCTTCTCGATAAATTAGGAGGCAAACTGATCATGAAATGCGCATGCGTGCTACAAAATTGAACGGTGCTAGGGTAGTGATTCCGAGTCGGGGGTAACGACGAGTTAGAGGTGGATTTGGTAGATATTCATCATCTTGGGAATGAGTCCTGTTTACAACACGAGCTTCCCTGGAATTCATATTTTTGAAAATCGGTTCAGGCAAATGGAAGTTACAGGCTTTTTAATGTAAACGAAAGAACACTTCCCCCACCGCTTCAAAGTGAGTGATACGGAAAAATGACTTTAACAAAACTTGTAGAATAAGGACAGAAGTTTCTGAAGTTGATATTTTTTAACAACCTAAATTGAGGAATATTTTGTAAAAAATCCAATTATATTTTGTAAGTGATTGCGTCACCTTGCGAAAAACTATAAAAACTATAAAGTAAAAAACCTTTGCAATCATTTTTTTGTGGCCGATTTTTTAACGAAGAATTTTTTTCTCCAAACTCTAGGTCATACGGTTTCCGAAGAATGGTACCTCGTTACCCTAAACTTTACAATATTTATCCTGAAATACTATACATATACATATATATATTTATATATATATATGTATATATATATATATATACATATATATATATATATATATATATATATATATATATATATATATATATAACTCTTATTATATATTGTGGCTTTTTAGAGAAAAATACCTATTTTCAAAGTACACACTTTATTTTGTTTAGCTTTCGTTGCACTTCGTCAACTTCATCAGAACAAAATCCGTGATTAAAAAATAATATCAAAAATCTTCATCATAATAAAAAATACAGAATAATTTTATAGAAAACACGTTCAAATTTTGATTATTTTACCAAACTAATGTCAAACGTCAAAATAACGTTAAAAATTGAAAGTGACAAATGAAAAGTTTTAAATTTGTGTTGGTAAATAGCAATTTTAAAGGTGGTATCTTGTATTGAATTGTCCGGTAGTTCATTGATTGATCGGAGCTAATGTGTCAATGTTTTGACTGGTATTTATTACGGAATTATAATTATGTTTCTTCTTTTTTAGTTGCAAGTCTAAGTCTATCAGGTTTGAGTAAATTAAATTTAGTCCGTCAGTGTCTGTTTTGGTATTCATGGGATGTTTTTCTTGAGATATTCTAGCCATTTAAGTAAAAAGTCGTTCTTTTTTACATTTGTCAAGTATTTCAGTATTCTCAAAGTATATACTATGTCCGGTGTTATGGGTATGTTGGGCTAATGCACATCGGTTCACATATCGTTTGCAATCACTTTTATGTGAAGTTATACGGTCTTTGAGATGTCTTGAAGTATGTCCTATGTAATTTTGTTCGCAATCTTTACAAGGAATTTTGTATATGATATTAGAATGCTGTTCTTTTTTAATTTTATCTTTCAATTTAGAAAAAACATTAGCTACCTTCTTAATTGGTTTGTTTGCGATTCTTATGTTATTAACGTCTTTAAAAATAGAGAAGATTTTTGATGTTAGATTTCTTACATATGGTAAAGGTTTATATGTAATTAACTGTAGTTCTTCTGGTAGTTGTTCTCCAGGTACATCGATGTTATTTTCTTGTATGTTGATGGTTTGGTGAATCGGCAAGTTGTACAATAATTTCCTAAGTAAATTTGGAGGGTAGCTGTTGTCTTTTAGAATATTCTCAATCAGCCGTATATTTTTATGGTATAAACTAGAATCAGATATTTTATAGATTCTGTTTTTAAGAGCCATAACGAGGTTGATTTTCATTGTATACGGGTGATATGAGTGAAAATTTAGAAATTTTCCTGAAGAAGATGGTTTGATGTACCAGTCTAGAATAATTTCTTGTGATGTCTTCCTTATCAAGAGTGTATCTAGAAAAGGTACTCTTCGGTTAGTTTCTCTTTCTAAGGTGAATTGGATGTTCTCATGAAAAATGTTAAATTGTTTTAAAAAATCTTCTTGTTTTTCTTCAGGTACTGCACAGATGATATCATCAACATATTTCTTAATGAAAGGTATTGGGTAAGGGATTTTTGATAATACGTTGTCTAGAATAAAATCCATAATGTATTGGGAAATTATAGGAGAAATAGTGCTACCCATAGGAGTACCAAAAATTTGTTTGTAGAATTTATTATTAAAACTAAAATAAGTATTATTGAAGATAAACCTTAATGTGATCATGAAATCATTAAAAGATATTTTACAATGGTTTGAAATACGGGTCCAATTTTGAGTTATACAAAGTTCTATCAATTCAAATGGAATATTAGTAAAAAGAGAAACTACATCTAAACTTATTATCACATAATTAGATGGTAATATCTTATTTTTCATGAAGTTTACGAAATGAAATGTACCATAAACGCCTGTTTACCGCTGTTAATATTAGAATCCTGCCAAATTTTAGAAGGGATATGTCCTTCGTTAACCCAAGTTTCATCAAGATAAAAAATTTGTTTTTCCCATCGTCTTGCTGCCATTATCTCGCGAAGATAATATGATTACACGTTTTCCAGTAAGACAACTATTCCTACTCCGTTGCTTACACTTAAAACCTATTTTATGCAAATGCAACACAACGTTGTTTTACTTATAAGCAGCAAATTCGCATCAGTTTTTAATAATTGAAATATTTTATTTATTGTTAGTACTTCATTTTTCATATAAAATGAACGGATGTATCTTCTGATTGCGTTGTTTATAAATTCATTGGTTTTCTTCACTTTTCGTCCTGGTTTCTCCTTAGGTTCGCTTAAAACCTGATTTGTTTTTTGTTCACGTATTACTTTGTAAATAGTCGATATCCCCACTCCAGTAATTTGTGCACATTTTTCTATAGTGCTGTCAACACTGTTTTGCAAACAGTAAGCAGTAGAAGAAGGCGTGTTGAAGAACATGCGATTTTCTTTCTGTATACCGAAATAGGTACGTTTAAAATCATCGTTTGTTCGTTTAGACCTAATGGTCCAAAATTTTACAAATAGGTACAACCCTTCTCAAAGACGGTACAAAACTAAAACCATAATTAAAACTAATATGAAAACCTATAGGTCATAATGACGAAATTGTACATTAATATTTCTCAAAATACGTAACCAGTTTTTTGTTTTTCTACCTGCGAATTGGAGAACAATAGATAATCTTTCTGTGTTTATTCATAACATGTCAAATCGATAGTGAAAGTTTGTTTACAATGCATACGGAAGCTATAATATTTTATGGTACATAATTTTTTATTCGAAGTGATCCACCACAAGTTTTCTTTTATAAACTTAAAAATTGTGACACCCAAAAGTATTTATTTTTCAATAGTACCTACCTAAGTTACCATTAAATTATTGCAAAATATATTGTCAATTTTTAGTACATCTCTGTGATATCCAATAAACATCTGTTAGTTAGGGGAGTATTGCATTCCAATAGACCGTTTTAACGAAAGACATCTTGTGGTAGCGGCGACCGTTGTCCACCTATAGATTTATATAGTAATTAATAGAAGCTAACTGTAATTTTAAAAGGAAACTGTACCCACAGAACTGGTAGATTTACAAAATTACGTTAAAAGTGTCACTGTTTACTCGTTCACTATACGAGACCTATATGTGTCCTCGTTCTCTCGTCGAGTCCCTAAAAAAGCGAAGAAATATACCGTTGCCGTAATACATTTGTCCAAGATCTAAGTTACAGTCTCCTTTTAGAATTACAGTTAGCATCTATTAATTACTATATAAATCTATAGGTGGACAACGGTCGCCGCTACCACAAGATGTCTTCCGTTAAAACGGTCTATACTCTATGTACCTACCTACTTGTTGAAATAAACTAGGAGTAATATCATAATTCACTAGACCTGCTTCCATATCTGGAAATCCGTATACAGGGCGAGTTCAAACTCTAATACATCGGCTTCACAATTTTTTTAAACGGATCACCTTGTAATTTATATCCGTAAATGAAAGTTACTTCACTATACTTCAAATTTTATAAGTATTCCCTATACCAAAACTGAATGGTTTCTGTGATATTTCGATTTTATTTCAAAAATTTTATTTCCAACAAAAAATCAATGAAACAGCTATATAAAATTCATTCACAACAATTAACGAGTTAGAATTTTCCAAATAGTAAAATTAGATCCACACTATTATTGTCGCACTTAGTAATTAGGTAGGTTCCGAAATATCAACAAACATTTACATTTACCTAATTCGTTTGTCAACAAATGGGGTATCTTACATGACGAAGCTCCTACTCATCATAATGCACTTATTCAGTCAATTGAATGGTGTTTCCTGAAAGTTGGATTGGACGATAAGGACCAGTTTTCTGGGCAACAAGATCACCAGAATTGAATGAACTGATTTGTTCTTCAGAGGTTATGCTAAAGATCAGTGATACACAGTACACCAGACGATAGGAAATATTGAATGAGGCAGGCTTTCCGAAATGTTAATGCGCAAATGCTTATTGTTTATCATTATCAACCTTGTCACTGTAGATCTACTTATAGGAGGGCATTCAGGATTTTAATCGTTAAAAATATGAGCTGCTTCGACATGGGAACGTTTGCGATCACCATATTCAACTAACATTAAGATTTCGATTCGTTGTTTTTCCGATAAATGTGCCGTTATTCTCAACTTACTTCTAAACTTTATGCTAATTTGAAATTGGTATCAGTTTTCACAATTTGTACATAAATGACTACTATTGTTTTTTGTTTAGTTTTAAAAACCGACAAAGTCATATAATTAGTACATTACAATTCAATTTAGAAAAACAAAACTGATATTTTATAAGATATTTTGAATTAAGGTGATACATTGCTATTATTTCTCGAAAGAAAAAAATAAGCCTCTTTGTGATACGTCACTCGACCTAGGTTGCCATTTCAAAAAATTCAAGATGGCAGATGTACGCAAAACGCTGACGTCAAAAACATTTGACATTTGCTCTAAAATATGCAGAATAACGTCTCATTCAAAATTTGCCAAACAAATTAAACTTCTTAACAAAGCCGATTGATATGGTCTTAAATCAATTAAATGATTGAAATTCGTGACAGTTGAAGCCGTTTTATCAAAAATGCATACATGGTCCTGTCCTAATTTCTTAAGCACTATATAATGAGATAATATAAGACATAATACAAGGTAATCAAAGGTTTAGAGTTTTTGACCACTTTGTATTATGGTTTTTCTTATAGCATTAGATAGTGCTTGAAAAATTAATATAGGTCAATATAAGCCATTTTAATAAACTTTGAACAGTTTAGCTTCGGCTGTTACTTGAAGTTAAAAACATACGAATATAAACTGTCTAAAGATCGTAAATTATTGACTATAAATATACCCTATGTGTTAATTTTTAAATCTTCTATTTATACCCTTCCAAATGAAGTGTTACTTACTTGGCCCCTTTTGCTATTTAAAAACATTAAAGGGATGAATATTACCTGAGAGGGGTTCAACAAAATATCCAAACTTATAATGACGGATATTTAAAGAAATTCGAAAGTCGACGATAAGATTTAATCTTATCACTGTATATCTAAATTTTTTTCGAAATAAATATTTCAGCAAAAATCGGTGCCAATATTACATAGTTCAACATTTAACTTAAATAATCATTTTATTTATACTGGCTAGTCACTGTAGTGCAGTAAATATGAGTAAATATGAACAACAAAAATAAATAAAAAATTGTAAAAAGATTCTCTAGAATTTTTTTTACGTGCGTCACAATAATAATATCGTGTTTTTATTTATTAGAATGCTTGAAAAAACTCAACCAATAATTTCTTAATTTATACTCATTAATTAACGACATTAAAATTTAAAACATTTTCAGTTGGACCACTACACACTTTGATACGCCATTTATCCTGTATGGACATAATCTACAATTTCTCAAATTATGTTATGCTTTGAACGGACGCAGAATAGTGTATCACTGAAATAATTGGTGTATAGGTATGTGAAAAACTTGGCAACATTGCATGGACGTATGATTGAATGCAAATCAGACAAAAACGTATATGTTGGAAGTTCAAATACTTACGGCTGGGAGGAGCTAGAAGTACTTTGGCATGTCAAAAATGCAATTTTTTTTTGTATATATAAAGTAATTTAAACCGACAGTGGTATTCTAGATGCATAAAAGAGTAAATATACGCAACCAAAATATTCAAAAATGTAGTCTTTCTAGTGGACGCACAAATACATTTCCTTGTACGGACGCACAATAGATAGCGGGATGTATATATAGTAAATTTTATACCCATTTAGAATAAGACCTTCCTTATTTATTATTAATAAATCGGTTGAAACAAATAATTACCAACAAAAATGAACGTCGTAACTAATTTATTAGATGTCACGTTTTTGAAGTTACGTCAAATTTTGATTTCATGTTAATGTCATAACGCAAAATAAGATATAAAAATGCGATATTCTGAGGAATCCAAAAAACTTATGCTTAATGTAGTAAACTATTTTCAAAACGATTTAGGATCTCGATTTAAGGCAATTCAAAAAGCGTCCGAAGCACTAAAAGTTCCAGAAAGCACATTATATAATCTTGAAAAACCAAACAGAGCTACAGCTTTCGAATTTAGAAGAAATATATCTGCAAGCGTTTCCCGGAGCAAAACCCGAATTACAAAAAATACCCTGCATTGTTTGATGGAAGTAATTTATAAAATGTATGCGCGAAAGGATAAAATCACAGTAGAAACTATTTTACGGCAATTTATCGAAGAGTCTCCAGAAACTAAGATTTCCAAGGGTTCGTTATATTTGGGAATTAAAAAAATGGGTTTTCATTTCAAAAAACAGGATGGAAGAAAACATTTATTGGAAATGCCCGCAGTCAGATTAAACAGAATATTATTTTTGAACAAATACCATGCTGCTAAAAGCGAAAAGCTCTTTACACCTGTTTTTCTGGATAAGACATGGGTTTTTAGTAAAAGCGGGGACAGAAGAATGTGGCAAGATGGTACTAAACACAGTGATTTAAAAATAACTGGAAGTGGGACACGATATGTAATTGTTCATGCCGGTAATGAAAAAGGTTTTGTGGCAAATGCATCGCTTATTTTTAAATGCAATAAAAAAACAGGCGATTACCATGATAACATGAACACCGAAAATTTTGAAAATTGGTTTAAACAGCAACTAATTGTAAACTTGGAAGAACCATCGTTAATTATAATGGATAACGCAACGTATCACAGTCGCCTGGATGAAGAAATCCCAAGAAAAAGTTGGAGTAAAACACGCATGTTAGAATGGCTCAAAAAAAAGAATATTCCTTTTCCAGATCACATTTTTAAGGATGCTGTTTGGAATATAATTGAAAAGCAAGTTTTGCCAGAAAAAAATTATCATTTAGACAAATACGCTGCCGAGCATGGTCATTGTGTTCTCAGGCTACCACCCTATCATTGCCATTTTAATGCCATCGAAATGGTATGGTCAGAAACTAAAAGGCATTATGACCAAGCTATTACGAAAACTGCAAGGTCACCTACTGAAGTCTTAAAAGTATGGAATGACGTTGTAAAAAATGTACCGGAGCAGCACTGGCAGAATTACATAAATCATACAGAGAAAATTATTTCTGAAGCATGGGAAGTAGAAAACAAACTGGACCTACTAAACATCGAACCTATGGTGATCTCTGTATCCAATGAATCCGATGATGAACTATCACTTTCCGAAAGTTATTCTGATTTAGAAACTAATTAAACTTTGCCTTGAAGATCACGTTGTCATTTTTTTAAAATCTAGAATTTGTACTTAATCGAACTCTGAATTGCCATATTTTTTTAAGAAATCGGCAACGAACTATTTCCTATATATATATATATATATATACACTATACACTTAATTGTGTTTATAGTAAGTTGAAAGAAATTGATCCTCTTACTGATCTTGCTAATGTAATATATAGATTGACTTGCTCTACATGTAAATCTGCATATGTAGGTGAAACATCACAAGAAATAACTAAACGTATAGCTCTACATAAGAACGATGCAAGATTATATCCAGAAAGATCAGCATTAGCTGAACATGTTTTTTCTACAAATCATATAATAGATTATAAAAACTTTGAAATTTTACATAAAGAAAACAACTACTCTAAAAGGATTTTCCTGGAAATGGCATTCATATCTCAAGAAGATAATTGCTTAAATAAAAGAACTGATATTCAAAAACTTAGTACAATTTATAGCTATTTATTATCTTTTGACAAAAAAACAAAAAATTCAAATATTGAAGATGAGAATTCTGTTCCTTTATATTAACTTACCAACTATTATTTCACTTGCTAATATACTAAACATATTTAAAGACATTTCTATGACTACTAAAAATTAACATCGATGTCGTAATGTCAATTTTGATAGTTTTATTTTTTATTTAATTTCTTGAAAAAGAAAATTATATCTTATACCATGTTTTTTCTCCATATTATACATATTATATATAGATATTGTGATTAACCTCGCTTAGTTGTAAGTAATTAATGTTTTACTTTTAAACTGAATTTATTTATACCTGTTTGAAATATCTATATATGTATCTTTTGTAGTTCTTTGATAATGGTGATAATAAATCACCGAAAGCTCAGAACAAACTAAAAAGAGTTCACTTATTCACATTGCCGCATCCCCCACAATAATAGTTAGACCTAACTAGTATCGGCAATGAACTATTTCCTATATATGTATATATATATATATGTATATATTATTTTATTTTTTTTAACCATTATTATAATAATCGCTTGACCTAACTAGTATCGGCAATGAACTATTTCCTATATATGTATATATATATATGTATATATTATTTTATTTTTTTTAACCATTATTATAATAATCGCTTGATTTTTATTTCTTGGGTATGGTTAATGTGAATACATTGAAAAATTAAACGTTCTTTGACGTTTCGCTTTCGTTTGAAAGCTTTTTCAAAATGTTTATTTTATATGTCACAATGAAGTGAATAATATACAAATTGTTATTTTAGAATTTAGTTATGATACAAGTACTTACTTCAGAACTAAATTTACGATATTTGAATAATAGGTGAAAAAAAGTGTAGTTATTGATAATTAATTTGTTATTTTATTAAATTATGATAAATTTGACTCAAGTTTTTGATATCTTGTTTATCGTTCTCAGAATTTTTTTCTTTTTTTATATGTATCATTTCTTTAATTGTAAGTTTCTGATAATTAGAGTCTTGTGTTAGTATTTTTGTTTTTTTGAAATCAAATTCATGTTTTTCTGTTGTTTCGTGTTTATGTAGAGCTGTAGAAGCATTTTTTGTATATTTGTGGCCGTTGAGACGATTTTCTAGATGTTGAGTTGTCAAACCTATATATTTTTTTGGACAGTTTAAACGTGGTATAGAATATATAACATTAGATTTTTTATTGGTTTTAGTTGGACTTTGAGGTTTAGTAAATAATGATGACAAAGTATTTTGAGCTTTATGACATTCGTTAATGTTATGTTTAGACAATATGAATTTTAGTTTTTCTGAGAGTTCGTTTGTATAAGGCATTGCTATGTATCTGTTTTGATTTTATTCAGTTTTTGTGTGGTTATTTTGAGTGCTATTGTAGAATTTGTAGGTGCGTTGTTTGAAAATTTTTTCTATATTGTTTATTGGGTAGTTGTTATTTTTCAAGGTGTCTTTCACGTGTCTAAAGATTTCAGGACGGTATTCTGGAGAAGTCAGTTTAATAGCTCTATCGGTTAATCCAATAATTACACTGTTTTTTGAGCATTAGGATGATTAGAATTGTAATTTAGATATCGGCCGGACCATGTTTTTTTTTATGTAGTTTAGTTTTTATTTTGTTGTTATTAGTTCTAATTAATGTTAAGTCTAAAAAATTTATTGTATTATTTTCTTCAGTTTCAACAGTAAATTGGAGTTTTGGATGGAAATTATTAAATGCAGTTAAAATAGCATTGATCGTGTCTGATGGAATTGCAGTTATACAATCGTCAACATAGCGTTTATAAAATAATACATTAAAATTTAAATTCATTAGTACGTTCTCTTCAAGATGTTCCATTATCAAATGAGCTAAAGGAGAGCCCATTGTACACCTCTAATTGTTGGAAAAATTTATTTTGGTATTGAAAATAATTATTTTTTTTAATTAATAAAATATCGTAAAACTTATTTCGACCAACACCAAATCAAAAATTATAAATTGACTGATTACTGAAACAACAAAAAATATCAAAAAATTAGAATTAACATTAAAAAATGAAACTATCAAAATAAATACTATTCTACCTAAAAATATATTTGACAATTTTACAAACTTAGAAAAAAATAAATATGAAAAACAATTTAACATAATTTAAAAAAGGAATATTAAAAAATTCAATAACCTAATCACACAAGTACCAAACAATAAAATAAATGTTAACACAACTCAATGGCTAGAAAATATATCCAACACTAACATACCGAATGATATAGCTGAAGTTTTAGCATTAGGAAAAAACTTTGCTCTTCTTATTAATAATGAACATAAATTACCTTATACAGAATATATAGCATGTATAGAAGCTGCAATTTTTGATAAACCAGAACAAATAAAAAACTAAATTAGAGCTGATGCAGTTAATGTTATCACTAATCACAAAATCAAATTACATCATCAAAATAATAATAATAATAATTTCCAAAAATATATTCAAAAACAATTAAATAAAACTAAACAATTTATCAAAATTAATCCACAAATAACAATATTACAACCAGATAAAAGTAACAAAACCGTCGAACACTGACGATTATGACAAAAAAATGAACATAATGATAAATGACAAAAAAGTTTATAAACCAATAAGATCTGACCAAACAAAATCATTTCAAGATAAAAACAATAAATTCATTAAAAAACTACTCAATAACAACTCTATTAATAAAATTGAAGCTAAAAAACTACAAATTAACAACGCTTTACCTCCAAAAATATACGAACTACCAAAGCTTAACAAACCAAATATACCTTTACGACCAATAGTATCGTACATTCAATCTCCCTTCTATAATTTATCAAAATATCTATCCAATTGTCTATCAAATATAACTGGAAATAATAATTATTATATAAAAGATTCATTCGCCTTCAAACAATTTATAGATAAAACAAACATACCTAATGATTATAAAATTATATCACTAGATGTTATTTCAATGTACACTCATATTCCAAATGAATTGATAATAGATATTTCAAAATTAAAATGGAACTCACTAAAAGAACACACCACTCTATCATACAATGAATTCAAAGAAGCGATTTTATTAATTCAAAAAAATAATTATTTTCAATACCAAAATAAATTTTTCCAACAATTAGACGGTTGTACAATGGGCTCTCCTATATCCTCAACTTTAGCTCAATTGATAATGGAACATCTTGAAGAGAACGTACTAATGAATTTAAATTTTAATGTATTATTTTATAAACGCTATGTTGACGATTGTATAACTGCAATTCCATCAGACAAGATCAATGCTATTTTAACTGCATTTAATAATTTCCATCCAAAACTCCAATTTACTGTTGAAACTGAAGAAAATAATACAATAACTTTTTCAGACTTAACATTAATTAGAACTAATAACAACAAAATAAAAACTAAACTATATAAAAAAGAAACATGGTCCGGCCGATATCTAAATTACAATTCTAATCATCATAATGCTCAAAAAACAGTGTAATTATTGGATTAACCGATAGAGAGTCCTGAAATCTTTAGACACGTGAAAGACACCTTGAAAAATAACAACTACCCAATAAACAATATAGAAAAATTTTTCAAACAACGCACCTACAAATTCTGCAATAGCACTCAAAATAACCACACAAAAACTGAATTGAATCAAAACAGATACATAGCAATGCCTTATACAAACGAACTCTCAGAAAAACTAAAATTCATATTGTCTAAACATAACATTAACGTATGTCATAAAGCTCAAAATACTTTGTCATCATTATTTACTAAACTTAAAAGTCGAACTAAAACCAATAAAAAATCTAATATTATATATTCTATACCATGTTTAAACTGTCCAAAAAAATATATAGGTTTGACAACTCAACATCTAGAAAATCGTCTCAACGGCCACAAATATACAAAAAATGCTTCTACAGCTCTACATAAACATGAAACGACAGGAAAACATGAATTTGACTTCAAAAACACAAAAATATTAACACAGGACTCCAATGATCAGAAACTTACAATTAAAGAAATGATACATATAAAAAAAGAAAAAAACTCTGAGAACGATAAACAAGATATCAAAAACTTGAGTCAAATTTATCATAATTTAATAAAATAACAAATTAATTATCAATAACTACACTTTTCTTCACCTATTATTCAAATATCGTAAATTTAGTTCTGAAGTAAGTACTTGTATCATAACTAAATTCTAAAATAACAATTTGTATATTATTCACTTCATTGTGACATATAAAATAAACATTTTGAAAAAGCTTTCAAACGAAAGCGAAACGTCAAAGAACGTTTAATTTTTCAATGTATTCACATTAACCATACCCAAGAAATAAAAATCAAGCGATTTATATATATATATAATAATCGCTTGATTTTTATTATTTGGGTATGGTTAGGTTTTTTATATTTAATAAATTAAAAATGTTTTTTCGACGTTTCGCTTTCGTTTGAAAGCTTTTTCAAAATGTCTATTTTCTAAAATGTCATAATGAAGTAAACATATATACAGTTGTTATTTGGTTATGATTACAAGTATTAACTTCAGAAATAAATTTACGATATTTGAAAAATAGATTTAAAAAAAAAGTGCGGTTATTGATAATTAACTTGTTATTTTATTAAATTATGATAAATTTGACTCAAGTTTTTAATATATTGTTTATCGTTCACAGAATTTATATACATATGAATACAAGTGAATCGTTGAAATATCAAAGGGGCTAAGTGCCAATTTTGAGTTTGTATCAAAGAAAGAGGTAAATGCCGTCGGGTATAATATAAGAAAAGCCAAAAAATTATTTAGCGCTTTAAGAGTACGTTGATAGATGGCTCTCGTTCTTTTAGGGGGCTAAGAGCCACCACTGTATGATTTGTACTCTGCCCAAGCTGTCAAAATGAACTCTGCTACTTGTCACTAGTCCAATGATCATCTTCTGCGTGTATTGTGATCTGCGTGTAATGGATCAGTATCGGAGTCTCAAAAAAAGTGAAAAATGCTGGTAATGCCTATCAATCTCGTAAAAAGAAGGAAATCCCGGCAAAACACAAACAAAGCTTAAAGGTGAGTTGACATAAAATGTTGGTTGAATGTTTGCTTACCCATGTAAATATTTTAGGTGATGTGCAAATGCAAATTTGAGTGCAGAGGTTTATCTTTTGAAACGAGGCTGGAGTTATTTAAAAAGTTTTACAAAAAAGCCACCCAAGGAATTTATTTGATGGGGCTTATCCACGTGGGAAAAGTACATAGACGACGACACGGAACTCATGATGAACCTGCTAATAGTCACAGACAAGTTACAATCCACTACACTGTACCTGACGGTAAAGACGATGTCATTGAAGTTTGCAAGAAAAACTTTATGAACATTTTTGGGGTAACCAAAAAAAAACTTTTAACTATTATTACTAAAAAGAAAAGAAAAGAAAGAGGTGATACAACCTTTACTGATGAAAGAACGCGTACGTGTCCTAATAAGTTTACCGATAATGATATTTTAAGCATAAAAGAACATGTAAATTATATTTCGCGAGATGAGTCTCATTATTCTCGGGCCAAATCTAGCAAAGAGTTTCTTAGCCCGGATTTAAATGTATTCCGCATATACAAAGCATTTAAGGAACATCATCCTGAGAGTTTTGTAACTTATCAGTTCTATTGTCGCATTTTCCTTTATTTATTTTTCAAACATTTCATTTAGGCCACCACGTACTGACACATGCAAAACTTGCGTTCGGTTAAAATGCGAAATTCAAGCTAAAAATGAAGCAAAACAGCAGCTTGATCTGCACCATAGAAAAGTCGAAGCAGCTACTTCTTCCATGAAAGCGGTTGTTCTACAATGACAAGAATCTGGCAGTACAACTAGTGTAATTTCCATGGATTTGGAGGTCCCAACACACACACATTCGGACATGTTTTACTTAAGCCAGTTATCGTGTTACAACCTATACATTCATTTAGGGGATAATGAAAAATCTCACATGTGTTTTTGGAATGAGGGATTCGCCGGGCGGGGAGGTAATGAGATTTCTCCATGTTTGCTTCGGGTTTTAAACATGAGTATTACTAACAATAAAAATCTAATAGTGTGGAGTGACAACTGCGCCGCTTAAAACAAAAACCGAATGATGGTTTTTGTTTATTGTTTTCTCATAAGCTGTGGAATTTTCGAAACAACAGAGCACACGTTTTTAGTTAGCGGTCTCAGATTTTTACAGTGCATTAATAGAAAAACGAAAAATAAAATTAAAGGCAATGGTGCCTGAAGACTTAAAAGATGTTATCATTTCTAGTACCCACACTGGTCGGTTTGAGGTAGTTGATATGTGTGGGAGATTTTTCAATATTCAGTCTAGACAGGCGCTACTATTAACCTAAAACAAATAAACATTAGTAAAGTTAAACATCTAAAGTTAGATAAAAGTTACCCTGTCCTTCTTTTCACAAAAGAAAATGTTAGTGATGTGGCACCTTGGAAAAAAACTAATATATTAAAAAAAGGTGAAATTCCATCCAGCTTAAATAAAATTCAATTATTTACATTGCCAAATGAAAACAAAATAACAGAAAATAAAAAAAAAACATTTAGCATCAATGATACCATACTTGGAAAAGGAGGAACATAAACTTTTTTATAAAAATCTTCTCAATATAGAGTAAGGCATTTGGCCTCTTTCTCATATATTAGAGTAAGGCACTTAATCCCTTTCTCATTTTCTTCTTCGTTTTTATTTATTTTTAACTTTGTCATTATTATTTTAAATCGGTGTTAAATACATATAAAGCGGGTGCACACAAATAACAATAAATATTTTTTTCTTAAATTACTCCGTTTTTTATTTTTGGCATATATAGCCTCTTTGATATTTCAACGCTTCAAGTTTAAAGACATAACACCTCTTTTTCACTAAATATTGAATTTAAAAGCACAAAAACCAATAATTTAAATCATAAATATAACTAGCCAATCAAAAATAGGTTACCTTATTGTCGCCACTCTCTTGTATAAAGTCACAGTTTAGAACAGAAACCGATATCACGTTCAAATCGCAATATGTAGAAACCTACAGAACATTCAATTTAAAAATAGGCTTGTAGTGCGAAGCCGTTATGCTAGATGTCACTAGCACTGATGACGTAATTTGTCACATAAAACTTGGCTAATTCCGTAGCGAGTGGGTGTACTTCATAAATAAAAACAAAAAAAGAGCACATTAAAACAGGAAGCAGATTCGTAAATTGGCAAAAATTCTTGTTTTGTTCAGTATTGTTAGAAGAGGTGATTTTGACAAACTATTTATAGAAAAAAAAATAGGAGAATGTTTTTTTATAATTTAAATTTACATCTTATTAACATAGTAAAATATAAGGTGCTGTTGAAATTGTGTCAATACAAATGAAAAAATATATAATTAAAACAGAATATCTTAAGCTGCTTGATTGTTGTCATTTTCGCGAACCTTGGATGACATCACAGTATTTAATATATGTTTACTTCTCGTATTGAAATTGTTTTTGGTTAAAAAGCCATTTATTCCTTACCTTAAGAACCCGTTCATAAGTATCAAATGAAATCAATAAATAACTTCCATCCGTGTTCGAAGAATTATCTGAGGATGATTTTGATTTACCAGATTTGTGAAAACGTTACTGAGAGAACTGGAATGCAAGTAAATTCCTTCTTCTGTTAAAAGACATAATTCTCGGTAGTAGTCAGATTGTAATCCGCACTGGATGGATTTTTTTTTGGGCCTAGATGGAAAACTCATGTTCGAATGGGTCCAGGACCCAAACAGTATTGGACTTATCCCCAAGGGGATGCCTACCAACCAAACCCACCTCAAACTCGCCGTTACCCCCGCCTCGGAATCACCACCCTAGCATACTTCGAGACGGGCGGCGATCCGCTCACACCGTCGTGTTCTCCCTAACTCTCACTCCTACTTCTCATGCCATATCGAGTCCTTCTCTCACACTAATCATGCTCTCTACTACGTCACTTACCTCCATCCATTCCCCCTCCCCCCTCAACATTATCTCCACTGTAACGGTTGAATTTGTCACTACGTCTATTGTATATATTAAGTATTTGTATATAGTAATTACCTGACCGATATTGTCTCTGTTTCTAATATCATTTGTTCACTACGAAAGTACTTCAGTAGTTATATAATTTCTGTCAGCCCAGAGTTTTAGGAACAGCTCTGCCATTATCCTTCCGGTGAAGTGGTGCAGGCTGTAACCACACCTGTCTTCACATCATGACAACAATTTTATATTTTGTCGCTAGGTAATGTAAATAATAAAACTAGCGCCTACCTGGTAAATGTCCGTATAGATAGATTCATGTTAGTTATTTCTTTTCGTTCCTTATAATTCATAATTAAGGGTAGTAAGGGGTTTTCTCTCTTGTGGATTTTACTTTAGTTTTTAGTTACCGTGGGACTACTGATTTTGTTTCTGGCTTTGATTATATCACGTTTGGGGTGTAGCCACAGTAGTCCAAATACTTTGTCTGCTTCAGCTTGATAAACGCTAAAGTTTATTAGGGTTCAGTTATAAATTATTACTGACTCCTTGACTTGAAGTCTAAAACATTTAAACTAGTAATTAGGTTTCATAAAACTTATTGATCTATGTAGACATACTTTACTTTTGAGTTAAAGGTATATTTTCTTCATTTATCTACCATATTTTGGCTTAAGCAAATACATACTAGTTAGAAATCTTCTATGTAAGATGGCATTCGAATATTTTCTGAACATCTACTTGTAATATACATTAGCTGTTATCGCCATGTGTTTTGTATGTTAAATCCGAGTGTTTGATCTTGCTTTGTTTACTTTGATAGGAGGGTATTGTGGTACTATCTATTGCTCAAATTTATTTGAATAATTTATAATATATATTTTATTTTTCTCTGTTATTGTTTACAAAGTCGAATTATTTATTGGATGACATTGACAATTGGCCGTGACAGTCGTGTCTTGGATAAACGCGTTCGTTCGTCATGCCGCTGAGTGTAGTCTTACTGGATATTAGGCGATGTTCTGTGACTTAGAGTCCACTGACAACATAGTTTGTCACGCCGATGTTGGTATAGATAGAGCAATGCTCTGTGACATGAAGAGTCCACAGACAACTTAGTTTGTCGCACTGATGTCGGCAGAGATAGAGCGTTTGCTCTGTGACTTTACGAGTCCAAAGACAAATGTTGTCGCTCCGTTTTAGGGAACTGTTAGAGCGTTTGATCGATGCTACTCAGGAGTGTAGGCTGTTTTACTCGCGAATGCGTATTGACTTACATAGAGGGAAGTGTAGCACTTTATGACTTGATCTGTGCGGAACACGCTCGGTGTAGTGAGCAGTGTAGTTCGGATGTATGTTTCGGGTAGGTTTCTCTATGGTAGTATTCTGTATTGAAGTTGAGGAAGTGTCAGTCACTTGTCTTTTCCGGTGTGTGCTCCTACTGGATAGTTGGTTTCCAAAAGTGCATCGAACGAGAATCTGAATTTTGTTAGTGACTGGGTAGTCATCCCCTGCTGGGATTTATAGGTTCTCGTTCTGAATGAGTTGTGGAATATACGGCTAATATTTTGGTTCTACGGGAGTTCGTATTGTTGAAGAATTCCGTCCTGTTCTGGAAGCCGTTTTCACAAACCCTTATAGGGGATATATTGCACTAAAACGATTGTAAGTATTTTCTCTACTTACTGATTTCGCATCACTATGTATTTACCACTATTCAAAGGAAATCGCCAACGTTGAAGTTTTGAAATTGGAGGCGTGCCACAGGTATTTGTTGGTTCGTTATTTGTTGGTAGCCGTCCAGTAAGAGGAAAATTTTGAGTATTGGACCCTTTTTGGAAAAGGTATGTCTCATAGATTTGTAGTTTTTGTAGTTAAAACAGTTGGTGGTAAAATACTACCTGTTGATTGTAAATTTTTGATTAAGACAGTCTATTCTGTTACCCTGTGTATAGTTTTTTTTGCCCGCTTTAGTCTAACGAATACTATAATTCGTGGGTGGTTCTTCAAACCTACCCTGGCTATGACCAAAAACAGTTTATTTCAGATGCTTATCGCATTCTGATTATTTGATTTAAATTCAGTGTAGTATACTGTTGCTGACACTGTTGATTGTAAGTAGGCCTTATGGCTACTTTGTGGGTTTGATTCAGTTAATTTGGGGTTGATTTTGATTTGTACGTTACTTGTAAATTCTTATAAATTAGCTTCTGGCATAAGCCGAGGCAAGCTTAACTTGTCGAGGTGTTGTATTGGTTCCTGTATAGGCTCAGTTTTTAGCTGACACCTGTTTTAATTTTTAAGGGTTCACCTGTGGGGCCAGATACACACTTCACCTGTGGGGCCAGATACGCACATCACCTGTGGGGCCAGATACACACATCACCTGTGGGGCCAGATACACACTTCACCTGTGGGGCCAGATACACACTTCGGGACATTTGGAGTCTACCTGGTGGATAGATAATGATGTCTTCTGCAGTTTGCTGCTACTTTTCAACAACTTCTTGAAGAAGACCACAATGGGGGTAACCCGGTATCGGGAGTTTTCTGAGTTATTTACTCATTTTTACTTTAGGCTTTACGCCAACATGTATATACAGTAGTTAGGTAGTTCCTTACTGATTTATTTTATTATGCAATTGTAATGGTGGAAATTAATATTTTGCGGTGAATTTTCACAATTTAATTTTCATAATTTTATACACTTGCGCATGCGTCTGTGCCTTGGTACCAACGCCTTGACTACGGTGTCGCCTTGTATGGAATTTATTTTATAAACTGTACGCTACTTTTCAGGTTCGTTTATAGATCATATAATTAATACGTTCTTATTTAATCACTACTGGTTCACTTGAACAGCCATATTAATTTCACACTAAGTAGGTCAAATTAACTGGTATAGTTTGGAATTTTAGTGTTAATAGTTTGACTATTGGTGTGAAACAGATGTTCACACTATTTTTCTCTTTTTTAAAGTGGGGGGGGGGGCTTTTACTAGGGTTTTCAGTAGTAGCAGTAGTATTAATTGTAAAACATTATTTATTTTAGTTATTATAAGGATCATAAGCTGAGGTTTGCCTTTTCTTTTCATCCCTTGTTTTACTGGGTTATCGGGGAAATTTAGTTGCGCTAGGCCATAGTGGAAAACTCAGTTGGCGCCCACACAAGTTGTCTACTATTTTGTCCGAAAGATCAATAAGAGGGGTCCACCCCTACCTCCGTACTAAGCAACGTCGAAGGCCTAAGGTTGTCACCGGAGCAACTGAAACTTATGTGACCGAGTAGACAAATTAATGTATAATCTTGCGCTTGTTTTTTTTTTCAATTATCATTTAAATTTTATAATTTAATTCTTATTTGGACTCGAGCTCAATTTTTAAGGTTACACCACCATGTTCTCCCAATACACCACCTCCCTTAGTTTCCTCTCCAACTTCTGCAGCACTTCCTCGTTCCTCCAGCATCTAAACACATACCCCACCTCATCCTCCACTTCACACCTCTCGCACACTCCAGTCTCTCTTTTTCCAATCTTGTGGAGGTACCCTACTCTCGACCCATGTCAAGAAGTAGTTCACCTCCCCGAGTTTTCGGTCCATCTTATCCCCCCTATTCCCAATCGCTCCTTTTAGCGCGCCCTCCTCCTCCCACCTTCTCTCCATTTGCGTCTCCATCCATTCCTGTACTTCCTCTCTGGTCGCACCCCTCCAGCGTATATTTCTCGCTCAAGTCATCACATCCAATGGGTAGGTCCTTGCCAGCACCGCTGCTGCCAGTCCACCCACTGTCCTGTACCACCCCTGCACCACCCTCAGCAATATCCTTCTCTGCACCCGAAGGAGTGGCCTAACAATTGCATTCACTTCCGCTCTTTTACCCCACACCTCCATACTGTACAGCATACTCTGCTCTACCGTCCTACCAATTATCCTCCTCTTCCACTCTCCCGGCCCCTTCACAGTACACATCAATCTCCCCAGCCATGCTGCCCCGACTTTCCCCTTCTCTGCCGCCTTTAACATGTGTGTTCTGAAGGATAATTGATTATCCAACCATACGCCTAGGTATTTCACTGACTCCTCCATATGAACTCTCCTTCCCTTCACCATCACCCCCACTTCCCTCGTTTACTCCATCCCTTCACTAGCAAGTCCACTGTCTTATCTTCAGCCACTTTTAGTCCGCATCGCTCTATCTTCTCCACAATCTTCCTACTCATTATCTCCGCCTTTCTTTCTATCTCCACCTCTCCCTTTGCCGTACATACCAGACACACATCGTCCGCATACACCATGATCTCACATCCCGCTTCACATACTATCCCACAAACCTCATACAACACACAGTTCCATAGCGTCGGTCCAAGAACCGAGCTCTGGGGCACTCCAGCCTACGTCTCATACCTCCTCCCTCTAGTGTCTACTATCACACGTCCTGTCAGGTAGTCCTGCACTAGGTTAATCAAACCCTACCCCGCTCCAAGCCTCAGCAATGCGCTCAACACTGCCCGTTTGCTGACACTGTTGAATGCGTTTCCGACGTCGAAGAAAACGATTAGGGCCAATTCCTTGTTCCTCCAGCTGCCCTCCCTAGCCCTTTCCACCAAGCCCATTACCCTGTCCAGCACCGAGATACATGATTTTCTCTTCGCAATCCCGTGCTGGTTCACCCTAAAACCCCCATTCCTACCAACTTCCTCCTCAATCCTATCCTTTATTATCATCTCCATCAATTTACCCATACCACACGGCAGGCTGATGGGCCTGTAGTCCCCCGCCCGCTTCCCCTCTCTACCCTCCTTATTCAGCAGTATCACCCTGGCCACCTTCCATCCTTCTGAAAACTCTTCCTCCCTTAGCACCCTGTTGAAAAGCTCGCAGAAGTACTCCTCATTGTCATCCGGCAGCCTCTTCATTATATCACCCCTCAGGCCATCTAACCCTGGGGCTTTCCTTACTTTAATGTTTCTCCCCCCCCTCCTCTACTTCCCACTTCTCTACCGGCCTTATCCCCCTCAGATGCCCACAAAAGAGCAACGGTGCAGCCAAATATTAAAAACTCTTTGTCAATTGCTGTGCATGTTTCCAGTGACTACTAGCACTGATAGGCGATCTTTCTCGACCTCACGCTGATTAAAGTCATATCTTCGCATCAAAATGACAGAAGAGCGTTTGAATGCATATCCATCAAGACGTTGCGTCAAAAATGGACGCTTATGAAGTGAAGACGCAGTTATTGTTGATTTTCTTGCCTGTCCGCCCTTTGTGCCTCTTCCAGAAAAAAATCCTGGATCCGCTTTTGCCGGTCTATGTCGAATTCATCCACTATAATAAACAATCGATACCTTATTCCTGTGATTTGGAATGCTGGTATCTGTATGTGAAATAAATTCGTGGTTTTTACTAACAAATAATTTTTTTATTTTGAAATCAACTTTTCGGTAAAACCCCGTATGTGTATCTACAGCTGAAGCTAAACTTAATGGAATGTATAATTAAAATTACCGGATTACCGGTTAATTTTGCATTAGAATGCTGAGCGCACATTATTTTCAATGTATTTCTAATTTTAAAACATATCGAGACTACTCAGTTTTTATGATGCAAGTTTAGTTTGGGAGTAAGTTTCTTGAACGACGATGTACGTTTGCAACCGATCGTATTTTTAATTTGTTTAAGCAAAAAGTGATAAATAAATGTGAATATTTTGATATTTGTGTGTTGTTAAAAGATTGCAGAACCAAAAAAAAACAATTTCCACTTCGACAAAAACATTATAACAAGGTGAGACGAAAATAAACAATATACCTACAATAATACATGTAAACTAACGGACGCGATTTATTTTATGGTTTTAAAAATATCTTAATCTTTTTTATTTTTTATTACTCACTTTCTGGACGGTGAACAAATACATCCTGAAATGTCTTGACAGTCTTTTTTAAAACTACCTACTTCGATGACAAAAAATATTGTACCTTAAAGCGGTGTGACTTTGCACCACTTTTGATAGTTTTCTTGTACTAATTTTTTCGTTTCTTCGTTAAATGAGTCCACCATAAACTATGTATAATTTCATTATTTTAGCTATCGATTGCTGTAATTAGAAATATTTAAAAAAATCCACATTTTTTTTTTAAATTTTGAATATTTGGCAGTCACCCGCAAATTAGTGCGAGATTGCCAATACCTTTAAAATTGACTTCTCAGCAAATTTTAGGAAGTGTAAACGGTGTCTTTGCCTACCAAAAGTGTTTTAAAAAAGTTTGTTGAAGACAAGGTAGGTATTAGAGGCGAATAAAACAACAAACTATAGGAAAATAAAATACAGAGTCGAAAGTCTAACAGGAACAAATTCTGTAACTTGATAAATAAAGGTTTATCGCAAAATTCCTGAAACACGTCAATTTTTATTTTCAATGGGGCATATTACGAAGAGATTTGTTTATGTTTTTAATTATCTGGGGGGTTGCAGACACCCCCAACTTTTTTTTTCAAGTAGAAGGGTAGGTTGATTAATTTTTTATTTGAAAGCTTTTTCTATTGCAAATACAATTCCATTTTTGTTGTTACTTTTTATAAGCAATGTGTCGGAAAAAAATGAAATAAAGAAATATTTACTGAAATTACTTTAATGCAATAAACGTTCAAAGTGCTATCCACCTTGTTGCTGACAATATCCTAATCGATTATAAACAGCATTCCAAACATTTTGTAACACTTCCGGCGTTACTTGCCTAATTTCGTTCCTGATTCTTTGTTGAAGCTCGGCGATGTCGTTGGGTTTAGTGGCATAAACCTTGCTCTTTAGATATTCCCATAAAAAAATCCAATGGAGTAAGATCGGGCCACTTAATTGGGCCCCTTCTTCCAATCCACCTATTTGGAAAGGCTTCGTTAAGATAGGTCCGTACATTTTGAGCAAAATGTGGTGGTGCCCCATCTTGTTGAAACCACATCCGTTGGTCAAATAAGTTGGGATCCAAATTATTGGGGAATAAATTTACTAAAGTAGGAATCAGTTCTTCTTGGATCATATTATGGTATGTTTCTCCGGTTACGTTTTTATTAAAAAAAAGGACCTACTATGCGATCCTCAATAATTCCAGCCCAGACGTTTGTTTTTTGAGGCCTTTTGGGTATGGCATTCACGCATCCAACGGGAATTTTCGTCAGCCCAATAACGGCAGTTATGTCGATTGACGTGCCCATGTAATGTGAACGTAGCCTCATCAGAAAACTGCACCCATTCCAAAGCAATTTGTCCACCATCTATAGAAGCCATAATTCGTTCGCAAAATTCGAGTCTACGATCAAGATCATCTTCGTTAAGCTCCTGCAGGTTTTGCGTCTTATATGGGTGCTTTTTGGCTTCTTTAAGAATTTTTAAAACGCTTGTGTGACTGACACCATGAACGCGTGCTATTTGCCTAGCTGGAGTAACAGGATTTTCTCTAACTTCCAACAATATGTTCAACAGGGCTTCTTCGTCGAGGAGCATCCCTCACGTGGCCCAGCTCCCGATATCGAGTTTCAATTTTGCTAATCGTACTTCGATTAATTGAAGGCAATTCTGGACGAACTTCACTAAACAAACGAGCGACTTCAGCCTGTGTTCGACTTCTGTCCCCATATCCGATCATCATTAAAATTTCGATACGATGCGTCTCGGTTAAATAGGGCATTTTCTTATTTTTAGTTTTAAATTTACACGTTTAAATGCAAACAAGTACTAACAAATCAATCACATTCAGTTCAAATTGACCGAAGAACTATCGAGCAGGTTTTTTATTGGGCTTATCAAGTAAGAAAAAATGTACCTATAAATTAAAGTATTTTCAGTAAATATCTCCTTATTTCATTTTTTTTCCGATACATTCCTTATAAAAAGAAAATGGAATTGTATTTGCAATTGAAAAATCTTTCAAATAAAAAATTAATCAACCTACCCTTCCACTTGAAAAAAAAGTTGTGGGTGTCTGCAGCCCCCCAGATAATTAAAAAGATAAACAAATCTCTTCGTAATATGCCCCATTGAAAATAAAAATTGACGTGTTTCAGAATTTTGCGATAAACCTTTATTTATCAAGTTACAGAATTTGTTCCAGTTAGACTTTGCACTCTGTGCATATATTATTCTTCATAAAATACATAACATCACTCTTTTCGTGAATTTATAAATTTAAAAATGGCTCTGAGATCAAATAAAGGACTAAACACATTTGCAAACGCGTCCAAAAAACAAGCTAATTAATATATAAACTTAAGTCAATATTAAAACAAAGATATCCCCTGGAAGATGTTGGTTTGTCTAATTTCTTGACAACATCCATTTCTTTTACATATGATGTGTTCGAAACATTGGGATAGACAAATCCATTTTTCTTTCTTCTCACATACTTCACTACAAACCCATTATCATCTATTTCTATAATTCCTCCAACATAATCTTTGACAGTTTTCTTAGTCTACTATCACAAAATTACCATTGGAGGTTTTTTTCTAGTTGATGAGTGAAATAAGAGGCAGGTCATCTTTTTCAGATGCATCTTCCAAAACCTCCGAACTGTTGTTTCTATCCAACATTTCATCCTCCAAAAAACTATCGGTTTCATTTACGTTTTCCAGATTTGCCTGGTTCACAGATGTAGATGGTGAGTTTTCTTTATTTGAATCATCACTGTCTTCCAAGTTGTTACTATGCCTCAAAAGGCATCAGTTCCCACTGATTTGCCAGGTTCTACCCTTAACATTTTTTTCCTTCTTGGAACTGTAGATGCAGATGGCGACCTGGACTTTTTCAAGTATTGCAAAAGAGTATCACTTACTATTTGGCTTAAGTTTTCCCCGTAGCCCTGAAGGCACTTCGTATATTTTTCTCATCACTCATCTTTAAATCATCGACAAGCCTTTTTAATAAATTAGGAAATGTGGTTTTGTTGAGTGGGTTCTGAAGTTTATAATTTGTAAGGAGCTTTTCCTAACAATGCTTTAAGGGGCCGTAATAACCAACATCTAGTGGCTGCGTTAGATGGGTTGAGCTAGGTGGTAGAAGGACAAATTTTATATTAAATCTTTGACAAGCAGTGATAAAATTCACATTGAAATGTGATGGAAGATTATTACCTATCAGAAGCTTTCGTCCTTCCTTATTTTTGGTCCAGGGAAGTGTAATTGTGGTGAACCAGACCTCAAAACAAACTCCTTCGAACCATCCTGATCTATTACGATTATACCTCTCCTTGCTCGGACCCCTAAAGTCCACCGATCATACTACCTTTCAGCTTTGTAAACCACGTACACCGGTAAACTTTCTCCATCGCCGATGATCGAAAACATTGCTGATGTGGCTGACTTTGATACATTCATCACACTTTCCGGTTATTTGGTTCCTCTTCTAAATATGCATTTGAGTGAGCCGGGGTCACCCGATAGGTTCGTTTCGTCATAATTCAAAATATTTCCTGGTGGAACGTCGTCTATATTAATATAAAACGGCGATTCTATCAATATTACTACTTTGTGATAATAAAATTGTTGACAGCCTTTTCTGATTAATATTTTATTTTTTTATCTGACATACATGTCAGAAAATACAACTTTTGGCAAACTATATAATGAATATTGACACTAGCTTCAACACCCTCCCTCATTATATAGCTTGATCAAATCAATCCCATACTATCTCGAAGCTTTTCTAAACGGGGTCTAAATATAGGTTTCGTCAAAGCATCAGCTATGCAATGTAGTAGATATCTTCTTGACATCTAGCATCTCATTGCACACTATTTCTAGCACGAAGAAGTGTCTCGTTCTAATGTGCTTCGTACTTAGATGGAATTCTGGATTCTGAGCTAGCTTGATTGCGGCTTCATTATCTACCATTACTGAAGGAATCTCATTTAGCTCGAGGACTTCTTCATAGAGTCTTCTTAACCACACAACTTCTTTTGCGGCTTCGCTCGCAGCGACTATCTCAGCCTCAGTCGTTGATATGGCTACAGAAGGTTGACGTTGACTCATCCAAGATACAGCAGAAGAAGCATACATGCAGCTAACTCCAATAGTAGAACGACCGGTTGTTAAATCACCAGCATGATCTGCATCGCTAAAGGCTTCCAAAAATCTTCTAGTCCCTGCCACATACTTCAGTCCAAAATGTAGGGTTCCTTTAATGTATCGGAAAATCCTTTTCACTCTGATAACATCTTCTTTCGAGGGGTTTTCAAGATTTCTTGAAGCTATGCCTACTGCATAAGCCAAGTCGGGTCTTGTTCCTGTCATTAGGTATAGAAGAGCACCAACTGCTTCCCTATAATGAAAATTTTCAGTTGATACTTTTTCGTCTTTCTTCCCTAACTGGATATTTTCCTTTATGATTGGAGTAGAGACAGGTTTGCAGTTTTCCATGTTAAATCTTTCAAGCAGCTTGGTTGCATATCTAACTTGATCAACACATACTGAACCATCTTTCTCTTGATCGATTTCCAATCCCAAAAATAACTTGCAGGTTTTACAGAAATTTTGAATTCTTGTCTTAACGCTTCCAGAAAATATTTTTCTATTTTCTTGTCATTCGATCCGATAAGACCGTCGTCTACGTAGTAAACTTTTGTCTTCCTTCTTGATGAAAAAACAAGGATCTGCTTCACTTCTTGTAAATCCATATATTAAGATAAAGTCTACAATCCGCTTGTTCCAGCACTTTGGAGCTTGCTTGAGTCCATACAGGCTTTTTTGAAGACGACACACACGATTGGAGATATCGCTGAAAGCTTCAAGTTGTCTCATAAAAACTTCCTCTTTCAGTTCTCCGCAAAGAAAAGCCGTTGATACATCAAATTGCGTTAGTTTTAGATTTTCACTTCCCGCAATGCTCAAAAGAGCTCTGATCGTACCAGATTTTTCCACGGGGCTGAAGGTTTCATTATAATCTTCTCCTTTCTTCTGTGAAAATCCTCGAAGTACGAGCCTGGCTTTAAATTTATCAATTGAACCATCTCTATTTCTTTTTTACTTTGTAGACCCATTTGCAAAATTGCTTTCTTTCCTTTTGGCAGATCTTCTAGTGACCAGGTTTAGTTTTCTTTCAGAGAATTTATTTCACTCTTCATAGCTTCTAACCAGTCCTGCTTATATTCACTGTTCATTGCTTCTTTAAAACTCTGTGGTTCTTGAAAATCTTCTATACTTGTTGCTGCACTCATTACGTAATCGTCTAGTCGTTTTGGTTTGTTGATATTCGTTCTGTTCCTTAAATGTCTTGATCCTACTTCTTCATCGCTAACATCATCATTTTCTTCTGTATCGATACCTTCTCTAACATTCGCAATAACAACTTCTTCGCCTTGGTCTTCACCCTCAGAATTCTGTTCTTCTTCTTCTTCAAATTTGGTAACACGATTGTATGTTAGTGCTGGTTGAGATTGATCTGGTTGATTTTGAGGCAATAATACTAGTTCGTTTGAAACATCACGGGAACGTATGCGTCTTCTGCTTTCTCGTGACCTGATACGATATCCCTCGTCATTTTCATAACCGACTAAAATACCTCTTGTCGCTTTTCTGTCCATTTTCTTCCTGTTTGGTTTGGGTATATGGGCGTAACATATTGATCCTCAAGTGCTTTAAGCATGGATTCTTGTTCATCCAAACCTCGTACGGACTCTTGTCTGCAACACTTGACTTTCCCGATCTATTTAATATGTATACTAGGTATTAATCATTTCAGCCCATACACTTTGAGGAAGAGTTTCGACTGATGAATGAAACATGGTCCTTGCTGTTTCAACGATTGTCCGATTGTCACGTTCCGCACAGCCATTTTGTTCCGGAGTATATGGCATGGCAAGCCTTTGGCGTACTCCAAATTCTGCCAGTATATCTTTGATCTGCTGATTGTGAAACGCGCCTCCGTTGTCGTTTAGAAATGCCTTTACAACATGACCATTAGTTCTTGCTTCTCTTAATGCAATCTTTAACTTTTCAGGTACCTCCGATTTTTCTTTTAAGAAATAAACAAAACGATATTTGCTGTAATCGTCTTTAAACAGGACAAAATACTTGAAACCTGATTCTGATTTCTCGAATGGTCCACAAACGTCAGCAGGCCATAGTTCTCCTGGTTGACTAGCTCTCTCTCTTGTACCGAATTTTAACATGTGTGCTTTACCAAAGATGCATCCTTCACATATCTCACTGTTCAAAGGAACGTTGATATCAAATTCTCTGGATAAAAGGTTTTTTACATGCCTTTTATTTTGATGTCCGAATCTTTCGTGGTAACGCTGTGGGGTATTTTCATTCGCCGTGTTAATATTGGCTCCTTTGCCGTTGGTTGGGTTTACATTCTTCACACTAAGCTTGAACAAACCCCCAAAGCGTTGTCTATATCCTGTGATGAGAACTCGTCCATTGATTTTGAACTGACATTGCCCAGACGTAGATGTGAATTCATTCTCTGGATTCTTATCTTGCGCTGACAGTACGGGAAACAAGTTTTCCTTAATATCTGGGATGTACCAAACATCTGTGAGAGTTACTTCTTCCGTTTTTCTTCCAACAATAGCAATCAGATATATTGTGCCCTTTCCTACAGCTTTGATCGAATCACCATTGGCATTTTCAAAAGTCACGAGTGAAGACACTTCTTCGTTTTTGTTTTGTAGAGCTTTTTCGTATGCACATAGCTGATTCGTCAAGTTTTTAACAGTTATTTCAGCTTTTGGCATAAGCATCCAGCTCGATTTAAACGAAAAATATACTTCTGGTAAGGTATTTAAAATCTTACATACCAGTAGTAGGTTCGGAAGATCACACTTGCAGGAATTTCCTCCAGCTAGCATGTCCTTGGATATTTTCATCTGCAGCTGATTCCAAATGTTCTTGAGTTTTGACATATGTGTAGCTACATCATCTCCATCTTCTCTTTTAAATGAGAAAAACTGAGTACATAAATAATACGTCTTATCTTCAATACGTCCGTCAAACAATCTGTGCAGTTCTAGCCAAACTTCGTAAGCAGTCGTGTATCTCATCACTTCGGCCAAGGTTTCATCGGTGTGGAAAGTATGATTAATACGTTTCTATCTACTTTATTGTATTCAACCACGCTATCCTCAACCCGTTTCTTTTCTTCTGCACTAGCATTTTCAGGTAAGACTTTGGGTAGAACTAATTTTCCTTCCAACAGCTCTATCGCTCCTGAAACGCCCCTTAGCAAAATCATTATGCGGTATTTCCAAGTAATCCAGTTTTATTTGCCTTCTAAAAGTCCGATTTGTACTCGAAATGCATCAAAACTTGCCATATTTCAGGGATCTTGTCTTGGTGTCTTCACTCGAAGTCTTCGGAAATTTTTTAACAGCTTCCAAACTCCAAATTAGCGGGAAACAATCTTGAATATTTATTTTGGCAAACTATATAATGAATATTAACACTAGCTTCAACAGTCTAAACTTATTTCTAAATTGTCAAAATAGGCATTAATTTCATCGTCGGTTTTTTCAGCTCAAGCCCTTTTAATATTTTGGCAACTCCTTTGAGTTAATAGATGGTTATATCTATGAATGAAATTTTGGCACCAAAACCTTTCCTGGGAGGTTTAATGTAAATTGGGGCAATCTCCGACCTTTTTTGTCCAAAAAACGTTTTACACACATCCTTAGGTCCAAACTGGTCTGCGGACATCCGTATTCTGCTGTAACTAGTAGGACATCAACAAAAGCCCTTCCTTCGGCTTCTGTAAGTGCCGTAATACCACCGGGTTTTCCCATATGTCTTCTGTTGAACTTATTCCACAGAGTTCTTCTGGGAATGTTGTACAATTGGGAAGCCGCCAGAATTGAAACATTTCTACTTTGAACTGCATTGATTGCTTGGTTTAGTGTTTCCTCCATATAATTACGATAACGCCTCGCATCCAACTTCTTTTTGTACTGACGACCCATAGTTATCTAAAAATAATATAAAAAGATTTTTAGTATGTGGCAAAGTTACCCGCAAAAATGCAACAATAGAATAATTCCCCAAAATCTCGAAACCCTTTTAACCAAATGCTTATAAAAATTTTTCACATAACCCTAAATACGTGTAAATTAAGCTGATAAATGCATATTAATGTACCGCCTGTCATTTATAAAGGCATCAAAAACTTACCATCTCATGTAAGGCCGCGTAGCACTCCAAGCAAAGCACACCAAACAACTGCGATTGACGCAGCCATTTTCAGCGAAATCTTGACGCAGCCATTCAAATTGAACGGTGCTACTTAAAGTCGACTTTTCTTGGGATCCAATAAAGATATTTGGATGATTTTTTTTTAATTTCATACCTCGCGACGAGAGAAATCTATTCCCGTTGTCGAAAATCTGGAAATATTGAAACCTGAGTAGATGCGCGTGCGTCAAACAAAGTATACATTTTTTGTTGTTATTTGTAGAAAAACCCTATTTTGGCCGTGCAATTGCAATTTTTGAAAAAATAACGACGCCGCTCGATTACACCGTACGTAATCTACCTTAGAAAAAATCAGCGTCATACAGGGAAAGTGACAAAGTGGTACAGGTTTATTGTAAAAAAATGCTACGTCAATTTGTTTATAACGCTATAACTCATTAACTATTCAACTTACCGATTGCGGGTTTGGCACACGTGATCTGTTGACGGAGTACAGTAATTAAGCACAATTACAGGATATTGAAATTGTTAACAAAATAATCTAATAGTGTTTAATCAAACTAATGTTTATGTAAACTAAATCATCAATAACTTTTGATCTAATCAATATTTTTCGACGCGGTTGGTTTCATATTGTTCGTTTTTAGAAGACAAAAAAAAAGTATTTAACATTTTTTCTTCATAATCAAGAGCAAAAAAGATATTCACGAATGAACGAGTAATTGTACTAGAAAATAGCACAATATGGTAATTTAAACAATGTCGTGCAAGGTTTTGCATTTGCGGGTTAGTACTATTTTATTGTACGTATTTTTTGCAACCTTTATACAAAGTTTCAAGCTGATACCAGCGATTATCGCGCTACACTCTAAATCGCCTGGACTATGTGGTGATACAGTCTGGGTAAAAATTCCGCCTCATGCTGTTACGGAGGTTTAGCCAACTCATAAAAATTAAATTTAAATTTAAAATATCAGGCGGTTCGGCAAAGTCACCTTCGTTGGCAAAGTAGCACTGCTCTATGGTACATTATGTGATATCGTAGTTGGTTTAGGAATAGCTCCTATGTGCAGGTTTTACCTCAACCATGATTTTGATGCATATAGCACCGTACACCAACTAACGACAAGTAGAATCACTTGCATCGGAACGTTTGAAATTTATGGTACATCGTCTCTCTGGCGCCGTACTCCCCGTTATCGCCGCGCAACCCCTGTACATCCCACTTTCTCGATTTAAACTCGCCAGAACTCAGCAGACGATAGGAGGGGTAAGGACATTTTCGGTAACCACTGAATCGACGAAGTGAATTTACTTGTTGTTAGTTACTCTACGGTGGCATATAGTCTCAGAAAGTTGATCCGCATCGTTTAATAATATCAGCTATATGCCACGTAACCTATAAAAATTTGTATATTCAATAATAAAATAATCTTATGTGAGCACTTCCCAAAATGTTGTTAGAAAATATCTCGTATGTGCGTAAACTACACATAAGATTTATTTTCCTACGTGTTAAATCGACACAAGGGAGATATCAGAATGTTTTCGTTTTGTTATCAGTCTAATACCGTATTCGTGGACTACTGTTTTATTACGGTCTTTATTTTTGAAGCTTGCTTCTTATTGCACGACATCGGACTTTTGGGAAGGCTAGTGAACTCGTAAAACGTGTAACCGTTACGAAAAAGGTCCGTCACGCAACAGTGTTGCCATATTTCTGAAAAGGCCAGTAAACTCGTGAAACGTGTAATATGTTACGAAAAAGCGAATAAGGGTTCGTCACGCAACAGTGTTGCCAGATTTCTGAATAATCCACTAATCCACTAATGAAATTTAAATTGAAACTTGCTTCTTATTGCACGACTTTTGGGAAGGCTAGTGAACTCGTGAAACGTGTGATGTTACCAAAAAGCGTTCGTCACGCGATAACTCATTCAAGCCACTGTACGCAGTCTCTCTTACCGCACAGGACCCGTATCTTTGAACGTTCGACCAAATGCTCCCACGTATTTCATGTGATGGGAGTGGATTTGTTATGTTCGAGCAGTATCTTCGAAATCTCGAATGTTCAACTTGCAATCGAATGAATTTATCCGTCGTATGAGTCAGAAAAACAAATAAACGTAACCTGTGGCTGAGGCGTGTAAATCATATCAATCATTATACCTAAGTTTTTTGATAATACTACTGAACAAAAATCAACGCACGCAACTACTCTACAGTACACATCAGATCTACAAAGTTGTTCGTCAGTGTGTTTGAAAGATATTGCTATTGAAATTTCGAGTAACGTTCGATTCGGGTGAAATCATTCGTACGAACGAAATCCATTCGACGTTCTCGCGAACAGTCGAACGTTCAAAGATACGGGTCCTGAGCTCGCACACCTATAAGTGTGAAAAATTGTCAAAAATGGTCAAAAATTATCAAAATTTTGAAAAAATGGTTAATAATTGCCAAATATGTTAAAATTTTTGAAAAATTGTCAAAAATTTTTAAATATGGTCAAAAATTGTCAAAAAGTTGGAAAAATGATCAAAAACTGTCAAAATTTTGAAAAAATGGTTAATAATTGCCAAATATTTTCAAAAATTGTCAAAAATGGTCAATAATTGTCAAAGACGGTCAATAAATGTCAAAACCAATCAAAATTCGTCAAAAATGGTCCAAAAGGATCAATAATTGTTAAAATTTTGAAAAATGGTCAAAAATTGTCAAAATTTTGAAAAAATGGTCAATAATTGCTAAATATGTTAAAACTTATGAAAAATTGTCAAAAATGGTCAATAATTGTCAAAGACGAATACCCTGTATGAAATTAGCATTGTGTGTTCCGATCATTCTCAATTCTTTTATCTCCTCTACTTATTAGCTCACTAGTAAATGAATCTTTTTTTGTAAGCTAGATCAGAAGATGCTTTTACCAGACAAAAATATATCGTCGTTGCTTTAGGAACAGCTCCTATGTGCAAGAACTTGAATTTGTAGGAAGTGAAAAAACATGTTTTTCTACAGTCGCGCGTAAAATGACTAATGACTATATTCAAATGAAATCGTAAAGTCGACAAATGCCGAGGATTGTTACTTTACGATCTAGCGCAAAAAAGGAATCTTTTTCGCTCGCTTATTTAATTAAACCACGGCCTCCTAATTAATTCAATAGGTGAATATTTAACAATTTATCAGATTAAAAATTAAGTAAAATTATATGAAAATTGTCAAAAATTTTTAAATATGGTCAAAAATGGTCAATTATTGTCAAAAACTGTCAAAAATTGTCAAAAATTGTCAAAAATTGTCAAAAATTGTCAAAAATTTTCAATAATTGTTAAAAACTATCAAAAATGGTCAAAAATTGTCAAATTTTTTGAAAAATGGTGAAAAATTCACGAAAAATGGTCATTCTATTGTGCATAAGAAGCAAGCTTCTGTCGGCGGTCCGACGACCGCTCACCTTTTTTTTTTCGTTAAAAATTCAATTTAATTTATTAGAAGGTAAGAACCAACCATTTCTATTTTTAGCAAGTTCTACTTCATTAGTTTTACACTAGACTATATTTTGATGATGTTTTTGTAATTAAGAGTCGATATTAATAACAATGTATTCATTTATTTTTATTTTATACGTTCATAAAAAGTTAGAATAAATAGGGAAATGTAGACATTATAGACATATAGGTTTTCTAAAGATGGTTTCCAAATACCAAACTATAAATTTTATTTTAACAACGAGACCATAGAATTGAGTAATGCATATACATATTTAGGCGTAACGTTTACTTACTCCGGCTTATTCAACGAAATGTCAACTGTAACTGCAAAAAAAGGCAAACAAGCCGTTGGCGCTATCATTCCTGTGATGTGTAAGGCAAAAATTGACATGTGGTACCCTAGATTCAAATTGTTTGAATCTCTAGCGTTAAGCGTTATGTTTATTAGTGTCTTTGTTTGGGGTCCTCGTTATTTAGATGCACTAGAAGAAGGGCAAATATTTTTCCTAAAACGAATCCTCTTAGTTGCTGTTAATACCCCTGACTCTATTATTCGGATATAAACAGGAAGAGTTAAGTTGTCTTACAATGTTTTTAAAATGACAATAAATTGGTTACAAAAGATTCTTCAGATGGAGAAATTTCGCTATCCCAGACTTTGTTTTGAACAACAACTACGTATTATGAATTCCGTCACCACAAAGTATAATTGGGCATCTCAGATCAAACAATTTTTTGTTGACATTGAGTCATTGCAGTTACGGAATAATTTAACTTATCGCCATCTAACAACACAAAAAAAAACTACTGATTTCTAAATTTTATACCTTCCTGCACCAATCCGATATTGCTAAATCGTCAGCGTACCCTTTGATGGCTCTATATAATGCTTTCACCACAACACGTGATCCTAGCAATTATCTATTGTTGAAGTCACCAATCCGGATCACTCGTACTTTAGTTCAACTCCGTATGGTTAATCAATTTAAAATGAAGTTTACATCAAACGGCATAACATACAGTATAGATCCTACTCAAACATGTCCTGCTTGTAATATGGACGAGAAGGAAACTATTTTTCATATTTTGTTTGAGTGTCCGATATATACAGTCAGAATATACTCAAATTATGGTCATTTATACTAAATGAATAATGTATTTATTTTTTTGATTTTTTTTTGTTACCAACTATCTTGTAAACAAAAAAAAATTTTTTGTATATCATCACACACTAACCTTGCTGTAGAAATTGTTTTCTATAAGCAATAAACTTATTATTATTATTATTTCAAATTTTCAGCGGAATTTTGAAAAATTAGCAATTCTTTGGTTTTTACAGATGGAATCTCGTACGCAAAACATTTTAAAACAATGCGCAATTAACATCCAGTTTAACTCTGTTTCGAGTATTGCTGAGAAAGAAGTTGTAGAAGCAGCTCAACATGCTCAGAACAAAAACAATAACTTCCAACCTCAATGTCGATAGATGCTAACAGTTCACACTACGAACTTGGTGACGATGGTGACAATGAACTTCTATAGTATATCGATTTGGATCAACCATCTACATCCTATGATCAATTATTTATCGAAACGTCTGTGGAAACGAGAAGCGAAAAAAGAACAGAATTGTTAGAGTCAGAAGTTGAAACTGTCAAGCAAAATGAAGAATGGCAACCAGGGTCTGAACACCTGTATTATTCAGTTACTGAAAATGTTATCGATCCGGATAATACTACAGAAAATGATAATCTAAAATATGAAGATAAGCCAAGTAATGAAGAAAGAAAAAAAGGTGAGCGGTCATCGCACCGCCGACAGAAGCTTGCTTCTTATGCACAATAGAATAACCATTTTTAGTGAATTTTTCACCATTTTTCAAAAAATTTGACAATTTTTGTCCATGTTGGACAGTATCTGACGAATTTTGACAAGTTTATTATTGACAATTTTTCAAAAATTTTAATAATTATTGACCATTTTTGACAATTATTGACCAATTTTGACAATTATTAATCATTTTTGACAATTTTTCCAAAATTTTGATCATTTTAGACCATTTTTCCAAATTTTAACAATTATTGACCATTTTAGACAATTTTTGAAAAATTTTGCCTATTTTTCAATAATTTTGAGAATTTTTAATAATTATTTACCATTTTTGACAGTTTTTCATAATTATTGACCATTTTTCAAAAATTTTGACAATTATTGACCACTTTTCCAAATTTTTGAAAATATTTGGCAATTATTAACCATTTTTTCAAAATTTTGACGATTTTTCCAAATTCTTGACAATTTTTGACCACATTTAAAAATTTTTGACAATTTTTCAAAAATTTTAACAATTATTGACCATTTTTGATGAATTTTGACAATTATTGACCGTCTTTGACAATTATTGACCATTTTTGGCAATTTTTTAAAAATTTTGACATATTTGGCAATGATTGACCATTTTTTCAAAATTTTGACAATTCTTGACCATTTTTCAAAATTTTAACAATTATTGATCCTTTTGGACCATTTTTGACAATTTTTGACGAATTTTGATTGGTTTTGACAATTATTGACCATTTTTGACAATTTTTGAAAATATTTGGCAATTATTAACCATTTTTTCAAAATTTTGACAGTTTTTGACCATATTTCAAAATTTTTGACAATTTTTCAAAAATTTCAACATATTTGGCAATTATTGACCATTTTTTCAAAATTTTTACAATTTTTGACCATTTTTGACAATTTTTGACAATTTTTCAAACCTATAGGTGTGCGAGCTCAGTGCGGCTCAGTCGCTTGAATGAGTTATCGCGTGACGAACGCTTTTTCGTAACATCACACGTTTCACGAGTTCACTTGCCTTCCATAAAGTCCTATGTCGTGCAATAAGAAGCAAGCTTCAATTTAAATTTCATTGGATTAGTGGATTATTCAGAAATCTGGCAACACTGTTGCGTGACGAACGCTTTTTGTATCATTACACGTATCACGAGTTCACTGGCCTTTTCATAAATCTGGCAACACTGTTGCGTGACGGACTTTTCGTAACGGTTACACGTTTTACGAGTTCACTAGCTTTCTCAAAAGTCCTATGTCGTGCAATAAGAAGCAAACTTCAAAAACAGTTAACTAGAATGGAAGGAGGCAACACGTCTAAATAGGATAAAGGGAGAAAAATATATTGGATACAAAAGGAAAGTTTCCTTCAATTCCGAGAGACCAGCTCGAAGATTAATGGAACGAGGCTGCTCCCATTCCACATTAGTTCCGAAAAAAAGTGGAAAACAACTATTTGCATATTTTTGCTATCATGGAATGAGAAGAGAGCATTTATCACTGGTTTGGGGGTAGCAAGGGATGTGAGGAGACGAAGATAGTTGATCCTCCAAAACAACCAAAAAAAATGTGAAGGGTGTGACATTAATCTTGCAAAAGAAAATGGAGAAAAAGTTGGAGTGTGTAGAAGATTATTGCTCAGTACGTTTAATTTGGAGGAGGACACTTTTCAAAGATGGGTTGAAAGAACAGATGCAACACGAAACAATTTAGAAATTCAAGAAGATGATGAAGATGAAGAAGACGGCGTGGTTCCAAAGAAAAAAGGTAGAAAAAGAGTGTTATGTAGGGAAGAAAAAGAGAGAAACAGAGATTGTGCAGCTGTGGCTAGATCTCCTCCCTAAGGTACCAAGCCAGAGCTTCTTAAAAAAATTATGTAGAGTCAAACTTTCGATCATGCATCAGACACAAAGTTGGTCATAACTATGGATCAGCAAAGTGTGGTATTGTGTCCAAAGACCCTTGCCTCTTCTATGTATTATAAACAAAAATTGCAAGTTCATAATTTTACCATTTATGAAATTAATAAGCCGAATCAAGATGTCTACCTATATGTATGGAATGAGGTGGAGGGAGGAGTGACTGCAAATGAATTTACATCTTGTATTATAGACTATCGTCTTAACATTCCTCCCAACTTTCACGAAGTTGTGCTAATTTCTGACGGGTGCACATATCAAAACAAAAACAAAATTCTGTCCAGTTATCTGAGCAAAAAGAAGCAATTAACTATTGAGCATATTTCTTTTGAGAAGGGGCACACTATGAAGCAGGCTGATAATGTTCATTCTGTCTTAGAGCATCTGTTCAAACCTCCTATAAATTCCCCTTCGGATTATGTGGCCAGAATGAGACTAGCTAGGCCAAAACAACCGTATAATGAAAAAGTAGTAGATTACGACATTTTTTTAAATTATGAAGCTATCCCAAGTAACCTACCTTCACTTCGCCCAGAAAAAAAACCGTGAGATTCGAAGATTACAATACCTTCCAAGCGGATAAATCAACTGTAAACTTGACTATGATGGAGATTGGATGCCCATCCCACTCAGAAGACCAAAATATGTGTTAAATACGCTACCAAAAAAATTATATTTAAGCAGAATTCCTATTACACACAGCAAATACAACCAACTGCAAGAGCTTAAACCGGTAATTGAAAAAGAACACCATCATTTCTACGACAATTTACGTTACCATGTTTGTGAGAAAAGTTCATGATTATTAATATTTTTCTGGTACAGTTTGAGTTTAAGTGTCTGAATTCATGTATACCTACCGTACCGTCCTTTTTTCATAGACATTTAAATTTAAGCCTAACAATTTTTCTCTATCTTGTAAAATATTAATGCCTAACTTGTTTCAGCAAAATAAAATGTGTTTTAAATATCTCTTATGTGTGTTAAATTAACCAAATGATATCTCAATATGTGCAAATATTTCCAAAAATTCAACAAATTTAGGTTTTAAAATATAATTTAGTCATCATTCAGTTTACTAGTCTGTAGTTCAAAATAATATTGCTACCTATATGTTTCCATTATTTCACATTCTCAATAAAAACAATTAAAATAGTTATTCGTGTATTTAGAGCGTAAAGTAACAGATTGCCGCTTTAGAAAGAATGTTGCCGTGCGACGCGGAGCAGAGCGCGGCGATCTTTCGAAAGCGGCAATTTTACTTTACGCTCGAAAAACACACATAATTTTTTCTACAGCCGCCCTTTTCATAATTAAAACAGTTTTTTATATTATCTTAGGTTATAATAGGAGTGCTAGAATAATCGTCATTTTCGCTATTCATAATGATTAACCTTAAAAAGATCTACTGACTAAGGATGTTAAAAAATAATCGATTTTTAGATAATTTTCTTATAATCAATTTTCAGTTATCGATTTTATAAATTACTTGTTTAAATCGATTTCTCAAAATTTTAACAATTATTGACCATTTTTGACAATTTTTGACCATTTTTCAAAATGGTTTTAACTATTTTTGACAGTTTTTGACAATAATTGTCCATTTTGAACAGTTTTTAACAATAATTGACAATTTTTAAACATTTTTCACAATTTTTCCAAATTTTAGACCATTTTTCAAAATTATAGACCATTTTTGATTATTATTGACAATTGTTGACAATTATGGACCATTTTTACAAATTTTTGACCATTTTGACAATTATTGACCATTTTTGATCATATTTCAAATTTTTTGACAATTTTTCAAGAACTTTAACAATTTTTGACAATTATCAATTATTTTTCAAAATTTTGACAATTTTTAACAATAATTGTCCATTTTTGACAGTTTTTGACAATTTTTGACCATTTTTCAAAATTATTGATCATTTTTGATAGTTTTTGACAATTATCTACCATTTTTCAAAATTTTTGACAATTTTTAACCATTTTTGATAGTTTTTGACCATTTTTGACAATTGTTCAAAATTTTAGACCATTTTTGATAATTATTGACAATTATGGACCATTTTTACAAATTTTTGACAATTATTGACCATTTTTGATCATATTTCAAAATTTTTGACAATTTTTCGAAAACTGACAATTTTTGACAATTATCAACTATTTTTCAAAATTTTGACAATGTTTAACAATAATTGTCCATTTTTGACAATTTTTGATAATTTTTGACAATTATCGACCATTTTTCAAATTTTTTGACATTTATTGACCAATTTTGACAATAACTGTCCATTTTGAACAGTTTTTAAAAATAATTGACAATTTTTAACCATTTTTGATAGTTTTTGACCATTTTTGACAATTTTTCAAAATTTTAGACCATTTTTCAAAATTATTGACCATTTTTGATAATTATTGACAATTATGGACCATTTTTACAAATTTTTGACAATTATTGACCATTTTTGATCATATTTCAAAATTTTTGACAATTTTTCAAAAACTTTAACAATTTTTGACAATTTTCAACTATTTTCCAAAATTTTGACAATTTTTAACAATAATTGTTCATTTTTGACTATTTTTTCAAATTATTGACCATTTTTGATAGTTTTGGCAATTATCGACCATTTTTCAAAATTTTGGACAATTATTGACCAATTTTGAGAATAACTGCCCATTTTTGACAGTTTTTAAAAATAATTGACAATTTTTCAAAATTTTAGACCATTTTTCAAAATTATTGACCATTTTTGATAATTATTGACAATTATTGACCAGTTTTCCAAATTTTTGACCATTTTTCACCATATTTCAAAAACTTTAACAATTTTTGACAATTATCAACTATTTTTCAAAATTTTGACAATTTTCAACAATAATTGTCCATTTTTGACAATTTTTAACAATAATTGTCCATTTTTGACAATTTTTGATAGTTTTTGACAATTATTGGCCATTTTTGACAATTTTTCAAAATTTTTGACAATTTTTCAAAACTTTTAACAATTTTTCAAAATTTTTGACCATTTTTCAAAATTATTGACCATTTTTGATAGTTTTTGACAATTATCGACCATTTTTCAAAATTTTAACAATTTTTGACAATTATTGTCCAATTTTGACAATAATTGTCCATTTTTGACAGTTTTTGATAGTTTTTGGCAATTATTGACCATTTTTGAAAATGTACGACCATTTTTTTAAGCTTTTGACAATTATCGATCATTTTTAACAATTATTGACAATTATTGACAATTTTTGACAGTTTTTGACAGTTTTTGACAATTATTGACCAATTTTGACCATTTTTGACAGTTTTCGACAAAAATTGTCCATTTTTAACAGTTTTTGACAATAATTGACCATTTTTGACAATTTTCATATAATTTTACTTAATTTTTAATCTGATAAATTGTTAAATATTCACCTATTGAATTAATTAGGAGGCCGTGGTTTAATTAAATAAGCGAGCGAAAAAGATTCCTTTTTTGCGCTAGATCGTAAAGTAACAATCCTCGGCATTTGTCGACTTTACGATTTCATGTCATTTTACGCGCGACTGTAGAAAAACATGTTTTTCCACTTCCTACACAATTCAAGTTCTTGCACATAGGAGCTGTTCCTGAAGCAACGACGATATATTTTTGTCTGGTAAAAGCATCTTCTGATCTAGCTTACAAAAAAAAGATTCATTTACTAGTGAGGTAATAAGTAGAGGAGATAAAAGAATTGAGAATGATCGGAACACACGATGCTAATTTCATACAGGGTATTCGTCAAAATATCCTGGCCTGGTCGACAAACTTTACAAATCATACCTTGTTATAACACTCAAGAAAGTTTAATTTTCTTATAAAACGAAACTATAACACTTATACAATACAACGTTTTATCCAGAATCACAGTCATTTAGAATCAGATTTCATCAAAAAGTGATTTGACATTTCGCTCTGACAGCAGCTGTAACGTCAAAAATTATGAAAAATTTAATTGATATAAGATTGTATTTTTCATTATTCCACTAGTGGATGAATTCGTACTTTATATGCTTCATAAGGGTGGATAAAACTCCAATTATAATGTGATTGTGGATAGAAACTATTTTACGTATTATTTGATTTTTGTAGTCAGAATGTCGTCAAAATTTAGCCCCGTTGTGTGTAAAGGGGATTTAGATTTTAAAGCAAGGACTATTTATAGTACCAAACGTACATATGATGCGCTTGTGCATTCTTGAAAGTAATAAAAGAAAATGAAAATATACCAGAAATGGGAAGGAAAAAGTTCTGGAAAATTTTACACGAACTAAATTTTTCTTGGCAAAAGCAAAATAGAAAATCTATTTTAATAGATACAGAAGAAATAATCTGTTGGAGAAGAAAATATTTAAGGCAAATTAAAGAGTACCGAAGGGAAGCGAGAAACATTTTTTATGTAGACGAAACCTGTACACACCCTGAGCAAATATTGGCAGGACAAAAATGTCGAAAGCTCTCGCCAGCCGTTTTTAGAAGGCTTACTGACTGGCTTGAAAGTTCCTTCCGGCAAGGGTCGCAGATTAATAATAACTCATATTGGTAGCGATAAAGGATTTTTAGATGGAGGTTTATTTCAATTCGAATCTAAGTCAATGACTAGATTGATTGGAGATTAATCATGATTCTGATATTAAAATGTTTTGTTTTGCTCGATAAACAGTGGAATGAAAAACATTTTGTGGAAGCTAAAATAAAAATATTCAATATTCAATAGTCATGAGCAACAGTATGTATCAAATGAACATTTAAACGTGTCTGTTCCCATTGTTCACCAATATACAGGGTGGCCCATTAAACGAGGTAACCGGCTGTATCTCGGAAAGTATTTTTCCCAGAAGAAGAAAAATTGCTAGAAATTATTTTCAACCTCAAAATTTCACCCCTAGGGGGCGTTCAAATCTAAAATTATTATTATCTTAGAAAATGGCAGAGTGAGCTATAACTTTGATATCATCATTTGAAAGCCCGTTTAATACCAGATGACTTTCTATAGTGACATTTCTTTGTATCCGTCATAATAAGCCAGAAGGAAGACCATCTATTTTTCAGTGTTAAAATTTTAATAGTTCGTTAACTATTCACCCTATCCGACTGTTTCTGGACTATGAAAGAGAGTTGTGTGGATTTTGAAGACCGTTTATATACCTTTTCGATTACTTTAAAACAGATAAACTAGAGGTCGCTTTATGAAGCGATTACTTATTTTTACGATTTGATTAAAAAAATTAAATGAAACGTTACTATTCTAGTAACAAATTCTGAAGTAGCTTTAAATTTTTCATATTTCAGTGGAAACCTCATCTTGATATCTCTATTCGTTTTTGACTTTTGTGAAAAATTACGATAAAATACGATGATCAATAATATAGGTAACATGAGCAAAAAAAATCTATTTTAACTCATATTATTGCCTTGGCAAATGTTTAAATAGACTGCCATTTTGACACAACGCTCTCGAGTAGAAAAAACGGCCGCTTCTATTTCCGCTGGTGCTAGGTTGATAATTATTTCTTTGATATCTTCTCTTGTCGTAAGTCTCATTTGGAAGACAAGATCTTTTACTCGCCCTCACAAATAAAAGTTTAGGTAAGTCTGGTCGGGTGAACTTGCTGGTCAGGGAAAGAGGCTTCCTCTTCCTATCTATCTGTCTAGATATGATTCATTCAAGTGTTGCCTAACAACAACTGAAAAATGTGCTGTGCAGCCGTCAAGCTGAACAAACATATTTCCCCTGGTTTGAAGGGGCACATCTTCTAACAAAACTGGTAATTCATTACGAAGGAACTCCAAAAATGTATTGCCGTTTAGTGATTGGTCGAAGAAATAGTGCCCAATAATTGTATGTCCTAGTAAACCGCACCAAACATTGACACTTCAACGTCACTGATGTTGCACTTTCTTCATCCAGTGGGGATTTTCGGCACCAAAGTAATGCATGCTTTGCAAATTGATTCTACCGTCACTGTGAAAAGTTGCCTCGTCTGTCAAAAGAATTTGCGACAAAAATTGAGGGTTTTCGTTGATCATCTCCAAAAGCTAGTAACCATGATCCAGCCTTCGTTCAAAATCCGCTTCATTTAAGGCTTGGTGCAACACTACATGGTAAGGATGTAACCTAAAAACAATTAGAGTAACTGACTTTCCACTTATGTATTATACATTTTTGTAATCCTCTTGTAGAGGAAAATACAACAATGCAAGAATGTATAGGATGGTCCATTTGAAACATTGGGAGTGGTGACCATAGGGAGGAGGGGGTTAAAGTTATAACGTCTACATAGGAGCAAAAAGACGTCCCCTTTTATATGATTTTTGACGTGTTTTTTCATTTCTTCATAAAAGTGACGCCTTCAGAATTATGTGGGGTGGATTTTAAAGATTAATAAATGGTGAGAAGGTAGAAGATTAACGGCACGTCGTTGAAGATTGTGGAAAATTCACTTATTTCACTAACTTATTTAATGTCATACTTTCCAAGCAGCTGGCTTATTGTTCTGAGACAATGGTTCAACGACCGGTTGTTGCAAGAGTTTATGAACTCATAATTGGGTGAAAAGAGGTGAAAAGGGGGAGATTTTTGTTTTTTGGGTAAGATATTGAGAAATTGGGGAAGAATAGTACGCCTGTGGTGGAAAGTTGGTAATAAGTAATAGGCCTCAAAGATATGGGAGGGATGTGAGTTGATAAACTACCAATAAAAAACTGGGTGTTTGGTATTTACGCTGTGGGGGTTGGAGAAAATGGTAAATACAAGCCAATGATTGGTTAGCGTGATCAAGTTTCGGTTAGTTTGACCGTTTGGGATTTCTAACAGCGTTGATGCAATATATTTTTCCAAGGAGAATTTTTTCATAAAGAGGACGGCGTGTTTGAAGACGGCATATTTCGTCAATGATATTTTTGCGACGATCTTTGACAGCGCAAAAAGATAAGTTTCGATGAAAATAAATTTATAGTATAAATCCTCTCAACAACAAATACTACAAACATTCGCCTTATGTAAATAAGCTGGAAAGGACAATAAAAAAAATTAGAGCGTTCTCACCGTGTCCAACGATTAACTAAATGTATTGGAAAAATTATAAATATATTTTATCTACGACTATTTAATAATAGACGCATTATGCTTGTGATAGTAACTAATTACCGTACTGTATAAGTCGGAAGAGTTTTTAAAAAGGGTTTTATTATTACAATGTTACAATTATGAACTTTACCATTGGTATGACAAAATAAGAATGACCTGAATTACAATGTTCTGCAATTTATATGCTCGGTAATAATTGCTGACAGTGCACCGAGGCTGATGTAATACCACTCCCTTATGGTGTAATATAGGGTGGAGCTCCTACCATAACTCCTCCCTCATTAGAGAAAGACTTCGGGTTCCACAGGAGAAGGCTTTCCTTGGGGCTTAGGGTACTTCTTGAAGGTCTCCTTAAGTTTACAGGTCCACAGTAGGTATGCTGCTGCAGTTAATATTAGAATAATTATAAAGGTCCATTGTATCCAATCAATTGATTTTACATTTTCAATATCTTCTATTAATAATGGATTGGTTGCTGCTAGATTGTTTTGAAGTGTGTGGATGTCTTCTAATGGGATATTTTCAATGGTCAAAGGTTTTTGTTCCAGGATTCTATTGGACTTGAAGTTGTCGATTTCAATGATTGGAAGGATTAATGGTTGGCCAAATCTTGTAGTTTCTTTGTTTCCAAATTTGTAGTTTTGGTACTCGATGCTACAATTCTTGGGAATCTGTATTAAAGAGTTGTCACTAATGGTGAGGAAATTCTCGTCTGGACAATTGGTTTTTATTTTTAATTTTTCACTTGTGATGACGATCAGATATTCATCATTGATTTTATTGAGTATATGCGAAGGATATAGGCACGTGCACACATGTCGTTTTAATGTCTTGAATAAGTTCTTTAATACAGTCTTTAGTTTTCACGTTTAGTTGCACTTGAGGACAGATATAATTCTTTCCGAGTGGGGTACACGGGTCGTCCATATACTGGTGGATTTCTTCATTCAGAGCCAAAAAAGGTTTTTTTGGGTATAATTATTGTGTCACTTTTGGTAGGGATAGGATAAAGGTGGTAGTATTTAAATACATTGGGAAGAATGAGGGGAAATTCTGTGGCAAATATTATATTATCATCAGTGAAATAACAGGTTGCATGAATTACTGAATACCATGAATTAATATCTAGATCTAATATTTCGGTGCTTCTGTAATTATCATTCAATTCCTTTAAAATCTCTTTTAAATTTTGATGTGTCAAAATATCTGGGTGTATTATATGTAACTTGGCAAACGTGATGGCGTTCTCAAGGTTTTCGATAAGTGTTTTAATAGTATTGGCATTTAGGAATATTTGGTCAAGTATACTAGAATACATGGAAAATTTGTAAAATTCATTTGTGAGATTATCTAAATAAGCCTTATAGTCTATGATTCGCTTAGTTATTATTTTTTGATTACTAACAATGGAATCTAAAGCTGTTGAATATTTGTTTGTTAATTTTTTGGATAATGAAATTTGTTCGTTTGCTTCCCGTACTATTTTTTGTTGATTATTTTTCAATAAATTTAAAGCAATTTCGATTCTTTCCCCATCTGATGCGTCTAGAGTTCCGAATAAAAATTTGGATATGCTACCGCCTGCATTGATTATTCCACGTTTTTGTTTTGAAACGTTTAATGATCTAATATTATCGAATTTGTTCAGTAGTTCATCAATTATGTGCATTAAGTGATCGAGTTTTGGTTGTAAATTTAAATTCTGCGAAAGTGTTTCCTGATTGATTGACATATTTATATTATGAGACAGTACAACTAATTTTCTAATCTCCTCCTCAAGAACTTTTAAGTCTATATTTTGTAAGAAAATATGTTTACTAGTAACTATGTTTGCAAGGCCAAGTTTAAAGGGAAGTATACCAGGAGAAAGACTTATGTCAACCACTTTGATTTCTTGGGCGCTAACTATCGTCAACATTGCCATTATCTTCCACATTGTTCTGAGTTTCAGCATTCTCTGGATTCTGAAAACAATGAGGTTTTCTTAATTCTTTAATATGTACTTCGGATTTTTTGTGTTTTTTATTCACAATTTCAACCTTATTATTATTCAACAACTTAGTTATGGTGTAGGGTCCTATAAATTTATTATTCTTTTTGTTCCTATAATATGGATTTTTCTTATAAACTATTTGATTAATCTTAAATTCTATGTTTTTATCGCCAGTTGTATTATGTTTTGTTACTACCTTTTGTTTGTCACTTTCTAAATGTTCATTGACATTTTTGTAAACGTGTTTCAGTTTTTCTCTGTGATTTTCTACATAACTTGAGAATAGTTCTTTATTTTGAAATATTTCGTCAGGATTACGCGAATTAGTGTGTCCAAATACGAGTTCAAATGGTGTGAATCCAGTTGCACTATGTATTGAACTATTATAGGCAAGAACGGCGTAATTAATTAAATCGGTATCATTTGGATATACTTCTTTTAAAATACGTAAGTGCTCGATCAGTGTCGAATGAAATCTTTCTTTTATACCGTTGGATTCATGATGCCCTGGTGTCGTGACATGTACTTTAATTTTGTGTAAATTGAGAAGTTCGCGAACTGTATCGTTTTTAAATTCAGTACCACTGTCTAATATAATTTTTTGTGGGACTCCAAAACTGCAAAAGTATTTAGTTAACGCATCGCAAATATTTATGGCTGTATTGCCAGTGATTGATATTGATTGTGCAAATTTTGAAAATGGGTCAACCACTATTAAATAGAGATTTTTGTTGTAGTGAAAAATATCGGCATGTAAAATCTCAAATGGTTTTGATGCGGTTTCTGTTAAGTTTAGAGGGACATACGGGGGTTTTCTAGAATATTTAGTTCGTTGGCAAATGTCACAATGTAAGTACTGATTGTTTTCTTCATATTTACCCAAAAATAATGTTGTTTTAAATAATTTAATGTTTCTTCGATGCCACGGTGATTGGTTTTCCCTTCATGTCTAAATTTCACCAGCATTATTTGCTCGTCAGCGTCTTTTATCGTATTTATTAACCGAGTGCACATAATTAGTTTTAAATAATCTTTTCTGTAATTCTCTGAATAAATGTGTACAAATTGCGGAATAAATCTTCTAATTTCAAAATAGATGTGATAAGTAGAGTTGGGTTTTAGATAATTTTTTAAAAGATCTATAATTAAGTCTGAATTATTTTCTAGAGGTAAAGTAACTGTAATTATATTTTGTTTGAAGTACTTTTCTGATTTGACTGTTAGTTTTTGATTGTTGCGTTCATACACTAGAATTTGATTATTTTTATTATTGATTATTTCATCTAAAATTCTTTAGAAAGAGAACGGGAAGTTTCATCAGAATCTGATTGTTCACTACGATTGTGAATTATTGATTCTGTTTTGTTTGGGGGAACTATTTGAACGTCTGATAGGATATTAACTTTGGGGATATGATGAGGTTCATTGCTTGGACCGCTTTCTTCGAAATCTATATCAGAGATGTAATTTCGTGGATCGTCCACTATTTTTCGTTCTTTATTTATGTCGCCTGGGTTATTTAATATTGATTGTGTCTCTAAAGTGTTTATTTGCACTCGACTTAAAGCGTCGGCGTTGCTATTCAAATTTCCCGGTTTATTCGCTATTTTATAATCGAATTCTTCTAATCTAAGGCGCCACCTTACTAATTTTGAGTTTGGCTCTTTTAAATTGAACAGCCAAGTTAAAGGTCGGTGATCCGTGACAATAGTGAACTGTCTACCGAAAAGATAAGGTCTGAAATACTTACAGGCCCATGTAATGGCAAGAAGCTCTTTCTCTATTGTACTCTAATTTTGTTCGGATTCATTAAGTGTTCGTGACGCATATGCCACAGGTTTATCCTGGCTAATAATGCCTTGGGACAAGACAGCATCAAGAGCCACGTTCGATGCGTCTGTTGTTAGTATAAACGGCTTTTCAAAATCGGGGTATTGCAATACTGGATTATTACATAAAATTTTTTTACAAGTGTTGAAACTTTCAATGAAATTTTGATCATGAACGACTTTTGCATTCTTTTTAAGACAAAGTGTCAATGGTTTTGTGATTTTCGCCAGATCTTTTATGATTCTGCTAGTAGCAGATTAAACCCAAGAAAGATTTAATTTCTTTATGAGTTTTGGGAATGGGAAAGTTTTGTACAGCTGAGATATCTGGATTTGATTTCACGCCCTCAGATGATACGACATGTCCCAAATAGGAGACTGATTTTTGTGAAAAGTCAGACTTATCTAATTGTACCTTAAAATTTGCCTTACGTAGGCGATCAAAAACACCTCTCAACCTCGAAATGTGTTCTTGTAGGGATGTGCTGAAAATAAGTATATCATCCAGATATATAACACAAATATCATTATTCAACCCTCTCAGGACATTGTCCATGACCCTCTGAAAGGTAGCAGGTGCATTTTTAAGACCGAAACCCATACGGGTAAATTCGTATCTTCCATTTAGAGCTGTAAAGGCTGTTTTAGGTATGTCTTCTTCTTCAATCTGTATCTGGTGATAGCCGGATGCTAAATCTAGTGTTGTAAAATAGTTAATCGTTGATCGACAATATTTGGGATTGGGTATTTATCATTAATTGTTTTCTCATTTAACTTTCCATAATCTATTACTAATCGATAATTTTGTTCTCCAGTTTTTGAATTAAATTTTTTTGGTACCACCCAAATATTAGAACTATAAGGACTAACCGAATGTCTAATTATACCTTGTTCTAACATTTTGTTTATTTGGTTACAAACTTCTTGTTTGTGTATTTCGGGAAAACGATATGATTTACTAAAAACTGGTTTTTCATCTGTTAATTTAATTGAGTGTTTAATTTCGTTTGAAAAACTTAAAGGAATTTTATCTGAATATCTCTATATACCAAACATAACTTAGATATGGCTTCTTTTTCTTCGGAATTACAGTGATTTAAATTTAGTTTACATAAATTTTCTTTTAGAATCTTATCAACATTTTGATTCACACTGTATTCTTTGTTATTCGGCATATAATTTAATTCGTTTACATTTAATATTTCTACATTAAAAGGTGTTGAAATAATAATCCTCTGTGGATTATCAGTATAATTTGATATTGTAGTTACCGCAAAAAATTTTTTTATGTTTACAATTCCCGTGTCAGTTACGAGATTCTCAGCGAACTTTATCTTTTCTAGTAATCCAAATCCATTTTCCTGATTTACGGGAAGTCTGACGACTTGCTCTGTGTTTCCAGGAATTGTTATTATATAATTTTTTGATAATGTATTATTTTTATTTATATTAGAGCAATTGTTGAAAATTAAGGCTATTTCATTACGAGGTGTAATCAATAATTTCGAATCGATATTAATGATAGCTTGCAATTTTTTCAATAGATCCATACCTATTAAGCCTTGGTAATTATTATTAAAATTGAGTATATAAAATTTATGAGTACCACATACATTAAAGATTTCAAATATTGGTATTATTACTATTTCGTCATGAAACGTTATATCATGAGATGTTTGAATCTGGAAATGTTCACGTTTCCTTGACTTGGGGTAAAAACGTTGAGCAATTTCAGAATTAATTAGACTACGTGAACTACCTGTGTCTACTAAAAATTTTGCGTTTAATTGGGGTATATGAATAGATGGTAGTTCGGTTTCAAATAAATGATTGATTTTTATCACATTTGTTGGTTTGTTGGTGTCACGTTGTGAAAATTTATATCACCTGTGAATATATCGAACTGATATTCGTTGCAATCGGCAACTTCATTGGGAACCTGATAATGACAATATACATTTTCGGTTGTATTTCCGTTATCAACAGTATTATCGAATTGGTCCTTGAAATTAATGTTTCGGTTATCTTGAGCAGATTCTATGTTATAGAGTTCCTGGTGAGTAAAATTTTTGGGACCAGTACTTTGAAAATGATTTCTATTGGAGTTATATCTTTGAACAGAATGATTTCTGGTAGAAATGGACATTGGTTCAGGGTTATTTCTGGGAGTTTGACCCGTAGGTTTGAATACATTGGTTCGGGGTCCAAAAACTTGACGATTAGTGAAATATTTGGGAGCAGGCTTATTCTGTCTTGCCTGAATATTAATGGGTTGTGAGGGAAAAATGCTATTTTGATTATCTTGACTATGAGATTTAGTATGATTATAATTTTGGAAATTCTGATTTGGATATTGATTAGATTTCGGATATTGGTGGTTTTGATTATAGGACATATTTCTGATACTGTGATTTTGTCTGGAATTTCTATTTTGAATAAACCTATATTGTTTTTGACTTAATGTGAAATTTTCTTCTTGCACAACGTATGACATGGCTAACTCTAACGAGTCGGGATTTCTTAATTTAACCAAATCTTGTGTACGGCCTGTTAAACCGCGAATAAACGTTAAGTGTGATAATTCATCGTAATTTTTAATTCGGAATGTGCGTTCCTCTACACTCAAATTCATTGATATTAATTTTGATGCAATCGAACTTCTAGCTTTTTGAATTCTTTGCCCAAATGTGAAAAATGATTCATTTCTAAAAGGTGTCATAATAATTATATCTTGAACAAGACAATCTAGGTTTCTTTGATCTCCAAAACTAAGCCTAAGTAAATTTTTTAGATCGTTCCAAGCCCTAATTTCTGGTCTAGAACCTACCAACATAAGAGCATTGCCAGATACTTTACCTATCACGGCTCTTAAAAGAAAGCTGTTTATTGGATCATTAAGATTTTGTAAATTTTTGTATTGATTTATGAGACTATCACAATGTTCCAAAAATATTTCCAAAGTGCCACTATCACCATTGTAATGCATAAAAAAAACTTGACTTGAGGAGAATGAGTGATTTGTAAAGATTGATATATTTAATTAGAATTTAACTTTTAATTACCCACTGTGTACTTACATTATATTGTTTATAATATAGATAATAAAACAAATCTAAATGTTGAAAATAACTATTTACAAGACACTGGACGTGATGCCTGGATTTAATTGAACAGTCCATGTGGACATGGTCCAAGTAGGTTGAACAACCGAGATGACGTACCTGGAATTAGATAGAAAAACACTCTGAGTATTCAATTTGCCATAAATAATTATTATTATTCAAATAAATATCAGTATAGTTAAAATCCCCAAAAATTAATGAAAGTGTTATTGATATACAAGGTGCATCTAGTGTGTTTGAATTGTGATTAATTATGCATATCAGTACTAAAGTAAAGTTGAAACTTTACGTGATCAAAGATAAATGCCTAGTTGTAAACATTTAGGGTTATTAGGAAAGGTGCAAGGGGCGCAAACTCTCCCCAGTGCATGTAAGGAATATGTGGCACAAACTCTCCACAAACAATATTATAACTACTGCAAGTGGCACAACACAGTACAGCAAAATAATAATACACTGCAAGTGGCACAAACTCTCCACAGTACAGCAAAATAATAAAACACTGCAAGTGGCACAAACTCTCCACGGTACAGCAAAATAATAATACACTGCAAGTGGCACAAACTCTCCACAGTACAGCAAAATAATAAAACACTGCAAGTGGCACAAACTCTCCACAGTACAGCTAAATAAGGTTACACTGCAAGTGGCTCAAGCTCTCCACAATACAGGGGGGTGGAAGGAGATATGGGTGACGTGAGAAGTCACCCTGTATCAGGAATGGACAAACCGCAAGTGGCGCAAACTCTCCACAGTACAGTATAGGTATATGAGTTAGACTGCAAGTGGCACAAACTCTCCACAGTACAGCAAAATAATAAAACACTGCAAGTGGCACAAACTCTCCACAGTACAGCAAAATAATAAAACACTGCAAGTGGCACAAACTCTCCACAGTACAGCTAAATAAGGTTACACTGCAAGTGGCTCGAGCTCTCCACAATACAGGGGGGTGGAAGGAGATATGGGTGACGTGAGAAGTCACCCTGTATCAGGAATGGACAAACCGCAAGTGGCGCAAACTCTCCACAGTACAGTATAGGTATATGAGTTAGACTGCAAGTGGCACAAACTCTCCACAGTACAGCTAAATAAGGTTACACTGCAAGTGGCTCAAGCTCTCCACAATACAGGGGGGTGGAAGGAGATAAAGGTGACGTGAGAAGTCACCCTGTATCAGGAATGGACAAACCGCAAGTGGCGCAAACTCTCCACAATACAGTATAGGTATGTGAGTTAAACTGCAAGTGGCACAAACTCTCCACAGTACAGTAGGATTGGATGAATAGGAAATGCAACAATAAATTAATGTGCTTGATAACGTTGAATATTAAAGAACTTTAAACAAAGTTATTATTAAAAATAATTAGCAAATATACATACCCTATGTGATAAAATATCTTTTAAATTCAAATATCAAATAACAGGCAAAACTGAATTACTCTGTGAGATAGACTCACCTATTTAATTTCTGACATGCACCACAATACACACTATATTTTATATATTTAAATTTATCCGACTCAAGTGAACACTTTAGTTATCTTCTAGCAACTAAAACCCAAATCGTTCTTAAAACCTTTCTTTCCCCTTTCGTGACCTCGAAGGCTACGTGACAATATGATATTTTACTTATCTATTTCAGATAATTGTCGAGAGATGCATTTCTGAAATATTAGGGTGTACCCATGATTTAATTTATTTTACTTGAAACGAAAACTATTTTAAGAATAACAGGGTGAGAAAAAAAAAATGTCTTACACCATTAAAATTAGGTATTGTATCTGGTTCGTGTAAACTGAATTAACACATTTTTATTTTTACCTTTTATACAAATTATAATGAATACAAAAGAATGCACATAGAAAAATGACTGTTTTTATATTGTAAGAGAGCACCTCGTGTCGACTGCATGTTCTGATATCGACTCACTGTCGCCGGCGCACTTGGCTGTCGCTAACCGAGGCTCGGCAAAGTTTTTTAAGGCGTTCGCACAGGGACGGCGTCAACAGTATCAATATATAATTTCATTAATTGATAATTTACAGGAGCATCGTTATTTGGCATTGTGTTATTTTGTAAGGATAGATTATTTACTATATTAATTAATTCCTCAATTTTCGTAAATTGTTAAAACTTCGATAAAATTTGTGTTCTAGTTACCTTAACACTACGTTAAAAATATTATATCCACTAATATTTTAAAACCAAAAAAAATTATAGTGTGAATTTCTATATGGTTTAGTTACTCACACCTGATTCAAAATTTTGCCACAAGAACAGTTGTAATAAATTAAAATAATAAAGGAAGGATAATAGGATGGCTCACCCAATTTCCAAGTCTTCTTTTATAGTGCTGGGACGTATTCTCCGTCTGGACACTCACAAGGAAGTCTTTAAGTCCTTTTTTTTTCGAAAAAACTGTAAGTTCGTTTCACAAAGAATTGAAATTCACGACGGTTCACGTTATGCACACGAAAAACGCCTCGAAACTATCCTACTGACTGCGCCAATTACCGTACTGTATAAGTCGGAAGAGTTTTTAAAAAGGTTTTTATTATTACAATGTTACAATTATGAACTTTACAATTGGTATGACAAAATAAGAATGACCTGAATTACAATGCTCTGCAATTTATAGGCTCGGTAATAATTGCTGACAGTGCACCGAGGCTAATGTAATACCACTCCCTTATGGTGTAATATAGGGTGGAGGTCCTACCATAACTAACTACATAATGTAACTCATATTACACACCGTTGACATACAATTTTTATACGTTTATCATCCATAACATATGACCGCGTTACAAAATAGAATCGATCTTGCTTAGATTGTTGTTACTAGGGCAACTAAAATAAATTGATTTTGACAAATAGTATATTAGGCGTTTGCAGTAATTTTGCAGTTTTCAGTTGAGATTAAATTGTGTTTAACGCGTGTTTCTCATGCATTCCGTCAGTTAAAACGAAATTCCATGCACCCCTCCAGAAATTCGTGCAGCTGTACAAGTAGCATCACTTGAATTACTTCCAGAGAAATCAAGGAAAAATTACAAAATTGTATACAACAGCTTTGTAGACTGGCGACTGAAAAATGGCACCAACTCATTTTCCGAAGACACAAAATGGAAACCGCCAATGAAATTTTGCACAAAATCAATCCAAATTTAAGCAGTATTTCGAATGCCGATTCATGTCAATCCACGTCTGCTGATGGGGCCAGCAATTTTGCTATTAATTATCCGATTACCAATGAAAGCAGCTATATTAATATTGAAACTGCAAGTAAACCTGCAACCATGAATTTTTTTTTTTTTTTCGGGCCGAGATGGGAAACTCATGTTCGAATGGGTCCAGGACCCAAACAGTGTTGGACTCATCCCCAAGGAGATGCCTACCAACCAAACCCACCTCAAACTCGCCGTTACCCCCGCCTCGGAATCACTACCCTAGCATACTTCGAGACAGGCGGCGGTCCCTCGCACACTCTCCGCTCACACTGTCATCTTCTCCCTCCTATCACTCCTGCCTCTCATGCCATATCGAGTCCTTCTCTCCCCCTTACCATGCTCTCTACTACTCCACTCACCTCCATCCATTCCTCCTCCCCCCTCAACATTATCTCCACCATGTTTTCCCAGTACACCGCCTCCCCTAGTTTCCTCTCCAACTTCTTCAGCACTTCCTCGTTCCTCCAGCATCTAAACACATGTCCCACATCATCCTCCACTTCACACCTCTCGCACACACCAGTCTCTCGTTTCCCAATCTTGTGGAGGTACCCTACTCTCGACCCATGTCCAGTGAGCACTTGTGTCAAGAAGTAGTTCACCCCCCCGAATTTCCGGTCCATCCAATCTCTCCTATTCCCAATCGCTCCTTTTAGCGCGCCCTCATACTCCTCCCACCTTCTCTCCATTTCCTCCTCCATCCATTCCCGTACCTCTTCTTTGGTCGCACCCCTCCAGCGTTTGCTCCTAGCTCTAGCCAACACGTCCAATGGGTAGGACCTTGCCAGCACCGCTGCTGCCAGTCCACCCACTGTCCTGTACCCCTGCACCACCCTCAGCAGTATCCCTCTCTGCACCCGCAGAAGTGGCCTAACCCTCGCATTCACCCCCGCTCTTTCACCCCACACCTCCGCACCGTACAGCATACTCTGCTCTACCGTCCTACCAATAACCCTCCTCTTCCACTCTCCCGGCCCTTTCACATTACACATCAATCTCCCCAGCCATGCTGCCCTCACTTTACCCTTCTCTGCCGCCTTTACCATATGGGTTTTGAAGGATAATTGGCTATCCAACCACACCCCTAGGTATTTCACAGACTCCTCCATGCGAACTATCCTTCCCTTAACCATCACCCCCACTTCCCTTGCCCTGCTCCGTCCCTTCACTAGCAACCCCACCGTCTTCTCTTCCGCCACTTCCAGTCCGCACCGCTCTATCTTCTCCACAATCTTCCTGCACATTCTCTCCGCCTTTCTTTCTATCTCCGCCTCTCCCTTTGCCGTACATACCAGACACACATCATCCGCATACACCGTAATCTCACATCCCTCTTCACATACTATCCCACAAACCTCATCAAACACACACTTCCAGAGCGTCGGTCCAAGAACCGAGCCCTGAGGCACTCCAGCCTCCATCTCATATCTCCTCCCTCTGGAGTCTACAAGCACACGCCCCGTCAGGTAGTCATCCACCAGGTTAACCAACCCCTGCTCCACTCCAAGCCGCAGCAACGCGCTCAACACTGCCCGTTTGCTGACACTGTTGAACGCGTTCCCGACGTCGAAGAACACGAGTAGGGCCAATTTCTTCTTCCTCCAGCTGCCCTCCCTAGCTCTTTCCACCAAACCCATCACCTTGCTCAGTGCCGAGATGCAAGATTTCCCCTTCGTGAACCCATGCTGGTTTACCATAAAACCCCCATTCCTACCAACTTCCTCCTCAATCCTATCCCTTATTATCCCCTCCATCAATTTACCCATACCACACAGCAGGCTGATAGGCCTATAGTCCCCCGCCCGCTTCCCCTCTCTACCCGCCTTCTTCATCAGTATCACCCTGGCTACCTTCCATCCTTCCGGGAACTCCTCCTCCCTCAGCACCCTGTTGAATAGTTCCCAGAAGTACTCCCTATTGTCATCCAACAGCCTCTTCACCATATCACCCCTCAGGCCATCTATCCCTGGGGCTTTTCTCACTTTAATATTTCTCCCCCAATCTTCTACCTCCCACTTCTCTACCGGCCTTATCCCCCTCATTTTCACTACCCCCCTTGTATCTTGGATTTCCTGAATTCTGCCACCCACTCCTCCTTCTCCCCCTTTGAACAATTTCTCTATGATCTCCTTCTCCCAATCCTCCTCTAGAACCTCGTTTCTATTTCCACCCATCCTCTTCACCGCTATCTCATACGCCTTTCCCCATGGATTGTTTTCCAATTCCCCCAGTAACTCTTCCCACTTCCCTCTTTTTTCCCTCTCCACTCTACGCTCCAGTTCCTTCTTCTTCTCTTTATATCTCCCTCTTCCCTCTATCCTTCCTCTTCCTCTCAGCATCCGTCTTCGTTCTTTCTTACACTCCCTCCACAGCTCCTCTATTTCCTCATTCCACCAGTAATTGGCCCTCCGCTCACGCCTATTGCCCCTCTTTCCCTCTCTTTTGCAGCCCTGTATCACATTGTACAATTCATCTGCATCATGTCCAAGTCCCCTTCCTATCTCTTCTCTTACTTTCTTCCTCATTCTCTCTGCCTCGGCTTTCGTCCACTTCCATTCCCACTCTTCCACTAAATCCTTTCTCTCTTTCCTTATATCCGTCTCCACATACCTATGTAAGCTCAAGCTTTCCTCATCCTCCAGCACCCCCCAACTAAACACTCTTTCCCACAGCCATTCATCACATGCTGTTATATCAATGAATGATGAACCCCCGTCACCCCTCACGAAGGTGGGCAGTAGTCCATCATTCAGCACCACCAACCCGTTGGATGTTAACACTTCCTCAAGGATCTCCCCTCTCCTGTCCGTTTTCTTCCCCCCCCATATAGTATTCTTCGCATTGAAGTCCCCTGCCACCATTCTCCTTATGATCCTCCTTTTTCCTTTTGACACCCTCAGATCGTCCTCTAATCCATGCTCCTCTCATATTCTTCCAGGCTGACATTTGGGCTTATATACACACTATACACCACCATGTCTCCCATTCGCACTACCACCCATCCATTTCCCTTCCTCACTTCATCCGCCCTTAATCCATCCCCCACCACTCTTATTCCTGCTTCTCCTGTATCGTCCATAATCCATCCCTGCTTCCCCACATATCTAGCATTCACCTCGGATCCACACACTACATCCACTTCCCTCCTAAAAATCACTTCATCCAATATATCATGCGCTATCCTGCATTTCCCTAAATTTATCTGTAACACTCTCCATACATCCCCTACATTCCTCCTTCCCGCGCAATGCTGTCCCCTTCCTCCTATTTGACCAGACTCGTCCCCTCTGAGGGGTCCAGAGGGTCCCTCCCATTTTTTCCTTCACCTTTTCCATCGTCTCCTTCTACTTCTTCCCTTCCCCTACTACATTCTATCTCCCCTGGCCTGTGTCCCCTTTCCCCACATACCCTACAAAGGAAAGCCTGCCGACAGTCTCTCGCCATGTGATCCTCGCTTTTACAAAGCCAACACTTACTCCTCTCCTTGACTACCTTCACCTTACACCCTGTTACTTTATGGCCCTTTATCCCACATCCAAAGCATCTGTCATCCTCTCTACCCTCTATAATATTTACCCTGTTCCACCCCAATCTAATCTCCTTTTTTTTCAAAAAGGCTACCGCTTTTTCCCATTCCGCCCTCACCACCGCCATTTTCATCCCGTTCCTCTCCCTTACCACTTTAATCACCGTTGTCCCTTTCCCAATCAAATTCTCTATTTTTCCCCTCACCTTTTCATCTTCCATCCACGGTTCTATCCCTACCATTTTAATGGTTTTTGTTCCCCTCCCCGCTTCGACCACCCTAGCTCCTGTTACCCTTCCTACCTCCCCCAGAATTCTCACCTCAACCCCCTTCTTTGCCTCTATTACCACCTCCCTATTTCTTGAGACTCTGAGTCTATCCACCCACTCCCCTGTCATCTCCCTCAACCCCTTCTTAATCCTCTCGATCCCCTCCTGATCGACTTCCCCGATATCCTTCAGGATTATCGCCCCATTTCTACCCTCCTTTTCCTTCTCCCCATCTGTATAGATTGTTACCTCCGCCACCTCTCCGCCACCTCTCACCCACGCCACCATCTTCTTCAGCACCTCCACCTCTACCTGCTCAAGCCTGTGGAGTCCAATGCTGTCCCCGCTCCCCACTACCCCAAACAGTCGACTCATCAGCTCAAACACCTTTTTCTCATCCCTACAATCTCCCTCCATCCGACAGATCAACTCCTCCGTCTTCACCCTTACCCCATTCCTTTCCGTAGTGCGTACCTCCTTGACCCACTCCATTTCCTCTCCTTTTCCCCCTAGCATCGGGTACCTATCCCTAAACATCCTCTGTATTCCCTTCTCCATTCCACTCTCTTCCTTGGTCACCCATACCACCTTTACCTTTTCATCCCCTAATATTGGATTTCCCACCTTCACCTCTATTCCCTCCCCCTTTTTACCATCCCAGTCCCTATCTCTAACCTCCAGCCATCCTTCCCAGTCTCTTTGCCCCACCTCCCATCGTGTTTGCATTATCCCGTTGCTATCGTCCTTTCCCCTCAACCTCTCCAATTCCTTGACCCGCCCCTCTGCCGCTGCCTTCTCTTCCTCCAGCCTTTTCACCTTCTCCTCCAGTCGCCTTACCATATCCTTCAATCTCTCTACACTCTCCTTCTCTTCTTCCTCCCAATCCTCCATTTCCTTCTTTCCTTTCTCCTTCAGTTTCCTCTTCTGTTCCTTGTCCTCCAGAGGCGATAACTCCTTTCTCTTTACTCCAGTATCACTCCTCCCTCTCGTCTCCCCCGCCTTATCAGGCGTTCGTTTTACCTTCGTCGACTTACCAAAAATTCCATTTCCTTGCCTTTCTTCATCCATAACCTCCTGTTCTATTTTTCTTTCTTCTTTGTCCATATTCCATCCCACGAGTAGCTAGGGAATTGAATGTCCACCACCACAGAGCCCCGCTTGTGGTGGTAAGGCTGGTTACTCCGGGAGGTCACCAGGTATCCCGGAGGCACCGTTTCTGACTGACTTTCGCGCAGCCATTCATCCATTGCCACGGTAGCTAACAACGTAGATTACGGATTGTTTTATCGAGGTTTACTCCTCTAGGCTTTTTCTCACGGTTGCCTCCGGACGCAGTGGCTTCCGTTGCCTACACTACACCACAACATAGCTGCCTTCCCTATGTCGCTGGTTTTTTATCGAGGTTTACTCCTCTAGATTCCTGGGAATCTAACCTATTAGTCGCCTTTTACGACAGGTGGGCTATCCCCTGGGGGTATTCTTCTGAGCCCGCCCCCAGACGGGTTAACCATGAATTTTAGCAAATGTCAAGTTACAATTAATTTTATAAATAAATAGTTAATAATAAAAATTATTACTTACCTTATGTAGGTACTTACGTTAATGTTAATGTATTTATTGTGAAAATTTGTTTGACAAATCTGCAAAATATTACCTATATTTCTTAATAAAATGAATAGTCGTAGATAAAGCATAGTATTTGACTCGCGTATAATGGCTACATTATACGCTCGTTAAATAATATACTATAGTCATATTTCCGCAACTGCTGGACAGACACTTCCAGGCACAAGCGAAAAAAATGTCTAGATGTGATCTGGGATCTGATAAAGATTTCAGTGCTGTCTGACTATCTGACAGTATGATGATCTTTTGGCCTCTATACCCCCTTTCGATTTTCATATGCAAACATGTGTCGATAGCGTAGATTTCTGCCTAGAATACAGAAGCAAACTTCCCCAGCGTTGCGTGTACATTGCACCTGGGCCTGGCACCTGTTCCTATGTCAGTTTTAGATCCGTCTGGATACTACACCAACGTTCCTTCTTGACTGCATGCTTCCAACCCTTCCCAGTTTAGCTGGATGTGGTTTAGTTGGTTGTCGTTAATTCAGGCCAACATGTTATCACTTCTCATTTCAAGAAGCGAGTTTGTGATAACATCTGTGATTCTGGAATTACTATGGATGCTGGTTCCTTCGTGCCAATTCCCATTGCATTCACAAACAGGAAATACTATAAAGTTTTGATAGCTCCAGTTCGGCTTTCTTCTGATCTGTTTTTGGTTACCAAACTAAGGATCCAAGTCTCAACTCAGTTGTGTACAGCCATTTTCCCTTTATTGGTTTTGTCATGTAGGTGTGAATTCCAGCTTAGGTTTGAGTCCAGAATTATGCCCAGATACTTGACCTCCTGGCTAAGACACAGCTGCACGTTGAAGAGTTGTGGTCGAACGCCCCTTCTATATCAAGAAATGTTCCGAGAGCTATTTCTTGATATCCTAGGGCAGCCTCAATTTTCGACACCAGTTGGTAGGCTGTTTCACAGGATTTTCCTGATTGATAGGCATGTTGGTTATAATTTAGTGGCCTATCAATGAGAAAGTTTCCCATAAAATGCCTATCAATAAGTATTCCATTATCTTCAACATGGAAGAAGACAGAATTATTGGCCTGAATGACTTTGCCTGGGAATAATCCTTACCTGGTTTGGGAATATAGACGATTCGGGCTCTTTTCCAAGCAGTTGGAATGTATCAAGTTGCTACTAAGAAAGTACTGGAGATATATTTATTTGCCCCTGCTGCAGATGCGCTGGGATTATGCCATCCGGTTCAGGAGCTTTGTATGGCTCAACCGATTTAATAGCCCAGTTCAATTTGCTCTGGGTTATCACTCCAATCCTCGCACGAGCCAGGGGAGTTGGAGGCCTGACGGATAGCTCCTTTCCTATCCTCCAGGACTCCCTTTTTGCCTTCCTGATCTGTTTGTTGTAAGCAGTCAGAGTGGAATGATATTCTTCCCACTCTCCTCTGCTTTTCGCAATGATAAGCAGTTTGTGAGTTCTCGATTTTAGTTTGGCAACCTCCTTGTTTCACCAGGTTAATTTATTCCTGGAGGAACGGGTTACCTTAGAGCAGTTGTTGTGATAAGAGATTTGGATGGCCTCGCGAAGTTTTTCGGAGGCAAGCTCTATATCATCACTCTTTTTTATTCTATTTTTGACATTCCCTAGTAGGTGTTCAAGGTCATTTCTGTATATCCCCCAGTTCTTGCTTCTCGGATCATGGTACCTCACTGCAGGTTTCTGCATTTCGGAGATTTCCATACTTCAAAACTAACTGTTGCATTTGCTAGTAATATTTCATTAAACGTTACAAGGTACTCCTGTCAGATCAATAATCAAAAAATTGTCAATTAGGTTTCACCTTCCTCGAGCTGTTGATGTTCCCATGATAACTTGAAAAAACGCATTTAAACAAGCATTCGTGCTTCAAATAGGTGAAATGGGGCACAAATAAAAAAAAACTAAAGGCTATTTGAATTCAATTCATTTTTCTCCTGTTACAAATATCTTGTGTTTATAGTTAAGAAAATAATTTGGGTAAATGAAATTTTCTCACCGTTGGCTATTGAACTATAAATTACATGAATAACTGTTTAGTCCACTAATAAACCATGTGGCAGGTGCGATTTTTCAATTTTTTCATGTAAAAATACTAAAACTGTGATACAAAATAATAATTATCGTTACACTTGGCAGGAAAACATAAACAAGACGGAATTGTAGTAGCTTACATAATACGTGTGCCTTCAGCTGCCTGCCTTGGTGTTTCAATGTTAAATTTATTTAAAACATCACACTTAATTTTTCAACTCCACACCTCCTATACCTACACCGTGTAGGTACCAAGTTATCGTTTACAGGCAATATCTCGCTTTATGTAAAAGATAATACAATACAGTAAAAACTGTTGTGAATGGAAACGAAATTCCTTCCTTATGACGTATCAGAAACTTTATTTCACTTAACAGTCCTTTGGCAGCCACCCCTCACTTTCTACCTTTAAATGGTACACCCTGTATATTTTCGTTTAAAATTGCTTGTCACTTTATTTGGAATACAGCGAATAGTAGGTACCCAGGGTGTTGTAGTTGATCGACGAATCAAATTTTTATACTATTGAATTCAACATAGAGATACTACAGATAGATGCAACAAGCCATAAGCCGCTGTGTAAGTGCGAATGTCCGTTTGAACTCCGTTGAGAGAGAAAAAGACAAACGACAGAGGTTTTTCTGTCTTTGTCTCTCGTCTACAGCATGCGTGCCATTAGAGAAAGACAGCCTGAACCACTGATTTTCTATCTCTCTCTTATATGCTGACGGGTTCCGAGCTGGATTGTTGCCTCTATCTGTAGTATCTCTGTGGAATTCAAAATTATTAATCATGTTATAAGTACAATGCCATTTACATTCAGTCCAGACGAGTACATTGATATGCTATTGGTTTATGGTGAATTCAGGAGAATATGGTGATAAACAGGAGAATATGGTGAATACAGGAGAAAGGCTTGACGAGAGGCCCGTTTATACCAAGAACATTTTCCAGAACGTCTTCAGATATCATACATGGTGTTTCCTAAATTGGAACGGAAGATGCGCAGCGGTTCGTTCCCAAATAAAAACCGTGCACCGCACCGATATCCAGTGAGAACTGATCATAATGTAATTAATGTACTTGCGTATGTTGGTATCAATCCTAATACTTCTCTTAGAACTGTGAATAAGCAAGAGCAAAACACAAATATCACCAATTTGAACTACATTTAGTTGAATGACTGATTTCGACAGAAGATTAGAATTCATATCTCCAATCGATGTTATGATTTCCGACAATCCGTTACTATTAAATCAAATATTTTGGAGTGATGAAAGCCGCTTCCACAACAATGGTGTAGTTAATACACACAATGCCCATTATTGGTCGAACGAAAATCCTCACTGGGTTCGTTCAACTCGTTTACAAACAGTTTGGGGTATAAATGCATGGCGTGGGTTATTCAATTGTCAATTGATTGGGCCATACTTTTACGAGAGTACATTGACTGGACACGGGTATTTTAGATTTTCTTGAAATCAAATAACGTGAATTTGTGGAAAACATTCCTTTGGCAGAGCGAAATACAATCATCCGGCAATAGGACTGTTAGTATATGTCCTTCAAACTAACTTTTATTTTATTGATAGCTCTCAGCATTTCTCTACGACTAGATCATATATGTAGGAATCAATCAATTTTGATAAATTGTCAGATAAATTAAGAAATAAAAGCTGCTTATAATTTGAAGTTGTTATTTGCAAACACAACAGATTGGCGACGAGGATTCGAAAGAACTACATATTCATTATAGATTAACCATGCCAAATAAAAGAAATCGGAGAAGTAGAAACCTACAAGATACTCAAGCTTCAGACTCAGGTTCAAGTAATACAACTACAGTAATTCAAAATACATTTACAATTGAACCTTATGATGCTACAAAGTCACAATGGACTCGATGGGTACAACGATTCAATGGCGCTTGTGAAATTTATGGAATCGTTGAAACTAGTAAGGTCTCTTATTTTTTACATTTTATGGGCTCAGAAACATACGACATACTTTGCGACAAACTAACACCACAAGATCCAAAATCAAAGGATTTTCAAGAATTGGTACAAACTCTCCAAGATTACTTCAATCCTACTCCACTGGAAATTGCAGAAATTTTCCGACTACATCAACGGAAACAACAGGAGGGTGAATCTATACAACAGTACATCACAGCTTTACAGAAAATATCAATTTCTTGCAATTTTGGCGATTATTTGAAGAAAGCATTACGCAATCAATTTGTTTGGGGCCTACGTAATGATAAAATTCAAAGTCGTTTATTAGAAAAGAAAGAATTGACATTAGATAAAGCTGTAGGTATGGAACTCTCCGCAAAAGACACTGCTGAATTACATACTAATAAAAATTTAAATCAAATCAGCTTTAAATCTAAAATAAACATACCTATAGGTATTTCAAATAAAAGTTCAAATTTTTCAAAATTCTGTTTTCGATGCGGCGATCAAAAGCATTTAGCTACAGGTTGTACTAATAAAGATAATTTAATTTGTACTTTTTGTAGCAGGAAAGGTCACCTTCAGAACGTGTGTAGGAAGAAATCTTCAAATACTTATCAAATTGATTTTCACAATAATGAAAAACCAGCTGAGGAGATAATAGCAATTGAATCTCATAAAAATATTTACAGAAAAATTTTTTATCAAACCTTGTTTGTTAATGATAAAGAAATCACTTTTGAAGTAGACAGTGTGCAGCACCACTATCAGTTATAAGTAAGCGTGAATTTGATTTACTTTTTCCAAATACTACCATTAGTCAAACGGATCTCAAACTAATTTCCTACTGCAAAATGTCTATTGCAGTTTTAGGGTATTTATCTTGCAAGGTTTCATTTAAGGATAAAAATTTTGATTTAGACTTGTATGTTGTTACAGTTGACAGAGATTCACTGTTGGGTAGAGAATGGATTCGTCAAATGCATTTGGATTTGTTTTCTACTTCTCTTGATCATATTGTTAATTCATCTACGGAATTATTGGTCAAGGAACTAGAGGAAAAATATCCAAGTGTGTTTACTGCCGGGATAGGCAAATTTAAGGGTATGCAGGCTTCAATTTCATTAAAAGAAAATACAAAGCCTATTTTCTGTAAAGCGAGATCAGTTCCTTTTTCTCTAATTCCTAAAGTAGAGAATGAAATTGAAAACTTGCTTTCTCAAGGGATACTTACTAAAGTGGATAGATCTGACTGGGCTACTCCTATAGTTCCTGTAGTAAAAAGTAATGGAAATATTCGAACTTGTGGAGATTTTCGAGTTACACTCAATAATAATATTCAAGTGGATAAACATCCTTTGCCCACAATTGATGGATTATTTAATTCAATGGCAGGTGGAAATAAATTTACTAAACTTGATTTGAGTCAGGCTTACTTACACATTGAAATGCGACCTGAAGATCGTCATTTATTAACATTAAATACGCTTAAAAGTCTGTATACTAGTAATCGCTTGATGTTTGGCATTTCCTCTGCTCCTGCAATTTTTCAGAGAGAAATGGAAAAAGTTTCACAAGGTATACCAGGTGTTTCCGTTTATCTAGACGATATTAAAATAACAGGGGAAAATGATACTATACATTTAGATCGCTTAAATGAGGTTTTAAAAATATTATCAGTACACAACTTACGTATTAATAAAGAAAAGTCTATTTTCTTCGCTGATAGTATTGAGTATTGCGGGTATTTGATAAATTACAAAGGCATTCATAAAATGAAAAGTAAGGTTGAAAGTATTGTGAATGCTCAGAGACCCACTGACAAAACTCAATTGAGATCATTTGTAGGATTAATAAATTACTATGGAAAATTTTAACAGAATTTAAGTACTCTCTTGTATCCCCTTAATAAATTATTACATAAAAACGTGAGATTTATATGGAATCAAGAATGTGAGAATACATTTATTTCAGTAAAGAAACAAATGTTGGCTGATAATTTCTTGGTTCATGTTGATCCAAATTTACCTTTGAGTTTTTTTTTTTTTTTTTTTTTTTTTTTTCGGGCCGAGATGGGAAACTCATGTTCGAATGGGTCCAGGACCCAAACAGTGTTGGACTCATCCCCAAGGAGATGCCTACCAACCAAACCCACCTCAAACTCGCCGTTACCCCCGCCTCGGAATCACTACCCTAGCATACTTCGAGACAGGCGGCGGTCCCTCGCACACTCTCCGCTCACACTGTCATCTTCTCCCTCCTATCACTCCTGCCTCTCATGCCATATCGAGTCCTTCTCTCCCCCTTACCATGCTCTCTACTACTCCACTCACCTCCATCCATTCCTCCTCCCCCCTCAACATTATCTCCACCATGTTTTCCCAGTACACCGCCTCCCCTAGTTTCCTCTCCAACTTCTTCAGCACTTCCTCGTTCCTCCAGCATCTAAACACATGCCCCACATCATCCTCCACTTCACACCTCTCGCACACACCAGTCTCTCGTTTCCCAATCTTGTGGAGGTACCCTACTCTCGACCCATGTCCAGTGAGCACTTGTGTCAAGAAGTAGTTCACCTCCCCGAATTTCCGGTCAATCCAATCTCTCCTATTCCCAATCGCTCCTTTTAGCGCGCCCTCATACTCCTCCCACCTCTCCGTTTCCTCCTCCATCCATTCCCGTACCTCTTCATTGGTCGCACCCCTCCAGCGTTTGCTCCTAGCTCAAGCCAACACGTCCAATGGGTAGGACCTTGCCAGCACCGCTGCTGCCAGTCCACCCACTGTCCTGTACCCCTGCACCACCCTCAGCAGTATCCCTCTCTGCACCCGCAGAAGTGACCTAACCCTCGCATTCACCCCCGCTCTTTCACCCCACACCTCCGCACCGTACAGCATACTCTGCTCTACCGTCCTACCAATTACCCTCCTCTTCCACTCTCCCGGCCCTTTCACATTACACATCAATCTCCCCAGCCATGCTGCCCTCACTTTACCCTTCTCTGCCGCCTTTACCATATGGGTTTTGAAGGATAATTGGCTATCCAACCACACCCCTAGGTATTTCACAGACTCCTCCATGCGAATTATCCTTCCCTTAACCATCACCCCCACTTCCCTTGCCCTGCTCCGTCCCTTCACTAGCAACCCCACCGTCTTCTCTTCCGCCACTTCCAGTCCGCACCGCTCTATCTTCTCCACAATCTTCCTGCACATTCTCTCCGCCTTTCTTTCTATCTCCGCCTCTCCCTTTGCCGTACATACCAGACACACATCATCCGCATACACCGTAATCTCACATCCCTCTTCACTCTTCACAAGCCTCAGCAACGCGCTCAACACTGCCCGTTTGCTGACACTGTTGAACGCGTTCCCGACGTCGAAGAACACGAGTAGGGCCAATTTCTTCTTCCTCCAGCTGCCCTCCCTAGCTCTTTCCACCAAACCCATCACCTTGCTCAGTGCCGAGATGCAAGATTTCCACTTCGTGAACCCATGCTGGTTTACCCTAAAACCCCCATTCCTACCAACTTCCTCCTCAATCCTATCTCTTATTATCCCCTCCATCAATTTACCCATACCACACAGCAGGCTGATAGGCCTATAGTCCCCCGCCCGCTTCCCCTCTCTACCCGCCTTCTTCATCAGTATCACCCTGGCTACCTTCCATCCTTCCGGGAACTCCTCCTCCCTCAGCACCCTGTTGAATAGTTCCCAGAAGTACTCCCTATTGTCATCCAACAGCCTCTTCACCATATCACCCCTCAGGCCATCTATCCCTGGGGCTTTTCTCACTTTAATATTTCTCCCCCAATCTTCTACCTCCCACTTCTCTACCGGCCTTATCCCCCTCATTTTCACTACCCCCCTTGTATCTTGGATTTCCTGAATTCTGCCACCCACTCCTCCTTCTCCCCCTCTGAACAATTTCTCTATAATCTCCTTCTCCCAATCCTCCTCTAGAACCTCGTTTCTATTTCCACCCATCCTCTTCACCGCTATCTCATATGCCTTTCCCCATGGATTGTTTTCCAATTCCCCCAGTAACTCTTCCCACTTCCCTCTTTTTTCCCTCTCCACTCTACGCTCCAGTTCCTTCTTCTTCTCTTTATATCTCCCTCTTCCCTCTATCCTTCCTCTTCCTCTCAGCATCCGTCTTCGTTCTTTCTTACACTCCCTCCACAGCTCCTCTATTTCCTCATTCCACCAGTAATTGGCCCTCCGCTCACGCCTATTGCCCCTCTTTCCCTCTCTTTTGCAGCCCTGTATCACATTGTACAATTCATCTGCATCATGTCCAAGTCCCCTTCCTATCTCTTCTCTTACTTTCTTCCTCATTCTCTCTGCCTCGGCTTTCGTCCACTTCCATTCCCACTCTTCCACTAAATCCTTTCTCTCTTTCCTTATATCCGTCTCCACATACCTATATAAGCTCAAGCTTTCCTCATCCTCCAGCACCCCCCAACTAAACACTCTTTCCCACAGCCATTCATCACATGCTGTTATATCAATGAATGATGAACCCCCGTCACCCCTCACGAAGGTGGGCAGTAGTCCATCATTCAGCACCACCAACCCGTTGGATGTTAACACTTCCTCAAGGATCTCCCCTCTCCTGTCCGTTTTCTTCCCCCCCCCCATATAGTATTCTTCGCATTGAAGTCCCCTGCCACCATTCTCCTTATGATCCTCCTTTTTCCTTTTGACACCCTCAGATCGTCCTCTAATCCTGTCATGCTCCTCTCATATTCTTCCAGGCTGACATTTGGGCTTATATACACACTATACACCACCATGTCTCCCATTCGCACTACCACCCATCCATTTCCCTTCCTCACTTCATCCGCCCTCAATCCATCCCCCACCACTCTTATTCCTGCTTCTCCTGTATCGTCCATAATCCATCCCTGCTTCCCCACATATCTAGCATTCACCTCGGATCCACACACTACATCCACTTCCCTCCTAAAAATCACTTCATCCAATATATCATGCGCTATCCTGCATTTCCCTAAATTTATCTGTAACACTCTCCATACATCCCCTACATTCCTCCTTCCCGCGCAATGCTGTCCCCTTCCTCCTATTTGACCAGACTCGTCCCCTCTGAGGGGTCCAGAGGGTCCCTCCCATTTTTTCCTTCACCTTTTCCATCGTCTCCTTCTACTTCTTCCCTTCCCCTACTACATTCTATCTCCCCTGGCCTGTGTCCCCTTTCCCCACATACCCTACAAAGGAAAGCCTGCCGACAGTCTCTCGCCATGTGATCCTCGCTCTTACAAAGCCAACACTTACTCCTCTCCTTGACTACCTTCACCTTACACCCTGTTACTTTATGGCCCTTTATCCCACATCCAAAGCATCTGTCATCCTCTCTACCCTCTATAATATTTACCCTGTTCCACCCCAATCTAATCTCCTTTTTTTTCAAAAAGGCTACCGCTTTTTCCCATTCCGCCCTCACCACCGCCATTTTCATCCCGTTCCTCTCCCTTACCACTTTAATCACCGTTGTCCCTTTCCCAATCAAATTCTCTATTTTCCCCCTCACCTTTTCATCTTCCATCCACGGTTCTATCCCTACCATTTTAATGGTTTTTGTTCCCCTCCCCGCTTCGACCACCCTAGCTCCTGTTACCCTCCCTACCTCCCCCAGAATTCCCCTCACCTCAACCCCCTTCTTTGCCTCTATTACCACCTCCCTATTTCTTGAGACTCTGAGTCTATCCACCCACTCCCCTGTCATCTCCCTCAACCCCTTCTTAATCCTCTCGATCCCCTCCTGATCGACTTCCCCGATATCCTTCAGGATTATCGCCCCATTTCTACCCTCCTTTTCCTTCTCCCCATCTGTATAGATTGTTACCTCCGCCACCTCTCACCCACGCCACCATCTTCTTCAGCACCTCCACCTCTACCTGCTCAAGCCTGTGGAGTCCAATGCTGTCCCCGCTCCCCACTACCCCAAACAGTCGACTCATCAGCTCAAACACCTTTTTCTCATCCCTACAATCTCCCTCCATCCGACAGATCAACTCCTCCGTCTTCACCCTTACCCCATTCCTTTCCGTAGTGCGTACCTCCTTGACCCACTCCATTTCCTCTCCTTTTCCGCCTAGCATCGGGTACCTATCCCTAAACATCCTCTGTATTCCCTTCTCCATTCCACTGTCTTCCTTGGTCACCCATACCACCTTTACCTTTTCATCCCCTAATATTGGATTTCCCACCTTCACCTCTATTCCCTCCCCCTTTTTACCATCCCAGTCCCTATCTCTAACCTCCAGCCATCCTTCCCAGTCTCTTTGCCCCACCTCCCATCGTGTTTGCATTATCCCGTTGCTATCGTCCTCCCCCCTCAACCTCTCCAATTCCTTGACCCGCCCCTCTGCCGCTGCCTTCTCTTCCTCCAGCCTTTCCACCTTCTCCTCCAGTCGCCTTACCATATCCTTCAATCTCTCTACACTCTCCTTCTCTTCTTCCTCCCAATCCTCCATTTCCTTCTTTCCTTTCTCCTTCAGTTTCCTCTTCTGTTCCTTGTCCTCCAGAGGCGATACCTCCTTTCTCTTTACTCCAGTATCACTCCTCCCTCTCGTCTCCACCGCCTTATCAGGCGTTCGTTTTACCTTCGTCGACTTACCAAAAATTCCATTTCCTTGCCTTTCTTCATCCATAACCTCCTGTTCTATTTTTCTTTCTTCTTTGTCCATATTCCATCCCACGAGTAGCTAGGGAATTGAATGTCCACCACCACAGAGCCCCGCTTGTGGTGGTAAGGCTGGTTACTCCGGGAGGTCACCAGGTATCCCGGAGGCACCGTTTCTGACTGACTTTCGCGCAGCCATTCATCCATTGCCACGGTAGCTAACAACGTAGATTACGGATTGTTTTATCGAGGTTTACTCCTCTAGGCTTTTTCTCACGGTTGCCTCCGGACGCAGTGGCTTCCGTTGCCTACACTACACCACAACATAGCTGCCTTCCCTATGTCGCTGGTTTTTTATCGAGGTTTACTCCTCTAGATTCCTGGGAATCTAACCTATTAGTCGCCTTTTACGACAGGTGGGCTATCCCCTGGGGGTATTCTTCTGAGCCCGCCCCCAGACGGTTAAAATTTACCTTTAAGTTTGGCTACTGATTCTTCACCATACGGAGTGGGTGTAGTATTATCTCACTTATATCCTGATGGAACTGAGAGACCGATACAATTCGCATCTCAAACTCTCAGTGACACACAGAAAAGATATTCTCAAATTGACCGCGAAGCATACAGTATAATTTTTGGCGTAAAAAAATTCTATCAATATCTATATGGAAATCGATTCACTCTTTATACTGATCATAAACCTTTACTTCAAATTTTTAATCCAACAAAATCTCTACCAGTATTGAGTGCTACGCGTATGCAACATTATGCAATTTATTTACAAGCCTTTCAATATGATATTCGTTATAAAAATACTAAAGATCTCTTTAACGCAGACTTTTTGTCTCGATTACCAATTAAATCTGAATCTCTAACAATTTTCGATGAGCCAGATGTTTTTGAATTGCAACAAATTGATACATTATCTATTTCTTGTTCTCAAATTGCTTATGAAAGTCAAAACGATGTTAATCTTAAATATTTATTAGACGCTCTACAAACTGGTCGAGACATTGCTCGAAAATACAGATTTAATATTCCACAAACAGAGTTTTCATTACAACAAGGTTGTATAATGCGAAGAATTCGAGTTGTAATACCTCATAAATTACAAAATCAAATTTTACAAGAATTGCATGTTTCCCATTTTGGAATAAACAAAATGAAAAACTTAGCACGAAGTTATTGTTGGTGGTCAAATATTGATAAAAGCATTGAAAATATTTGTAAAAACTGTAGGGAGTGTCAACAAATTCAAAACAATCCAACAAAAACACCCGTACATCCATGGGAAAAGACTTCCGAACCATTTGAAAGAGTTCACATTGATTATATGGAGTTTGGGGGTAGGAACTATTTCATATTAATTGATGTATATTCACGTTGGTTAGAGATATATATAACCAAAGATAAATCTAGTTTCGCAACAATACAAGTTTGTAATAAAATATTTTCTACATTTGGAGTACCAAAATATTTAGTTAGTGATAATGCGCAACAATTCGTATCTTATAATTTTCAACATTTTCTTAAATTACATGGTATTAAACATAAATTAATAGCTCCATATCATCCTGCTACTAATGGATTAGTAGAAAGGAGCGTCCAGACCGTAAAAAAATATTTAAAAACTCTTAAATCTCACAGTAAATTATGTGATGCTGAAAATCAATTAAATGAATTTTTATTACAATATCGTAAAATGCCTCATTGTGTCACTCATCAGTCTCCTTCAAGATTAATGTTTAACAGGGAAATAAAATCCAGACTTGATAATATTAGACCCACTTCACATACCGTGCTGGTAACAAATGATACCGATATTAAAGTTCGTAGTTTTCTGCTTAACCAACGCGTCTTGGTTGGAAATTATTCAGGTCAGGAAAAATGGATTTTTGTTTATATCCATAAGATATTAGAAAAGTTACACTACTTAATTAAACTTGATGATGGTAGAATTTGGAAAAGACATGTGGATCAATTGCGAGGTGCATAACTGGTATTACATTATTGTTGTTGTTTTTAAAGTTATATACGTTCTGAATGGTTGACTGGGGAAGGACTGTTAGTATACAGATTCTATATGTCCTTCATACTAACTTTTATTTTATTGATAGCTCTCAGCATTTCTCTACGACTAGATAATATATGTAGGAATCAATCAATTTTGATAGATTGTCAGATAAATTAAGAAATAAAAACTGCTTACAATTTGAAGTTGTTATTTGCAAACACAACAAGGACAGTGCTCTACCTCATAATGTAGGCATTATCTCAATCAGTCTCTTTACAACAGATGGATAGGTACTTACGGACCTATAGCTTGGCCTCTACCCGCTCGCCCGATCTAACGTCACTGGACTTTTTTGTGGGGTTATCTTAAAGAATTAGTATATCAAATACAGCCTGTAAATGTAGATGATATTAAAGAACGCTTCCGTGAAGCATGCCTAACTAATGAGAAAGTGTATCTCTATATGTTTCTGTTAATTTTATTATTATTATAATTATTAAGCAGTTATTTTACATTTTAACTATCATTAATATTGGTTTATTTCATAAATATTTAGTTTTTCATTGGGCGTCGGCCCAGCTTTGTAGTGGAACGCTTCTGATGCGATAATGACAACCAAGCAAGGTCGAGCGAGGTTAGTACTTGGATGGGTGACCACTGGGGAAACACCGTCGTAGAGCCCGTACAGCCTGCAGCGAATCACTTTAGATTACTAGGGTCAGTAGCATATCACAGCTCGCAGGCATTATACCAATGAGCACGAGGTATAATGGAGATATGCCGTCTTTCGGATGAGACGTAAAACCGAGGTCCCGAGTCCATGGATGTTGGGCTCGATAAAGATCCCTACCACTGGTTGGAACACTGGTGGATTCGGCAAAATTTCCGGTTAGGGGTAGAGTGCTCCCGGCGTCGGTGATTAGCCTAAGTTGCGCAGAAATAGACCGACGTTAAATAACCGAATAAAAAAAATAGAATAGTTTTTCATTGCACCGATATCAATTTAATGCGGTAGTTTTCCTTCCTGCTCTAGAAATAACCAAAAAATTTTATACTACCAGGTCGCGTATTTGTAAAATAATATACTTATGCAGCTCAAGCCACGCCCCCAGTCGCAATCAAGTGAATTATACTTGACCACAGTGTGAAGTATGCCCGAAAAACTTCTGTTTAAGCCAACTTAAGGAGAAGGATCAGAAATTAAGGTATTAACAGTGACGAGTAAACCTACCATTATAATTGATGAGGGCATTGAAAATAGTTGTGATAATCAGTGCGAGTTTTCTAAAGAATTCCGTAAGAGGTTGACTGTCACTTTGGAGCGTCGGCCCAGCTCTGTAGTGAAACGCTTCTGATGCGATAATTACAGCCAAGCAAGGTCGAGCGAGGTTAGTACTTGGATGGGTGACCACTGGGGAAACACCGTCGTAGAGCCCGTACAGCCTGCAGTGAAACACCTTAGATTACTAGGGTGAGTAGCATATCACTGGTCGTAGGCATTATACCAATGAGCTCGAGGTATAATGTAGATATGCCGATGCTGGGCTCGATAAAGATCTCTACCACTGGTTGGAACACTAGTGGATTCGGCAAAATTTCCAGTTAGGGTAGAGTGTTCCCGGCGTCGGTGATTAGCCTCAGTTGCAGAAATAGACCGACGTTAAATAAACGAATAAAAAAAAACTGTCACTTTGGGCGTATGCGACCGGCAATGATCGTTACTAAATTGCCACATAGCGTGTCGTATATGCCCTATACAACACCTAAAAATATTTTCATCATTTGTGTGCCAGCTATTGTGTTTTCTCATTGCATAAGACCGCTCTGGCATAGACATTTAAGGTCCTGTTACCAATTTTGAATTCAATCTTTTCAGACCACACATATTTAATTGAAATACTTTGTATACAGTAGGGACATAAAGTCCTTCCCCCGCTGTAGCTTTTAGTGATGAAATTTGGAACGATAATATTGTAAGACCCCATTCTGCATTTTTAACACATCAATGACAGCATTGAATGTCTAAGTGACAGCTGGGCGGGCATTTGGAATATTTTTTTAAATGAAAATGGGGGTAGAGAAATACCTCATTTTGGAGGTATTTTTATGCTCAATACATTCCCCAGATTTGAAAAGTGTCACAGTGTCATATTCCTTATAAAACTACCTTTTCAATGATGTGTCACACTTAGTACTTTCGCTATTCAAATTTTATTGATAATAGTGACAGAGGGTTGGGGAGGGATGTAGCATAGTTGAGGATATCATCGAAAGATGTCCCCCTTGAAATAAAAATCGACCTCTTTTTGCATTTTCTCCAAAAAAAATTTGTCTTCAAGATATGCGATCTGTTTCGTTTTCGGTGCCGCACCCTGTATATCCCCAAAGATAAAAATCTAGGGGCGTGAGGTCTAGCGATCGAGCTGGCCATTCTGTAGAACCTTGACGAACAATCCACCTATCTTGATAATTCTCATCAAGGTAATTTTTGACTTGCCTAAAAAGGTGAGGCGGGGCTCCTTTTGAAACTCGTGTGTATTATGGGCAACAACAGCATCAATAAGGGAAGCAATTGTATTTTGCAACATATTCAGGTATATGGATCCATTAAGATTTTCTTCCAGAAAAATAGGACCTATGATATAATTTCCCAAAATGCCCGCCCACACATTTCTGGGGGAAATGTGTGTGACCCTCCCGGAAAACATGGGGGTTTTCATCCATCACTCCAGTACTTTCAGTTATGAGTATTAACTCTTTCGTTTAATAAAAGATTACTTTCGTCATTAAAACAGATATTCCGCAAATAGTTTTGATTTCCTGTGATTCTTTCTGACATAATCTCGCAAAATTCGAGTCGTCTACAAGGATCATCTTCTGTTAATTCATGGATAATTTTGATTTTGTATGAATGAAATTTATGGCATTTTATAGCTATTAATACACTTCTCTGGTAGTACTCATAAGGTGTATGATAAAAAAAACAGCCTGTATAATATGGTGTCCCAAGACCTATAGGAAAAAAGTCGGGAGCGTATAGGTTGAGCCAAAATAATGTTAGCACTTAAGTCAAACTTTTTAAATACCCTCGGTTCCGGATTATGGGTCATCAATGTTAGAATTTCGAATTAATTTTGAATTTTTCATTTTATCTGTATAAACTTAGTATTTATAGAACGTATGTGTATAGAGGTGTAGTATTGACTTGAAGCCAGGGATGTACCAATTATAAGAAGAGAAGAAAGTCCCTATATTAAAATAACAAAAATTACTTTTCAATATGCTAAGCTAATGAATAGGATTAGGATACGATAGAAAAGCAGTTCCACTGTTTTGATATGTATTATCAAATTACCTTTACTTAGTATCAGATAATAACAATTATTACGCCCTCTAGATTATCCTTTTGAGAAATATTCAACGTATGTGTACGATGTTATCTGGACATTATAAAAAAATCGATTTATTGTGTGATAAGATAGATATTATTTAATGTCATTGTTTTTTTTCACGTTGATTTGATAGCTTATTTTCGCTTTCTATTTTTACTATAGATGATGTGAAGAAAACTTTAATCATTGACATTGGAAGTAAACATGACGTAAATCATCTGATTTATCACGATACTTGAGTGAGTTTTAGAATTTGAATAAAAAGCAACTTTATCCACTCACACTACTAACTGATATTGGAATAATTCATTACTATATCGTAGTATTTATAAACAATTGCTTTAAAGAAATTTACCATGTTTATAATTACAAAAAACGCAACGTTTTTCTTGGTATCTTCGAGTTTGAACGAAAACCTTTTTCATTAATGAGCAGTTTCTAGAAAATTTAATGATAAATGAAATATGCTTTGTTTCAGGTTTCAATATGGACGAGAACGAGGCATTTACTCATTCGATTCTAACAAGTTCCAGATTTTGGGTACAAAAAGTCATGGTTCCTACATTACTATGTCTGGGGCTGATTGGCAATACGATCACAGTAATGGTACTCACAAGGTTAGCATTCTTGGTATGTTTAAATAAACTGAATATATTTTTTAAAGTACTTAAGTTTTTAAAACTGCGTCAACATTTCAAAACAGACCTGTCAATTTCTTATTAAACAAGGACTCTTTTTTCCGCTATTTATGTCTTCGCCGCCTTAGCCAAAAAAATTAATACTACTTTTAACGTTGTTAACAATTTTTAATTTGTTCAATATGAAGTTTAGATTTAGCGACCTATACATCAACTATAGATAATTAACATGACGTGAAATTTTGACATCCCTGGATATTCATTTTTGCTAAACGTTAACCAAAATGAAAACCTCACGGCTAATGAGTCAAAAATAATTTCAAAGCTCACCTTTTTTTAAAGTTGAATTAATTTTTGGCAGTGATTTCGTGAAATGGGACGGAAGTGTGTAACAGGAAGCCAGTGAAGCGCGCGCTATTTGATTTTACCAATGAGCGCGATTGGTGGTAAATTTCGCCGTCAGATGGTAGCAACGAATTTACCGAAAGGTCGGTATTGTCAGCCAACAGTGTATGAATCAGCTGTTCATTTAAGCTACAGTGTTGTGCATAAAGTTTGTTGTTATATGAACTTATTGATATGAGTAAACTATTTTCTGCCATTTATAATGACTCCTCTAACATATTTAGTCAATCTTTCCTTTTCAAATCGCGATTTTCCGGATCACATTAAAACTGGAAAGATTACTCCAATATAAAAAAAAGGTGAAAAGGGCAGTACTTCAAACTATCGACCAATTACTGTCCCTTCAATATTTTCAAAAATATTTGAGTATAGCTACTCGAAGAGACTTAATACCTACATACAGTGTCATAATATTATTGTAAGCAGCCAGCATGGTTTTCAAGAACGTAAGTCAACTAGTAGCGCTATTCATTCATTTTATGAATGCATAACTAATCTATTGGACTCAGGAGAATGTCCTGTTGGTATATCCTGTGATCTCAGTAGAGCATTCGACTGTATTGATCATAACAATTTATTGAAAAAGCTAAAAAATATTGGTATCAGAGGGATATCTTTGAAGTAGATTGAGTCTTATGTATATAACCGCTTACAATATATTAGTATACCTAATTTATCGGATAATTGTATTGGTAAGAGTGAGTCAAGTTATGTGTGCAATAGTATTGGTGTTCCGCAAGGGTCTGTTTTGGGACCAATCTTGTTTTTGCTTTATATAAATGATATTGTAAATATAAGTTCGACCACTCACTTTACATTGTATGCAGATGATACGTCGGTCCCTATTTCGGATAAATCCAATGTCCTTTTAGAAAGTAAATGTAATGCTCTTTTTTCAAGCTTATACAGTTGATTTTGTAAAAATTCACTTCACTTCAATGCAGAAACAACTCAAATAGTTCATTTTCACTATAGGCAAAAGCAAATACAAAAAAATTATATAAAACTTAATATGAATTAATACAGTTTCCTGTAAAATTGTCGTATTTAGTAAAGCGTTTTAACAATAGATGTCGAAGAATAAAAATATATTATTCTACGCTTCACAACTAGTTTTGAAAAATATTTTTCAAAAACAGTGACCGTTCAACGAAGAAGAAACAACAACTTCCCGGGCTACATGCCCCGACAGATATTGAATTACACTTCTAAGTCAAACGGGGTTGGTAAATCTACAAGATTTAAACCAACCATTCTGGTTTGCAACTAGAAGGGATAACACAACTTGTAGACCGGTTTCGGCGTATTGCGCCTCATCAGTACAAGTGACTATAATCAACAACGGTACATATTGTCCAGTTACGGAAATATTTTTGTTGCGAAAATAGCGACATCTCACCTCTAAGTCACAAACCAAAATTCGAATGAGACAACAAACCACGTGGATTTGAAACAAAAATGAATTAATACAGTTTCCTGTAAAATTGTCGTATTTAGTAAAGCGTTTTAACAGTGGATGTCGAAGAATAAAAATATATTATTCTACGCTTCACAACTAGTTTTGAAAAATATTTTTCAAAAACAGTGACCATTCAACGAAGAAGAAACAACTACTTCCCGGGCTACATGCCCCGACAGATATTGAATTACACTTCTAAGTCAAACGGGGTTGGTAAATCTACAAGATTTAAACCAACCACTCTGGTTTGCAACTAGAAGGGATAACACAACTTGTAGACCGGTTTCGGCGTATTTCGCAACAAAAATATTTCCGTAACTGGACAATATGTACCGTTGTTGATTATAGTCACATTTCAGTCCGGGATTAACTCTCGGACGATAACATATACCTTGTACTGATGAGGCGCAATACGCCGAAACCGGTCTACAAGTTGTGTTATCCCTTCTAGTTGCAAACCAGAATAGTTGGTTTAAATCTTGTAGATTTACCAACCCCGTTTGACTTAGAAGTGTAATTCAATATCTGTCGGGGCATGTAGCCCGGGAAGTAGTTGTTTCTTCTTCGTTGACGGTCACTGTTTTTGAAAAATATTTTTCAAAGCTAGTTGTGAAGCGTAGAATAATATATTTTTATTCTTCGACATCTATTGTTAAAACGCTTTACTAAATACGACAATTTTACAGGAAACTGTATTAATTCATTTTTGTTTCAAATCCACGTGGTTTGTTGTCTCGCTCGAATTTTGGTTTGTGACTTAGAGGTGAGATGTCGCTATTTTCGCAACAAAAATATTTCCGTAACTGGACAATATGTACCGTTATTGATTATAGTCACATTTCAGTCCGAGATTAACTCTCGGAAGATAACATATACCTTGTACTGATGAGGCGCAATACGCCGAAACCAGTCTACAAGTTGTGTTATCCCTTCTAGTTGCAAACCAGAATGGTTGGTTTAAATCTTGTAGATTTACCAACCCCGTTTGACTTAGAAGTGTAATTCAATATCTGTCGGGGCATGTAGCCCGGGAAGTAGTTGTTTCTTCTTCGTTGAACGGTCACTGTTTTTGAAAAATATTTTTCAAAGCTAGTTGTGAAGCGTAGAATAATATATTTTTATTCTTCGACATCTATTGTTAAAACGCTTTACTAAATACGACAATTTTACAGGAAACTGTATTAATTCATTTTTGTTTCAAATCCACGTGGTTTGTTGTCTCGCTCGAATTTTGGTTTGTGACTTAGAGGTGAGATGTCGCTATTTTCGCAACAAAAATATTTCCGTAACTGGACAATATGTACCGTTATTGATTATAGTCACATTTCAGTCCGAGATTAACTCTCGGACGATAACATATACCTTGTACTGATGAGGCGCAATACGCCGAAACCAGTCTACAAGTTGTGTTATCCCTTCTAGTTGCAAACCAGAATGGTTGGTTTAAATCTTGTAGATTTACCAACCCCGTTTGACTTAGAAGTGTAATTCAATATCTGTCGGGGCATGTAGCCCGGGAAGTAGTTGTTTCTTCTTCGTTGAACGGTCACTGTTTTTGAAAAATATTTTTCAAAGCTAGTTGTGAAGCGTAGAATAATATATTTTTATTCTTCGACATCTATTGTTAAAACGCTTTACTAAATACGACAATTTTACAGGAAACTGTATTAATTCATTTTTGTTTCAAATCCACGTGGTTTGTTGTCTCGCTCGAATTTTGGTTTGTGACTTAGAGGTGAGATGTCGCTATTTTCGCAACAAAAATATTTCCGTAACTGGACAATATGTACCGTTATTGATTATAGTCACATTTCAGTCCGAGATTAACTCTCGGACGATAACATATACCTTGTACTGATGAGGCGCAATACGCCGAAACCAGTCTACAAGTTGTGTTATCCCTTCTAGTTGCAAACCAGAATGGTTGGTTTAAATCTTGTAGATTTACCAACCCCGTTTGACTTAGAAGTGTAATTCAATATCTGTCGGGGCATGTAGCCCGGGAAGTAGTTGTTTCTTCTTCGTTGAACGGTCACTGTTTTTGAAAAATATTTTTCAAAGCTAGTTGTGAAGCGTAGAATAATATATTTTTATTCTTCGACATCTATTGTTAAAACGCTTTACTAAATACGACAATTTTACAGGAAACTGTATTAATTCATTTTTGTTTCAAATCCACGTGGTTTGTTGTCTCGCTCGAATTTTGGTTTGTGACTTAGAGGTGAGATGTCGCTATTTTCGCAACAAAAATATTTCCGTAACTGGACAATATGTACCGTTGTTGATTATAGTCACATTTCAGTCCGAGATTAACTCTCGGACGATAACATATACATTGTACTGATGAGGCGCAATACGCCGAAACCGGTCTACAAGTTGTGTTATCCCTTCTAGTTGCAAACCAGAATGGTTGGTTTAAATCTTGTAGATTTACCAACCCCGTTTGACTTAGAAGTGTAATTCAATATCTGTCGGGGCATGTAGCCCGGGAAGTAGTTGTTTCTTCTTCGTTGAACGGTAACTGTTTTTGAAAAATATTTTTCAAAACTAGTTGTGAAGCGTAGAATAATATATTTTTATTCTTCGACATCTATTGTTAAAACTTAATAATAAACAAATAGAACACGCTTCTTCAGTGAAATTCTTAGTTTTATTTATTCATGAATTCCTCAATTGGAAAAAACACTGCGATACACTGATCTCAAAACTAAACTCAGTTCATTATCAGTTTAGAAACCTTCGGTCGGTTCTAACAATTAAACAGCTCGTAATGTTATACTATGCTCAAGCGGAATCTCCCTACGGTATGGTTTATGTTTTTGGGAAATTAGTACTAGCTTTAATGATGTCTTCATAGCTCAAAAGAAGATCATTCGTTGTATTGCTGGAATTTCTCGGCGCACTAGCTGCCATGTTTGTTTTAAAAAGTTAGAAATTTTAACATTGTCATGTTTGTATATTTTTGAGTTGTGTGTGTTTTTATTTAGGGGAGATGTGGGTATAGTGGCCACCCGAGGTAAAGTAGCCACAAGTAATTTTTCTTTGTCCTACCAGCGTCACCTGTGCGGTAAAGCGCTAAAATGTCACGGGCGTCATCACAGTAAACTGTAATACAAATACGGAACCATAAGATTTACAGATCAGATGGGATCTGCATAATTGTGCTTTTGCACGAGGTTGATGTAGTGTTGAGGTTGGGTTCAATTAGCTGTACAACAAAATTGATAAGTGTGGGAGTGCTACGTTTTTGCAGAGCCTTAACATATGGTATAAGGTATGTATTCATGTAATATAATTGATGAATATGCGAACTACATTTTGTAGGTTATCACATTTCTCATGAGGTGCAAGATGGGGTAAAGTGGCCACCAAGTGTCCTCTATACCCCATGTAAATTTTGGAGTGGCCACTTTAACCCATCTCATTTTGTATTGAGTGTAAACTTGAAAATTTCTTTTCAGAAAATGCCAAGGAAGTACACAAGAACGTCACACCAAGAATCATGGGATCCTAAAGCCATGGCACAAGCAATCAAAACCGTAAAGGAACAGCATATGGTCTCACTAAAAAAGACGTTAGATCCCTTGCATATCAATTAGCTGAAAAAACGGCTTGAAGCATACTTTCAACAGTCAAACCGAGCTTGCTGGGGAAGACTGGTTAAAGGGGTTTCATGACAGACATCCGGAAATTAGCCTTCGCACACCTGAAGCCACTAGTGCGGCCCAAGCTAGAGCCTTCAATAAGCCCAGCGTTGACAAGTTTTTTGGTCTCTTAGACAATTGCCTTAATCGGTTCCCATACAATGCCATGAGAATTTTTAATGTAGATGTGACGGGGCTTACAACTGTGCAGTCTAAATCAAGTAAAAATTTTGCACGAAAAGGTCGGAAACAAGTAGGTAGTCTCACATCTGCTGAAAGAGGAGTTTTATCAACAATTGTCGTTTGCATGTCTGCTGGTGGTTTATTCATTCCCCCAATGATAATTTTTCCTAGAGTGAGAATCAAGGAAGAGTTAATGGACGGGGCTCCACCTGGGACTGGATTTGCCTGTCATAAATCAGGATGGATGCAGCTGGAAATTTTCACTAAATGGTTTGAACATTTTCTGAAGCATGCGAAGCCTACAGCCGAAGGCCCTTGCTTGTTAATACTAGATGGGCATGTTACGCATACAAAAAACCTAGATTTCATCAATATGACACGTGATAATTTCGTGACTGTCTTCTGTCTACCGCCCCATTGCAGTCACAAACTACAGCCGCTTGATGTGGCATTTATGGGGCCCTTGAATACGTTTTATGTTCAAGAGATTGAAAAATATCTTAAGAATAACCCAGGAAGAACCGTATCACAATTTCAAGTTTGCAAATTGTTTGGTGCTGCATATCTTCGAGCAGCAGTGCCTACAACAGCTATTAATGGGTTAAAACATTGTGGAATTGTTCCGTATAATCCACATGTGTTCAGTGATGCAGATTTTGCTGCGGCTGAAGTTACTGATAGAGATGTTGCAGTTAGGGCAGATCATGCGGAAAACTAAAATTTCAATGATGAAGGCAACAAAGCGAATGATGTAGCACATCCAGTTCCTTCAACTTCTCAAACTAACAAACAACCTGTTGATGAAAGCATAATTAATATGCAAAATAGTGGACCAAGCTGCTCAAGTTTACTCGTCAGTCCAAAAGAGATCGTTCCAATTCCAAATTGTAAAACAGAAACTCAGAGAAATGGTAGAAAAAGAGGTTCAAGCGCAATAATCACAGACAGTCCTTATAAAAATGAGCTAGAAATAGCAAAGGAATCTCAAAAACCAGCAGCAGTTAAGAAACAAGTTTTTGGTAGTAAGAAGGCTAAAAGCAAGGTTGCGACAATGAAATCAAGAATTCCTGTTAAAGATGACACAAGTAGCAGCGACGATGATGCGCAAGAAGATGTAGAGTGCTCAAGCCTCTTCTCAAAATCTAAAAAAGGGGAGGGCTAGATATGCTGCTCAAGATGCAAAAGATGGGCCTATGAAAAATGTGGTGGCTGCGATGAAGACGACGATGTGTTTACATGTGAACTATGTTCTTAAGCTGTATATTTATGTGTAATAAACTAATAAATGCTAAAGTACTGATGAACCACATGTGATGTTGTTTTACAATACATTTTATCATGGTCACTATGCCCCAAAATATGGGCAGCCACTTTGCCGCGCTGTGTGGGGTAAAGTGGCCATTGCACATATTTTGCAAAATAATTTGTAAATAAAAAAAATATTACATTAAGGCTGTAACTTTTTTAATATGACTATAATAATAGTTGAGCTGTATTGGGTACTTGATTTCTTCATCATATTTCATTTCATCATTGTTGCTTATTTAAACTAAATACGCTAATGACGATTATGGTTTCCTCTAATATCAATTTCAGCCAAAGATGGGGCAAAAGTTCTTGGAGTGTCTGTTAATGAGAATTCAAGGCTTTTTTTTAGCTAGTCTCAAATGCGAGATACAATGGAAGTCCAAAGTGTTTTCGACTACTCTTGCACGATTCGGTCGAGTATTATCGTCTAAAAAGAGGAAAGTTTGTTCAATAACAGCATGAATGACATTGTTAATAACTCGTACGTAAATCTGCGCACTCCTGTTTCCGTCAAGCACTAACAATTATTTACACCTATTATAACAAATGCTTCCCCAACCATCAACTGTACCACCTCTAAACAGATGAACCTCCAGCACTGCTCTTCGATTTGTGGGCACAAGAGGAAGAGTCCATAAAGGAACACGCCAACTATCAGAAAATCGTCCATACAATGCAGACCTCCATTTAGCATTCCAACCCACATATTCATTAGCCCATGCCAATCGGTCTCCCAGAAGTTGCCGTGGACGTGAGTTCACCCTATGTGATCTTCCACGTACTGTTTTAATTAAAATCGAAATACCAGAAGCATTCGAAAGAGGATGCTGCATAATCCGACAAGTACTACGGGTATACACAATCAGATAACGACCTTGTGCGTAGATAGCAACCCTTGGTCGTCCATTTCTAGGTATTTCTCTCACATTTTTAGCTGCTTGATATCTACGGAGAAGCCGCAAAATGACACTTTCACTAACTTGAAAAACATCCACAACTTCTCTCTAAAGACGACCTGTGTCAATCATACCAATAGCCCTACTAGCTTCATCCACACGTCTAGGAATTATTCAAAACAAAATTCAATTTTAAGTTAACTCGTGAAAAGTTCGTTGATGTGGCCGTTGATACCACATCAGTTGAAATGACAACAAATTTTATGCTGTCGTAAGAAATAGGATGCCTTCGATTTAGAGGACTGGAATTCTATAGGATGACTGGTTCTCTCGCATAAATAATAACTGTATTTCGTTAACAATTCAATAAACTTTAACGTCGAAAATACATACAGATGGAACGATGAATATAGACAAGCCTTTCAGTATGACATAGTAATTATTAGAACGATCTTACTCTGTCCTTTATGGTTCTCAAGGAACTATTCACTTGAAATATAACTTTGCTTCGGGTTGAATCACTATGCAAACTTTAACTTTATAGAAAAATGCACTTAATATGTAGGAAGCAACGGAAGTAAATTAATTACTATGAAGCTTGACCCATTTGGTCTGAAAATATCGGTTTTATACCGGTAAAGGAGGGGTAGGTCTTAGCTGGGAGACCGGTCGGGTTGGAAAATCAACATCGACTGTTACTAGCTGAGCTAGCCTCGTAAAAACCCAGGGAGATAATGCATTTAGGCGCGAAGCGTGCATTTGGTCGCGGCTACTTCAACTGCCGAAGAATAATAGTAAATATTGCAAGGCGCCGATCAGCCGCCAGGGAAAAGAAAACAAAACGCGATTTTGAACTAAGGTAGAAGTGTTTTGGAGGCAGAACTAAAATATAACTCTACATGAATATACAAAGGAACTAAAATATAAATAAACAAATTGTTGAGCGTGTGGTTTCGACATTCGTTTTTAAAAAAAATTCAAATAATTTAGAATAGTGGAACTTTATTAACGTTAGAAACAATAGATGTTATATTATAATAGTAGCAAGTTAAAAATCTGAAAATGCCTGCTAGCGCCTGGTTTTGTTCAACGTTATCCTCAATTGGGGGAACGCTCTTGATTCAGCAACGTCGGCTATTTTGTGGGAATTATTCTAAATTTTAAATCACAGTTGACTTAATAAAGTGGAAACAATAATTTTTCATGACAATAAAGCTTATCTCTCTCTCAATCTGGCACTGGCACCGTAATAATCTACAAAACTTCTGACTTTTTTTTTGTAACAAAAATTAATTTATGAAGATTCTCATTTCTAATCATATTTTGTATTTTTACATTTAGACGAAGAATGAGAAGCTCTACTAATATATACTTATCTGCACTTGCTGTGGCTGACATAATTCATCTTATATTCGGATTTCTATTGTCATTTGTACATTATGCTAACATTCATGACAGAAAATATGAACTTTACTGGAGATTCTTTGGATTGACACACTGGTTATGTGATGCAGCAAGTAAGTATTTAAATAAGGTTTGTTTAAAAAAAATTAGATAGCTAGTCTTATAAGTGCCTATCCGCTGAAATGGTGACGAATGGGATGATTTATATACACTCTGACGTCACTTTAACTCCCATATTATTTGAAGTACATTATAATATATACAGGATGTCCAGAAACACTCCTGCCAAACAAAAACTTCATGTGATTGTATGTCCATCTAACCTAATTTACCTTTACCAAAAAGCTTTATTTGTTTATATTGTCAAAAGTAGTATTGATGACATTAGAACAAATTTCTTAATCTATCAAGTATTGTTATGATGTATTTATTGATACACAACAATAAATCTGGTAAAGGCCGTCATTGACGGGAAAGTGATTCATTACTCACCTTCACTTCAACGCTAGCTAGTACTTTTCCGGCTAGAAGGATGTGTCACTTTTCCGAAGTATGGATGATTTTAAAAGAAATAAGTTAATACAAACAACTGGTATTTATTTTATCAAATTATAATATAAAGAAAAATATTAAGAACCATAACGAATTTGAATTATTGTAAATATTAATTGTAACATTTGAATTCTCATTACTGTGAACCGTTAATGTAAGTCCATGTTGTTGCTTAACATTGTATTGGGTTTCGCAAGTTGACAAAGAGGGCGACGTTCCCGGATTTTCTGTATGGGATAATATATTTGCAATTTTTACTTGACTATGTAACGAGATCTTCACGTGTCCTTCAGCTACAACCTCCTAATTTTTTTAACTGTAAGGTGTCTCCACCTGTATTTGCTAGCACGTCTACAACAATGTTCCGAGAACCCGTGAGCATTTTCTAATTTTAAAAAAATCCGCTATTTTTTGGGAAAACCTCCAATAGCATTCTGGTCACAAGGCTGATTTGTAATCTTGCCATTCCTTTTTTGTCAAAAAAAAAACGATCGGAACCAATGGTCTTGTGAAGATCATAGTATTGCTTTTTTGCTATTTTTATCCATTCCGATTTTTCAATTGTAAATGTTCGGGAGGTGTAGGTTTTTGTTACAGGAATAACTATCATTATGTTCTATTCTAAAATTTCCAGATCACCCATTTTCATATTTAGGAGTTCATCGCATCTGCAAGCGCCAGATATGCCAATAATTGAAGCGACCTTAAAGTAAAATATACCATTAAAAACATAATTATTGATATTGTAGCAGAACGACCACTATTGGGTTATGCAACCCTATCTACATCACCGCATTCAGCCCACCGTATGAGCCTCCGCCTCTCCGGGTAAGAGGGCGCTACTTAAAATCGCCCGTAAGCCACCGACCGTGATGTAACTTCGTCCTATACATAGTGGTGCGGTGAAACAACGAGTATGAACCAACACGGATTACATCTTTGGTTACATTTCAAATAGTGTTTTATATATTGTGTTATTCTAAGTTGTAATGTTTTATCTTTTGCTTCATTAAATTATAAAATTATTACTACACTGGCGCCCTGACGTAGAGCACGAATTTAATGATTCTAGGTTGCAAGTGAGATTTCCGTTGTTACTTCGACATTTTTTTTTGTCTTGTATAAGCGAAAATCTCACGGTTTTGCAGAGTGGTTTTTCAAACTGGGTTTTCGTCAGTCCGGCTTTTTCCAGTTATTACGATAGGAATATTCGCTGTTGACTTTATCCAGTCTGATTAAAATCATCTCACTGCCTCCCATCATCACCAATTAATCATTCCGCGTCGAAGTAAACCTATTGCTGCAAGCCAAACAACCATGGCGATGTCTCCTGAGCAGTTCCAGCAGATTTTACAAGCCGTAGCCCGTATAAGAACAGAGCCAGATAATCAGAAAAGGGGGAGTTTGAGCAAATGCACAGCCCGATTCGACGGAACACGTTGTCATGAGACAGTCGACAATTTCCTAAACACCATAGAAGTCTATAAGGATATGGAACAAATTACAGACCAAGACGCAATTAAAGGTCTGCCACTATTACTTACTGACACTGCAGCTACTTGGTGGCAAGGCATAAAAGGTGAAGCAACAGACTGGAATAATGCTATTCGATTAATCCGTGCCGCCTTCTCTCCGGCAACTCCTGCATACCAAATTTACCTTGATATCTTCAAGTCCCCTCAAGGATTCTCGACACCTACGGACAAATTTATTTGTCAGAAACGAGCACTTCTTTCCAAACTCCCACAAGGAAGACACTCCGAAGAAACACAGATTGATCTAATCTACGGTCTTATGCACATTACACTTAGGAAAAAGATCCCAAGAGGAGAAATCACGACTTTCACTGACTTGCTGACAAAAGCTTGACAATTTGAGCATCTAGAAATGGAACTCAAGGATACGCCTACTTTACGACGCAAAGAATCAACCGATATGCTACCGGTAAAGAACAACAAAGTAAGATGCACCTTTTGTAATTTTAAAGGGCACAGCATACAAGAATGTCGTAAACGACAAATGCAAGACCAATCTAAAACGCCTACGACACATAAGGAGCCTACACAACCAGCCGCTACCAAATCAGACAAAGGTCAACTTCACTGCTACGGATGTGGCAGAGCTGGATACTTCCGCAGCAATTGTCCCAATTGCACTAATGTCGGCAAAGTTGTAGATGCCCAAGCTGTCCACTTCTATTCAATAAATACGCTTTTAAGATCTACACCTGAAGTCCCAACAGTTCCCGCAAGAATATGTGGTATTAAGGGCCAAGCACATATAGATACGGCATCTAAAACAAGTGTAGCTGGCGCCACTCTCTACAAACTCTTAAAAGCCAAGAATTGTGCATTCAACAGAACCGCAGCTCGTGTTACACTCGCTGATGGACAAAAGCAAACAGAGTTACTGACAACATTCACCACTATAGAGTTAGGCGGTAGAATTCATAATATTAATTTCGTCGTGCTGCCTGACGCCGTGGACAACAGAACCTTATTAGGTATAGATTTCCTAGAAAAAGTTGGCATCGTGTTAGACTTAGAGCAACGATTCTGGTACTACGCAGACCAACCCTTCGAGCGTTTTGAATTCCAACCACAGTACCAAGGGCTAATACTTCAACAGATGCCTCGGAATCGATCAGCAGAATCAGAGAAGCCAAAGGAATCTCTATATAATGAAAACGTACTAGCTAACGTACCAAATCCTAGAGTCCAAGTCAACACCATGAACGTTGATGAGAATGCTGATGCCTCATCTCCATTCTTAGAATTTTTCGCGTCACCCTCATTCATTCATTCATTCATAAATTGGGTTGTGCTCATCAGCCCAGGCACTTGATCTGAATCTTTGTACCATATCCCATGTTATCTACTTCCATTCCAGTAGCTTCGTGTCTTCTATAAAGGTCACTAGTTTGACTGGAGGGATTTTCAGTAGTTGTGATGGTTGTATAACTTCCTCTCCAAAGTGCTTCCGTCTAAGTTCTTGTAAGTCCTCGCAGAAGCAGAGTATGTGAGTAGGTGTTTCATCATCAAGTTCACATTTTCTGCACATAGGTTCACTAACTTTGCCCATATTGTACAGATGTTTCCTCAAGGTGCAGTGTCCAGTCACCAGGTCGGTAACTGTCTTCAAATGTCTCTTACCCAGTTTCAGTAGCCTGGTTGAGAGTTCCTTGTCTACCTTGTTCAGTAAACTCTTTGTATGAAGGTGCCCTCGTGTCACCCTCCATTTGAATTGGTGTTCCCTATCTAGCCAGTTCCCGATTTCCCCTCTTATGCAATCTTTTGTGATTCCACAAAACGGTTCCGGACCTATGAAGTCTCCTTTAGAGCCTTCTTTAGCTAACTGGTCCGCCATTTCATTACCTGCAATACCCTCATGTGCCGGCACCCATATTAGAGACACTTTGTTGTCTCTTGCCAGCCTGTTGAGGGATTCTTTGCAGTTTTTCACCAGTCTAGACCTAGTTGTAGGATTACTGATAGCCTTAAGCGCGTCACCCTTACGGGATGAGTTATGTGAAACTCCAGACCCCAGATCCCCAGACGTTAAAAATAATAATCATACTAGCCTTGTCTATACTAGTAATGCATATGCACCGGAGGACATAGATGAAATTTTCCGTGACAGCCTCCCTTTGACTTACTCGCCACAAAAGAAAAAGCGAAAAAGTCTTGATTTGTTCAGTTTCGATGTCTCCCTGCAACCAAACGAAGCCGCAACGCTATGCCCAACTGAGCGAACACTGTTAAATGCAATGCTACGGGAATTTCCAAATTTATTTGAGGAGCATGGTCCTCCTACCACGTGGGCGGAGCATCCAATTGACACAGGCACTAGTGGTCTAATTTCCAGTGCGCCTTATCGCCTTAATGCCACGAAGCAAACCATTTTACGTGACAAACTCGATGAGATGTTGGCTAATGGAATAATCGAGGAAAGTGAAACCGCGTGGACCTCCCCCGTCGTAATGGTACCAAAGAAATATGGCGATATTAGGGACTGCGTCGATTATCGACGATTAAATTCGATTACGATACCCACTTCTTCGCGTCGATGATTTGTTACACACAGCAAAGAGCAAACCTTATATGACCACTTTGGATCTCAAATCTGGTTACTGGCAAATAAGAATGCATGAGGAAGTTAAAAAGAAAACCGGATTTATCACACCTTTTGGAGTTTACTGCTTCTTGCGTATGCCATTTGGTCTGAGAAATGCTCCGTCAACCTTTCAGAGATTAATGGATAGGTTTAAAATTAGTCTGAGCCATATATCACTTCTGGTATATTTGGATGACTTGGTTATTCGTTCATCTACGTTCGGAGACCACTTGAAGGACTTGGAACAAGTCTTCCGACGTTTACACGAATTCCAACTCCGTATAAATAGAGCGAAATGCCGTTTTGCCTGCTCGACCATTGGATTCTTAGGTCATGTACTGACACCAGATGGGATCACGATGGATCCCAACAAAATCCACACAATTGTGGATCTACCCACGCCTACCCATGTAAAGGATCTCCTAAGACTCATACAAACTTGTTCATGGTATCGCCGATTCATTGCAGATTTTGCCAGCATTGCAAAGCCACTGACAAATCTAACTCGGAAGAATACTCCGTGGAAATGGGGAACAGCTGAGCAAGATGCTTACAACAGATTAAAAAACTGTCTGATAACTGCTCCAATCCTCAAACAAGCAGATGAGAATGAACCTTTCACTATTAAATCCGATGCTAGTAGCTACGCTATTGGTGCAGTTTTGGTCCAGGGGGAGGGAGCAACCGAACACCCCATTGAGTACGCGAGTCGCTTATTAACGAGCGCTGAGAGAAACTATACGACGACGGAACGAGAAGCCTTAGCAATTGTTTGATATATCTCGAAATTTCGAGGCTATATCGAAAATTCCGAAACAATTGTCATTACTGACCACCAGCCGTTGAAGTGGTTATTAGGATTGAAAACGCCTACTGGACGCCTTGCACGATGGGCACTCCAGCTTCAACCTTATAACTTAAAGGTACTTTACTCTCCTGGAAGAACCAATATAGTAGCCGACTTCTTATCTCGACCACCATGTGTTAACCACTTGGATCCTCAACTATGCATCTGCCGAGTAGAAGTTGAGTTGCCCCGCAATAGTGAAAAAGAAATGCGAGATAAACAGCTACTTGACAGCAATCTCAAACAGATAATAGACTCACTTGAACTTCCTACATCTGAGAAAACGCAGAAATGGTTTCAGAGGGGCTATTTTATGAATAAAGGAGTACTATATCGATACGTAGAAGAACAAGATGACGAAAACGCCCGAATTGTGGTACCTGAGGACGAAAAAAAGAATATCCTCCACGCCTACCATGATTCCCCAACTGCTGGACATTACGGCGTCGACAAGACTATCAGCCGTATTTCGAAAAGATATTACTGGATAGGAATGCGGCGTGATATTGCCTATCATATAGCTAAATGTGTATCGTGCCAACGTTACAAAGTCTCCAATCTTAAGCCAGCTGGTTTACTTCAGACAACCGCAACGAACCAGAGATTCGAGGTACTAGCCATGGACCTCTTCGGCCCATTGCCGACCACCGAAGACGGAAAGAGATGGATTTTCATCATCGAAGATGTTGCCAGTCGCTGGGTTGAATTATTCGCTTTGTCCGAAGCTACGGCCGAGACGTGCGCTCATACTCTTTTAGATGAAGTTATCCTGCGATATGGAGTGCCGCGAAGGATCATTAGCGATAACGGGACGCAGTTTATATCGACTATCATGCAGAAGCTCACTTACTGCCTAGCTATCAAGCAAGCATTTGTACCGGTCTATCACCCAGAAGCAAATCCGGTGGAACGCAAAAACCGAGATCTAAAAACGCAACTTGGTATCCTTGTTGGAGATCGCCATCAGGAATGGTCCAAACATTTGGCCACTATTAGATTTGCAATGAATAGCGCTCGGTGTGATAGCACTGGACACACGGCTGCTTACCTAACATTTGGACGTGAATTAAGAACCATACAAGATATTGCCGACGACTTTAGTGCCATTGTACAGTCAGAAAATTTCGTAGCTGAAATAAGTCCCAAGCTGCTCCAGCTTGCGGAAACCCTAAAGATGTCAAAAGAAGCCACAGAGCTGCGCCAAGATCAGAATCAAGCCCGAATCAATCAACATCGACGAAACGACCCTTGTTATAGTCCCGGGGACAAAGTTTGGGTGACCACCCACACTCTTAGTAGCGCTGCTAAAGGTTACTCGTCAAAGTTTGCACCACGGCGGGATGGACCTTACGTTATCCTACGCAAACACGGTCCTACTAGTTACGAGCTTGCTGACCTTGAAAACCCTACTGTACCTTTAGGCGTCCATCATTCATCCACTATTTCTCTGTATCAATGCGATAAGAATCATGAAGTGACCCCCGCGCCTATAAGAGCCATGCGGAGACGTGGACGACCCCGGAAGCCAATTCCAATGATGGCTGAGGAAGCGATAGCACCTACTACCAATCCACTCCCAAGGAAGAAAGGACTACGAGGTAGACCCAGGAAACAATAACCTCAATCGTCCTGCTCGGTGTACTAGCTCCTCATCGAGGCGATCTCGAAGCTAGAGGGGGAGGTTGTAGCAGAACGACCACTATTGGGTTATGCAACCCTATCTACATCACCGCATTCAGCCCACCGTATGAGCCTCCGCCTCTCCGGGTAAGAGGGCGCTACTTAAAATCGCCCGTAAGCCACCGACCGTGATGTAACTTCGTCCTATACATAGTGGTGCGGTGAAACAACGAGTATGAACCAACACGGAATACATCTTTGGTTACATTTCAAATAGTGTTTTATATATTGTGTTATTCTAAGTTGTAATGTTTTATCTTTTGCTTTATTAAATTATAAAATTATTACTACAATATGAATTAAATAGTAGGAACATTACCTTTTGAACAAGATATTCCTCTGGAGCCTTATTAAAGAAGGTACTGTTTACTACTCCAGCCAACAATCCTAGAAAAAGAAGAACTACTTTACCTTCCAAGAAAAAGGTCATTCTTCTTTTTCTCGAGGACGACAACTGACAAGAAATGAAAATAACGACGACAGATAACCTTATACAACCACGTGCAATCAAAATATTCTAAAATTTATGATCATTTGTATTATTCAAAATTATATGAATAAAATCCAGTTCAAGAAAAAACAGGAATCAAATTAATTTCTCTTCAGGTACTGATGTTTTCTTCTGAGAGAACGAACATTGGATTTATCAGGTTGTAACGAGTTATTTTTTTTTTTCTGCTTTTTGCAAGTTTAATTTTTTATTTTTTTTATTTATTCCGTAATATATTTTATTTTACAACTAGGGTGTATATAACTCGTTACTTTACAACCCTTTCGACTACCGCAGTGATTTATTTTTTGCTATTACCGGTCTATATTTTAGTATAAGTCCGAGTTACGCAAATCCAACTTCTACCATACACAATTTATTCATTTCCGATACTTAAATTTTTCAACTGAAAGGACGCCCGGTATATACAACATTTTAATTTAATCGAGAGCCGTCTAGTATACTTACAAGTTTTTGTCGAAACTAGATAAATTTCACGTTTTAATTCCGCCACCGGGACGACGGCCGAAAACTGTAACTGAAATTTTGGATATAAATTGGCTGTCGCGCATCATTCAGGCTCTCAAGAATCAGTTCATTTTTCGGCTCTCGAGATTCTTATTCGCGTTTTGATTCCGGTTCTAAATATTCTCCGTTCAACTTTCTTCCGAAAACCGAAAAACCGTAGTGTGAAAATTGAGTGTATTCCGTATTCCGTTTGTGTGTTCTGCTGTATTTTAAAAGGTAAATCATTTTTACAATTAAACTGTGTAATCTAAACTTTCCGTATCGCCGCTTAGTATTCAATTGTTAAATGTATGGTTTTGAAAATTTTCCGACCGGCTATTTTTTTTTTCTTTTGTTGAACTGAAATTTGTTTTTTTATTTTGTTTCTCTTATCTGGAAATAAAGATTTGTCAACCGTAATTTGATTTCGAATTTTTATTTACTGCGTTTATTATATATTAATTAACTGATATGAATTATTAGTGGATTCTCGAATTATTTTATGCTTTTGGTTGTCAGTAGTTTTAAATTAAATTGATATCCAAGTGGATTAGGTATAATATTTTAAAGTTTATGCTAGTACGAATATTTTTACTCTGTGTGTCGATAGTTGGGTACCGTTTAACTCGTGGGAAAATATTTTTTTTTGGAATAATTGTTACCGGCTTTAGTTAGATTCAAGGGTTAATCAGACTTGGAAGAGGCTTAGCCACAATTTGTTTGATTTCCCGGCAGATCTAACTCGTTCTTAAATTTTTTTTTTTTTTTGAATAATAGTTACCGGCTTTAGTAGATTCAAGGGTTAATCAGACTTGGAAGAGGCTTAGCCACAATTTGTTTGATTTCCCGGCAGATCTAAATCGTTCTTTCCCGTTTCGTAGAATCATTGTCTATATATTTTTTTTCCCCGTCGGAATAATAGTTATCGGTTTCCTTCAGATTCAAGGGTTAATCAGACATGGAAGAGGCTTAGCCACAATTTGTTTGATTTCCCGGCAGATCTAAATCGTTCTTTTCCCGTTTCGTAGAATCATTATTTATATATTTTTTTTCCTCTTATTGTCGGAAAAATAGTTGCCGGTTTCATTTGGATTCAAGGGTTAATCAGACTTGGAAGAGGCCTAGCCACAATTTGTCTGATTACCCGGCAGATCTAAATCGTGCATTAGGGACCCCGTAAAACCCGGTAGATTTGAACCGTATTTGATAACCTGACCGTTAAGTCCGTTAAAATCCCAGATATAGGTAATACATACCTCATTTTATTTTCCCTGTTAATTTGTTTGTCACTAAAGAATTATTCGTAAAATAGACCACAGAGTATTAATAGATTAAAGTTTTGAATTTCTATTATTTTCATTTTTAACCGCAATTTATTGATTGGAGAACCAAGATTTGGCTTTTCCGGATTTTCACTAGTTAGTTAAATTTAATTCAACAAGACCCCTGGAATTTTCCGTAACCTCCATCTGAGGCTATCTGGAACTCTTGACGCTAAGGGTCAAGGGGCCGTGGAGCAAACCACGTTAATAATCTGGCGCCCGAGATTTAAAAACCCGAATTTTGCATCAAGGGTGTCCATAGTGACGTGTTCTTGTGGCAGGAGCCACGTGTAAGAAGGGAGGCACGTTACAAAATGGCGCCCGAGCAGGGACCTGATTGTTGATTACAATAGGATCAGTTTAATACCGTTTTAAATTTTTATTTTTTTTGAAGCGTTTTTTTCGCTTGGACCGGTTAAGTCTGTGTTGACTGTTTGTTTACCGTATTATTAAGAGAGTTGATTATTTGTTAGAGCTGGAACCGTTATTCCGTTTCCGTTATTTTACCGTATTGTTAAAGAGACCTGATTATAGCAGGAACTGAAATACAGCTGTGGATATTTTTTTAGCGTATTGTTGCTGGACCGTTTATACTGTTTTACGGGTTTTTTTTTGCCCATTGTTGATTTGAACAGGGACCGTTATTTCAGTATAATATACTATTTTTTTTTGTATTGCAAATTTCAATAGTGACCGTTTTGCCGGTGCTAGTTTTTCTTTCTTTCCGCCTTTGTTGTTTTTATTTTGGAAGAAGAAGAAGACGTCTGAGCTGGAGTTAATAGGCTAATGTCCAGAAGAAACTCCGAAGATCTTGACTTATCCGTTTTGTTTGAGCAAGAAGAAGCTGAAGAAACCGAATCCGTTCCCCCAGTACCGACTGTACGTTCCGTGGGAGGAATAACCGGCAATCGAGTAAGCTGGGTATACTTACTAAAGAACGAGGGACTTAATACCGAGCTGGTAAAGAGGAATTTATCGGTTGCTGGAACCGTTCCTATCAAACGGAAAAGACTCGTCAACTTTCTGAGAAGCAGAAATATTGCTCCGCGATCCGCCAGAGACCAAGAGGAATATCCGACCGCTATGGCAACTCCACCGATAAATGTACACGATTGGAAGGTGTCTTTTGGAAACCGGGGAGATCCTGCTGCATTCATCGAACGAATGGAAGAAATCTGTACCGCAAGGAATGTCCAGAAAGACAATCTGCTTCCGGTGTTACCCGAATTACTGTCCGGTGAGCCCGCTCTTTGGTACCGGAATAACCGCAGCAGATACTCTACCTGGGTTGAATTTGAAACAGATTTCCGTATTTTCTTCTACCCCGTTAATTACGAAGACGACTTGGAAGCTGAGATAAGCCGTCGTCTGCAGAGAAGAAATGAGTCCGCCGCAACATACATAACCGAGCTACAAACTCTGATGCGACGCCATGGTAAGCTAACTCCCGAACAACAGTTGGCGTGGCTGTACCGCAACCTGTTGCCCGAATACCGTCTGCAAATCCGAAAAGGGGACTTTGACGATTTTTCCTCCTTTTGTCAGGTGGTCAGGGAATATGAGCTCCTCAGGAAGGAACTCCAGTCTATACCCAACCACACTGGACCGAACCGGGGACCAAATCCCCGTCCGCAGTCAATGAGTTCGCCGAGATATGGACCTTCTCACAACACGATGCCTGGGCCATCCAGAGAGCCCATCGCCGGTCCCAGCCAACCGTCACCGACCGATACTCCGCCGCCGCCTGATACTACTCGTCAACCTTCAGGACAATATTCCCGTCAACTCATCTGTTTCCGTTGTGGTGAGTCTGGACATTATAGGAATAACTGTCAACACCCGCCGAAAATATTCTGTTCTCGTTGTCAAAAAGAAGGAGTATTTTCGAGAGACTGTTCCTGCAGGAGGCAGGAAAACTAAATCGAAGCTGTACCGAAGAGAGGCCGACACAGCTTCCGCAAATCTTTGCCTCTCACACCGAACCGCCAGCAGAAATGAACGACCCCCGACCGCACATAGACGTTGAAATAGGAAATCATATGTTTAGAGCATTATTGGATACCGGAGCAGCAAAGTCGTATATTGGTGATCAGGTAGCTAAGACTTTTTCCCAAAGAAAGCAAACTACCTCTCGTCAAGCTGCGAAGGCCCGTCTAGCTAATGGAAATCTAGTCTCCATCACCGACATATATGAGCTGGAATGGAAAATCGAGGGTTCGTTGGAGCATTTCCCTGGTCTAATAACCGACATTGTATTAGGACATGATGTCCTCCGCAAGTATAATTTCCGGCTGGAGTTAGGAACCGGAGAAATATACGTGAATGATGAGTTAGTGAGGCGTTCACAAGTGGCCAGTCCTGTTGGAATATTGGAGGCCGTGAACCGACCTATGAAAGAAGTCAATTCCGCTGTACCGATAATATGTAGAGAAGAAACCACCCACCGTCTTAGGAAAGACCGCCGTTCTGTAAATCAGTCTGTTTCCGAAGTCTCTGCGTCTTCCCTGGAGTTAGGGGTTGACAAGGAGCAAACTAGTTCCGAAGTCTCTGCGTCCTCCCTGGAGTTAGGGGTCGACAAGGAGCAAATTGTTTCCGAAGTCTCTGCGTCTTCCCTGGTGTTAGGGGTTGACAAGGAGCAATCTATTTCCGAAGTCTCTTCGCCCTCCCTGGTTTTAGGGGTTGGCGAGGAGCAATCTGTTTCCGAAGTCTCTGCGTCTTCCCTGGTGTTAGGGGTTGACAAGGAGCAATATGTTACCAAAGTCTCTGCGTCTTCCCTGGTGTTAGGGGTGGACAAGGAGCAATCTGTTTCCGAAGTCTCTGAGTCTTCCCTGGTGTTAGGGGTTGACAAGGAGCAATCTGTTACCGAAGTCTGTTCATCGTCTCTGGTAGAGTTGGGAGATAGTAATACAGCACCGAGAAATCTCCGAGAGCTGAGAAGGTTTTTGGGAGTTGCCTCCTGGTATAGGAGGTTTGTACCATCGTTTTCAGAAAAGGTAGCTCCGTTAACTAAGTTACTCCGTAAATCTCAGCGATGGAAATGGGCTGAAGAACAAGAAGCTGCTTTCTCTAAGATTAAAACCTGTCTGTCAGAAGCACCCGTCTTAAGTTGTCCTGATTTTACCGTACCGTTCACTCTGCAGACCGATGCCTCCGAATATGGTTTGGGAATAGCCCTTACCCAGCGGAAGGATGGTCATGAACACGTGGTAGCGTATGCAAGTCGCACCCTGAGTCCTACCGAGAAAAATTACTCCGTAACCGAAAAAGAATGTCTTGCCATTGTTTGGGGGATTGAAAAGATGCGTCCTTATTTAGAGGGCTACCATTTCACGGTTGTCACCGATCATCAATCTCTTAGATGGCTGCACTCCATATCTAGTCCGTCCGGACGTTTAGCCAGGTGGAGTATTTTTCTACAACAGTATGATTTCGAGATACAGTACCGTAAAGGTGCTCTAAATCGTGTGGCCGATGCTTTGTCCAGAAATCCGCTGCCAATGACCGCCGAGACCGATTCACCGTCTGCACTCTGTTTGACCGATGTAACCGCCGAATGTTCGTGGTACCGGAACAGGAAGGAAGAGGTCCTGAAGGATCCAGAGAAGTTTCCGGACTACTGCATTGAAGAAGACCGTCTATACCGTCATTTCTGGGGTATCAATGATTTCAGAGAGCCAGAAATGTCCGATCCCTGGAAACTGTGTATAGCAAAGCCCGACCGAACCCGGGTGTTGCAAGAAAACCATGATAATCCGAATGCTGGTCATCTGGGAATTGCTAAAACCATCACCCGGACTGCAAAATTGTACTATTGGCCAGGAATGTTCAGGGACATCACCAAGTACGTAAAGAGGTGTCTGCGATGTCAACAGTACAAACCGTCACAGCAAAAACCGCCAGAGACCCATCTGCCACGACAACGAATGGTAGCCGGCAGGTTCATCACCCTGACGGATGATCTCTGTTGGAGATGTGGAATCTCCGGACACCGCCGAGAGAACTGCAGCAGGCCGTCTATTCTGTTTTTTTCCCGATGTGGACAAGTGGGACGGATGTCCCGAGAATGCCCGTGTGATCGACGCGGCCCCCGTACCCGATCGGTGGCAGTACAAGCGCACCTGGTCTCCCGTAGCGACGAACCCCGACGAATGCAGGATGCTTCCAGCCAGTGTAGCATCGAACGACCCCACCCCGCTCTGGAAACAGCCGGACGCTGTTCCAGGTCATACCGAAGACAGGCGTCCCGTGGAAGAGGACCGCCCCATCCACACCAAGCGACCCTACGCCGACGTTCCAGGCTGTGAGACGCTACACCCTGGATCACCGTTTTGTTTTCTCACCTTTTTTATTATTAGGTGTAAGTTGTTGTTTAAAAAAAAATGTAATGTCCGAAAGTTGCACTTTCGCTCATTCATTTTTTTTTACCGAAGTAAAGGGGGTGTGTAACGAGTTATTTTTTTTTCTGCTTTTTGCAAGTTTAATTTTTTTTATTTATTCCGTAATATATTTTATTTTACCACTAGGGTGTATATAACTCGTTACTTTACAACCCTTTCGACTACCGCAGTGATTTATTTTTTGCTATTACCGGTGTATATTTTAGTATAAGTCCGAGTTACGCAAATCCAACTTCTACCATACACAATTTATTCATTTCCGATATTTAAATTTTTCAACTGAAAGGACGCCCGGTATATACAACATTTTAATTTAATCGAGAGCCGTCTAGTATACTTACAAGTTTTTGTCGAAACTAGATAAATTTCACGTTTTAATTCCGCCACCGGGACGACGGCCGAAAACTGTAACTGAAATTTTGGATATAAATTGGCTGTCGCGCATCATTCAGGCTCTCAAGAATCAGTTCATTTTTCGGCTCTCGAGATTCTTATTCGCGTTTTGATTCCGGTTCTAAATATTCTCCGTTCAACTTTCTTCCGAAAACCGAAAAACCGTAGTGTGAAAATTGAGTGTATTCCGTTTGTGTGTTCTGCTGTATTTTAAAAGGTAAATCATTTTTACAATTAAACTGTGTAATCTAAACTTTCCGTATCGCCGCTTAGTATTCAATTGTTAAATGTATGGTTTTGAAAATTTTCCGACCGGCTATTTTTTTTTTCTTTTGTTGAACTGAAATTTGTTTTTTTATTTTGTTTCTCTTATCTGGAAATAAAGATTTGTCAACCGTAATTTGATTTCGAATTTTTATTTACTGCGTTTATTATATATTAATTAACTGATATGAATTATTAGTGGATTCTCGAATTATTTTATGCTTTTGGTTGTCAGTAGTTTTAAATTAAATTGATATCCAAGTGGATTAGGTATAATATTTTAAAGTTTATGCTAGTACGAATATTTTTACTCTGTGTGTCGATAGTTGGGTACCGTTTAACTCGTGGGAAAATATTTTTTTTTGGAATAATTGTTACCGGCTTTAGTTAGATTCAAGGGTTAATCAGACTTGGAAGAGGCTTAGCCACAATTTGTTTGATTTCCCGGCAGATCTAACTCGTTCTTAAATTTTTTTTTTTTTTTTGAATAATAGTTACCGGCTTTAGTAGATTCAAGGGTTAATCAGACTTGGAAGAGGCTTAGCCACAATTTGTTTGATTTCCCGGCAGATCTAAATCGTTCTTTCCCGTTTCGTAGAATCATTGTCTATATATTTTTTTTCCCCGTCGGAATAATAGTTATCGGTTTCCTTCAGATTCAAGGGTTAATCAGACATGGAAGAGGCTTAGCCACAATTTGTTTGATTTCCCGGCAGATCTAAATCGTTCTTTTCCCGTTTCGTAGAATCATTATTTATATATTTTTTTTCCTCTTATTGTCGGAAAAATAGTTGCCGGTTTCATTTGGATTCAAGGGTTAATCAGACTTGGAAGAGGCCTAGCCACAATTTGTCTGATTACCCGGCAGATCTAAATCGTGCATTAGGGACCCCGTAAAACCCGGTAGATTTGAACCGTATTTGATAACCTGGCCGTTAAGTCCGTTAAAATCCCAGATATAGGTAATACATACCTCATTTTATTTTCCCTGTTAATTTGTTTGTCACTAAAGAATTATTCGTAAAATAGACCACAGAGTATTAATAGATTAAAGTTTTGAATTTCTATTATTTTCATTTTTAACCGCAATTTATTGATTGGAGAACCAAGATTTGGCTTTTCCGGATTTTCACTAGTTAGTTAAATTTAATTCAACAAGACCCCTGGAATTTTCCGTAACCTCCATCTGAGGCTATCTGGAACTCTTGACGCTAAGGGTCAAGGGGCCGTGGAGCAAACCACGTTAATAATCTGGCGCCCGAGATTTAAAAACCCGAATTTTGCATCAAGGGTGTCCATAGTGACGTGTTCTTGTGGCAGGAGCCACGTGTAAGAAGGGAGGCACGTTACAAGGTTTATATCCAGCATTCTGCCAAATCAAAAATGCTCGCAAATTGGCATACTGTTTTAGACTGATTTTGCGAAAAATCGATAGTAGGTACTCACCTATTTTGAAGTGTGAAATAGTTGGATTTGCACTCAAGCAGTGAGATCAGCATTTTCTGATCGAGATAAAGAGCAAACTTGAAAAGTAGTGTGGGAAAGAAATATTACTACAAATTTTGACTTGAGTTTAGCGCTACCGTTTAATTTTCGTGCACGCATGCGCATTTCATGATCAGTTTGGCTTGACTTGTCATTTTGAATTTTTAGGTTAGAATAATTAGGAACTAATACTTGTTTTTGTTTATAATGTTTCTTTGTTAAAATAGATCATTGGTTAATTTATCGAGAAGGGCAAGGAAAATCATTGAAGAAGCCATTTTTTCAACACTGTATAGCTTTTTCAATGATTTTCCTCGCCCTTCTCGATAAATTAGAAGGTAAACTGATGGAATGCGCATGCGTTCATGCGGGCTAGAAAATTAAACGGTGGCAGTAGACGCAAGTAAAATTTGGTATATATTTGTGGTTACCACCGATTTTTACGGGCGTTACACTCTACAGCTTACGCTAGAGCTTGTCTGTCATTTGTAACTTGAATAGAGGAGCCCAGTTTAAGGTCAGTGTGACCAACAAAAAGTGGTTTTTATGACAAGAATGACAGTTAAGGTCTACCATTCAAAACATAAGATTTTTGCAGGTTTTTTATTATTACGAACATCTATATTGCTTTATTAAAACAATGAATACACCCCGGAAGCGTAAATCTTAAAATTTAAAATGACGTTTTAGCTGAATTCTCAACGCATCGGTGGCCAATAATTCTAGGAACTTTTGACAACTCACCATTTTATTTCTATCATTTTGTCACTAGTTATGTCAGATGTCAGTGTTATTTGTTGCTGTTGATATTCGTTTATTCGTTTATGTTTATTTTCCATACTTTTGTAGTAGTTCTAGTTAGTTGTATCACCTTATTCTTCTAATTGCCTTTTCCATTGACATCTGACATAACTAGTGACATAATGACAGAAGAGAATTGGTGATTTGCAGAAAGTTCCTAGAATTATTGACCACCGATGCATTGAGAATTCAGCTGAAACGTCATTTTAAATTTTAAGATTTACGCTTCGGGGGTGTATTCATTGGTTTAATAAAGCAATATGGATGTTCGCAATGATAAAAAACCTGCAAAAATCTTATGTTTTGAATGGTAGACATTAACTGTCATTCTTGTCATAAAAAATACTTTTTGTTGGTCACACTGACCTTAGACTGAACTCCTCTATTATTTGTTTTCATTCAAATTTGCAACCTAAAAGTGGTAATTCCAATAATATTATGAGGAAACTAACTGAAATTTTATTATAATTAGCGAGAATACAGATTGTTGATCACTTTCCTTTTCAGTGCGATACATTTAAACTGTTTTTTGTATAAGTGATGATTCAAGTGGCGAAAAAAATCCATCTTTTGGATTTTTCTTTGTAAATTCTGTATAACCCGCAAATTTTTCGACGGATAATCTTCAAAATAGGTGAGTACTATGGATTTCTCGCAAAATCAGTCAAGAGTTCATGTCTCCGTATAGTTCACCGGACCTTAGCTCGCAACATCGAATATCGAGACCATAATGTTGAAGCTTTAATTTCTTCACTCATTTCAAAAAAATATGCAAGCAGTATATCGTTTCTGACGTATATTGCACACCCTCAAAATTTTTTTCTCGTACCTTTCTTTGCTTTTTTCCGGATTTATTCCGTCAACCGCAGACAAAATCAGGCACTATATACTTGTTTGAGCAAAAATATTAAAACTTCGTAACGGAAAGAATATTTTTTGACTCAATTGTCAAAACCAATAAACTGGTAATATTACCTAGCAATAGTTTCATGAAGTTCTTTGTCGAAAAAAATATTGAATTAAAATGAAAATTTTTCTTAAAATTAATGTTTTTATGTATGAAGGGTACTATGTAGATGATTATGCCCTGAGGGTGGCAGTCGAGGCCCGAGGGTTCGTAAGTCGTCCGAGGGTATATATCCATTAGTACCCGTGGTGCATACAAACTTTTATGTCATATCAGTTCTTTGAATAATAATTGAATTGAATTGAATAATAATTTTTTTTTTATTAAATTTGATTTACTAATTTTTTCATTTTTACCCGCGACATTATTATTGTATGCGTTTTTGTTGCTAGGGAGATGAGTTTTAAAATATTTAATGTGTCAAAGTCAAAAATCAAAAATGAAACAATATTTTGAAATTCCCGATGAAATTGAGGCTGAAAAGACGGTTCTGGTAGACTTCGCGACCCTCGGAATTTTATGTCAATTTTAAATTTGTTTGATAGCTTACCTTAAATAAAGCAGGTTAGAACAAAAATTTCGTTGAATCATTCGGAAATTACTTTGAAAATCACGAATTTAGTTAAAAAAATGATACTTTTTTTAACTCTATTTAATGCTATTTTACGATGAATATTTTCACTTTAAACTGTGAAGGTTATTATCTTTAACTAAATGTTAGTCTGTTTCACAAAAAAAAACGGAAGAAAATACTTGAATTTTTAAATTTTCAGAAATATTTTTAAGCATAATTATTTTCACTCGACACTTATAGGTTATAAAATTACACACTAAAATCATATGTCTAAGATACCTCACGTTCACAAATCATGATTGTGGTGTGATCAGGAGATAGTTTTAGCGGCGTTGTCAAATGGTGTTTATTTTCTTTTAGTTGAATTAATTTTGCATTGTAATAGATTACATGAATATATAAAAATATAAAATAATTTGCATTTATAATCATAAAAATTGAAATAATAAACATCCTTAGAATATAATGTTTATCATAGATTGGCTTTATACCTTACATTAAATATAAGAGTTTATAACAAACTTACTGCTGTACCTACCACATAGTTTTTTTCATATAATATTATTACTTTGAAATAAATAAAATGATACTTCGGAGCTTAACCTCTCTAGTTTATTACATTGTTGAGTTTCATTTGGTTAATGTAAGTTAGGTTAGGTTTTGGTTCTAGTTACACTTTGATCTGTGTCAGTTGGTCGGGAAGCGATGATGAATTGAATTATGAAAACTATTGTTATGATTATTATTTGTAAAAGATATGTTATTCCTAATTATGCTAATTTGACAATAATAAATTCCATTATAATTTCACTACAAATATTTGTGACTGTTAGTCGGGTTACAATTGGTTCGACGGGTGGAAGGAAATAAGTGAATCTTGGTATATTCCCTTCCATTATAATTGTTTTTTTCGGAATCTTTTCTATAAATTCTGAATGAACCACACATTTTTTAGTAATAAGATCTAAAACCTTGTCTAAAGTATTTCCAAGCCGTCACGAGTTACGGAAATTAGAACTGGCAACATTGTCCATCCACCGCTCTATCTAAAATTTGTGACCATCTGATATCTAGACATAATTGTCAAAAATTGTCACAATGCCAAAATATTGAAAAAATGGTTAATAATTGACAAATATCTTCAAAAATTTGGAAAAATGGTCGATAATTGTGAAAAACTGTAAAAAATGGTCAATATTTTCAAAAATTTTGAAAAAATGGTCAATATTTTCAAAAATTTTGAAAAAATGGTCAATTGTCAAATTTTTTGAAAAAATGGTCAATTGTCAAATTTTTTGAAAAAATGGTCAATTGTCAAATTTTTTTAAAAAATGGTCAATTGTCACATTTTTTGAAAAATGGTTACATTTTTTGAAAAACTATCAAAAATGGTCAATAATTGTCAAAGTCGGTCAATATTTGTCAAAAATTTTGAAAAATGGCCAAAATTTTCGAAAACTGATCAAAAATGGTGAAAAATTGTCAAATTTTTTGTAAAATGGTCGATAATTATAAAAAAGTGTCAAAAATGGTCAATAATTGTTAAAAATAGTAGAAATTTTTGAAAAATGCTTAAAATTTTTGATAATTTGAAAAAAATGGCCAATAATTGTCAGAACCTGTCAAAATGCTCAAAAATTGTGAAAAAGGTCAAAAATAGTTAAAATTTTGAAAAATGGTCTAAAATGGTCTAAAATGGTCAATAATTGTCAAAGTCGATAAATAATTGTAAAAAATTTTGAAAAATGGCCAAAATTTTTGAAAAATGGTCAAAAATTGTCAAATTTTTTGTAACATGGTCGATAATTATAAAAAACTGTCAAAAATGGTCAATAATTGTTAAAAATAGTAGAAATTTTTGAAAAATGCTAAAAATTTTTGAAAAATTGTAAAAAATGGTCAATAATTGTCAGAACCTGTCAAAAATGCTCAAAAATTGTGAAAAAGGCCAAAAATAGTTAAAATTTGGAAAAATAGTCTAAAATGGTCAACATTTTTGAAAAATTGTCAAAAATGATTAATCATTGTCAATAATGGTCAGTAATTGTTAAAATTTGAAAAAATTGTCGGAAATTTTGAAAAAGTGGTCAATAATTGTCAAAAACTGTCAAAATTTTGAAAAAATGGTCAAAAATTGTTAAAATTTTGAAAAAATGGTCAATAATTATAAAAGACTGTTAAAAACGGTCAATAATTGTTTAAAATTGTCGAAATTTTTGAAAAATTGTTAGAAACTGTCAAAAATGGTCAATGATTGTTAAAATTTTTAAAAATGGTTAAAAATTGTCAAAATTTTGAAAAAATGGTCAATAATTACAAAAAACTGTCAAAAATGGTCAATAATTGTCAAAAATTGTCAAAATTTTTGAAAAATTGTCAAAAATGATCAATTTTCCCGCCTTTTCACCTGTTCCAGGCAGTTTTCGACTTTTCGACGACATTTAGATGACAGTTCTAAATGATTCTACATGTATGTCTTCTTCTTTTTCTCCATGGATCTCTACATATCCTCAGTACAGGTCCGACGTAACATTGCTCCCAATTTCTAGTTATTATATAATCTGACTGCTGCTAAGACCGGTGCTGATTTTTTTCTAGTTTTATTGTATCAGTTGATAAGATGAAAGTGGTGTTACATTTAACCAAAATATCAGGCAAATCGAACTCACACATTCAAAATTTTTTACAAAAAAAAATTTCAATCAAAATTCACATTTCGCCCCGAATATTAATGGGAGCAGGCACTTTCCAATGATCAGTTGATGTTGCCCATACAAATAAGAGTATGTATAGTTTCTCATGACTCACCCCGTGTCAGTTCTTATTTCTGCCCAATACTCCAAAGGGTCCAATTTTTAGGTGATTTTTTTATTTTAGGTGCAGCTTCAGCTTGGTTGGCAGTTTCGTTTACTGTAGAAAGATACATAGCTGTATGCCATCCAGTCAAAGGCAAACTATTATGTACGGAGCGAAGGGCTAAAAGCGTTATTGTCATTGTATATATATTTTGTATTTTGACAACAATTTCGACAACATTCGAATATCAACTTACATTCAAAGACATGTGTATCAAGGAATGTCCAATTAAAGAATTTAATGAGAGTCGTGTGGAATTTGATGATGTCAGTAATGTGACATATTTACAGCCTGCAAGTTTGGATTTGAGTGCTACTTCCATCTTAGAACAAAGTGACTCGAGTGAATATGAAAAATATATTAAAAGACAATTAAAGAAAATGTTAGCGAATTGCACAAATCATCCGCATATAATATTTATGCCCGTGTACCCACAAGTTTCAAATTCATCCAACGAGATACAAAAGAATATTAAGTTTTTAGAAATGCAAATTGGACATTTATTCGAAGATGAAGAGTTAGACGTTGGTCAAAATAAAACCAGTCAAGAGGATTTTAAGATTAATCCAAAAAAAACTTATTGCTGCGAAGAAAGCTTAAAAATTAACGTAGAAGATACTGAGTTAGCAAAAAGTGAAACTTACAAAGATTTTATTTATTGGTACAGTGCGCTGTTTTTTGCTATATTTCCATTAATATTAATAGCCACGTTTAATTGCTTTTTAATAAGAACTGTTTATTTATCCCAGAAGATCAGAAGAGTTATGACGAATTCACAGGTATGTTTTCATTTAATTGCTTAAAAATGTTAAGCTTTATATTGTAAATAACCAGAACCGATCTTGGGGTGTTTATACTTCCTGGTGCATAGACCTAATGTGCCGCTCCTCTAGAGAATTTTGTATATTTTGACTAATACTTAAGGTCGGAACACACTTATCAGCACCTCATAGGAACAGCGACTGACCATCACCATCAGATTTTATTTCTTATGTGTATTTAAATGTAAGCGCGCATACCTAACAACATCAGTACAACACCGACAAGGCACGTCAATGCCTCAACCACAACACATTTCTCAGAGAGAATATCTTGCGGAACGCGCGCTTGTGGTATGCTGATACAATATCTCTGACAATATAATGTGAAGCCTACAGTCGAGTATCGCGGCGGTGCTGATCCCGTGTCGATGCGTTAAGTGAGCCCATACACAACCGTCGAGTTGACCACTTGACGGTGCTGTGACGATGCTTGTCAGGTGCTGTGCTGATAAGTGTGTTTCGACAACTTTGACACTATAAACTCATATTTCCTGTATAAGTAAAAAGTAAAAGAATGATAATATTGCAAATAGGTTATAATGTCACTAAATACTTCAACAAAATAATGAACAAAGAAAAATATAACCTTAGAATTGAGAATGGCATTTTATAACAACAGTCTACGCAAAAAAATTATAATTTAATAGAGCGTTTCCAAGTAATGTGCCATGTTGTCTTAAACAGCTGATCTCGGACAACCTCCACAAAGAAGCTTGTATGGAAATAAGATTTTTTGCTGATTTAAATATAAATCGAGAACAAAAGTTGGATACTATAATAATTTAAAAGTGTAAAAAGGCAATTTTTAGGAGTGTTATCGTGTTGTATTATTCGGTTTGAGGTTATATTAGAATTTAGTGTGAAGGTTGTTAGGTGACAGAAACTTGTCCCGATGACGTACTTAGAAAAGGTCAATGGGGGACTTTGGTCCAAGTTGCCAACCCAAAATTTTTTATATTTTCCTGCCATTGGGGAAGTGTAATTTCAGAACGAATTTGTCATGTGAAGGCTCGTATTATTTGTAAATATCCGTAAACAGAGCCTCGGCTCTTTAAATTTGGTAATTTGATGCAAATAACGATATGTGTAAAGGTCATGTCTGATTGGCTGAATATTGTGTTGGAGCACCTGATTTCATGTCAATAATGTCAATTGCAACCAATGACTGAATATAAGAGAGGACCGATAAAAACTGCTACTAGCGTGTTATCGGGTGGCACCACGAGTGTATTTCCAGTTGCATATCAATAAGTCCTGGTTGTCTTTTCACTGAGGCTCTTACGGCCGTTTGCACCAGTTTCACTTAGGGTAACCTTAAAGTTAGGACATACTTAAGTGTAAGAATTTGTTTGCACGGGTCTATCTTATGGCCTAAGCTTCACCTTAAGCTGTCAGTAAGTTAAGTGCCAGTAATTCGTCGGCTTAAGTAATACTCAAGCTTTCTTAACCTCAAAAACTTCGTTTTTGGATTTTGCTGATACAGGTTTTCTATAGTGTTTTATTTTAAATTATCTACGTGGTGAACAAAAACATGAATGTTTTAAATAATGATCTGCTCTATGAAGACGACAACGCAGAAGAAGTCAGAATCGGCAGGCCCCGACGCATAAATGAAAGGGCGGATTACTTTAACAGTTTTGTTGACCTTTTATTTTTCCAACGATTTCGGGTTCAAAAACCCACAAATTTTGGATATAATAGAAGATTAAATTGAATATCCATATATGTAAGTAAAGCCATACAAATTATAATAATTCTGACCCACTTTTAGTCAAAACTAGCCTTGTACGGATTTGTCCTTGCCATTTGCAAGCTTTATAAAATTAACTGAATTCATAATCATTGAACGTTATTTCTAGGAACAATAGTGTGGCTCCCATTAATCAGCTACTGACCTTCCTACGATTTTGTGCAACTGGAACTCACCTAGCATGTATTGGGGATTTTGCTGGAGTTCATCACTCAACGGTGTCTCGAATAGTTGTTAGAGTTGGAACAGCCTTGGCCAGACTGTCCAATAGATTTATAAAAATGCCTCAATTACAGAATGAAATAAATGAGAGTCATTTGAAATTTTATGAAAAAGCTCGCTTTCCTAGGGTCATTGGAGTCATCGATTGCACACACATTAAAATACAATCTGCAGGTAAGGATTATCACCAATGTATCATCAAAATAAATCTTTTTGCCCATTGGTTTTTATTTTTCAGGTGGTCAAGATGCAGAGATTTTCAGAAACCGAAAAGGTTTTTTTTCTGTAAACGTACAGGTTATAGGCGATGCCGATCTAAAATTAATTAATGTGGTCGCTAGATGGCCAGGATCGTGTCACGATGCTACTAACTTCAATAATAGTAGAATTAAAGATAACTTTGAAAATAACCACATTCCCGATTCAGTTTTATTAGGTACGTAATTATTTTTATTGATTTATTATTTCTTTACACAGTTGAAAAAAGGGCAAAATTGTAATGCAGATAATTTGGTTGAACTAAATTCGTTTTCTTAGGGGATAGCGGATACAAGATGAGGACTTATTTATTAACTCCACTTCAAGAACCAAATATAAGGGAAGAACAGCTGTATAATGAATCCCATATAAGAACGCGAAATACTATCGAAAGAATAATTGGCATTTGGAAACGTAGATTTCCAGTGCTTGCATATGGCTGTCGACTAAAATTGGAAACTATACTAATGCTTATTGTTGCCACTGCTGTTTTGTACAATATCTGTAGAGCAAATAATGAGGAAGAACCTCCGGAAGCAGAAGATATAGATTGTTTCCTACAGATTATGGAAGATGATGAAGTACCAGTAAATGTTCAGGCCCCCTTAGCTAATCAAGTTCGACGAAATTTGATTGAAAATTATTTTAGATTTATTGAATAATATTTTTTATTATATAAAATATTTTTTAATTATATAAAAGTACATATGGAATAATTCTGTTTTATTAATTTTTTAAAGTGGGAAAATTGAATTAGCATATTTTCTACCTGTGACAGTCACAAGGTCATGCCACGAGGACTGGAACAGCGGCTGATCTTTTACCCTTCGTGCATTTTAGAAAAAAAAAACAAAATGGCCATTCGATTTCCATAGAAATATAAAATATAAAAATATAGTGTGTTACTTTGAAAAATATCTGATCGTAAGACTTTTGTTATTGATTAAATTGTTTTTTGGTACAAAGTTTAAAATGTGCAGAAAAAAAATACATCAAATAACTATTTTTTCAAAAACAAAAAAGGTAAAAAATAAACCCCTGTTCAGTCTTTGTTGCAAAAACCTAGATATACAGAATAATACATACGTAACACTTTATTAAAACTATTTATTTGTTCAAATGTTTTTTTTTTAATTTCTATATCCAACATCAAACTTTCTTTTTGAAGTTCAAATAGTACTTCTTCCTGATGCCTTCTAGCTTCAATATTAACCAGCTCTGCCTCTAAACACTGTTTCTTCACTTTAGTCGTTTCCAGATATTCTTTGTTCAAATCAATGGTACATGTTGATTGTGGTGTCGGTCTGCGTCTTTTGGTCCACTTATGATTTAAGCTGGGTGTCTTTTCATGCCCTAAGAATGTTTGACGAGAGCTCTGAAATACATTAAAAATGAATAATAAGCATTGATAATTGAGTTATCACGCAATCCTCGCTCAATTCTTGAAAAATTTCGTATACGGATTTTGTCTCTTGAAAAAATGCCATATAGCTTTTAAAAACTAGAATAACTAGGAAAAAAAATAAAAAGAATTCAGAGGGAGCCACGGACACTCCCTCGTTACGTGCCTGCCCCCAGGTCAGTTGATCTAAAACTGGTATTTGAACTTTAGGACAAAATAAAACAGCAGTATATTGATGTAGTTCAAGTGAATAGAGTTTTCAGATAAATACATTCCAATTTAGGAAAAGTGTTAAGAAAATATGTACCTGAGGATTACTAATTGCAGCTTGATATATTGATGATGGAAGTGACACATCTTCATAAATCTGGGTTTCTTCTAAGTGGTAAGTATGGTCATCTTCGGCATTCACATTTGATTTATCTGCCTCCAAAATCACGACATCTTGGGCTTCAGAGTCCCCATCAAATGGATTATTTGGACCATAGACAGTTTTCTTGTTTAATAGATCTAATGTTAATTCTTTACAGGATCTTTTTTTTCTCAAAAGTGCATCCGCCAGTTTTACACAGCTCTTTCTGTTCTTCTGCTGCCTCTTTTCTAACATTCTAACGCTTCCTTACTGCGAAGATGGACTTCACTACTTTGTGAATTAAATGTATCAGATATTTTTGTCCATGCAGCATCTTTTTCTCGCCATGTTGTGGATCTTGTTTGCTTATTTTCTATAATATTTTTAAAACTGTGAATTATGTTAATTAAAAGAACTTTTTCCTTAATGGTGAAATTTGGTGCTCTTTTTCTTTCAGCACTCATGTTAACAACAAATTTTGTCTGCGGCTTAGAACGAATAATACTGCACGCCGAAAAACAAAATTAAACACTTTTCTTTTACCTATATTATAGATTATCTGTTAATAATAATTAGAATTTGCGAAATACAAACACCGGTGAAAACTTGAAATATAATCACAATAAAAAATTAGGTAAATATAATCATAATAAAAAATTAGGTTATGTTGCTAGTTGTTTTCTTTTTCATGCCATTTATCGACGTTGTCAAATCATTCCTCGACTTAACTAAGAATGTGATGCGGGCAACTCGTGCAAACACATTAATTTTTAAGGCCAACCTTGAGTTAAAGTCTCCCTTAGCTATAACGAGTTTTTAAGGAGTACTGGTGCAAACGGCCGTTACAGTTGAAAACTGAACAAATCACCACTCTAACAAAGTAAAAAAATCAAAGTAATTACTCACAAAAACCACTAAAAACCACACCCGCTGCTTAGCTCCAAAATAATGGCGTCGTACGATTTATGGACATGATATTTCGATGCAATTATCTGTTTTGAAGAGACGGGGCTCAGTTTACATATATTTATATACAACGCGAACCTAAACATGACAAATTTGTTCTGAAATTTCCCTTCCCTAGTGGTAGAAAATTTTTGGGTTGGCAGCTTGGACCGAAGTCCCCATTGAGAAAGTCTATCACTTTCTGCTAAAGGTGACAGGTAATCAACCAGTGGTTACAGCTGTTCTACCAAATTGTTCCGGTTAATTTTGACCCATGGTTTACTGACAGGAGAATTGATCGGCTATATTCGGAAACGTACTGATATTCATAAAAATAGTTTACAAAATTTGATTGTCACTCAGAAATCCAGAAAAGTGGAGCTACTGATTTGGTCTGATTTATCATTCGTTGTTGATGCTTTTTATCTGATTTGCAGTTAGTATTTATTTATGTTGAAAGCCACTTCAGAAGAGTATGCCTGGGATGAGACCTCTCCTCAAGGGTGGTGTCGCACTAGTATGTCAGGAGGTTGTCAGACTATAAAAAATTTCAACCTTTTAGACATCGTCGAACTGCAAACCTAAGACTTTAAATTGAACAAAACAAATATGGAGACTATATAAGTTTTGCATATTATTTGAATTCGGGTTGTCTTATTGGTTGCTAGCTCATTTGACAGTATGTTAGGTAAGTAAGGTTAGGAAACAGAAATCTTCTTCGTCTTCAAAAATAACGAAAATTGTGATCATTTGGTGGTAAAATATGATGTGTCTTGCCAAAAATATTTCTCTCCTACTTTATTCATCTTTGAACATTTTTATTCACCTTTGGTAACTGAAAACACTCTGGTTTTCTTAAATTCAATTCACGTCTTCGCTGCTGCACTACCAACCACTATTGCAATAATTTTTAACAACGCACACCCTGCCCATTTTTGATTTTAAACAATTTTAATATTTATATTTCATACTTTGAGTAAGGAATGTTTACAATTTGATTACTATCATTTATAAAAGCTAAGGTTAGGTATTGCATTTGTAGTGGCGACTCCGCGGTGAAAAAACAAACTGCTTAGATAGACGATTATGAGGACAGGTTTTGTCCAGTGAGTTCGATGGCCTTATCATGAAAACAAAGGTGAGAAAAGTAGGAACACCTAAACTAACCTAAAGGCGCGTCTACACTATGCCGCCTTTTTCCTATTGGCATGGCCAGTTGGCAAAGTCGATGCGATGTAGACGCGAACGTTGGCACGTGCCATTAAGCCGGCTGTGTGCCAATGAAAATCTCTGAAGTGTCGGTCTCCTGAGATAATTTAAAATGGGTATGTATGTTCTCTGAGAGACAGTCGGTAACGAAAAAGGCAGCGTTCATCTTGTCTGATAGGGCCTTTTCGGGCACTCGTTTCAGTGAAAGATATGGCAACAGCGCGTTGTTTTGGGATGACAAATGGTTAAGAGACTATCATTGTATGTCGCTTCTCCTTTTTGGGTTTTGAGACAAATTTCGTTTCATTTAAATTAAAACTAGGAATATCAGAATTATATTCCCTTTTATTGACCAAAACATAAATTTGTAAGGATTAAGTGGAAATAAATGAGTAAAATCATGAAAAGAAATTGACAGCCTCTTAACCATCTGTCATCTCAAAACAAAGCGTTCTTGCCATATCTTTTACTAGGTAGCGCTTATTGAAGCGAGTTTACGAAAAGGCCCATGGTGAGGGTTGGGAAGTTGGAAGTGATTAATGAGACGTCGAGCGGGAATTAAAGAAGGATTGGAGGAAAATACATCGTCATCTTATAATTACATGTTTTGTAATTTGAATGTTTACAATACTTATATCGTAATAGTTATTTATGCAACAAGTGCATAAAGTGGTGCTTTTTTTCACGAATGGAAAAATTTAGTGAAAAAAAGACACTTTATGCATTTGTTGCATAAATATTTTTTCTAGAAGCAAGCAAAAACCAAAAAGTGTGTTATTTTGGTTGCTCTATATGCACTAAAAATGGCGTCGATTTGAATGTTTATGTTTGTGATGATCACAAAACGCTAGGTTAGGTTAGGTTAGGTTTTTGATGAGTGGGTCTATAAGGCCCTCCAGTGCGACTCGCAAGAGTCTATTGTAGCTCACACCTATTCAGATTTCACCAAACAAATTCAGCTTCTTAACAAAGCCAATTAGTTTATTTGGTGAATGATATTTCAGGTCCGAGGGCGAGAGAGAATCCCTGCCAAACATCAGATACCTGATTCGAGCCGCGGCGGGGCAGGCACAAATTATATGCTCTGCTGATTCATCATCTTCCAGACAAAGACGGCAGGTCGGATCTTCCGACAGTCCAAGTTTTAGCATATGATGATTCAGATGACAGTGGCCTGTTAAAAGACCTGTTATACAACGTAGGTCATACCTGCTATAGTCTAACATTTTTTTGGAGACATTCTTCGAAGGATGTATGAAAGCCTTTGAATGAACCAATCCTGGTAAATTATGCCAGAAGTCTAAAGCTCTTCTTGCCGTCCAGGTATTCAGTGTTTGTTTGGCAAAACTTATTGCGATGCCAATTATTGGTTCTGGTCCGATAGAAACACGTACGGCACCCTCCCTTGCAAGAGAGTCTGCCTTCTCGTTTCCTTCCATGCCAGAATGGCCAGGGATCCAGACCAGCAATACTTTATTGAGTTCTCCGATTAAGGAGAGTCTTCTTTGGCAGTCTAAAACCAATTTCGACGTTACACGGTGAGAGCTAAGTGCTTTCAAAGCCGCTTGGCTGTCCGAGAAAATTTTTATTGTTCTATGTATGAGATTGGCTTGCTCCAATCTCTCCACACATGAAACAATGGCGTAAATTTCCGCCTGGAATACGGCTACACACAAAACGCTAAGTGAAATGTCAGAGGAGTGCAATCTGCAGAGCCATTAGCGGAAATATTTGAAATTAGCGTTAAAAAACTACTTTATCTCACCCTAATGTCATTTTAACTCACCCTAATGTCACTTTTTCAAACTATTTAACAAATACATATTCTATGTACGAAAATCGATTAAAAAAACGTCACTTTTATCAATTATTGTAGAAAAATAACTATCATAGCATAGCATTCGTGTTTTTACAGATTCTATTTGTAATTTTTTAACAATAAAAGTAGTAGCATGTGGTAATTTTTCAAGTGAACCTAAAGTTTGAACAAGTACTACATTATTCACCTAGTACTCGTGTCCAGCTCTGGTTCAAGAATGAACTAACGAAAAATACACTTCCCATCAAATCATCAACACTAACATGTTATAATATTTATTTTAGGATAATGTTTCATCGACAAATGAAAAGAGAATAACAATAATGTTGATAGGCATTGTATTCACTGTTTTAATATGCACAATTCCGACAGCAGTCCATCTAATTTATTATCATTTTAATGAACCGACAACACCAAGGGATAGAAACATAAGACTGAGTAAGTATGCAAGAAAGTTAACTTTGTTATTTATTATAGGCCAAACTTGTTTCTTAGAATTATTAAAAACTGGAAGACCATCAATATTGAATGATAATTGAGATAAATCAGTTTTCAACTGATTACTATAAAGTACTCTTTCAATATTTTCAAGAATCATTGATTAACTAGAAGAATCGATAGACGTTGTCCTGTCCCAACACTGTCTTGTCAATAAGATATAACGAAAGCGGTGGTTCTCTGTTCGCTGAGTGAAGTTTGTTTATTTCAAACTTCATCAAACACTTTATTATCCCCTCACACAGTAGGTAGATGGACTTGTAGTCTCCCGCCCGCTTCCTCTCTCTACCCGCCTTCTTCAGCAGTATCACCCTGGCAACCTTCCATACTTCTGGAAACTCTTCCTCTCTTAGCACCCTGTTGAATAGCTCACAGAAGTACTCCCCATTGTCATCCAACAGCCTCTTCATCATATCACCCCTCAGGCCATCTATCCTTGGGGCTTTCCTTACTTTAATGTTCCTCCCCCCCCCCTCTTCTACTTCCCACTTCTCTACCGGCCTTATCCCCTTCATTTTCCCTACCCCTAGTATCCTGGACTTGTCGAATCCTGCCTCCAACTTCTTCTTCTCCCCCTGTGAACAATTTGTCTATAATCTCCTTCTCCCAATCTTCCTCTAGTACCTCGGTCCTATTTCCACCTATCCTCTTCACCGCTATTTCATATGCCTTTCCCCATGGATTGTTTTACAGTTCGCCCAGTAACTTTTCCCACTTCCCATTTTTTTTCCTCTCCACTCTACGCGCCAGTTCCTTTTTCTTCTCTTTATATCACCCTTTTCCCTCGATTCTTCCTCTTCCCATCAGCATCCGTCTTCGTTCTTTCTTAAACTCCCTCCACAGCTCCTCTACTTCCTAATTCCACCAGTAATTGGCCCTTCGCTCACGCCTATTGCCCCTCTTTCCCCCTCTTTTACAGCCCTGTATCACATTGTACAATTCATCTACATCACATCAAGTTTCCTTTCTATATCCTCTCTTACTTTCTTCCTCATACTCTCTGCCTCGGTCTTCGTCCACCTCCATCCCCACTCTCCCGATAATTCCTTTCTTCCTTTCCTTATATCCGTCTCCACATAACTATGTAAGCTCAAGCTTTCCTCATCTTCCAGCACCCTCCAGCTACTCACTCTTTCCCCCAGCCATCCATCACATGCTGTTATATCAATGAATGACGAACCCCCGTCACCCCTCACGAAGGTGGGCAGTAGTCCATCATTCAGCACCGCCAGCCCGTTGGATGTCAACACTTCCTCCAGGATCTCCCCTCTCCTGACCGTTTTCTTACCCCCCTCCTCATACTAAGTATTCTTAGCATTGAAGTCCCCTGTCACCATTCTCCTAATGATCCTCCTTTTCCCTAAGGAAAGTACAGACCTAGTCGGTCATATTTCACTTTTACAGCATACTCGGGCTCTTCTTAACAGGAGTCTAGTTAGTCACTTCACTCTATTTATGTAAAAAATTAGTTTTAGGTAATTTCTGCAACTTTATGGTGATGTTGAATGCGCCGTTAAATTTTCTAATTTACTGCCTACTAAGTAAGAAATTCAGAGTAACCTTTAAAAAGATGTTTTGGGAATATAGAAGAGGAAAACAGCTCGAAATAGAATCAGTATTATTAAACTCATCTAAAGGCAAAAGTTCAAACAGATTTAGCATGTATAAACATGGTGTTATGAAAAGAATGGCATCTGAGTACCGTACTCCAAGAAATTTGGAGGTAACTATATATTACTTTAATAAAGGAAAATACGTAAACACGTATACAGTATGCGTGAAGGTGTGATGGTTTTTTCTTTTCTACTTCATCTAAATTCATAATCGGTAATTTTTTCACATTACTAGCTTTTGTTTTATATTGTGGAATTGCATGAAATAATACTTGTTTTCCTATTAAACTCCTTATAACTTCTTAGCGATATTATTCAAGGTTTCCAATAAACTGTTACAAATTAACACGTTTTGTTCAAATTCATTCAATCGTTCAGTTAATTTTGATTATTCTTCATTTATTTGGCGTGTTTAGGACGTATACTGTTATAGCAAAGTGATGGTTGGACGACAAAGAAGGAATACAAAAATGGGAACAAACTCAATGGAGGATCACTCCAAAACAGGTACACAGTAGGTCCTTTATAGGGCATAGATGTCGCACTCCGGCAAGAAAAGTGAATCTTCCCAAAAAAATAATTTTTGATAAATAGCAAATAATAGAAAAATATACTTTTTATACTAAAATAAAAATAATATGATTTTTGAAATTCCATATAAGTATTTTTGACAGTAATTTTTTAGACTACACATTAATTAACATGAAATTGTAATTTCGTTTTTGTTGAATATTTCACTCATAAATGTTGTATTAATGCAACGAATGCTAAATTATAAAATGGAAATTCAGCGAATATTCCACATTGCCATGACAACCCAGCGATAATTCCGCGTTGCCATGACAACCGTTGTCAAACAACGTTAAAATAATAAACGTGAAACGTCAAAGAACGTCAAACACGAATAGCGAATAACGTTCTGCGCTATTTGACATCTACGCATGCGCAGCTCAAAATATTTACTGAATTACACAAATAGCGTTAACGTAAAATGATATTTCCGTAAGTTTACGGTATGGTTTAACGGAAGGAGTTGCGGTAAATTCGGGAAGCCGAGTGTATCCGAAATCCGAACATGTGATGTGCCGTTTATTTATTATAATAAATTCTATAGCATCATCATCCTCCCCAGCTAAAATTGCAAACTGTAACTCTTGGTCCATATTGCAAAAAATCCACCATTCACCCTAATAACAGTTCTTTGTCTTTATTTGACTAGGTACTTTCTCTGGAATAAAATTAACATTCATAAAACATTAACCCAAACAAACCGATCAAAAAAACTGCAAAAAATGTACAATATATAAAGTGTCAATACTGTCAATGTCAAACGAAAGTTGTTGTTTACGTACAACCGTTATTTAAAAATAGCGCAAAACTTAATTAGCGTATCGCGTTGCGTGTTTGCCCGATCTCTCTATTTTCTTAGAGATTATGAATCGATTAGGAGATATAACAGAACGGGAAATTGACAAAAATGTCATTAAAAGTGTACCCCAAAAAAAACGGAAAAGAGTAAGAATAGTGTATGGAGACACTTTATGTTATTTTACGACGAAAAAAAGTACAAATTCAATAGAGTGGAGATATACAGTAATTTGTATTTTTATTCGAGAAATATTCTCCCTAAATACCGCTTGTGCTTAAAAATTAACCGGATAATTTCCATTCAAGCTTGATGTTAATAATTCCACTCGATCTTACAACTCGTGGAATTATTAACAACAAGCTTTCATGGAAATTATCGGCAATTTTTAAGCACTCGTGGTATTACCCCCGAAAATTTGGTCTTAGCTAGTGAAAACAGGTGAGATTTCTGAGTTGCGTTACTTTTCATGCTTTTTTAACACGATTGTCTCCTGTGGATAATTCTCAAATTAGAGATGTGAAGTTTCCTGTGAACGTGGTGACACATCGTATAGTCTAAGAGCCTGATACATCACGACCTTCATCGATCTGTATCAACTTCTCACCGGAAAATAAGGCTAAAAAATCAAAATAACATTGACGATAATTTTTAAAAAGGTTAGCAATTATTTCGAATAGAGTCTCATTTCAGAAACACTAAAAACGCCGCGTTTATTTATTAACTTAGGTGGCGCAATATGCTGAATATCGTCAGTACGGGGTTATCTCAAGATGTCATCCTTTTCAGGCCACCTCCAGCTACTACCGCTCATAGTCATTGTTTTCACCATCGTCGTATTCTTTTTCTACTGATCCTGGAAAATATTCATTTTCGTAAGAAATTACAACAAAATCTCCACCTAGATATTTTTCAGAATTTTCTGATTTTTTTTATTTCTGTACATCCCGTTGCATTAAATTCATTATTTGAATCTCTTCTTTTCAAACTATTTTCCTACTTTTTATTTTTGTCCTCACAAATGTTTGTTTTGTTTTTGTTTATTGTTGCCTTATCTTCTTTTCCTTTTTTTCCGCTAGTTTTTTTAATCTTTGTTCCTTTTTTTCTTTTTCTTCTTTCCTCTTATCTTCTTCTACTCTTCTCTGATACTCCATAAAGTCGTCACTTGTGGCGTATCCATTTTTAAAGGGATTTTCTCTTTCAAGCACCAATTTGGCTACTGGCTCTAACAACTGATTTTTTGCAACTGGAAATCCCAATTCTCCCAAGTATATTATCCACTGTACAAGCTTTCTTTCTTCAGCTTCAGATAATACTGATGAGGGTCCACAATTTCCACTTCTGCTATATTTGTTACTAAGTTTATCTATTATCGTTGTTTTGGTACACTAAACATTTTTAATGCCTTTCTTATGCTCAGGCCATCTTTTATTTCGTTTAGAGCATTTTCGACAGATTGTTGGGAATAGTTAAGTCTTGTTGTTTTCGTTCCATTCTTTCCCATTTTATATCTAAAAGACCAAATAACATTATTGTCACTACTCACCACCAACGGTCGGAATTGATTTCATTTCCCAAAAAACTGTACCTAAACTCCGACCGCTTTTGTTGAGAATTTGTAGGAAACAGGAAACATATTTTTAAATAGATTTGGTTTAGAATTTTTATTAAATAATATGCTTTTCCTAGTATGTCAAAAAGAGTTTCAACTCCAATGTAAAATATCAAATAATATAATTTTTATGCAGTATTAACAATATGTTTCAGTTCGTTATTTAGAACACGAAATCAATATTTTGGACAATTTTTAATATCTTTTAAAAATAGTTTCAGTATGTCGGAGGTTGGTCCCAATTTAAAATATATTTCAAACGTTCCCACTGTATATATAAATAAGCCAAAAACATGTTACTAATTAACTTTTTAACGTTTTAATATAACATGTAAATTTACCTTTTTCCGACAGGTGGTCGGTATTAGGAATACATCTATATTCACGGGATCCTTCTTCCGGCCACAATTTTCTTCCGTGTGTTATTAAAATTATTGAATTTATCATTAAAAACCAATCACCATATGAAGCCATATGTATCAAAGAATGATAATAATAATGTTTAACGAACAGCTGATATACAAAAAAGCGTTTTCTGTAACCACTTGCTTTTAAGGATTTATGCGACGAATTCACTTAAAAATTATACATTCAATACAGAGTTGTGATTTATACTGAAACTAATGTCAGTTAAGAGCGCGCTCCTAAATTAGACAGCTCAAAACAGTTGGCACCCCTGACTTGCAACAAAATTTAGGTCATTTTGTAAACAACAAATCTAAAGAACGCAGTAAAATTAAGTGTTGAAATTTTAACACAATATAACTTGGACCTTTGTCTTGGGGATCAGGTATTTTGGTTAAGTTTTATATTGTTTTAAAAAAGATATTAGCCATTATGTGATGGTATGTTTTTGACAGTTTTGACAATTTGTGGTCACCAATTTGAACGCCAAGATCTGATCCCCAAAAGAAAGCCTAGAGAATTCGATTCTGAAAATATGAAATCTCAAACCATTGTATTTTTTGAGATTTGTTGCATACAAAATTTTGGAAACGAACAACGGTTCAGACGTTCCACCGTCTTGATGGATGGCGCTGTATGGAACTTCAATGACAGATGATGACGGTTTTGTGTCCATAAAAATATTTCAAATTATTTATTACTGTTTATAGCATAGCTTGTCAGTATTTGTAAGTGGTTATAATAAAGTAATCTTCATGCTGAAAAAGTAAATTTGTGCTTCGTAAATGCTCTTTATATTTACTCCACATGTGCTCCATCACAAGTAACGTGTTTAGTGCCTATAGGTGTGAAATAAACCACAAATATTTTTAGCTACTGCTAGTGATCCCACAAAAAAGTGCCCTATATTTATTGATCCCCATATCGGGGCCTTTTGGTTCCTCCGGGGACCTGTACACAACCATAGACTTCATCAGCATACATACATTGGCCACCCGAATTAGTGAGAAAAACTACATTGGTGATAGTAATAAATGCATTCTACTAATTGACCAAAATAGACATTTCGTATTCTATTCTATACTGTTGTAATCTTTTATTTTCGAAACACAGGAATAAAAATGTTATATATTTTTGATCTTCAATTTTTCCAGGTGATGTATCGAAATGTTATTATAAATACTTTTTGCAGTTTTCCTCCAGTTTGTAATGAACGGACATGCCTGTTTTTCCATTGACTCTTCTTAATCCTAATTATTCAAGTAAATTATACCAAAAATGTCTTCTTTTATTGAAAACAAAAACAAATTATTTAGGCAATCTTTTTGTTTAATTGTAGTATTACAAATTTGAAGTACAGAGTAAGTAGGCAGTTTTTATATTAATTATAATACAGAAAGAAATGCTAATTAATTAGGTAAACTATAAAAATGTTTATTATAGCAATAAACAGACATGTCTGCTTTTTCAATGATCCTTATTAATTATTCAAAAAAAATCACAGCAAAAATAGGTGTATGTATGTTTTTGTTGAAAAGAAACAAATCAAAAATATTCTATAAAAATAAATAAAATTATTATTACATTATGTTTAATGTATTTGTCTTCATATTTATTAGTACATAGCAGCTGAAGTTCATCTTCCATTTTTCTCTACCATTTCTCCTCAGAACAAAAAGAAAATTAAAAGTTCATAAAATTATCCATTTTTTACGATTCTACACTCACAAAGGGGTGGTGACACCCATCGACATACTGAAGTCTTGATCCATATAGTTTTAAAGACTGAAAAAAAAACAATTTAATTCTAAATACTCTAGATAAATATTTTTACTAACAAAATTATTTCAAACTCATTTCAGCAAAAGTTTTAAACAATCCATTTTATCAGAACTGTAAATGAAATAAAAATTAGATGTTTCTTCTAAATAAGTGTTGACATTTTTTTACTTACTGAATGGTTATAGCGAACACTGCTAGGTATATGGAATATTATTTGGACCTGTGTGGGCAGTTACATCAGGCTTCATTTTAATTACATAATCAGAACTGTAAATGAAATATAAAGATTAGATGCTTCTTCTAAGTAGGTGTTGACATTTTTTTACTTACTGAATGGTTATAGCGAACACTGCTATATGGAATATTATTTGGACCTGTGCGGGCAGTTACATCAGGCTTCGTTTTAATTACATAATCAGAACTGTAAATGATATATAAAGATTAGATGTTTCTTCTAAATAGGTGTTGACATTTTTTTACTTACTGAATAGTTATAGCAAACACTGCTATATGGAATATTATTTGGACCTGTGCTGGCAGTTACATCAGGCTTCATTTTAAAATGTCTTGTTAGTGTTTTTACTTACGCATTAGTATCGGCATCCATATCTTTGCCCTAATTATCTGGATTCTGTCTTGCCAGACTTCTTTTTCTCATATTCTGATATTGCTTGCTTGATATAAGGGAGGTCAATGTATTTCTGTCCTTTTCCTATTTGATTTCTGATTATTTCAGGAGCTATACATTCTGTATAGAATTGCTTCAGTTTCTGACGCATTTTTTCGGCCCATATTTTTCTATCTATCTCAATTTCCTGTATATATAGATCTATATTATCGCAGATATACACAACAAAGTAACATCTGCTACTATTAGCACAACACAACCCCGTTGTGTTGTGACTATTAGTTATTTTGGTGTATTCTTTGGTTATATTCTGGTTATATTCAATTGCCCGCCGATTGCCCCTGGATCTAAAAACACACGCTACCCCTACCCAGTCGAATTTGTTCGTTTTTTGCACAATAAAACGTAAATGTTTAGAATTTACATAGTTGCCACAACTATAAAAATAATGTTGAATTTACTTACCTAGATATTGTAACGAGAAAATAATAATGAAAAACCTACAATTATCTGAAATGAAACAATAACAAAATATAAGCACATACTTACCTGATATATTTCTATTTTGGAAACCCAAAAATTAATCACAATTTGCCTTATGACTAATACACACTAGGTACGAAGTCGAATATCGAATTTTGAAAACATAAGAAACCTAACATACAGGTCAAATGGTCACTATATAGATATTGCAAGTTCCTAAAAATATACCTAATATCTTTTATGACGTGCATAGATTTTCTTGTTAAAAAAAATTTCTCCTTGTTTGAGGATTTTCGTATAACATGGCAACATCGGTTGTGAATGCAGCATTCTGCATTTTACGATTTTACTTGGCTCTTTTGGATTTTAAAGCTTCGATGCCAAATGTAAAAATTATCCCTAGAAATCCTTAGATACAATTTAATAATCCTCTCCATTACGACGATAAAAAGAGATGAGGATGGTTATCTAGTTTTTAGCTTGCCATAGGTAATAATAATTGTTGAATAAAATTAATGAATGAGGTAGGTAACATTACATTTTAAAAAATTTCGAAGCATAAATGTTTTGTAGGTAACTTTTGTCTTGTCAATATACCTAGTCGAAATTACCTTGCAAATTAATTGATTATATAAGCATTTAAAACAATGAAAGAAAATAAGAACCCAAATAATAATTATTAAAGGATGACGCAGTAATAGTGTTAGTTGTTGATTTGAAAAATATTGCAAAACAAAGGAAGACTAAAAAATTAATTTCGTCTACCTACTCTAGAAATGGCAATAGCGCTTCTTCGACTTGGTAGAGTTGAAATATCTGAGCTTTATTTATGTTTCCCTTCAATCTGTTTTCTTATCTTATCAGTAGGTACAAAGTTATGTGGCTTCAATTATTTTTGGAATGAGGGTAGGTCCGTAGAATGGGTAAAAAAACTGAAGTTTCTAAAATGTTTTAGCGAAAAGCTCGGTCAAATTCAGTTCCTTTTTGTATAAATATATTTTAAAATAAGTAATCTTTTAAAAAGGAAAAGATGTTTAGAATTAAAAACAACTTTCAAATAGGTATTCAATATTGTTTATTTAGATCAAAAAAATAATTTTTTCGATATTTTCTGTGAAATAAAAAAATTTTTGATGTAAAGCAATGTGTTAAATATTTGGAAGTTATTTTTAATTCTAAACATCTTTTCTTTATAATTTTTGAAATTGTCCAAAATAAATGTACCTACCTACTCTTGAGCAAAATTCACATCTAATTTAAATTTTGATATCTAATGTATATATTATACCTACCTAGTTTATTTCGTATTCAATAAATTATTTTAAAAAAATGAAAAATGGTCCGTAATAATTAATAATGGGTTGTAAGTTATGTTGTATATATTATATCTATAGGTAACCTATCACGTGAAAATATTCACAAGATTAGCTTTTTGCAGTGTTTTTTCATTCAGATAATTCCAATAGATTTTTGTTAGGTCGGCTTGGTTTGCTTTGTATTTTATCATTAGGTACCTACTTACCTACTTCTCAATAAATGGAAATTATAAATCTCGATATACCTATAAAACTTGAAAATATAGAGAAACGACGATAATGATTGGAATATTATTTTAATTTCAAAATTAACCTATAAAAGTACAGAAAAAAATTAAAGAAGTAACGAGAATACCTATAGGTAAAATAAACATACTAGCTGTTGAGTAAAAATAGCAAATAAATGAAATCATAATTTACCTATTGCGATTGAAAATAAAAATATTTGCTGGCAGAAATTGTGTTTGTTTGAAACCAAAACATCGAAACAGCTGATCCGGAGAGAAGTTTGTTTGAATCGTGAAGAGCTTAGATAAATACAATACTTTATACCTATACGGTCAAGAGTGGAAAGACAAAAAGAGAGAGAGAAAATAAGTTGCATAAATAAAAGCCGATTCGGTACTACTAGCGACATCAATCGTAAATATTTTGAACCAAAAAATTACTAGATAAGTAACAAGTTTTGTGTAAGTTTTAAGGTTTATACACCTGCGCGGAGGGCCCTCTTAAAGAACAAACCGTGACGTTGTAGGAAGTAGTGGTGCAGTGCATAACATAGATTGTTTGAAACGGACGTTTGAAAATATTCAGGAAAAACTAAAACGGTCGGAACATGGACGGAGCATTTACGTTAATAGCTTTTCTATAAAAATCCTGACCAGGCTATTTTTAAATTATTTAATAAAAATATTTTTCTTAACCGTTCTGTTAACCGGCCGAATTTTATTCTAACCGATAGTAAATAATATGAAGAATTTGCCAAGGTACACTTGCCTACTCATTTCTTTACTACACTACCTGAAAAGCGGGTATAAATAGGTAAGTTAATATAGATTACTTTTAGTTAGGGGTAACTAGATTTTTACTGAGATTCAATTCAATTTTAAAGTTAATTTAGGTAATTAGATTTCTCTTTGGATTCAAGTCAATTTTTAAAGTTTAGTTAGGGGTAGCTATACGGACCTGTTAACCGCTTGAATTATACAGGGTGTCATAACTATTGAGACATGGGCTAAGGGCAGATTGTTTGAACTAAAATATGGCGATAGGAAACAAATATGTCTCAATCAAATATTGCTGTGGAAAAAGATAAAGGGCGTTAAATTTGAATTTTTTTCTCGTTTTTTGCTAATAATTTCACTGTATATTTATCAATGGTTATCAAAATCGGTACAGTAGCATAATTTTATACAGGGAATATTAGTTTATGTACTATTTTACGTTTTGTTACAGGGGACGCCACGTGAGGAATTTCTGATGATGAAATTGATTGGTAACCTTTTTTGATACATTTTTTCAGTGATTTTGATTATAAAATATGACATAAACATCATTTCTACGTAATATTGGTACTCCTGCTTAAACACGATATATTCCTCCGTTTTCGAAAAAAAGCAATTGAACAGTTCAGAGTATCGGAAGGGGCTTTCAAGTAACGAACAATAAAAAAACTTATATCATAAGGCTTCTATTTCGACGATGAAGCATAATTAAAAACAATGTAACATAAAGAGAGCAAACTCAAATTAAATGTTCTACGTGGCCTCTTCCGACTTCTATGCCTTTACTAATTCTTTCAATAAAGGACTTCAAAGAAAATATTATTCTGTCCCCTTATAAAGTTCGTCTCTGGAGTTAATTTCATTGGCATAAACTGAGGACTTCATATGTCTCCAAACATTAAAATCAAGCGGGTTATAGTCAGGACTTCTTAGTGCCCATTCAAAATCACTTCCTCTGCCAATCCATCCTTGAGGAAATATGTCACTTAGATGATTTCTAACAACTAATGGGAAATGAAGTGGAGCTCCATACTGCATAAACAACATTTTCTTTATTACAGCTAGTGACTGATTATCCAAAATATCACTAAAAGTATTTTGCAATAAAAAATGAATAAGAATTTCCATTTAAATTTGGAGGCAGAACATATTGCCCTAGTACAGTATCCGCCAAAATAAACAGTACCGAAAATAAAAATTAATTTTTAATTTCTGTAATGTAAGTGTTCAAAATGTTCACCATTTCGACGCAAACAAGCTTCATATCGATTTTGTAAGTCAATAAACATATTTATAAAAAGTGGTTGATGTAACTGCCGAAAAATATTTTGTATTCTTTCCCGTAGTTCGGCAATATTCGCCGGCGGATTTTCTTTGTCCTTCATTATGCCCCAAATGTATGCGTCAGGAGGCGTCAGATCAGGTGAATGAGAAGGATATTCGAAGTCTGTTCCCCGAGAAATTATTCTATTTTCCGTATGAACGAAAATAATGCTCTACCAAAAACACTTTTTCTTCCGTTGTTAGAACCATTTTTAAATCAAATTTAACTGCAGCGTACTATTAATATATCAACTAATGACAATTAAGTCAAATATGACAAATCCATATTACATAAACAACTCCACAGCACTTTCTGTTTCGGTACTGTTTATTTTGGCGGATACCGTAGTTGACTTGACTTGCTCCTGTTGCTGCTGACAAATGAAGTGAACTTACTGTAGAATTATCATCTATTCGAATCAAAATTTCTTGTTCTTGATCAGGTGTGATTTGTTTCGGACGACCACCTTCATTCTTATTGTGAAATGACCCGATTTCACCCAAATGATTTGTAAAAGTTTTGTGATTTGGTTGGCTTCTGCCTGGATATAACAATTCATACTTTCTGGCTGCAGAGTGACCGCAAAAATGTTCTTGTGCGTATAAACAAATCATATCCAGCATTTCTTCATTCGTAAAATGATTGTGACGAGGAATTTCAATCGAAAAAGCATAGGTATGATAGCTCAAAAAAATGCTACAATTGACTATAAACTCGCAGCAAAACTTATTCTCTGAAAACGGATGAAAATATCGTGATCAAACAAGAGTACCAATATTACGTAGAAATGATGTTCATGTCATATTTTCCAATCAGAATCACTAAAAAATTTCGTCAACAAAGGTAACCAGTCGATTTCATCATCAGAAATCTTTCACGTGGCGCTTCCTGTAACAAAATGTAAAATAATATTCCCTGTGTAAAAGTATGCCTCTGTGACGATTTTGATAACAATCGAAAAATATACACTGAAATTATAAGCAAAAAAGGAAAAAAAAATCAAGTTCAACACCCTTTATTTTTTTCCACGGCAATATTTTATTAAGGCATATTTGGTCCTATCGCCATATATTTTGGTTCAAGCAATCTGCCATTAGCCTATATCCCAATAGTTATTACTCACCCTGTATATCAAAATATAGGTAATTTTATTAAAAAAACGCGATGGTATAGCATTGCATACAATAAACTTGTCATTGATTATCGTTGCCAGGCTTTGAAGTTTGAAAATTGGAGCAAGCAATGGTGTATGAGAGAGAAAATCGAGCGGCCAAAGTCCGTGCATTAGAACAGGACATAATATGACAGCTGTGCGCGCAATATCCCTAAAATATAAGCTACTGCGCATGCTCTATCCCATACTCATTATTATTATCCAGAATTATTTTGGAGCGATTGAAATAAAGCGTTTGTTATAAAATTACCTATATATTGATATACACTGTGTTCATTTGAAAAGGACCCACCCTTAATATTTCAAAAATGGAACATATTAGAAGGAAATGCCGAAACACGTCAACTTTTAACTTGAGGAGGACACTTTTTGGCGCTAATGTCATAAACGTCAGATTCACCCCTTACATTTTTTCAAATGGCATTAGGTATCAAGTCACACCTCATTTAAAAGGTCTGGTAAATCTCTATTCAATCATTTTGTTTTGTTTTTGATACCAGCCTTCCATTGTTATTTAATTGTTGTTTAAAATTGGCTATTTTTCAACTTTTATTGCCTGAATGTTAACGGTGGTCACTTTGGCAACATGATTAAATAGCAGTTTTTTCTTGTTAACATTTGTCTTTTTACTATTTGTAAATTTTTTATTCTTTAAAGAGTCTTTCTATCATAACACAATACGGGGGCATACGAAAAATTGAAAGTGAGCCAATTTTAAACAACGATTAAATAACAATGGAAGGCTGGTATCAAAGGCAAAACAAAATGATTGAATGGAGATTTACCAGACCTTTTAAATGAGGTGTTCCTTGATACCTAATGCCATCTGAAAAAATGTAAGGGGTGTCTCCAGTAGGGAGGAAGTGAATCTGACGTTTATGACATTAGCGCCATTAAGTTAAAAGTTGACGTGTTTCAGCATTTCTTTCCAATATGTCCCATTTTTGAAATATTAAGGGTGGGTCCTTTTCAAATGAACACAGTGTATATAATTCAAGCGGTTAACAGATCCGTGTTGTTATCTATATTAACTTACCTGTTTATACCCGCTTGTCATCTAGTGTGGTCAAGAAATCAAAAGGCAAGTGTACCTTGGCATATTCTTTATATTATTTACTATCGGTTAGAATAAAATTCGGCCAGTTAGCAGAACGGTGAAAAATAAAATAAAAATGTATACGAAATATGTTTCATCTGGATAACAGATCGGTGAAGGACAGGGTGTATCGTGCTCTTCTACTAGTACCTACGCATTTTTCATTAGCAAAATTGGCATTTTTAGAGTTATGTCACTTTTCTTACCAGGATGCGATATGTTGAACTAGCCGAAAAACTACTAAATACTAGTAGGGTAAGAATCGTTATAGGCTAGACAACGGGTCATGCCCCGGTAAAAGCTATGAAACGGGGATCTCAGCTGCAGACTCTGTGGAAAGAAGATCGAGACCATAACCCACATCTGACTGTGAGACACAGGACTGAGGAACACAAACATTTTCTGGAGAAGCCAATTTGCCACCTGGAACATACTCCACACTTCCAATGGTCCTATATAGACTGCTCGACGGTACGGGGGTAGACTAAAATGTGGGAGTAGAATAAGTCAACAGGTGCACCTTTTTTAGGGTCAAGATGGGAAACTCATGTTCGAATGGGTCCAGGACCCAAACAGTGTTGGACTCATCCCCAAGGGGATGCCTACCAACAAAACCCACCTCTAACTCGCCGTTACCCCCGCCTCGGAACCACTACTCTATCATACTTCAAGACAGGCGGCGGTCCCTCGCACACTCTCCGCTCACACCGTCGTCTTCTCCCTACTATCACCCCTACCTCTCATACCATATCGAGTCCTTTACTCTTCCCAATCATGCTCTCCACTACGCCACTTACGCCTCTTCCCCCTTCAACATTATCTCCACCCTCCTTCACTCCATTTCCTCCTCCATCCATTCCTTTACTTCCTCTCTAGTCGCACTCCTCCGGCGTTTGTTCCTAGCTCTGGCCATCATATCCAATGAGTATGACCTTGCCAGCACCGCTGCTGCCAATCCACCCACTGTCCTGTACCATCCTCAGCATTATCCCTCTCTGCACCCGCAGGAGAGGCCTAACCCTCGCATTCACCCCCGCTCTTTCACCCCACACCTCCGCACGGTATAGCTCACTCTGCTCTACCGTCCTACCAATCACCCTTCTCTTCCGCTCCCCCGGCAACAGGTACACCTGGCATTAGAATGGTTTCTAAGGAGGAACATAGCATAGGATTTACGTAGCTTTGTACATTGTAGCACATGGAAAGGAAATACTTCTAGATATCTGAAATTCAATATGGAAAAAGAAACAGTTTCTTGAAGATTGGAAAATTGGTGTTATAATCCCAATATACAAAAAAGGAGAGATTGCAATAGCTATAGAGGAATTTCGCTGTCGCTGTCTAAAGTGGGAAGGAAGGATGATGTAAAGAAGACTGAGGAACGAAATGGAAAGTATATTGAAAGTAAGTCAAGCTGAGCTTAGAGCAGCACGAGGCGCGCAGGACTGGATATTTAGCATCCGACAAATTATGTACAGAATACTATGGGGTAACGGAAATATCTATATATGCACTATAAATCTGAAAAAGGCATAATATTCACTACCAAGAGAGAGAATATGAGAGCAAGAAGAGGAGTATACAGTACAAGAAACATAATGAGAGTAGGGACGAAAAACATAGAAAGCTTCAATACAGATAAGGGAATTAGAGAAGGATGAAGATTAGATCCCATCCTATTCATTTTAGTGATGGATCAAATCTCACAAGCATGCAGAAAGGATAGAAAGGATGAAAAGTTGTAACAAAAGTCACAAAGCTTACAACATGAGAATCAACTTTAACAAAACCGACATATTGGCAGAAACCAAGAAACACAGAAATATACAAATTAGCATATATGGATACATAATTAGGGCCACAGAAAGTTTGGAATACTTAGGAGCGATATTGGAAATAATGGCAGCATGGAATCCAATTTAAATTATAAAATACCTACAAGCCACATCTAAATTATTCAATGCGCTGAAAAGAGTAGGTATTTTTAACCAGAAGGGAAGTTGAAAAAAATCTGGTATAAAAAATGATGAACCTCAACCCATAAAAATGACTCATGGATACTTACCCAAATACCAAAATCAAAGATCATAGAAGTGGAAATGGAAATACTAAGAAGAAAAGAAGGAGTAACAAAGCTAGACAAAATAAAAAACGAGGAAACTGGCGGTAATCTTGAGGTGGATTCTATGATATCAAAAATAGAAGAAAGTTTGCTCAGATGGTTCGCACACTTGACAAGAATGGATGTTGAACAAATATGGGAGGTAGGTTGATATGGAGAGAAGAAATATGTAGACCTAGGAAAAACTGGAATCAAGAAATAGGTAGACATAGGAGAAACTGGAATCAAAAAACATGTGACGTACTGGAGGAAAGGAGAGCTTCATGGATAGAAGCAAAGAAGATAGCAGAAGATATGAATGGATGAAAAATATACTGCGGAACCCGTAACCACGACACCTAACGGTACAAGGGGATCAGCTAAATATATAATTTAAGAGGAAAGGGTCTGAGTTTATGAAAGTTAGTCTTATTGATATCTCTGTAGAGTCCGTTTCACATAAGAAGAAGCCACGTGAAGTTTGTCAACTGTCTTGCGCAGAAACCAAAATCGGTCTTGTTTATCTATGTCGCCTCTTAACGAACCTTTCATGCCATTGGCGTTACAAACCATGTTTTATGCCGTTAATTGAAAGCATAAATATTTTAACTATACCAAGTATTTTAATATACCAGTGGCTATTGTATGTGAAAATATCTCGCAAAGCTTCAAAGAATTCCCAAATATATTTTATTTAAACTATACATATATATGATAAATACATTTTTAATATTCTTATTTTGTGTTAACCTACAAAATGTGAAAACGTTACGCTACTGATTTGAAGTCGAATGTCAATTTCACAATATGGCGCTGGATTCGACAACAAGTTCGCGCATACGACTGCAACTTCAGGTGGGTTCTTCTTATGTGAAACGGAGTCTAGTGTGCTATATACACGGCAAACGAATGAACTATACGTCACAACTGGAATAAATATTATTTATATCATTCTGTATTTTTTTAATTACGTAGAGAACTAACTACTTTTTCGCGATATAGCAACGTCGGATTTTTGGAAATCGGTTCACAATGAATTGACTGAGACATTCGTTATTGGAGATACGCTTTCAGAAATGCATGTAATTTTTCCAGAACAGCATGGTTATGAGTTATTAAAAGCTTATTTAGCATTGTCGAATACGTGGCGAATGTTATCCATCAGCTCATTAACATTCTGTGATTGAGAACTATATTGAGTTACTAACGAATAATGTGAAAGTATCCATACTGTACAAAATATTATTATACTGTTACGTCGGACCTGTACTAAGGATATGTATAAGAAAAAGAAGAAGACATACATCTGGAATCATCTAGAACTGTCATCCAAAAGTCGAGAAATGTCTGGAACAGGTGAAAAGTATAAAAAGCGGGACAATTGACATTAGTCAGTTTAGTTTTGATAATTTGAGATCTGTGTTCTGATAGTAAGACGTCATTTGTATTTGTGAAAGTCAAAGTCGAATAAATAAAGAAAGTTTAAGAAGTCGTAAGGAGTAACATTGGTGATAGCGTTGGGATATAAAAAATATTTGTATTTGCTTATGCTAAATACTAGAACCACCGTATACGACAGAGATATGGATACTTCCGGACCCCCAGCATGGCTTTTAATGATGGAAGCAGAGAAGGGAAGACTTGATGTGGAGAAGGAAAGGCGTGATGTGGAGAAGGAAAGACGCAGAATGAAGGAATGATAGGAGAAGGGGAGACGTAGAAAAGAGGAAGAAGGGGAGATGGAAAGACGAAGAAAGGAGGAGGAAGAGGAGAAGGAGAGACGCAGAAAGGAGGAGAGATGAAGAAAGAAGGAAGAAACAGAGAAGTAAAGACGTGATGTGGAGAAGGGAAGACGTAGAATGGAGGAAGAAGAGGAGAAAGGGAGACGTAGGAAGGAGGAAGAATGGGAGATGAAAGACGAAGAAAGGAGGAGAGACGTAGAAAGAAGGAAGAAGCAGAGAAGGAAAGACGTGTGGAAGAGAAGGAGAGACGTAGAAAGGAGGAAGAAGAGGAGAGGCGAAAGGAGGAGAGGCAAAAGTAGGAGAGGCGTAGACAAGCAGATGTAGAAATTATGAATGGCACATCACATATTCAGGAAACGTTAAAGCTAGAGGTAGGACAGCTTGATAATAGAGTATACCATTTAGAACACCAACAAGAAACTTTAAAATCTAATTTGGAACAACAAGAACTTTCAAGATCTGATTTAGAAATGAAATAGTTAATTTAGAAAGAAGAATTCCTATCCATGCTTCATTAACTAATATTGGAATTGAAGGCACGACCTCATCCTCTTCTATAACCGAACCTGTCCCCATTCAAAGTACAGTTTCTCAAAGCCACTCAAGCAAGACCCTGAAACCACCTACATTTGATGGTCAAACGGCATGGGCAACATATCGACTCCAATTTGGAGCTGTGGCCAAAAATAATGGTTGGACTGAGACACAGATGGCACACATTGATAGTGTAGCTTCGTGGGCAGGCAGCAACCGTTTTGCAGTTTCTTCTAGAAGACACATTCAAATATGCGACCCTCGTTCAGGCTTTAAAGACAAGGCATGGCCAACGGCACTTACAGCAAGTATTCCAGAGTCAGCTAAGAGTCCGTAATTAAAAATTAAATTAAAATCTACATGAATTTGAGGCCGATATAAAAAGATTGTTGCATCTTGCCTATCCTCAGACACCTAAAGATTTCCTAGAGCAAATCGGCACACGGGCATTCGTTGATCGATTATGTTGAAATGCAACAATCTCTCCAGCTACAACACCACAAAACGTTGAATAAAACTCTGATTGCAGCTCAGGAATATGAGGCAGCAAAAAGCATATAAAAATATTTCCGTCCTAATTCGAGAGAAATAAGATTTCAAGAACACGAAGAGATAACTTCCAATAGCCTCCCACAATCTTATCTCTCACAAATCTTTGGATCTACTCCTAACTATGCGACGAAATACCCAAAATGAATGTAGGAGATGTTTCAGCTGCGGAAGAATCGGACACATTCAAAGAACTGTTCAATGAGTAGGGAAATGAAGTCAGAAGGTCGCCTAGATCGCCATCCCATCACAAAGTCAAACAAGAAATAACCACAGTAGATATGCGTCCCTGGGAAGTCGTTCTCCCGCACCTAACCGATTTTCAAGCAACAATCAGGGGAACGAATAAAAGTTGACACTACGGGGCGGGCGTCAACTGCATTTACTGGAAGCTCCAAAATTCGCACTCACATTTTGAATGGAAATGAACAGAACATACTAGTCAGAGGACACGTGGACAATCAAAATTACGCTTTCGTCATTGATACCGGTGCCACCGAGTTTTTCATTCGATCAGGTATTCTGAATCAGAAACTACAACCTACTGAAAGGAGTTAGTTCTTGAGACATTTGCAGGACAAAAGAACTACATTTGGGCATTGTGGAAAGTGAGAAACTAGTGAATGAAGGACTCGATGTCTCGTCAATAACCAATAACCAATTAAAGTTGCTAATTTATCGAAGAAACCTTTCAAATTGAATATAGGACTTTGCACACCGGTGAAAAGCATAATCAAGTGCGAAAGTAGGTCCAAAGACATGACCACCACAAGGAACATAGTTGACGCCAGCTTCATGAAACAACTAGTTGACCACCTAACAGATGTATAATTAAGAAAAATTAACAAATTTATCAATGACAGCTGCGACATTTTTGAGACGGGAAAATCTACAGGACGCACCAGTCTAGTACATCATAGAACTAATACACTAGATGCCAGATCAATTCGTCAAATGCCAAGGAGATTACCATTTGCTAAACGGTAAGAAGTAGAAAATATGATAGAAGACATGATGGACGCAAATATTATGGTGTTCACCCGAGGTCCTGGTATCTAAGAAATATGGACCCACTCGCTTTTGTGTAGACTATCGAAGACTAAATCAGGCTACACAAAAAGATAGCTATCCACTACCAAGAGTAGACGATACACTGGATACTCTATCAAGTGCGAAGTGGTTATCCACCCTAGACAAAAAGAGTGGATACTGGCAAGTAGAAGTACACCCTGATGATTCCAGATGTATGTATTCTTCTTTTTCTTCAGGGACCTCTACATATTCTCAGTACTGGTCCGACGTAACAATATCATGATTCTATAACCATTTAATTGCATGTCATAGTCTAATTTTGAGAAAATTATTTATAACATATTTGTATAGTTATTGTCATGTATGTACTGTTCTGCCAGCGGAAAAGAATAGTTCGTAGTTTTTGGCTTGAATACTGTAAAATTATTTGTCAACCCCATGTAAATGAAAACTGGCTACATTGAATATTGTAACATTGCTAACTGGTACTTCCCTAGATCTACAATAGGGCATTATTCGTTGTTTTTTAAGTTTATTCTTTAATTCGTGTACCTGCTGAAAAAAAGAAAACGTAATCAATTTGGTAAAACCATCAAAATTAATCATAGATATATAATTAGGATTGTTTAGTATTTGGACTCCACCCGTGATGTTGATGGTTGCATACGTTCACTAGGTATTGCAAATTCATGCAACGTTCTGTCTTGCAATAAACTACTTTCATGATGTCATTTGTAGATCCTTAAATATAACTACAGGTCACTGGAAATCATTTCCACCCTAGATATATTTAATGTGGTGGCTAATTGGCCTATTTTTGCGACCTTTTCAGAGCTGTTGTGGTCCTCTGAATCTAGAATACATTATCCATCCCGAATCTTTTCATGTAGCCAACTAGCCTTGAGTTTCAAGCCGTCAACGCCTTTTTTTGGGTCGAGATGGAACACTCATTCGAACACTCACACGTTGGACGGGATGCCTACAAACCAAACCCACCTCAAACTCGCCGCTACCCCCGCCTCTGAATCACTATCCTAGCTAGCATACGGTCCCTTACACACTCACCTGTCACACCGTCGTCCTCTCCCTTCAATCACATCTACCTCGCATGCCATATCGAGTCCTCTCCCCCTAATCATGCTCTCCACTACATCACTCACCTCCATCCATTCCTCCTCCCCCCTCAACATTATCTCCACTATGTTCTCCCAATAGACCGCCTTCTCTTGTTTCCTCTCCAACTTCTTCAGCATTTCCTTGTTCCTCTAGCATCTAAACACATATGCCCCTCATTATCCACCACTTCTCACCTATCGCACACTCCAGTCTCTCTTTTCCCAATCTTGTGGAGGTACCCTACTCTCGATCCATGTCCAGTGAGCACCTGTGTCAAGAAGTACTTCACCTTCCCGAATTTCCGGTCCATTTAATCGCTCCCTTTAGCGCGCCCTCATACTCCTCCCACCTTCTCTCCATTTCCTTCCCCATCTATTCCTGTACTTCCTCTCTGGTCATACCCCTCCAGCTCTAACCATCACGTCCAATGGGTAGGACCTTGCCAGCACCGCTACTGCCAGTCCCCAGCACTCAGTACTAGAAACCGCACAATCACCAGGCAGTCGCACTGACGAAGGATGTGTTCTACAGTTTCCTTTTCTAGGTAACAGAATCTGCACATGGCAAGGTCTGTCAACCCCATTAGCTTTGCGTGCCTAAGCTTACACAAGCGGTATTTTAAAGTTTTTTGTTGTTGTTCCATAGGCAATTATCTGATTATTTATAAGTCTGTGGGTTGTACCAAAGCCATATCGATATGTTACTTATATACCAAATGAACAAACGGACCCTACTGGAATTATAATTCTTTCTTAACCATTTTATTAATCAAGGTTCTCATTTTTAGGCACATAGTTTAACCAGTATGCCTCGGTCTAAATCTTTGATGGTAAGACCCTTAGGAAAAGCGAAGTCATGTGATTTGAATGTTTAGTTAGCAGATTGTGGCAAAAACGGAAGCTGTTGATTTTTAATACCATAATCATATATATAGGAAGTCCCAAAATTGGTTAGACGATTCACCACACCGAAGATAATCTACGTGGCAATTTTTGATAATGTTAAAACTGTAGCTATTAGGTCTATGTATGTTTTGATTGGAAGGGATTTGAGAAAATGAAATAGAAAAGATTGTTTAATAATCGTTTAATAAAAAAATGAAGCATTGTGTTAATATTTAAAATATATTTAATTTCCCGTTTCTGCTTGAATACAAACTTCAAAAATGATATCAGTAGATACACGCTTTTTCCTGTAGTATATCCTTCCCTTACTTTATTGTCCAATAATCTATATTGCGATATCTTCGAAATTGCTTAGAATGCTTGCTGGTCCAGTAATATCGAAATTTATCTCTAAGTAATTCGTTCCAATGATATAATAATATGAGGCTACATCATGTTGTTGCTGAAATATTATTTTTTATTACCCAGTAGAATGTTCTATAGCATGTTCAGTTCAGCTAAAATTTATGAATGACAACGTGGCAACATAATATTAGGGGATAAGTGGTGTAAATGGGATAAATGAGCTATATTTTTGTCATTTTTATAGGAAATGGTCTATGTTTTTGCCAGTTTGTTCAGGCACGTGAACGACAATTAAAGATCACGCAAAATGTCTTCAATTTTAACAGACAAAAAAGTTATTATTATTTTATTAATTCAAAAAAATATGTCCCATTCATAACCCACTGCTTTCAATTGGGACAAGACCAGGTTGTGAATGCAAGAAAATAAATTATTGGTACATGACCTTGTCTCAGCTTTTATTGACAAAATACAAATAAATTAGTAAACTCTGATAACTTGAACACATAAAAACAAATAAGCTTGGATTTAAAATTATTCCTCTAATTCTTACAAAATCTTTCCAAATTCTTTTTCGTAATGATTAAAAGAAATATGGAATCTCAAAGTAGAATAAGTACGAGCTGTAGCCTCAGTTCTTCCGGGTTGAGGCAGCTTTCTCAAAATCCGGTCTCGTGGCACTTCACAGATGTCTTCCTCTACAAGAACACTTATAAGAAATTCGATGACGCCTCAAAAATTTAATTCGGAATTCAAAATAGTCTAGCTTTTCTTCAACAACTCCGATGTAGGAAATTTTGTTTTCCTTTGTAGTCTTTTTCCTGTACAACAAAGTCACTCACTTCCTCAAAAATTTCAAATTCCTTGTCGCTATTTCTCTCGAATTCCCGTTAAATTTCATCTGTATCATCCGAATCTTGGGCCTCAAATTCTTCTGACTCATCGGTCGATTCACTTTCTTGTACAATCCTTGGAGCAACTTTTTTCTTTTTCGCTGCCTTCTGTCGGATTTTTTCCATTTTTTCTGCTTCTTCTTCAATTAAATTCGTGAGTTCAGGAATGTCGGTGAGTATTTTTGTTCTACCACGTTTTCTTCCTGTTTATTTTATTTTTCTCTCGGGAGCTTCTGGGAAAGGGCGTATTGCTTCTGAAGTGGTAAAAGACGTAGCAGTAACGGTAGTAGTTCCACTGCTTGAAGAAGCCACGACAGGATCCACATTTGGCGCTTCATTGTTCGTATCTATAGGATTCTCACGGTCTGTTACAAAAGAACATAAAAAATCTTCTTTTCCGAATATGTTACGATCCAGAAATGATATTTTTAGAGGTGAACGAATTCAAAAAGGCAATTTCATAAATTGTTAGTTTGACCTGGATTTGCAAGCATCCACTCGTTACCTTTACTTAAGTCTTGAAATGACCATATACAGACTTATCCAATGGCTGCAGTGCGGTGAGAAAGTGAGCAAGACTACATTGTTTTCTTTTGCCAATCTGACAACTCCCACACTAATATGGGTTTCATGGTTGTCTAATATCAGAAGAATTGGTGATTCTTTCGATGGTTTCGTATGCTTAATAAAATGTTCTAGGCTGCTATAAAAATTTGCTTCATTCATCCGTCCTGACTTATTCGCCAGACCAACTCTTCAAGCAGGAGCACCTTTCAACATAAAATGTTCAAAGTTTACTCTCGGAAATATAAAAACATGTGGAGAAAAATTTCCAGAAGCACAAATGAAATTGATAGTCACAAGTTGTCCCCTTTCAGCAGAAGTTGCTTGACCAACTTGTTTGAGACCCCTTTACGCAAAAACTTTTAGTGGGACTGTTACAGTTGTAAACACCTGCCTCATCGCAATTATATATTCGGTCTGGCGTAAAGTTGAATTTCCAGATTACCGAAGAATTTATTGACGTTGACCACATTAAATGATGTAGCTCTTGAGAGACTAGTTTTTTCTGGCTTACGTAGGCTCAAAATTTGTTCATGACGGCGTTGAAATCCTTTCAGCCATTCTTCACTTGTCATCTGACTATCAACCCATTTCTCTGGACAGACCAAATTTAGTTCGTTCGCATATTCATAAGCCAGCACGCGCAGCCCTTTAGACCCTAAACCACAGCACATTTTTTATGCAGTGAGTAGATAATCTACCAGTTGGGTTTCATATTCAATAGGGTTGATCCTCTTGTTACCTACAGTAGGAGAGTGTCTGAAGTCTCGTACGTTACCAAGTTCTCTAGCAGCCTGGATTTGACGGTGAAGTGCCGACTTCGAAATAGAAAATCTTGCAGAACCATCCCGGGCTCAAATATTATTTTCAATGCAAATAATGACAGCCTGTTCCATTTGTTTGGAAGAAACACGTTCTCTCTTTTGTGGTTTGCGTTGGCTCATCTACAAAAAAACATAAATGTAAAAATGTAATTCCTTCATACCCAAAAACAAGGAAAATGATATATCACTCGACCATGTCGGTAGCCTCCCTTAAACATTTATTTATTGTTAAAATGTTAAACCAAATCAAATAACGATTAGTACAATCAATCCATACATACACAAACCTTTTTTTTGCCGATAGGACATGTACCATTCTTGACCAATAAGAGTGTCCCATTCAGTGCTTGGTAACATGGGGGTGTAAACATGAACACACAACCTCTATATTTATTGATATTTTTTGCATGAAAAATATAAAATGTCTTACCCTACATTTTCGTTGAGATTACACGTTGTAAAACAATTCAAGAACAAAATTTAAATAAATTAAAACTCGTCAGTTTCACTACAAGAAACATATACAACTATCACAACCTCTTACTGTTGACTGCATAATATTTATTTTCAATTTGCTACTGGCAGTACCTCCCGCGCCATCTGACACGCCAATATGACAACAACATATTGGGCGGTATATTTGAAATATGCCCTGTCTCATTCATGGCATGTCTCATTCATGGCACTTCTCCCCTATATTGTTTTACAAGTAACGAAAGTAACATGTTCCGACGAGTGAAATACTATACTTTTCCTACAACCCCCTACAAATCATAATAATATGCTAAAGAATGTGATTTATAACTGGAATGTATTTTTTCATTTTTATTCAACAAAAAAATAAAATAGTCTTAACAAATAATGTATTTTGCTGCCTGGCCTTATTTGTTCGACGTTTCTCATAAATTTTTTGAAGCTGTGAAATATTTTTCCTACAGCCTCGTTTATATCATAATAATATGCTAAAAAAGAACAATGAACAATTATTTTTCCTATTAGGGAACAAGCCAACACAGCTTCATTAACCTTATTACCACAAGAATCTAAATACAGGCATGAAAAGCAATATATACAATATTAGCGGTGGGCTGGAGACAACAAAATAAATAATTATTCAATTAGTGGGTGGGAGGAAAAATTATATGTATTACACAGAAGTAAAGTGTCTCTTCCTCCCTTTTTGTAGGACATTCATAACTACCTTTGGGAATTTCCCATTGGTGACAATCCTATCCATTTGCATGTGGTGCTGATAATCCCTCTTTTTTTTTAGGGATCTGTTTATTGATGACATCCGGTCCATGCAATCTCATCCTCTCATCCAATCACACTTCCTCCAGGATCTCCCCCATTCTGTCCGTTTTCTTCTCTCATACAGTGTTCTTAGCATTGAAGTCCCCTGTCACCATTATCTTTATGATCCTCCTGTTCCCTTTTGACACCCTCAGATCATCCTCCACTCATGTCATGCTCCTCTCATTTTCTTCCAGGCTGACATTTGGGCTTATATACACACTGTACACCACCATGTATCCCATTGGCACTACCACCCATCCGTTTCCCTTCCTCACTTCATCCGCCCTCAGTCCATCTCCCACCACTCTTATTCCTTCCTCTCCTGTATCGTCCATAATCCATCCCTGCTTTCCCACCATCCATCCCTTACATTCGTTCTTCCCGTGCTCTGCTCGTCTCTTTCTCCTATTTGACCAGACTCATCCCCTCTGAGGGCTCCAGAGGGTCCCTCCCATTTTTTCCTCCTCTTTCCCATCGTCTCCATCTAATCCCCTCATTCCCAACTACATTCTATCTCCCCTGGCATATGTCTCCTTTCCCCACATACCGTACAAAGGAAGGCCTGTCGACAGTCTCTGGCCATGTGATCCTCGCTCTTACATAGCCAGTACTTACTCTTCTCCTTAACTCCCTTCACCTCACACCCTGCTACTTTGTGCTCTTTTACCCCACATCCAAAGCATCTGCCCTCTTCTCTACCCTCTATAATATTTACCCTGTTCCACCCCAATCTAATCTCCCTTTTTCCCAGTAAGGCTTCCGATTTTTCCCATTCCGCCCTCATCACTCACCAATTACCTTTGTCCCTTTCCCAATCAATTTTCTTCCTCTCCACCGGTCTATCCCTACCATCTTTATGGTTTTTGTTCCCCTCCAATCTTCCTCCACCCTAACTCCTGTTACCCTTTCCACCTCCCTCAGAATTCCCCTCATCTCAACCACCTTCTTTTTCTCTATAACCACCTCCCTATTTCTTGAGACTCTGAGTCTATCCACCCACTCCCCTTTCATCTCCCCCAACCTCCTAATCCTCTCAATTCCCTCCTGATCGATTTACCCGATATCCTTCGGGATTACCGCTCCATTCCTGCTCCCCCTTTTCCTTTTCCCTATCTGTATAAATTAACATAATTTTAAATCACGTTTATGAACATCCTTTTTTTTCGTTGAAGTAATTAGTGTAACACAAATCAACAACTCACACCGATTTAAGTCTATAGTAGGCAACCAACATTGCAGTATGTGGTGTTGTTGGTTGTTGACCACTAGAACATAAACATCAGCATGGCGGAAGTAACTACCTTTGACGACAAGGGTAGTAATAATATTAGTTTTGTCACAGTAGATAGGTACACCCTTAACATCTGTATATCCATTTGACTCCCCTTCAACATCGGCCTCTTATGTTACTGCTGCAAAATCCACACCAAAACCGATAATTCCGGAGAAAGAATAGGCAATTATTGTACCACACTCAACAGATAATATAAAGCTTTTAGATAATGTCAAATCAATAGGAGATATTATTGGTCCAAAAAATATTTGTTTTGCATCAAGAATATCCAATAACAGAATTTATATTTAAAACCCAACAGATAGATGATCTAATCACAAATTGTTGTAATTTAACATTAATGATAATTTGAAATGGTTATCAGCAAGTATGTATACGAGATTGAATAAGTGTAACTTTTAAATTAATTTAATCACAGTATGTTTATATTGTTTATGTTATGATGATATAATATTTTTCAATGTCAAGAATTGTCAATAAAGTTTATAGTAAAAATTCGAATCTGGCGAGTATTAAATATTATTAAACAACACAAAAAATAACCCCAACATGAAGAGATTAGTCACATCAGCTAAGCGAGTGAATATTTCCAATGTTTTTTTCTCCATTCCGCACGACTTCATTGCATTAGCTTCACAAAATTTTGCAAAATAGCTTCCTCGGCTTTTTTTCCTAGTGCTGGTATTCCCGGGATGAATACGAGTCTAATTGTAGATTTTCTTCATTAGTGTTAGAAAGGGACAACATTTTTTATAGAAGGTAATTATTATTGATAACGGTAGCTGCAACGTTGAAATAAAAACATAAAACAGATTGTGATTTGATATCCCAGAATAAATGACTGAAAAAAATGCGTATATATTTTTGTTCCCTTTGTAATTCGATTATTTTTCTAATTGTTTGAGATATTTTCAATGTTTAATTAATTCATTCATTCTTAACGATCCAAATGTTATTTGTGGAATCTGTCGAGTAATATATTTTATTTCGTGTTTTGGAATTTATTTTATGGTAATATTCCATGTTGTAAGAGTTGGAACAATTAATTCTGGATAACTAGCCTTTCGAATTCTTAAATATAATTTTGGTGATCTAAATACAATTTTCACCCTAAATACGGACACGAGACTTAGAGGACACCAGCTCAAGTTAAAAAAAGAAAATTTTACGGTTAGATCGAGGCAAAACTTTTTACCTAACAGAATTTTCAATATTTGGAATGATTTAGACAGTGAAATTGTCTCAGCAACAAGTGTCAATATATTCAAAAATAATCTAGATCAGTGTAACTTACTTAATAACATTTAGAGCTTAATCGTAATTTCTATATTTATATATTTTTTTTTCTTATTTGTTTGTTTACTAATAGTAGGTATTTCTTTTGGAATGTATCTTTTTTTTTTGGGCACAATAGGAGCCAGCTCCTTTGCCCTCATCAATATGTAATAGTAATAGTAACATTTTGATTTTCAATATTTTTTTCTCAACATCTTACGACTTCCATTATAGCACCGAATTATTTTTCCTCGTTATTTTTTGTTCCTGCACCAAATTGGGATCCACTGGAATATTTTTCCAGCTTGTAATGTTATTTTTAGCTAATTTTATCTCTACGTATAGCGCCTCCTAATATCAAGTTAAATTTAGTTACAATAAATTATTTTGTTTTAACACCTTCATTTATTTCAAATGATTTTTTCATTTTGGATGAAAACAGCTTTAAAAAATCCTTACTCTGTTGTTTATTTTTCTGATTATTTTCTCCAATCCTCACTACGTGAACTCTGTCCATAAATTTCAAATAAAATCAATAAATAACAAATTCTACAACATAAATATAACATATTATTATTCGAACGATTTCACAAAAGATTTAGTAGTTTGTGCAACTAGTGTGGATATGATGGCCATATCGCACGAGGACGAAGTTTGAGCACGACGCCGTAGGCGGAGTGCTCAATCGTCCGAGAGCGATATGGACAATCCACACGAGTCGAACAGTATATTTTTTCTACGACCCACTTAAGAAAAAATCTAGAAAATAAACATTTTATTAAACTATAATATAACTTCAAATTAAAAATTTTTAATAATTTTACTATTATTATCATTTTATTATTATTTAGAAATAGAATTAGAATTTAAAAAAAATTTCCCAACGGGGAATCGAACTCCGCGTGAGAGGCTGGGATACTTACCACTGGACTACCGATAAATATACTAATCATCTATCTATAACGTCAAATGTATTACATAAAAACTGACGTTTGTCAGGAGTACCCTTAAATATTCAATTTATTCTGTTTCTATACGTTATACGTCTCCTTTGCGGCTAAGCGAATATCTGGTGGAAAATTATTTATTGATTCATCACTGGAATCACTCATTTTTACTAATATTTTTCTTAAAAACTATAGAAATATTTTGACAAGTTATTTTGACGTTTCTATGAAATTGAAAAAAGATTCGTTGGCGGGTACTAAACGCAAATGCTGATTGGTGGATTTCATATACGTTCTAGGATGTATATGAAATCATATCCGTTCAGTTAACCGGAATGGCCTACATTTACATTCTGTAAATTGTGCAGAAAATGGATAATATACATGTGGGTGTAGAAAAACTTTATTTACATATCTTTTATATGTTCCTGAAATAAAAAAAAATTTGCCCAAAAATGATTATTATTTACATTATAGTTTAATCCAGAAGATGCAAATGTAACTTGTGGAACAGGTCGGGTAATAAAATATTTTGTATAACTGTTGTGGAACTTGTTATTTATTAATTTTATTTGATAATTATGGATATATTCCAAGGGTTAAAACAATTAATTTTGTTCTGAATAAATTGTTAAATAGACCAAGCATCCAAGTAGTATATTAATTGTTGACCAGAATCGTAGTAGAAAATGAATGGTGCCAAAAAACGTACTTTTCTTAGTTTTTTCATATAACGTAAAAAATAGGGTAATTAAAATACTGCCGTACAAAGCTAGACCGCAGTATTTGAACTATAACTATAACCTCGTATCTTGCTCAAAAACGCTAAAAAACGATCCTTTTTTACCCGTATTTGCAAAAAAATACCTTAAATGCTAAGAAAAATTCACGTGTTTTTGTTGTACTATAGGATAAACCCGTACTTGCAATCAAATACGTAGATTTTGCTTAGTAAAATTCAAATACGGGTATTACGCGTAGCGTCTACAATATTTCGCGCGTGTTCATGCCTACGTGTTTCTTTCTAATTGTCTTAGTTTGCCGATAAAACCGGTCTACAGCATTTTTGCGCACGGGTTATACATACGTTATTTTTATTGCTTTTATACCTAGAAATAAGAATAAGAACAAAAAATAATTCTGAATTTGGGGGAGGCCGACCCTGGCAAGTCTATGGTAGGCAGTGATTAAATTGCTCTCGCTTGAAAAAGTGTTAAATTGGTGTATGAAGTGAATTTAAATAGTGAAAAGTGGTACCAGCGTATGTAACTGGTACAATAGAACAGTTGAAAACGTAAGTTATCTTTATCAATTGGAAATCCATCGTTATCCGAATCATAACCAAATAAATAAGTTTACCTTATCAGTGATAAAACCTCTTTTATCAACTAACATTCCAATGAAGACAGGTCCGTCTTTGGATCGAAGAGTCATAAAATAATCTGACAAAAATGGACGCATCAACTTCGGGGATTTCTGTACATAAGAGTCCCAACCAATCCCTATCACCAAACCAACCCAAAAGTTTTTCTGCCGTAGTTAGTCAAGACACAAGTCCAAAGTTTCCAAGTAAACATCAAGCGATAGTTCTAAATGGTGTAGACAACGTAAACTTTGCAGACTATATAATTGGAATAGGAACATTGGTAGGGCCCAAAAATATATTATTTGCATCAAAGATATCAAATAATAGGATCTGTATATATTTGTCATCCACAGAAATAGTCACTAATTTTCTAGAAAAGCATGGCGGAATCATAATAAACGGCCAGCACATTCCAGCTAGACGTTTGATAACACCTGCAGTCCGGCTAATTTTGTCCTATGTATGCCCATCAATACCACATCAACTTCTAGTAACCGAATTGCACAATTTGGGATTACATCTCATATCCCCTGTAAATTTCTTGCGGGTTAATATTCCAAACCCAGAATATTCTTATATTCTAAGCTTCCGTAGACAAGTATACATTTCACCCCCACACAATAACACTTACATACCTGATTCAATAATCACAACCTTTGATAATACCGAGTACAGAATTTATCTATCAAGAGACGATCTGAAATGCTTCAACTGCAAACAACCAGGACACATAGCAGCACAATGTAAGCTTCCAAAACAAACAGGCGAACCCTCTACTAATCAAACTGACTTACCTCAAGGAACATCAACCAATACATCTCATTCTCTTCATCCTCATCCGATTGATAATCTCACCCCAGATACTTCCCAAGGATCAGCCCAAGTAGCGATGTCAACCAATACCACTTTGACTCACTCAACCCCCACTCTAGAAGATCTAAACGTAGATACCCATCCCTCATCAAAACGCACTCATACAGAAATACTAACACCAACCAAACCTGAGCTAGAATTCAAACAACCAAAAAATGTCAAAAAATCCCGCACAATCAACAAAACAACGGCTCCACCTACTCTAGAAGAACAACTTCAACCGGCAAAGGAACACATCGAATCGAATTCATCAATGTATCCTGTAACCTACCCAGAACTAAAGAACTTCTTTGAAAACTCAAAAGGATCGAAAGATAGCCAGACAATATACAGAAGACATCGAAGGGCTAATTAGTATGCTTAGTAAAATCCACCCCATACTTGAACACAAAGGAACTAAAAGTAGAAATACGAAATTAAAAAAGATTCTGATAAAAAGCTTAGCTTCACTACATGACAACTTACAACCTGACATCTCGGACACAGATAGTGAATGTTCATCTCGGAGTGAACTCTCACAAGCCGAATTCTACTAAGATATTAAAAAATATATATCCTCATTCATATTACAATGGAACTTAAACGGGGTAAGGCCCCAATACGAAATGTTGAAACTGTTGATATCTAAACACAAACCATTGATAATATGCCTTCAAGAAACCAACTTCAAAGAAAATAATACAACACAACTGAAACATTATAAGGCCTTCCACCACATTCGAAGCAGTGCAAAAATAGCTAGCGGAGGAGTAAGCACGTTCATCCATGAATCGCTGGAAAGCAAAGAAATTCAACTAACAACAAGTTTTGAGGTAACAATAGTTGAAGTTAACAGTTTTTGTAAACTACATATCTGTAACTTCTATATTCCACCAGATAAAAATTTTTCCGAGATTGAACTGAATAATATTATTAGTAAAGTACCTAAACCTAGAATAATTGTAGGGGATTTTAATAGCCACAGCACGGTATGGGGATGCGATGCCACGAAGCGTAAAGGAGATATTTTAGAAAACTTTATTAACAAGAACAACTTATTTCTGTTAAATGATGGCAGCAAAACACATTTCGACATTCGTACTGGAAATAGTAGTGCAATAGATCTCACTATATGTGACCATATTTTAGGCACAAAACTGCTTTTTGAGATTTAAACGGACCTCTATGGTAGTGATCATTTTCCTATTTTAATTAAAGAAATTGTAAAAACAGGACAGTACTACTTCATACCAAAATGGAGACTTAAACACGCAAACTGGGAGAGGTATGCCAATCACATAGAAGACAAAATTGATGAATGTAAGCTAGAAGGCAACGTTGAAAATATTGTGAAATCATTCACAAACACAATCATAAATGTAGCGAATGATGTTATTGGAAAAACAACACCAACAAGAAGAACACCCACTCCATGGTGGAACACTGAATGCAACACTGCCACGAAAGCGTCAAAACATGCATTCAACCGCTATAAAAGACATAGAAATGAGGAAAACCGGGTACAATTCCAAGAATTACGAGCCAAAGCTAGATGGGTAATGAAAAAAAGTAGAAAAGAATCCTGGAATAATTTTGTATCTTCTATGAACAGTTCAACTCCTCACAGCATAATTTGAGGAAAAATACGAAGCATAAAAGGTAATAATTCAGGTACCCTCCTCATCAACCACATTGTACACGAAAACCAAACAAAAACCAACCCTAGAGAAATAGCAGACATACTAGCTTCTTTTTACGAAAAAAACAGTAGTGACGAAAATTACCCAAATTCGTTTAGAGACTTCAAACAGAAGATAGAGTGTGAGCATACGATCCCGAAAGAACCACCAGATGTTAATACACAAAGTTCACCTTTAAATGTCAAAATTACATCAGGGGAATTCGAAAACGCTTTATCCAACTGCAAAAATTCATCTCCAGGTCCCGATGACATACCATTTGCTTTCATTCAAAATCTTCCTGAACATTTATTGGCAATATATTACCTCATAATCACGGAAAACACTTTTCCATCTTCCTGGTCCAAAGCAACAATAATACCAATATTGAAACCCAATAAATCAAAGTCAAACCCAGATTCATACCGTCCCATAGCTCTAACGAATACAATGTGCAAACTGCTTGAATCAATCGAAAACAGGAGGCTAATCTGGTTCATAGAGCACCGGTCTACAACAGACAACCTAATTCAACTAGAATCATTCGTACAAGAAAGTCTAGCGAACAAACAAATATGTGTGGCTACATTTTTTGATATCAATAAAGCGTACGATATGGCCTGGAGACATGGTATACTAAGATGGTTAGCAGGAAAAGGTGTAGGAGGAAATATTCTGTGCTTTGTTAAAAACTTTCTCAGTACAAGACAGTTCAAAGTGAGAGTTAATGGATCACTCTCTGGAAACCACATCCAAACCAACGGAACTCCACAGTTAGTTTCATTTCAAATAGTAATATTAACTTTTTTGATACCCATTAAAAAGCAGTTTTGTTAGGCGTAGTTAAGTTTTAATTTAAATTTCAATTTGTAGTTGAATATCTGAAATAATGTATCCTGGACAAACAGAATTTTTATTTGAATAAGTAGGTACCTATATAGACTAAAAGATTACATACTGTATTTTCTCTTATAGGCAAGCGAGACATCCACAAAAAGTCGCTTAGAAATGGCAGTATGTGTCCAAGGAGTACTAATCGCTAAAACCACTTTTATTTTATGTTTTCGAGGTCGCTGAATACGAATCTGAATTTAGGTATTTATTATTACACACAATTTCTATTTTTTGTGCAATATAATATATACCTATATAAATAGTTTAAAAAAATTGGATTTTTATTTCTTTTCAATTTCCATAAAAAATAAACGTTATTGTTAATTGAGGACTTTCGTTACTCGATGGTTTTAGAATAGATAACATTTCAGTATTTATCTTGGATCGTTCAGTAAATGACGAAGATAAATACTGATTGAAACGTCATCTATTCTAAAACAATCCAGTAATGTGAGTCCTCAATTAACAATCACATAGTTATATTACTGTTAATAATCTATTTAATTATCATTATTAACTGGTTATTAACAGGTTTAATCACTATTACCAACCAGTTCCATTACTGTAATTAACGGGTTTAATAATAAAATAGTTAATACTCCCAAAAATTTTGTTTTCTAAGGTAATTGATTTTTGGTTTCTAGTGGTTACTGTTTTTGATAGGTTATTAAAGGGTTTTAATTACCTTAGGTCGACGGTCCTTAATAACGATAATTATTGCCCTTTTTATTGTCATAATTGAACATTTGTTGTGTCCCACGTATTAAAGTGTTTATCTACTACAACTAAATTCTTAATAATGCTGAATAAACTTTTTAGTCCAGGCATTATACACCAAAAATCGCCTTTTTGCGATAATCGCTGGTATCAGCTTGAAACTTTGTATAAAGGTTGCAGAAAATACGTACAATAAAATAGTACTAACCCGCAAATGCAAAACCTTGCACGACATTGTTTAAATGACCATATTGTGCTATTTTCTAGTAGAATTACTCGTTCATTCGTGAATATCTTTTTTGCTCTTGATTATGAAGGAAAAATGTTAAATACTTTTTTTTGTCTTCTAAAAACGAACAATATGAAACCAACTGCGTCGAAAAATATTGATTAGATCAAAAGTTATTGATGATTAAGTTTACATAAACATTAGTTTGATTAAACAATATTAGATTATTTTGTTAACAATGACAATATCCTGTAATTGTGCTTAATTACTGTACTCCGTCAACAGATCACGTGTGCCAAACCCGCAATCGGTAAGTTGAATAGTTAATGAGTTATAGCGTTATAAACAAATTGACGTAGCATTTTTTTACAATAAACCTGTACCACTTTGTCACTTTCCCTGAATGACGCTGATTTTTTCTAAGGTAGATTACGTACGGTGTAATCGAGCGGCGTCGTTATTTTTTCAAAAATTGCAATTGCACGGCCAAGGTAGGGTTTTTCTACAAATAACATAACAAAAAATGTATACTTTGTTTGACGCACACGCATCTACTCAGGTTTCAATATTTCTAGATTTTCGACAACGGGAATAGATTTCTCTCGTCGCGAGGTATGGAATTAAAAAAAAAATCATCCAAATATCTTTATTGGATCCCAAGCCGCTCGGCCGACTCCCTGAAAATCTTGACGCAGCCATTCAAATTGAACGGTGCTACTTAAAGTCGACTTTTCTTGGGATCCAATAAAGATATTTGGATGATTTTTTTTTAATTTCATACCTCGCGACGAGAGAAATCTATTCCCGTTGTCGAAAATCTGGAAATATTGAAACCTGAGTAGATGCGTGTGCGTCAAACAAAGTATACATTTTTTGTTATGTTATTTGTAGAAAAACCCTACCTTGGCCGTGCAATTGCAATTTTTGAAAAAATAACGACGCCGCTCGATTACACCGTACGTAATCTACCTTAGAAAAAATCAGCGTCATGCAGGGAAAGTGACAAAGTGGTATAGGTTTATTGTAAAAAAATGCTACGTCAATTTGTTTATAACGCTATAACTCATTAACTATTCAACTTACCGATTGCGGGTTTGGCACACGTGATCTGTTGACGGAGTACAGTAATTAAGCACAATTACAGGATATTGTCATTGTTAACAAAATAATCTAATATTGTTTAATCAAACTAATGTTTATGTAAACTTAATCATCAATAACTTTTGATCTAATCAATATTTTTCGACGCGGTTGGTTTCATATTGTTCGTTTTTAGAAGACAAAAAAAAGTATTTAACATTTTTCCTTCATAATCAAGAGCAAAAAAGATATTCACGAATGGCCGAGTAATTCTACTAGAAAATAGCACAATATGGTCATTTAAACAATGTCGTGCAAGGTTTTGCATTTGCGGGTTAGTACTATTTTATTGTACGTATTTTTTGCAACCTTTATACAAAGTTTCAAGCTGATACCAGCGATTATCGCGCTAAACTCTAAATCGCCTGGACTATTTTGCCTCAGTGCGGTATTGCCCTTAGTATAAGCACCGTACATTGACAAGAATAGTAGTTCAACTCTTCGGCATGCCCTTAAACGTTCCCTCCTTGCCCCGTCATCGACTTCGAGCTGGTCGGGCCCGGAGCTGTATACCAGTTGTCCACAGATACCTCTGAGTACGTATTATACCGGTTGTAGTTTCGTGTTGCGTTGTGTAATATTGTGAGAACATTGTTTATATTTATTAATAATTAAATCTAGATTAATAGAAATAATTATAATGCTTTTATGGGCACCCAAAAGCAAATTAAATTTTTGGAGGAAATTGAAATTATGCTACAAAATTTAAAAATAATTAATTACTAGGGTAAAAACCGAATGAAATTTATATCTGGATGGAAGTTGACCATAAAATCATTAAAAGCTCTTTGGAATATTTTGAAAACAAAGCAATATACATTTTTGTTGACCAGAAATCTTAATCAGGACTGCCTTGAAAATTTCTTTGGTCAAATTAGAAATTGTTGTCTTGTTATCAATGAAATATTTTCTCGGATTTTTTTACGTTATTTTGTAAAACTGAATCATCAAAATAACAGGTAAAATTTTTAGCTCTCAAACTTTTGCCACTACTTAGATATTAATGGTTGAAAATGGAGCTCCGTTAAAAAGCGGCAGAACCGACTGTGACGTCACATTGCATATTGTGGTCTGATATTCGGCAGTACACCGCATAAGAAAGTTGGTTCCAGCTGCAATATCTTTAAATTTTAAAAGTGTTAGTGGTTTTTGCTAGTAGAGATGTATTCAGTAGATACTGGATTTATTAAAGCAGATTCTGCAAATTTACCTGAAGTCGATATCTTTATGGTGATGGACTACTTTAATAAAAACAAAGACTTTATAAGTGTGGAAATGCCAGGAATAAAATTGCAGAGGTAAGTAAAATGAATTCAATATTTTAACTTATGGTTTTTACGGTCTCGCAATACCAGAGTCGAATGAAACATTTGTATTAATTTTTTTATTAAAATACACTGAAAAAACATGGCACTAAGAAAGATAGTGGTGTAAGCAAATTGCCATGATTGTCCAGCTTCGGAGGAAGGATGTGAGCACGAAGTGGCATTTTTAATGTGGTAACATAGACGTAGCGAGGAGCCTTCCCCCACAGAAACAACTTGTTATTGGAAGAAATGAAAATTATCATCAGCACCGAGTTCCAAAAAATTTATTTCGACCTCTGAATTTGGGAAAAAATTCAAGCTTGTTATGATGACTCACTCTTACAAGAATATGTACGCGAAGCAAAAAGGCAAAAAATAGAAAACAGTTTAATGCGTTACTACAATACAGAAAAATATAGTCTTGCTATTAATTTCAACAATTCCGGACAGGTGAAGAATGCAAATAATTTTGTCGAATTTTGTAAAACCAAAATGAGCGCCAATTTAATTTTAGAAGTAGAACACGATACTCGAGGACAAAGTGATAGTAACATTTTGCAGGAAATGAGGTATGGACGTATTACCGCATCAAAAGCTTTTGATGTTACAAAATGTAAAGTTTTAGACGGTTGCTTAGTAGAATGCATCTTGGGAGCAAAATTGTCTCAGACCAAAGCAATGAAACGAGGATTAAAGCTAGAAACTGATATCCTAAAATCACTAGAAATGAAAACTGGACAAAATTTTTTTAAAACAGGAATCTTTCTGTCGCAAAAAAATCCACTAGTTGGTGCTCCCCTGACGCCATTAACGAAGAATTTGTTGTAGATATTAAGAGCCCAACAACCGAAAAGACATGTTTAAATTATATAGATTTAGATGGTAACATAAAGGAAAAATGTGTATATCAACTTCAAATGTATCTCATTTATGTCACATCCGCATTTTTAAACTTCAAAAGAAATTTAAAATATTGCAGGTATGATGAAGAACTTGTTGAATTTATAATGCAAAAACTACAAAAGTTTTGGTACGAAAACATATTAAATAAAATAATGTAAAATATATTTATGGTTTTATTTGATTAGATAAGCTTGTATGTTGATTATTCTACAAACGATTTGCACCAAGTATTTCACTAAATTTAAGTAAATCGTAGAATGTGGTTGAAGAATGGCAAACTCCCTTACTCTAGATATTACTCGTTCTACGTGAATTCTCAAGCTAGCAATTCGTTTTGCCTCCTTAACTTCTTCCTTAGAATTTTTTTGTCCAGATAAAACTGATGGCGGCCTAACTAGTTCATTTTTAGTGGTTGCAAGTTGATCTTCAAGATGCTTGAAGCCTCTATCTGCCATTACCTCAGCGCCCTATTCTAATAAATTTAAAAATGTCGATTCTTCAACAATCATCTTGCCTTTAGTTCTACCTCCAACACCAAAAGAAATATAAGATATTAAACCAACTGGTGAACATGCAATTAAATATATCATTGTATTGCAAGCTTTATATTCCGACCAAGTGGGACTCTGTAAAATCGGATCACTTGGTTTTTGAATCGAAATTTCAAAACAATCTATAATACATTGTTTATTTTTATATCTGCGTCTGAAGGGAATAGGAAGTATTTTCTCAACTTCAGATAGGGGCATCCATTGCACAAATGGGTAAAGGTAACCGGCTAATAACGGTATAGTTTTTTGTATAATGCTACATACTCTGGAAAGTGGCACACCAAAATCGTCTGCTAATATCCTATAAGGTAAATTCAGTCTGAATTTTTTAATGTTAAAAAGATATCAAGCTTGTCCAGCTCACATTTTTTAGTTAACAAGTTTACAACAAATATTGAATGACTCGGAAATCCCAAATAAAGCTTCGAATTTTTTTCTATCAAATAAAATGTTCTATGTTGTATTTCTTCTGACTTATTAGAGTCTAGATAAAATAAGTTATTCGGATCTGACAAACTTAATTCTGACGAAGTAAATGTAAAAGAAGAACCGCTAGTGGATATTGAAAACACTTCGTTAATGGGTTTTCCGTCTTTTTCCATTCGCGATTTCTTTGGAACAATCTCATTTCTAATGCATTTTCTCTTTTTAGCCATTTTTGGTATAGAAAACCCCTCGCCTCCGCATTGAATCGCCTTAGAACGTACATAAGCCTTAATGCAAGCCTGAACCCCTATTTCTTCGTCTGATATCCATTTGATTTTCTTCCTCTACTTGATTATCTTCAGAGGTTCTATTTTCCGAGCTTAACAATGTCTTAATGAGATATTGCTGTGCTTTAGTTTGTAAAAACTGTGACCGTGGCTTTGAACTATGCGTTGTAACTCTATTTTTTTGACAGTCAAAACATCTCGGTACTACTCCAGGTTCTAGTTCAACTTTTCCACTGTTCATTGTTTTAATAAACATATAATTTTCTATATCCTCCTCTACCTAAAACAAATTATTTTTGTTAAACATTAGAGCTTATAAGTTATCACTAATTTTGAAAATATACAAATTTTCTTATTAAATATTTTCAAACCGTTAAATAAAATAAAAAATAGTAGAAGGTAGACATTTTTTTTAATTTAATTTATTTTAGCTCCAATGTAAATTTTTATAAAATCACGTTTAGGTTATTATTTATAAAAAGGGATTATTGTTTTAGCTAATCACGAGCTTTCGTAAAATAAGGATTTTGGTAGAATATCTTTATTTTACATACCTATTTACGCGAGAGTAAGTCTTTTAAGATTATGTTTCGGAAATATTATCAATATTTTTATAATGATGTTACAGTAGAAAGACACCATAGGTAACTTACTTCAAATTGATCTTCACAGCAATACACATGCGATTTGTTAGATACAAAAACTTCACGACGCATTGCTGTCAGAGGGCACATTAATAAACCATTTCTCTGGTGCATTCCTGGATGTGTTAGGACAGTCGGGAACCAAACAGTATTTATTTACCACTTTTTTCTCACTCATTATAGAATAAAATAACGAAACAGTACAGTCAACAGTCCAGCGTTTTGTTTCTTACACAACACGATATGTACTTAAATATACACTTTCGACACAGCTCTCGACTCGCGGCGTTTCAAACGTTAGGTATAGCATATGCAGTGTGACGTCACAGGTAACCACGCCCCGTTTTCGTTCAATCCAATTTCTTTAATTAATTTGAGGGTTTAAACGTTCCCGGAAAAATCTAAAATTTTGGGAATCCGTTTAAAATGAGTTTTAGTTTCAATTATTAATTAATATTTTTTTCTTGAACAAGTCTATTCTAGAAACCCAACACCCATACAATTTTGTAGAGCGTTTAAGAAATTGTTCACTCTGAAATATTTTAATGAAGTCGAAGGTGCTAATTGCATGAACGATATTAATGAAGTTTTATTAGACATTAATGCGGACTCTGCAGAAACTTTTAAAGATATTATTTTTCCCTTTTCTACTCCAAAAACACCTTTAAAAGTTTTTACCTGTGACTATCGAAATTTTACTAGCCCAGAAGGTATTGCAATAGTTTATGTTAGTGGGTATGTTTTGAAAAAATGTTTGTTGCAACATTCTTGTCCAATTTGTGAAGAATTTAACCAACAAAACTTATCGGATACAGAAGCCACGATTTTCACTAAATTGAAAGCCATGTCCAGAAAGAAAATTTGCCTTTTGGAGGTTTGACAGTACCCCCTATCAATATTGTGCAATATATAGTACAACTTGAAAATATATTTATGGGTAACTTTAATAAAATGGCTGGCAGTGGGTGTAGAAAAAAAATTTATTGTTCCAGTGACAGGGGATAGTTTTCAATCAGAAAGTACTACCGAGCTGCATGTAGATACAGGAACGCAAAGCTCCACTACAAATATCTAAAATCCTTCTCAACTATTTAATACACCATCCACACTTGTCACACCCAAGAGCTTAAGTCAGACAAAAACTAGAAATCATAGAAAACCCGATGAGGTCGAAATGCGAATGATAAAAGCTAGTATTAGAGTGCCACCAAGATTCAGCTAACGCCTCGGTAAGTAACAATATTATCCTGAGCTGGGCTAAAGGGCACGACAGGAGTAAAGGTAATCGCATTGCCGATTCTCTAGCCATGGAAGCGGCTGGACTAAAAATGTTAAGACCTAGTGACACCTACGGCCTGACAACTTCGACAATTGCGGAACTAGCCAAGCGTTACACCCATGCTCAATCCCTAAAGAGATGGGATGGAATCAAAGGATGCAGTCTTTCCAGGATCACCTTGGGCGACCCTGGGAAGCTGGAGCCGAAGAAATATTTGGCGATGACCAGGAAAAACCTACGCTTAACAGTAGGATTTCTGACTGGTCACTGTCAACTAAGGAAACACCTCCATACTATGAGGCTAGTGGACATATGCAGGATGTGCGAACAAGAAGATGAAACTGTCAGGCATGTCTTATGCGAGTGCCCGGAGTTATCGTCAATAAGAGAGTGTGTGTTCGGTGAGTCTTGGCCTTCATCTGCCGATATAAAGGAGATGTCTCCTAGTGACCTGTCCACCTTCCTGAAAAGGACAGGATGGACGATGACCTAGAAGGACAACTCCTCGGGAGGGTCATAGATTAGGACAGCACCACTGAAAAGTTGATTTCTTGCTACGGAGCACGGTGGACAAATATTGGCAGGCAATCGAGTTCAGAGGATGAAATTTTGTATTCACTTTCCACCATAATAAGGGATCGTCACTTAAAGGAATATGTTTTTCTCTATAGTACTCATTCAGTAAACCTTTCAACATAAGAGATTTGTCTAAAACTACGTTTGTTAGATGTGGTTTTATCATCACCACCATCGCTACTCAACAATATATTTGATAAAATCGTTGGGATATTGTTTTCAATACTGCTAGTTTGACCAGCTGCTGGCGATGCCAATCTTGCCCGTTTTTCTGCAGGAACGTCAATATTTTCAGCTTCATTTGCAGACTTATTTCCATCTCCATCTCCATCATCAAGTAAATTCATTAATTCGGTTTGAACATTTTCCTTAGTCACTTCGTTAAAAAATTTCGTTTTATAACGAGGATTTGGATATGTAGCTATTACAAAAATATTGTTAAAATGAAGGTCTTCAAATCTTAAATTAAATTGGTCGATGGTACATTTTATTATAATTTTAAATTGTTCGTACGCCCGCACTACGCTGATCACGGTCTCCGCCGCCAATCGACCTCCTATGTAATATCAATCAATCAAGTTCAGACTTTTCGGAATCGGAGAGGGATGTTACGGAGACATCCCTACTATATAGTATGCCTCTCCTCGACGATCCCCCCTGCAATTACTTTCCGGCCCTCGATCATTTTCGGGTGTTTTTGGCCGACTTCGCATATTTCTGTTACCAATCGAAAATACCTATACGTTTGTTGATCTACAACTATACTTTTCTAAACAGTTTTAAAATTTGAAATCGAACTATACTTATATCGATAACGCATCCAGACATGTTGCAAATTATCGCATCAAAAAATTAAAATTGCAATTTCGATAAAAGTAACCGTCGCCTGGCGTCTGCTCTTCGCACGTCTAAAGTGCTATACTTCCTTTGTACCAAGTTTCAGCTTGGTCGAAAATACGAATTTTCAAAGAAATGACTAGTTTTCCGTTTTTTCCAAATTTTCTCGGTTTATAATGATCCTATTAACTCGCTCGACCCCCCATTTTGTACGTATTTTCATTACCTACGATTTATTTATACATACCTACCATGGAGATTGCTTCAGCACTTTTTACGTTATATGAAAAAAATTTAAAAAATTACGTTTTTTTGTTTTAAATGTTCACAATTATACCACGTAACGTCTTTTATATGATGGCACCATCCGTTTTCTACTATGACTTTGGACAAAAATATTCTCCTATAGCTTGGCCAGAAACAGTAGATCGTCAATTTATATAAATAAACTAAATTTAATAAAAGATCAAAAACGTCAAACATTACTTGCCATTCAACACAACTTTATAAATGATTTTATTCATTAACTAGGTCATTGGCAAGTGGTCCATGGAGATCTACTTAATTATAAAAATACAAAACAACATTTTTTTGTTATTTGTTCACACCGGAAACAGCTTATGCAATAGTTTCAATTTAGTACAGTTACTTTGTTTTAAATATGGGAAAACATGTGGGTAGTAACGTAACATAAATAATTTTTTTCTGCAACGGGAAAATTGTTTGACAATTTATCTTTGTTGGCAGGTGACAAAATATCACTTTTTATGAAATTACATTTTCCCTGATATGAGTACAGTATGCTCCAAGTGAAAGGAATGAATTCACCATTTCGTAAACTGGTTATTTCAGGGGAACACCATATGAGCTAAATTTTCTGAATATTGAAAAAGCGAAACCCGGGACCCCTCGGTCAGAAAGTCCTTATGTACCCCTCTGCGCCACGAACGGTTCCTTCCTATCAATGTTCTGTTCGGTATTATAAGCTACCATTAACTGCGACTACACCTTACATTCTACTCCACTCCTCGTCCTCGAGGTACATAGATTGCTGGACCTGATGTTTGTGCGTACACCTATCTCACCTATTCTTTCGTGAGCCTAATGCTTTGCCTACCTACGCCTATCTCGCTCTCCTGACGCCTTCACGCCCATTCCAGTCACCCCCTCCCACTATCACATCATATTATGGCTTCATGTGGACATTTCGTAGATCAAATCCCACTTCTGATATAATAATATAAGCTAAATATTCTGAACATTGAAAAAGCGAAACCAACGGGACTCGAACCCGAGACCCCTCGGCTAGAAAGCCCTTACGTAACCCTCTGCGCTACGGACGGTTCCTTCCTATCAATGTTCTGTTCGGTATTATAAGCTACCATAAACCGCGACTGCGTCTTACAATCCTGAAACTCATCGATTTCTATTTTTTAAATGGGCACTTCGGCAGATCACTTTGTTATTTTTGTCGTCATCTATGTGAGTGTAATAACGTCATCAATACAAATTTTAAATAGAAAAGTGGGTCTTGCCATACAACAGCTGAAAGGTCTTTTGAACATCTATTCAACCATATCAATATGTCCGGTATTATTAATAATGTATTGTTATGAATTATTTATAGATAGTCAACAATAAATATGGTCGTCACTGACAATGAAAATATGTCTAAACTACTTTTTACCTTAAAAAAATGGTTACCTCATGAAAAGTCTTTTATTGACGTTCAACATAACAACATAGTAGAAGTATATTCATGTTTTTCCGAATATCACAATATAAATATGTAACCAAAATAAATAAAATAGTCGAATCATCTTGTAACTTTCATTTAATAATAATCATGATCATGGGAGTACTCCGCTTCCCCCCTCCCACTCCTGGAAATTTTATGCTTCACAATCTATTATAAGTTACTTTTTCAAAAAACCGCACAGTAAGCAATCGTCTGCTAAAAATTTTCCTGACAATATGGTCAATTCTATAAGAAGTGGTTGAAAATTAAAGGAAAGCCGTTATATTTGACTAAGTTTCCGCTATTAAAAATGTCTTAATCCATACATAGTCGAGATTAGGATTTCAATTTTAACAGGTATCGTGTCAAATTAAGAGTTTTCCGTTAATATTTTAAAGCTTATCATGTATACAGAATAGTAAAATGAAGTTAATAGTTTGTCTAATTTTTAACAGTTGCTCACAGAATTGCTACTAGGGGAAGGTGTCCTATAATGACATACTTTTTATTAAAAAAAATCATAATTTTTTGTATCGCTTTATTTTGAATATATTTTCACAGAAGAGCAAATAAAAATGAATAGTCCTTAAATGTCCTAAAGAAAAATATAATGAAAAATAACTGGAACAGAGACCTAAATAGCTATTTATATGCTTAGGCCGCGAAATCTTTTTAACGTACCGAAAGAACAGTTATCGCCGAAGCGGCCGAGACAAGATAATCTTGAGGTCGTTAAAAAGTTTCGCGGCCATGACATACACACTATTTTTCGTGCAATCGTTAAAATTATTAAACTACTTAGATAATTGTAAATAAATATATTATTTCTCTAAAATCAACAGCAGGTTAATTTATTTAACAATGTCACCGTGTACTATGGAAATAATATTGTAACGTTTATTCTAATTTATATTTACAATTAATTTATATTTACAGATTTATATGTAATTCAGTCCTTATTTAATAATTTATGTAATACACTAAACACACTAATTATAATTTATATGAGAGTCACTTAATAAACACTTTATCGAGGCGCGATTACTTTCCTTCGGTATCAACACTGACTGAATGACTAATTGCCTTCAATGATGCTCGTGGCCTATTTATACTCGTGCGCCGTAATTCTAGAAGTGTCTCGGCGTTCTCGAGGGGGGATAGGATATTCTCGATATTCTGGCGGATGCACCCGGGTGTTCTGGATGTTTCTCGAAGTTTGGGCGGAGGAGCCATAGTCGTCTCATACGGGGATTTCACTGGGGGCACTAAGTGAGAATATTATTGCAGTAGCTCGCGTAACATTGCCCCCTCCTTAAGAGACAGTTCCTCCTGGAACTAGCTAGGAAACTGGAACGAGATGACTGTATCGGCAACTGGTCCCCCTGTTGCATTTTCCAGTTGTATGGAAGTAACATGCGACCGTCTTCTCTGTTGGCTGTGTCTCCCGAGCATGGCCGCAAACCAGTACCTGCACTTCGGTGTCTCGGAAGATTACTTCTACCATGTTACGGATTATTCGCCAATCTAAATGCCTACATTCAATCTTGGGCATGGCTAGCCTGTACACGTTCAATTCAAGCACATGCTCCCTCAGGCTTCGTAATGCTTCCCAGACATCCTCGTACGTTGGTCTTTCGTCGAAGGTGTTCCTCGTAACTAGGTGGAAATTGTAGCGGGAGCCATTTTGCAGCTTCAGAGCTTTACCTGGTACTGGTAACTGGTTTACCAAAGGTCGTGCGCCACTCTTCTTTATAAACAGAGATGCCAGTCCGCGCGCATCGGTTACGCTGGCAGGGATGTTTATTGCCAGTGAGTATTCCTCCGGAACGGTAAGCAGGTCTTGTCGTCTCTCAGTGGTGACGCCGAATCTTGCTTTTCCGGTACCACCATAAGCACCCATGAACTCTACAAAAGCAGGATCGGCTACTTCCTGAAGCTGGTTTACTTCCTCATCGTGGTCACCCTCGAATGGCGCTAATCGGTTACGGTGTACCACCTTTGGCTTTCCATTTGGGATCTTGCTGATACGATAGATGACATCGTTGATTCTTTTCTTTACGAGGTACGGAAAGTCCCAAGCTTTCTGCAACTTTGGAGAAAAACCCTTTTGTCTTCTTGGGTTATGCAGCCAGACTTTGTCTCCTTCGTGGAAACCTCCTTCCGTAGCTTGCGTATCGTACCTTTTCTTCATCCTATCGCTAGCGATCTGGAGATTCGATCAAACCAGCTCGTGTACGTCGTCCATTCTTTTTCTCAGCTGGGTCACGTAATCTTCACCAGCTATGTCTTCTCCGGGTCGGCATCCAAATTCAAGGTCGCAGGGTAATTTCATTTCGCGTCCGAACAGAACTCTTGCTGGTGTTTGGCCGGTGGACTCATTGATGGCGGATCTGTAGGCCATCGCGAATAGCGAGAGATATTGGTCCCAATCTCGCTGATGGTTAGATACTACTTTAGACAGGTATTTGCCAAGAGTTCTGTTCATTCGCTCTACCATTCCGTCCGACTGTGGGTGCAAAGCCGTAGTTCTTGTTTTCTTCATGCCGAGCTTTTCACAAACTTCCTGGAACAGCTGGCTTTCGAAGTTTCTGCCCTGGTCGCTGTGTATTTCCAGGGGCACTCCATATCGGCAAATGAACTCATTCACAAGCACATCGGCAACCGTTGCGGCTTCTTGGTTTGGAATGGCATACGCTTCTACCCATTTTGTGAAGTAGTCCATCACCACCAGAATGTACCTGCTGCCATTTGCTGTCGGTGGAAACGGTCCGGCAATGTCCAGGGCAATGCGTTCAAAAGGGCTTCCGACATTGTACTGCTTCATAGGAGCCTTTCTTCTCCCGTGCGGTCCATTGGTCGTAGCACAGGTAGTGCACTTCTTACACCAGTCCTTCACATCTTCGGAACTGTGCATCCAATAAAACCGTTCTCGCACTTTCTGGAGGCTCTTCTTCACACCTAGATGTCCTCCTGACGGACTGTCGTGTAATTTCCGCAGTACTGCTGCTATCCTTGTTCTTGGAATCACTGTCTTCTACTTTCGGAACCCTCATCGTTCTCGATTACTCGCTGTAGCAAACCGTTTTCCAAAACCATCGAGTCCCACTGGGCCCAATACGATTTCATCGTTGGCGAGTACCTTGAAATCTCCTGCCAAGTAGGTCGACAGTTCTCCTTTTTCCAATGTCGGATTTTCTTCAAGTCGGGATCGTTCTCTTGTTCCTCTTCCAACTTTTCTGGTGTCCATTCGTCGGTGGTCACCGTGGTTCTTCGAATCGCAGCTTCCTTAGCTTCTGTTTTGCTGCAGTGAGAGCACTCTGCAGGGCATGGTCTTCTAGAGAGGGAGTCTGCATTTCTGTGGCTTATTCCGGCTCTATGCTCAATAGTGAAATTATATTCTTGGAGCCGCTCGATCCATCTAGCGATTTGACCTTCAGGGTTCTTGAATTGCATAAGCCACTTAAGTGCTGCATGATCGGTTCTGATCACAAATTTCTTCCCATACAGATACTGATAGAAGTGCTCCACGGACTTCACTACTGCTAGGAGCTCTCTTCTTGTGACGCAGTAGTTTTGTTCTGATATCTGCAAACTTCTTTATAAATCGCCTGTAGTATGTACAGAGTCCAAGGAAGCTTCTAACTTGGTGCTTGTCGGTGGGTCTTGGCCACTTTCGTACGGCAGCAGCTTTTTCTTCGTCTACAGCTACACCATCCTTGCTGACTACATGGCCTAGGTAATTGACTTTGTTCTGAAATAGTTGACATTTCTTGGAGTTGAGCATCAGTTGGGCAGCTTGCAACCTTTTGAAGACGCCTTCCAAATTCTCTCGATGTTCTTCGAATGTCCTTCCCAAGACTATGATGTCATCAAGGTACACTAAGCATGTCTTCCAGGACAACCCTCGCAATACGTTTTCCATCAGTCTTTCGAACGTTGCGGGGGCATTGCACAGCCCAAATGGCATAACGGTGAAATGCCATAGACCAGATCCGGTGGTAAACGCTGTCTTTTCTCTATCGGCTGGATCCATTTCTACCTGCCAATATCCAGACTTCAGGTCCAAGGTGGAAAACAATTTGCTACCGGCCAGCGTATCCAGAGTGTCGTCGATTCTCGGCAGAGGATAGCTATCTTTCTTTGTAACATTGTTCAACTGCCGGTAGTCCACGCAAAACCTCGTGGTTCCATCCTTCTTCTTTACCAGGACTACCGGAGAGACCCAAGGGCTGGTAGAAGGTTCTATTACCTTGTCCTTTTCCATCTCGCGAACAATTCTCTCCGCTTCCTCTCTTTTGGCCTGTGGTAGCCGTCGAGCCGATTGTCTTATCGGTTTAGCGTCGCCGGTGTCAATTTTGTGTTTGACAGCAGATGTTCTTCCTGTCTTTCCTCCTTTTGGTACAAAAAGAGATCGGTATTGTAGCAGGAGTCCTCTAATTTTTTTCTTCTCTTGAAGGCTAAGGGATTGCCCAGCCACTGCTATCATTTGTTCAAATTTATTGTTGGCATCATTGGAGGTTGTTGTTTGATGAATTATCGACGCCACTGGTACGCAAGTTCCAATTTTGGTATCCTTCTTCATGGTTATTGGATGGTCATTCACATTTATAATGCGTACAGGTATTTCTTCGGCAGTCATGACTAACCCTTTTCCAACCAGGATTCCTCGACCAACCTCTTCATCGTGATTCCATGGTTCCATCATGACCGGTGTTCCTTCTTCGACGGTTCCTTGTAGCCTTGCCACAGTGAAAAATTCACTCCTTGCGGGTACAACTGTATCCTCCTGTATGACTACCTGAACAGTCTTATCCTCGTGTGAATGAAGGAATACCTCCTCAGAACCTACTCTAATCACTCGGTTCTTGAAATCTAGCTGGAAGCCATGTAGGTTCATAACGTCCATTCCGAGTATTATGTCCTCTTCGATATCAGCGACAACGACAGTATGGGTGAACTTCTCTGCGCCAATTCCCAATTGCACCGGTAGTTCTCCATGGACATTGGCGCTTTCACCTGTGGCAGTCCTGAGTCGCAGTCTCGTCGGTAAAAGTCTTTTCCGGGTGTTGACAGTCTCGGGGCGAATAATAGTCCTCGTTGCTCCAGTGTCCACCAATAGTGTATACTTCCTTCCATTAACTTCACCATCCACGTATACACTATCATCGCGACATTTCAGAGAGGCTATCAGGATGAGAGGGTCTTTGGAAGGTCTTCGGGTCGAAGCTGCCCTCTGAAGGTCGACCCTTCCTAGTTTTCCTGCTGGGCATCTTTGTTTGTAGCAGTTCTCGGTCGCTTGCACGAACTGCGTACATGTCCTATTTCTCCACAATTCCAGCATCTCACAGCTTTCAGTTTTCCATTTGAGATGCTTTTCATCATGTTGACAATCTGGTCGAGCTTGTTCTCAACTTCTTCGTCTGCTACAGCCCTCACCTTGCCGTATACTCCGGAAGCCTGTGTAGCTGCTTCGTACTCCAAGGCTGCAGAGAGTACGTCGACCAGTGTCTTATGCCGAGCCAAGCGTAGAGTTCTCTGCATTTCATGGTCACGAACTCCGTCGATGAATGTCTGTACCCCTAAACATTCCATGACATTCTCCGGTGCCGATGGATAGGCGAACCGCACCAACCTCGCAATGTCTGCTTCGAATTCTTGCAGAGTTTCGTCGCGTTTTTGTTTGCGGTTTTTCAGCTGCGACTGGTACAGATGCTCCAGGTGTTCCAGGCCATATCTCATATTCAATCGCTTTTTGAGTTGTTCAAAATCTTCGGCCTCTTCCACTGGAATGGTCTGGAGGATATCCATAGCGTCTCTTCTAAGGGCAAGAGTTAAATTTAACGCTTTTTCCTTCTCACTCCAGTTGTTTGCCTTTGATGCCGCCTCGAATTGCTTAAGATAGTTCGGCCATGACGTTTTACCATCGAATGTTGGCAGTTTCACTCGGCTGTTAATATCGTTTTCCATTTTCGGTTTCAACTCTACTTTCTCTGCCAGTTCGTCGTTATTCGGGGCTTGCCTAGTTGTAATATCCGGTTTATTACTAGTCTTCCTTTCGATTTCTTTGATTTTTTTTTCATTTCTTGCTCCATACTTTTAATCTTTTCTTCCACGGCAGAAATATGAGTCTTCATGGATGTCATTTCATTTTTCATGTCCGTCATTTTATTTTCTATGTCCGCCGAAAGTTTACTTTCCATGGATGAAATTTCGTTTTTAATATCCGTCGAAATTTTATTTTCCATGTCCGACATTTTGTTTTCCATGTCCGACATTTTGTTTTCCATGGATGAAATTTCGTTTTTTATATCCGTCGAAATTTTATTTTCCACGTCCGACAATTTGTTTTCCATGTCCGCCGATAGTTTACTTTCCATGGCTGAAATTTCGTTTTTTATATCCGTCGAAATTTTATTTTCCATGTCCGACATTTTGTTTTCCATCGAAGACAATTCGTTTTTTATGGAAGAGGTTATAGAGGCGGACGCTTCGTCGGTGAATTCAAACGTTTCCGGGTCCAATCCATTGTTAATCATAGCATTTTTCAGTCGTTCCACTAACACTGACTTGACCCCGCTTGTGTCCAGTTCGTAATCCTCTAACTCTCTTCGAAGCTCTGAAACTTTTAATTCACAAAGTTTCTTCGCCATCTTCCTGTATATTTATTTATTTATTTATTTTTTTAACCCCACACCTGACACCAATGTAACGTTTATTCTAATTTATATTTACAATTAATTTATATTTACAGATTTATATGTAATTCAGTCCTTATTTAATAATTTATGTAATACACTAAACACACTAATTATAATTTATATGAGAGTCACTTAATAAACACTTTATCGAGGCGCGATTACTTTCCTTCGGTATCAACACTGACTGAATGACTAATTGCCTGCAATGATGCTCGTGGCCTATTTATACTCGTGCGCCGTAATTCTAGAAGTGTCTCGGCGTTCTCGCGGGTGCATTGGATATTCTCGATATTCTGGCGGATGCACCCGGGTGTTCTGGATGTTTCTCGAAGTTTGGGCGGAGGAGCCATAGTCGTCTCATACGGGGATTTCACTGGGGGCACTAAGGGAGAATATTATTGCAGTAGCTCGCGTAACAATATGTTTCAATATATACAAAATATTTTGACAGTTCTTGACAAAACGCAAAATGTCTGATACTGATAGCGAAATTTCAGTACCTTCCTCTCCTCCTGAACTCAAAAGCGTTGTAAATTCGGCGCTTTCCGTTTGAATACCTGAAAAATCTAAAAAGCAGTACGAAAAATGTTACGGCGAGTTTAAAGATTGGTGTGACAAACAAAATGTTAAGACGATGTCTGAAAACATTTTATTGGCTTATTTGATGCAGAAATCAAATGTTGTAAAAAGTTCAACTTTATGGAGCATTTATTCCATGCTGAAGTGCATGCTGAACATACTAGACAATATCGACATTGAGCAGTTTTCAAAATTAGTACCATTTTTGAGAAGAAAAGCAGTAGGTTATCGAGCAAAAAAGTCTAAAGTTTTTACGCGTGAGCAAATTGATACATTCCTGAAAGAACCTAATGATGAAAAATACTTATTGTTGAAGGTAAGTGTTAAGAGATGTCATTTACAATTGTTCCATTTATTGAACTGATTTTTGTAGGTAGTTTTGATAATGGGAATATCTGGTGCCTTGCGACGAGATGAGTTATTAAAAATGGCCATTGAAGATATTCAGGAAGAGAATGTATTAATAGTAACCGTTCCTGATACCAAGACGGATGAGAATCGTGTTTTCACTGTTACTAAGGTAAATGTACTAGTCCTTGACCTGTTAGTGCTAGTGCTTCACCTACTACGACAATCGTCCAACTTTAAATTGATTTAAAATATCTATAATAAGTATGAATAGTATTTTTTCGGACTAATGAATTGCTTAATTATTTGGTATTTAATACATAGGGGATAAAATAATAAAAGCTATGTAAACCATGTTAATTACGACAATATAACAAATTACTGCAGTGTATCAGTAATTGACCTAAATAAAAATAGTCGAGACTAGTATTTGACCTAAAGTAGCCCTAGAGAATGACCTATTTGTAAAATAAATATACTTAAGACCTACCTACACTTATTGTTTTGTATATTTTGAAATTTTATGTTATCGGCATTGAAAGGTTGCAAACCACATGTTCTGAAATCATTTGACAAAATTGAGTGCCTATTTTCCATACAATTTATAGTTACTTTCAACAAAGGAGCAAAATGTTCGCATGATAGACGTTGGCCATTATTTTGTATTCTCCAGTCATGCACCATCTTCTTCCACTGATTTTTTAGAGGTTGGAAGAATACCACATCCAAAGGCTGGAGAATGTGAGTAGAGTTGGGAAAAAGGCATGCCATGCGATGCATGCCCATCCACGAACATAATTACGGGCAGATCCACTTTATTGTTCAGTAGCCAAGGATAAAATTGATTTGCAATGTATTCATACAAACACTCTGATGTCATCCAGCCGTTATCCGTTCTACCCATCGCCTAATCTTACGGAAAGGTATTTACAACTTTTGTGGGTACTCTTTTAAAGTTATAAATGAGGTAGCTGTCCTGCTGCATTGCTGGAAAAGAGCTGGTACCAAGTTCGACCAGGCCCATTATTTACGAAGGGATTTTCCCTTTTCATGTTTTTCATCAGACGCTGGACGCTGTCCAGTAAATACTCTTTCGTTGCTGGGAAGCCTCGATATGAAACAACCATTTTACTAACAACTTTTCTTCTGTATGGGACAATATAGACGATGGTCCCATTTTTCTCTCTAAAGGAGTTATGCCTTTGGGTTTGTATATCAATTTCGTTTTAGGCATATTATACATTTTACTGGCTTTATAATACGACATTCCATTGGCAACAGCTAAAAGTGCATCTCGCAATTATTCCTCAGAATACTGAAACTTTTTGTTTCTACGACAACCTCGATAAATGTTCATTTTATAACCGTAACTTCAATCATGAACAAGCACATTTTGTACATAATTTCATTTTTGCATCGGTTGCTAGGCTAGTTGCTAAGCAACAAATGCGAAATGGAATATTTCGTGTTAGGTCTAGGTTCACTCTAAAACCACGACGACTACGGCTTGTCAAATTATGACGTCCAGCGACAAATTGATGAAATGTCAGCAGATCGTTTCTGTCAAAGTTTTAGTAGGTAACGAGTAATTTCATAGTTGTTTTCTATAAAAACTATTAATTAAAATGGAAACTGATAGTGATATTGACTTAGATTTGACACCTCCGAACATAATAGAAGCAGCGAAGGTAACAACACTGAATTTATTACCGGAAAAGTCGAAGAGTCTGTAATGAAATGAAATGAAATATTATCAGTTTATTTCGTTTAAAGTTTTTGCAATGTATGCATGTATTAAACGTGAACGATATGTTGTCATAGAAAAAGTATAGTATGCAACTCGCAACAAAATGAGCATCATTTTGTGCTCATTGCATAATATACTATTTTGGTTCCATTCTGAAAAAAATATACTCAAGTGAGTACTTAAGTACGAATAAAAATATCAAATTCTAATGCAAGTGAATATATCCCCTTGATCTTTTTTTTATATCTAATAATTGACAGGTATTTGATTTAGTGTTTGACCCACCTAGTTAACAACTCGACACATGTCATTTAATTGTAAATACGAATAATTGTCGGTCAAACATTAAAATTAAAAAAAAACATCAACATTTTGTAAATTGAAACAATGAAACAAAATATTATTTAAGAGTTTTATCTAATATTTTCAACATTCAACGTGCATATTGTACTTGCTTGCATTATTGACCAATATGAGTTAGTGTTTGACCTATTTTTGATCTAATGTTTGACCTATACTATATCCATCGAACAAACAGAGCGACCCAAACAACGATAGATGTGTGATCACCATGCGCTTTTGCATCTATTGGCTAAAATAAATATGCCTCCATGCGCTGGCCAATCGGATTTAACTGCAATCGGCCGGCGGAATTCATTGTCCATACAGAGTTGGAGAGATCACGTGCACTATGCATGATACTGTTTTGGAACACTCCGTTGCTTAGATGGACCGAGTATAGTATTATCCTTCCTTTCAAACATATAACAGTTAGCAAAAGTGTAGGTCAAACACTAAACCAGATCTACTTTGTTAAGTTATTAATAGATTGGCTACAATCAAAAATTAATTTTTTTTAAATGTATAGGGTATTATACAGAATTGGATCAATCGTCAAATCATTAGTATCTGACCGAACGGACAATTATTGAATCTGAAGTATATTAGGCGGCACTAGTGTTTGACCTACATAAATATATGAAAAAAAACTAAATTTAGTAGTAAAAACAAGTATCTTTAGTGAATTACATATGCTAAAATAATAAACAAGCCGTGGATTTTGGTTTTAGGTAAAAAAACGATTAAATACTCACTTTATGTTGGTAGGAATGCTTAGCATAGAACTAACGAAAATGCACTGAATCCGGCGGGACGTTGACGCACACTGTTTGGCATGCAAGTTACAAGGCTGGTATGATAGGAGTCACCGTAGTAATGTTTTATAATTAAACTAATAACATGTAGGTGGCACATCATGTATTGCCTATGAAATTATTATTTACGGAATTATTAAAAACGGCTTTTATATTTAAAATAGGTCAATAACTAGTACTCGGACGCACACTAGTACGTTTACCTTAATATTTATTTCATAAAAATGTATCGTAAATATGCAGCTCTTCGACAAAAACATATTGTTAATAATCGTCGTATATTCTTGAGATACGTAAACGGAAAGTGCACCGAACAAGTTGTTGGAGTGCATACCATTGGGAAAATGCCTAGTATGATTGCCAAGTATCTTAGATTACCAAATCCTGAAACATACACGGGTCCCTATTTTCGGAGAAGTTCTGCCATGCTGATTGCCAATACTGGGGCTGATATGTCAATTCTTAAACGTCTCGGTGGATGGAAGTCCACGACAGTAGCTGAAGGATATATGGAAGACTATCGAAAATAAGAAGCAAATTTCCAACTCAATTTCTGGCGATAGAGTATCTGGTTTGAATCTAGGCAATAACCATTATTCAGAAACACTAGATGTAGTTGCTTCAACTTCTGGAGTAAATATAAGTAATAATACAAACTGTACAATTAATGTTAATATTCATCTTAAATAATATAAGTACACTACTTATGTACTTGTTGGAATTCAATAAAAAATAATCCTTGTCTTTGTAGTATTTTAGAAATGTCAAGTTTGGAAGAGATATTCAAATTTGGAAGTGACGTTTGCTTTCGCAGCCGTTGCTATGGGTAACGGCCGCGAAATTAAATTTCGCGGACTGTGAGGTGTCCAAAATGACATACCTAGTATCAAAATATTAGTAAAAATTAATTGTACAAGTCACAAATAAATGTATTTGATTTTGAAGTTAAATCTAAACACTCCAAATGAGCCCACAACTGACACAACATACACTGGATTCAAGTTTCCTTAGATTTTGATGCCCGAAATAACCCATTGCAATAAATGCAAGACGCATCATCTTTATCATCAGTCTCTTGAAAGGGTTCACTTTCTTCATCTGTCTCATCTTCAATTATTATTGCCTTGGGACTCTTTTTTGTAGTTTGATCACGCAAATTCATATGTAATTTAGAACAATGTGCGTCTGACATGTTTTGTTCTTTATAGAGTTGTCACTGGAAATTTTCTTTTTAATTTAATTTTTTTTGCTTGCTCTTCGTTTTCATATTTCAATTCCTCAAGATTCGTAGAACTTGTTAGGACTGCATACTTTTTTGTTACATTCCTTTTTCTTGAATGGTATATTGCTTTTGAAGGTGGAGATATTTCTAAAAATGGCACCTTTGCGACTAATGTCTTGTCTTCTTCATTACTATTGATTGGAAGTTCAGAAACGACATCTGGTTGATTTTCTTTTCCGGTTTGATTGTCATCGTGAAGCTGCTCCTCCAACGGATTTGGTGTTTCAGCCTGAGTATCTTCTAGTGCAATATCAGATGTGTCCGCTGGTACAAAAAGGTAATCGGGAAAAATGTTGAAATTGAATGGCCGCTTTACCATACGCCTCAGAGAAGGGTTCACTCACTTGGTAAGCTGTAATAACACGACCTGGATGATTTTTCATCCATGTGGTACAAGCTTGATTGTAATACGCCTTTAGGGGCATATGGTGGGTGCAGTGAGCTGGGAAGCACATGAGAATGATCTTATTCTCTCTACAAAACGACACAGCTGCTAAGGAGGTATGGCCATCAAGCAGAAGGAGTACTTTATTTTCCGGAGAGGGATTCTCATGTTTGCAAAAATGTTTCAGCCATTGAACGAAGAGTTCTGAGTTCATCCAACCAGACTCTTGGCACAAACCTAAACTTCCAGGAGGTGCTTTATCAAAAAGTTCATCTTTTTTGTTTTTTCTTGAAAAGATCAAGACTGGAGGAATATGGTTACCTGTTGCACCCATGCAACAAACAACAGTTACATGCTGGCCTATTTCTGCGCTTGTCAGGGATCCTACTTGTTTGCGCCCAGTTGATACCAATATTTTCGGAGGTTTCTGGACAGTAGACAGTCCACTTTCATCCATATTGTAAATCTTCTCAACAGAGCCACTATTCTCCTGCGTTTCCTGTTTCACGGTTAAATCTATGATCTAGTTCATTTTTTTCCGCAAACTCATAAGCTTCGGTTGTGGTTAAACCAAACAATCTAGATTCAAGATATTTTAGGTGTTTTACCAACTCCTTCTCTGTTTGGGAATAAAAAGTTATTGAAAATCGGCCCAGACTTTTCTCTACATCTTTATTCTCTTTTATTCTTATTAGCAGCTCCACGTCTAAGAGTTGCTTGGGGAAAGTTATACAGTTTTGATGCTTTTAGCCATCCCATTCTCTTTTCTTGTACATCTTTTATAGCTTGCTGCATAGATGCTTCATTCCAGGACTGTCTATTACCGTTGATTGAGATCTCAATCAACGCTATTAGTCCAACCATGGTCATCTGGTCATCAAGGTTGTATTGCGATAGCTAATAATGCAGCCAATAATCGCCGGGTGAAACATTTGGATTAAAAATATAATTTCGTGTGTGAATACAATAATAAAAAATATTAAAATTACATTATGTTTAGCAATCAAGAGGCTGATATTTTGACAAAGGGATTGCCAACTACTTTATTTAAACATTTTAAGGGGTGTATATGTTTAAGAGATTTTAGCGAGGGGGGCTGTTAAAGTATGTTATTTTCGTACCACGCTGAAATCTCTTGTTGTGTCGACAATGTATAGGGTTGGGTTGGTAACAATGTCAACTGTCAACCGATATGTGTGTCATGACTGTCTTGTAACTTTTCTCTCACTTCTTCGATGGTAGTCTTTAAGTACATCCATGTTTTTATGTTATAGTTTTCGTTCAGTAATAAAAGTATCAAAAAGTGATGTGCATTATTTATTAAAAACAACACTATCTTAACAGATATAACAACCCCGTTTACTTTAGAAGTGTAATTCAATGACTGTCGGGGCATACGCCCGAGAAGTAGTTGTTGCTTCTTAGTGAACGGTCTGTTCTTTGAAAATTTATTTGTCTAATTTTGTAAAGCGTTATAATAGTATTGAACTATCATATTTTGACTATTTTGACTTATTAGTACAGTTACCGAATAAGAGATGCCGCTTCTAGTTTCATATATAGAGCAAGTGTGTCATTTTAGCAGCTATATCATTTTAGGATACTTTCCCTAATGCTTTATTTCACGGCTACAATTGAAAAGTCATTCAGTACACTCAAATTCGTAGAAACATGGCTTAGATCAATGATTAGAGACTGGTTAAATGAGTGTTGTATGCTCAGTGTAGGTACCTACATAAAAAACGTGTAAGCAGTATGGGCGATTCATTCACAGGAGATGTTAAAAATCGTTTTGCTGAAGATCCTCGGAAGTTAATTTTAAAATAGACGTCGAATTAAACAATTGGAATTAAATAAAAATACATACTCAAGTTTATGTTTATTTATTTGACTACCTATAAAGCAGGATCTCTTTCGGGTGTTTCCTCTACACACTACATACCTTATGTTTTGTCTTCGTGTAGTGTACATACAAATAATAATTACACACTTAGCCCTGGACTTGAGTAACAAGCTTTCATGGCTATTTAGTCCTGACAGGTATGTATGTATATAGGCTATTTCACGACGAGCTTACACTATCTATATATTGGAGACTATACTTTGTTTAACCATCCTTTGCCGTTACGTCATACATTGTCACACTTTATCTTGCTCTCATGAAATGGAAGAGATGGAATTATGACGTCATTAACGTATTTCTTAACTAATGTCGACGTAAATTTTATTTGTCACTTTTGACAGTTCAGTTGTCATATTTTGATTTATTCAGTATTTTTGGTCATTCAACATGTCATTGATTATAACTTTGAGGTTAAGTGTATAATAACATTCAACTAATATAAGACAAACGTAAAACAGCAGAATACGTTACCGATTATGACGTAACGGCAAAGGATGGTTAAACAAAGTATACTAATACGATTTCTATAAAAGTTGGCATAAATGGAGAACAAGTTATGGCGAATATATGGAAAATATTTTGACATACATGTCACTTCCGGTTATTTCGAAAGTGAACGACAACTTTGTTATTTTGAATATAACACCCTGTATATTATTATATTTTCGGATTCCACATTAAATTTGACCTTCACTTTGTGTAGAATATTCTATATCTTAAATGTATACTTAGTGAGATATTAATTTTTTTAATAAAAAATTGACGGGTGCAGATCTTCATATTGAAAATTCTGTGTGAACATCCCCAATACCAAGGAATGTATGTCAAAATATTCTCCATAAATTCGCCCTAACTTGTCCTACATTTATGCCAACTTTTATAGAAATCGTGTTAATGGTTAGATCGACTTGATAATTGTGTCCCCTTTTTCTACTTAGTTCCTTACAAGTAGCTCCTTTGGACCTATTTTCTAAAGGAATTTTAGGATATCCGCAGGCTTCAGTTTAAGGATTCTGTATTGCTAAGCAAACCGCAAGTATATGGATGGGGGATTTTTCTTCCAATCTCTTCTCTTAGTGGTGTTTTACTCTGGCTTAGGCAATCATTTGTTCTCTCCTGATTGTAGTCTCCCAGGAGTATCTTTGATACGTCCTACGAGATCTTTCCAACGATCAGAATTTTTCCTATTTTCGGCGTCGCCTATTTCTTCCCAATATTACATTGGAGCTGATACCGCAAAAGGGTTCCGGTCCCCAGAAGTTGTGTATCAGTCCCTCTCTTTGCTAGTTCAACTGCTATTTCATTTCCATCTATTCCAGTCTGTTCTGGAGTCCACAGTAACGTGACGATTTTGTTCTCGCCTAGTTCATTGAGTTTGCCTAGGCATTCCCATACCATTTCAGAAGTTATTGCATAAGAGCTCAGTTCTACTTGACTATCTGACAAAATGATAATCCCTTGCCTTCTATATCCTTTATCAATATTGAACTGGGCACACTTTCTTATGGCGTGAATTTCCGCTTGAAAGATACTCGGGGTTTTTCCCAAGTTTTCAGAGTGTTTGGTTCCTGGCCCGTACACTCCTGTCCCAGTTCCTTCTATTGCTTTTGAGCCGACTGTATACCATTTAATGACATTCTTTCCAAGTCTGGTAATGATGTTGGAATCCCATTCCTTCTTGTTACTTAATTCCGTACCGAATTCCTTTGAAAACTTACATACGTTCCTGAGGGACGTCCCAGAATTTCTGATTTCTAAAAAGCGAGGAGGTGGATTTTTTTCATGAAATCCTCTCTACTTGGTCTGTATCTTGTTCTTTCTGCAACCTTCTCCTCAACCATCACTTCCATGGCCACCGTTGGGCATGTTTTCATTGGTCCTATAATAATGCACATACATGCTAGTCTTTGAATTCTGGAGAGGTTGTCTCTGGTCGTCGATAGCCTAGTCCTACTACTCCACGCAGTGGCTTCATAAGTGATGATTGGTCTCACTACCGCTGTGAGCTGTTCCAGCTCAGGAACATTGGACCACAACCCCAATTTTCCCCTACCGGGCTCCTGCACACCTGGCGGTTTTCTTGACTCCCGTGTCCTCAACATCCCTTTTGGGGATCAAGAAAAATAGTTTAAAAAATTAGACATTCTTAATGGACCCAATAATCATCAATAACGTAAACAAAAATATTGTTCTGAAAATTTTATACCAGTTAATTTAAGCCAATCAGATGCCTGCATTTTGACATGTTGCTATGACAATAACCTAATTTCTTCGGAAATTTCCCTGCGTAGAGAGAAATTAATAAGTGGAAATTTCCCTCTGGCTTGACAGCTGTCATAAATAATAATAATATGTCACCTAAGTATGTCACCAATTTAATTTCTATTTTAAAAAAGTTTTGGTATAAAATTTTCTTACCGAATCTCCCGCGAGCATGAATTATTTCCGGAAATTTTCCTCAGTTGCGAATTTTTTAAGAAAATTCGCACTTCGAAGTGAAAATTCCACACCTGTAATTTTTAACCAAACAAAACGTGTTTTTTGAAAGATCACCATGGCAACGGATGAATTTTATCGGAAATTTTTTCATGGTGGGTACCCACCAGAGAATTATACTGGACATTTTTTTTGACGTTTATAATGTCAGAATATTTTTTTGACACTCTGGTTTATATTTGCAAAAAAGCAATTTTATACCACTCTAGTTACTCAAAACTTATGTAAAATTAAAGAATATACTGTGGTATGTCTTGAGATGGTATTTTCGTGCAACTACAACGAGTAGAAATCAACAATTAAAAGGTCTTTTTTACGTCGTGCCGCTTGACAGCTTCAAAACTGATATAATTTTTAGGTTAGGGTTTCACTTAGTTGCCATGGTAACTAAATAATCAAGTCGACCAAACCCCAAACGTCAAAAATTGACGTTGTTGGAAATCGAAAAATAAATTTCAATTATTTGATTTTCAAACACAATTTGGTGTGGAATTTTCTTACCGAATACCACACGAGGTCAAATTAAATCCGGAAATTTTTTGTCGCTCATGAATATTTTTAGAAAATTATTCCTCGTCTTCGACTCTGGATAATTTTCAAAATATTCATGAGCTCGAAAAAATTTCCGGAAATAATTTGACCTCTAGTGGTATTACAAGTGAAAATTTTCGGACTCTCAAAATGTAACTCGAGCTGAGATGGAAGAATTAAATTCTTGTACAAAATTTTAATTTTCTAATTTATGGTCAAATTTCATTTTTTCATTGAAGATTGAGTGATCGTCTGGAGAGAAAATGAATACGATGCTTTTGTTATCTATACTCTTCAAATTTTTATTAGAATTTTCAAAATTCATATTCTTACAATGTGAAATTTGTTTATGAACAAAATGAACTAATTTTCAAAGACCTGTATTGATTATTTTCTGGTTCCAATGAATCAATTAATAATATGGTAATAGTGTAACATTTTACCAGATTATAACTTTACCGTCCAAAAGTTATGACCAAAAGAAATTTCAGTTAAAATTCACATTCCACTCTGTATATTAGTGAACAATGTAACCAGCAATTTTCAATGGTCTTTCGATATTCTCAATACGACTTAGGAGTATGTACAGTTCCTCACCCTGTATAATATTTTGTAGATAAGTCGGCATTAGAACTTTACCATGTATATATTTCCTTGCATATCATCTAAACATCGTAACTATTGGTAGTATTTACTCTGTAAATTTTGTAATAATAAAATCCTTGGATATGTTTATATATCTTTAAATTTGGCATCACAGTAAGTAAACTCGACGTAGGTTTACATATACGTGCCAATTCTTACAAGGCGATTAAACGTTAGCGTAGGCGAAGAACTGGGTACAATAATTGAGAATAACCGAAACAGGTATATAGCAAGGTCGTTTATTGGAAGTCATATGCTGTCTTATGTTATGGGTGTATGGAAATTTTTGTGACTTACAATACGTAATGACTGTGAAACATTTTTACTGTTACAGCTTCCTAAATACATGAATTATTAACATCTGTTAAATTATAATTTGAAAATTTTCAAATTACGTAATTTTGTTTTATTTAAAATACAACAGTACCAAAGGATTAAATCCTCTTAAATATATGCTCATATTACCTTCTATAGAGTGCCGGTTTACAGTTTTTTTTTGGTAGAATAGCACCGGGCGGACAACATTTTAAGGGCGGTATGAGTAACGAGCTCAATGAGAAAAATTCTAAAAATACACCATAAAAAATTTAAAAATAATGATAATTATCAATTACGTGGAAAAGATTGCACACACACACACACACACCTCTATCAAACCCGCCCTTTCCAGGTTGCACTCCTCTAGGAGCAATGCATCCCGGGAAGAACATTCCTCCACCCCTCATCTCTTCCGATGAGGCCTCAGCCTTTTCTGCTGGGCTAGTCCATCTTCTTTTCTTGGTTTAGGGAAAAGTTCTGACGGTCTTCTTTTTCTTCGAGGTAGTGATGTTCACTTTTCTCTCGTAGATCTTCTTAGTTTTTCGTCGCTCGCGGGGTGTGTGTATGTCGCTGCCTCTAAAAAGTGCAAGTCTTTAGCAGACTCACTCGACTAAAGACGACCTTAGAGAGTGGATCCACTTGCTAAAGCTGGCCTTACTAGCTTTCCTGCCGGTCGTTTTTATAGGCACGCAGAAACTCTTTTCCTGACTTCATTGCTGGCCATATTCCAGCTGTTTTCTTGGTCGTGGGAGTCTGTTGTAGTCCTCTCTGGTGTAGTCCGTGAGTTGTCTCAGTTAAGTATTTGGGTGTATCCTCAGTTCTTCGAATCTTCTTCTGTCTCTGGCTTCCATGACTTCTAGGATCTTCTACTGGTCTAATTCCCGATAGAGCTGATGGTTTCTGACGTAGTATGGTGCGTTGGTGGCTTGTCTCAGGCAGATATTTCGCTGTGCTGTGCTGTGCTAAAAGATTACTACTAATAAATTGTGGACCAATGAGCCAATTTTATCTTTATTGCATCATTACAAAGATAATGAGAAAGCTTTTGATACAGGTATGAAAAAAATTGTTTGGGATAGAATAGCCAAAAAATTAAACAAACATTTTGATGAACCTCAGTTTGATATCAAAAATGTAGAATCAAAATGGAAGACAATGAAACAGACAATAAAAGCATACAGCAAAAGTGGAAATGCTACCCATAGATTGGAATACTTTAAAATAATGGACGAATTATTCAACCAGAGGCCTGCAATTGTGCCACCTGTGGTGTGTACATCTACAGCATTAACAAAAGCAGATATACATACCAAAGAATCCACACCTTCTACTTCTGGATCTGACCCTCCAGGGGACAACCAACAGCCGACGTTTAAAAGAAGACATGCCCCTACTGCCAATGATAGACATAAGGAGATACTGTCCGATTCCTTGACAGTTTCGACAAATTAATTGACAAAATATAAATTAGAAATTAGTACCGTGTTCATATTTTTAGGATGTTAAGATTTTAAATTATAAGTTTATTATTTTTGTCAAAACAATGGTTTTCGTTATAGAAATCTTTATTTATTTTAAATCTAAACACAAATTACATTATTATTTTGTTCAAGGGTTGTTCCTAAATACATTAGTTTTTGTTATAAATATATTTATAACAAAAGAATACTGTTTAATAATTATTATTTCTAAATCTAAGATTTAAATGCAAAGTGTTCATTATATCACGTCTTTTCAATTGTGCTCTCACATTTTCATCCACTGGCACCATAACATCTAAACGGTTATTAGGATTGTTCTGCATTTCATTTTGCCTTTCAGTTTCTAAGTTTATATCTGCTATATTATCAGGAATATCTTCAGCTAGTATACATAAATTATGCAATAAGCAAGCTGCTACTGTCAAAAGGCAGGTTAATTCGGGATTCACAGTATCCATGTATTTAAGGCGACGGAATCTACCTTTTAAGGTTGTGAAAGTGTTTTCTATCTTCATCCTGACTTTTGATATTACATAATTGAAATTTTTTTCTATGGGTGTCAAGCGGCCATTAATTTTGAAACCAACTAACATTTTGTATGCTAAATCACACCTATAAGATGACTATCATCTGGAAAGCTTTCAGCTCCTGTATTTGCAACTTCTGATCTCAAAAACATTGTGTAGTCATGAATCGATCCCACTTCACCTGCATAAACATCTGTAAAAAGTTTATTATGATCACAAATTCCCTGCATTAAAACAGAATGATATCCCTTGCGATTTATATATGAAACAGGATACTCTTTTGGTGCAATAATCCTAATATGGATTTCACCAAGAAGTCCAATGACACCTGAAATTTATTACAATTTAAGTTAGTTCTTTGTCATCAATATGGCTTTCGTCAACCCATTTACCTGATATGTGATACCTTCTTCGAAAGTAGTTCGATATTTCAGCAGATCTTGCAATAGATGGCCATTTGAGAAATCCATGTCTCCGATCAATTTCTAACAATAACTTACATATTCGGTAAAGAGTTTGCCAAGCTGTAGATTTGCAGATGCTAAATCGGGTAGCTACGGCTCTGCAACATTAGATTAATAGTACGTTTCTAGTTTAATTGTTTATTTTATACCACACTCTCTTAAAACTTCCAATATTGCCTATATACCAAATAGTAATTAAAGTTAATTTTTCTAAAGATATTTCAGGATGGCCTCTATTTTGCAAATTAACTTGATGTATCAATAAATGTTCAAATGTTTTCGGATCAATCCAAAAATTTTGACTAAACTGTTGTATTCTATGTTCACGCATTTCTACATAGTGAGGATCTTCTCTATCTGTCTCATCATCATCATCAAAAAACCATATAAAAGCTGTTCTCAATTCAGAAGCCAAAGCCTACAAACGAGTTCTTCTTATATTAACATCCATTATTTGGTCGAGCGAGGTTAGTACTTGGATGGGTGACCACTGGGGAAACACCGTCGTAGAGCCCGTACAGCCTGCAGCGAAATACTTTAGATTACTAGGGTCAGTAGCATATCACAGCTCGCAGGCATTATACCAATGAGCACGAGGTATAATGGAGATATGCCGTCTTTCGGATGAGACGTAAAACCGAGGTCCCGAGTCCATGGATGTTGGGCTCGATAAAGATCCCTACCACTGGTTGGAACACTAGTGGATTCGGCAAAATTTCCGGTTAGGGGTAGAGTGCTCCCGGCGTCGGTGATTAGCCTGAGGTGCAGAAATAGACCGACGTTAAATAACCGAATAAAAAAAAACATCCATTATCCTCTTTATATTTTACATTGCATACAACATTTACAAATACAAGGTACCTACAAGCCAAAATTCATTTTAGGTTAAGTTTTCAAACCCCTATCCGTTCGTTATTACCCGCAGTAGAAAATTTTAACCGTAGTCACGCGATAAGTGTACTGCAAGATTTTGCATCTGCTCCACTCCAGTACTACTCTTACTCTACTCCGCATTTCCAAACTCGCCTCTTGTTTCAATAACGATGCAGTATTAGGCGGGTGACAATTCATTCGTATCTACTAACAGATCGGCCATATTGTGCTGGAGGGCACACATTCTATTTAGTTTTCATTGTTTACTAGTAAGCAGCGGATAATAGTTGGGCGTTAATTAACAATTAGTTCTTGAAGGTATCTAAAATGCTATAGTTTTGTAGTGTTGTCAAGTGTGGCATGCGGGGAGCAAGAGAAAAGGTACCTTTTTCTTCGATTTTCGGCTGTTTTAATAAAGCGAGGTGACTATTTAATTGATCTCTCCGATCAACGCCGCGATTCTTGGATTAGTGCTCTAAAACGGGGGCTCTCAGTGAATCACAACTTTAAACTTGACGTGTGAGCTCTCGAAATTTTACCGAAGGTTAGTTAGTGTAGTATATCTGTCAATTTTGTTCATAAAACACAAACAGCCTTATTTATAGTTGAAGATAGAGGCTACTAGTTCAAAAATCCCAAATAACCTATTCATAGACGTACCACATAATATTAATGAAACTATTTTTTTTCGTTAGATGTCAAAATATCAAAAATTTCAACCACTCATTTTTTAATTGCGTCAAAAATCTTGGTAATTATTATTATTATCAGGGACAGAATTTTTGCCGTTAAAGTTAACCCCAGTCGTGCGTCGGAGCTGACACACTTTTTTTTTTCTTAAATAGAAAATTAAGATAAAACTTTCTCATATTACAGTTTATTCAGCAAATAATGAATTTAATGCGTTACTTTATCGTCGCACTGTATTTATTAACGAAGTTCTAACCGATTTATGGAACATTTTTTTTATAGTAAAGAATTCCTGTATTATCAAGAATTTGTGAAAAGTTTACTCTTTTTCTAAAATGACTTTGAATTGGCTAATCTAGTAGTGACACCTTATGCCATTTTGAATTCAGCAGTATACACACAAGGACTCCTATTTAGTCGCTACGATAGTTTCTCGAATGTCCTTGCGAGATATGGCGATTGATCAATGTCTGCTTTTTTTGTCGCTCCAAATTCATTAATGAAGTCTAGCGATCAACTCTACAATCGCAACTGGTTTTCTGTTGTCTCATCACATTATTAAAATTCAACCCAGTTCAATTTCTGAGGTTACGTAAACGTTAAACGAGGTGTATCATTTGAAAACAGAAATACTTTAACGTATAAACGTTCCAAAAATATCATTTTTGTAATTCAGTTACGAAATGTCATAATTTTGACTCCCATTTTGGTAACAAGATGTCGGTATTTTTGGTCCTCTAAAGAGTGCATTCAGCAGAGAATGCGATAAATGGATGGTGACCAACCCTGGGAACGTAATAACTCAGATGCAACTTTTTGGGTTATTTAATGCTGCTTGTGGTACCGTTGCAAATATTCAGAAAGCAGTGAACGCGTTCAGGGCTTGTGGAATATATCCTTACGATCCAGAGCAGTTTCAGGATACTGATTTTGTGCCCTCTTTGGTAACAGAGGCGCCTTCAAACACTGGTTCAGAAAGAGGACACATTCCAGAAAATAAAGAGATTGTTAACGCTGTTTCAATAAGCTGTCAGCGTAATGAAGGAATTGAAGAACAAGAGATCGAAATTCCGCTACATGTTAGTCCAACCCATAATTTTGAGCCAAAACCATCCGCTATTCCAGACACCGCATCATCTTTGGATATCACCAGTCTTGACATCGTTTACGAAGATGGTACCATACTTGCAAGTACGTCTCAAATCATCAGTAATGATTCTTTAAATCAGTCCGTGTCAGCATCAGAAATATTACCTTTGCCGAAGATGGAAGGGGAAGGGCAGAAATCCGAAACACTCTCTAGTTCACCATTCAGCAAAGAACTAGAAGAGGTAGCTGTTGTCAAAAAAAGTAAAGAACGAAAGAAATTGGAAGAAGTGAGGAGAAAAGTAGAACTCGCCGGAGTAGCGAAGAAGAGTAAAAGAGGACGAAAAAATCAGAAAAAATGGAACCAATAAAACAAATAAGCAGCAAGATAATACGACTTGTCCAAGGTGTTCTGGTTCATATTCTAGGTCCGGTGAAGACTGGATTTTATGCTCTAGTTGCAATAAGTGGTGGCATGAATCATGCACGACCTATGTAATGGGCGAACCCATTTGTTCGGACTGTGAGGAATGATGTTTACCTACGTTAGCTTTGAAAATTTTTAAATTTTTGATTACCCTATATTATTATTTTTTGAGTTTATGAATAAAAATTTCTGATTTATATTGTATTTTATTAATTTACCTTATCTAATAGGTACATATACTAAAAAGACGTGCGTACTCTTAGACTTTCATATGCGTACTCTTACACTAATGTGTGTATAAGAGTACGAAATTGCCGCGCGCACTTTAGAACCAATTATTTATTTTTCGTTATTGTCAAATCATGATACAAGTTCCATACGTGGTTTATAACGACATGCCCTATCATTGATCTAGAAAAGAACGACTCAAGTTGAAAAATTAGGCGTTTATTGTCATTCGTTTACTAAGTGCGTACTTTTAAGGTCGAAACACACTTATTAGCACATCATAGGTACAACGACTGATAATCACCAGCAGATTTTATTTCTTATGTGTATTTAAATGTAAACGCGCATGCCTAACAGCGTCAGCACATCACCGACAAGGCACGTCAACGCCTCAACCACAACACATTTCTCAGAGAGAATATTTTACGGACGGCGTGCCAATACAATATCTCTGACACTGACAATATAAAGTGAAGCCTATAGTCGGGTATCGCGGCGGTGCTGATGCCGTGTCGATGCGTTAAGTGAGCCCATACACAACCGTCGAGTTGACCACTCGACGGTGCTGTGCTGATAAGTGTGTTTCGACCTTTATGCTCATTTACCCTAGATCTTACTGAATTCCGATCAGGAGCAAATCCAGACGCAAACAAATTTTTGATATGAGCAACTAATCTTCTTTCTTTATCTTTCCCAAAAACCCCTACAATAAAGTAAACTTCAATTATGAATTTCGTAATCCCTCAAAAGTTAAAATACCCAGTGATCCTTTTCCACTTTTTCAAGATTTAATTATTCTGCTGTCAATTGTTCGCGCACGAACGCCATATCTTCTTTCTGCCTAAAAATTTCCTCAGATTAAACTTTTTCTATCTCAGAAGCTAGTTGCTCCTGTGTATAGAACCCTCTTGGTTTATGTGAAGGCTTTCGAAAGTATTTTCTAGGCATAGTGACGTCAATCTCTCCCCTTTTTGATGATTAAAATGCCCTATAATCTATAAAATATAAAATTATGCTATATTATTATTATAAATGTTGTGGCATCTTTCCGTAACAAAAAGTGCGGCATCTCTCCTTTTTCGTATGGATAGATACCTCCCCCGCCCACGCCTGCGCCTAATGAATCTGTAGCCGAGAATATAAAACAAAATCTCAAATATGTCCTATAAAACGCTATAAAAGTGAAATGATCCCATTTTTTCATTTTAAACATACCTTCCCAATACTATTAACAGCATACAAATAAATATTAGGCATTAAAAGTGTATATCTTACCAACATTATTCCCACAATTTCCGTTTGATCACTTGCTCAATCGAAACATCGACCACGTGCAAAACAATACTGCCTAAATAGCTCCTCAATCCCACCAACAGTTGTTGTCAAGTGCACATAGTCCGTGTCACGTGATCTGCGGCATCTATCCCCCCGCGGCATCTATCCGTACTTTACCTAAGTATTAAGTCCTGGACTGACTCGAACGGGCTTTGTTTTAGCATTGAGAAAACTTTAGTTTTATCGTACAGAGGAGATCTGCAACCTCTCAAACTTAAGAACAACTTAATAAGATCTTCAAATTCGATTGGTCTCCACATTTACGGTGCCCTTAAATGGCCTGTGCATATAAACACTTTAGCGAAAACATTATCCTCTGCCTGTTTTGCCATTAAATATGTCTCTAAACATCTTGATTCTTCTACTGCATTAACAACTTACTACGCTCCCTTTTTCTCTCCCTCTCCCCCTCCCTCCCTCCCTGTCCCTCTTCCTCTCTCTCTCCCTCTCACCGGTTTCGGCGTATTTGCGCCTCTTCAGTATATGTTCTCGTCCAGTAACGTAACGTCACGGTGGATCATACCTACCCCGTTTAACGTATAGCTCGGGAAGTAGTTGTTGCTTCTTAGTTGAACGGTCACTGTTTTTGAAAAATATTTTTCAAAACTGTTGTAACGCGTTATAATAGTATATTTATTCTTCGATATCTATTTTTTATTAACCATTTCATGAAATGAAATCTTTTTGTCAACGTGAAGGCAACAACCTTGCGGAGCAACATTTTAATTCTAGTTGAATTTGAAAACAATTAATTAGCATTTGATATAAAGGAATTATGGCGCCACACTGATCACGAAAATCAATAGCGAACAGTCGTGCATTATCGCCGCCTTATCTAATAGAAATATCTGCAAGCCAAACTCACTTCTTATCATCGAAAATCCTAGACACGACACCGTCAATACACAATCGGTTGAGAATTGAATCATATCTAAATAAATAAAGATTACAGTAATATACTTTTTACTGTTATACAATACAAATATCTATAAATTTTATATGTTAAACGTAACTAGACGAGATACGTGAATTAAGCGTATATAGTTTTGTAATAATAATCCAGCAGCATGTTCAAAAAATTATATTAACTAAAATGGAGTGGAAAAGGTAAATTATTTTCTTTATTTCCCAACATTAACTAATATACAGGGTGATTCATTGGGAAAGTGACATACGTTAACTGCATATACGGGACACCTAGGCGATCTCAAAAACCCCATACTTGATGGGTATTAATATACAGGATGTTTGATCTATTTTGCCAAATTCTTTATTGATCCTCAATGCTCTGATGTCCATTTTCTCTATTAAAATTTTTCTATTATTTTCAGTCATTCTCCATTTGAAACCTATTTTCTTTAAAATTCTAAGAAGAGATGTTCCGGAAGCCACAATTCCCAGAACGTCATTAATTTTGTGTTGTAACTTTTTTACCGTAATACGACACCCTTCCGTCTTATAAAAGTCGTAAATAATCCGTCTAATATTGGAATACTCATACTCGGGAATATCAGTTATTGGTGTTCTTCAAGGCCGCTTCTTTCTTGGGGTGGAAAATTTTACTTGCACATTATCTACAGAAATTAATTGCTCCCCTTCTTTAACCACTCTTTCAATGGTTCTTATCGAAATACCTAATACAAAATAAGGATTTGTGTTGAAATAGTTATTTTTGAAATTTATTTAATGTTACCTGTAGCGAGAGATGTTTTATTTTTCACATTTGATAACGTATCCGACTTACATTTGACACTTTGAAAATAATTGAACACTTTAAAAATTATTTCACGTGCCTGACTCTTGATAACTGGTTATTTGTTAGGCGATGACATTTTTTCAGAAACAAAACAAAAATTATTCAGACAATGCCAAACGCCAACAGAATTGGAGGACAACTAATGATACGCCTCTGTACAGAGCATTTATATGTCTTGCAAGAGCTGTAGTGGAGGTAACATTTGTGCGCATGGGGGCGGGCTCGCCATCACGTTTGGCGCTTGCAGTATTTACTTTAAGGTGTCCTATCGATCAATCTATTTAAAATAAGAAAAATCCAGTTCCGGATTTAAAAAACATTAATAAAATATTCCGATCCCAAAACAACACCCTGTATATCAGAGTTTTTAAAAATGAATACCGTATTTGGAAACAGCAGAAAAAAGTGAATACAGTGATTTACTTGGTTTTTTCGGCAAAACAGTTTATCTTGTAAAATTTTGAGTTCAAATTTTTAAAGTAGTAAATTTTTAAGGCCAACAATGAAAAAAAATTTTAATGTGATAAAGTGGCAAAGTTTTAAAATTTAGGTATGTTCATATTTTCTTAATTTGGCCAATTTCCAATCGATCAATGTAATATGAAAAATCCAGGTTGTGATTAAGAATTCAACAAAATATTACGGCCAAAAAACAACACATCAATTGTTCTAAAACGAATTCCGTATTTGCAAGTGCACGAAAAAATCATTTCAATGCTATTCTTTGCTTTTCCGGTGAAATGTTATTTGTTGTAAAATTCTGGGTTCGAATTTGTTGAATGGTGTGAACTTTGACGGCACAAACTGTAAAAAAAATTTTTTTATTGTGATAAATAATTGGTTAACAGTTTAATAAGCATTTTCCAATTCCTACACGCGTTTAGATACATTATAATGTAATATGTATAACTAGGAGGCTATTATAATGACTTTGTTGTACCTACATAATTGGCATTTGTTTTAGTTGATTAACTGGCCCTCAAGGTCATGTGATTTTAATCCCGTCGATTATTATGTTTGGGGATTTTTAAAATCAAAAGTTTACGATGAGGTAATAAACAGCAGGGAAGAACTTCTTGAACGGATTGAAGAAGCTTTTCATCAAATAATCCAGACGAGATTAGGAAGTCAGTCAGGCATATTACAAGAAGGGCAACAATCTGCCTTCAACAAGATGGTGGGCATTTTGAACAATTGCTTTAGTTTTTCGTTAATTCTTAGGAGTTTTATTAGTTATTCTCAATTAATTGAAGTTAAATGTTCGTTAAATTATTATTTATTGTTAATTTTTTCAATCCGTATCTGGATTTTTAAATTTTGAATACATTGATAGTTTGGATCTCGAAGGAAATATTAATTTTGCATTGTAGACCTCAAAAATTTACAACTTTAACAATTTGAACTAAAAATTTTACAAGATAAACGATTTTGCCGAAAAAGCCAAGTAAATCACTGTATTCACTTTTTTCTGCTCTTTCCAAATACTGTAATCATTTGAAAAAAATCTGATATACAGGGTGTTGTTTTGGAGTCGGAATATTTTATTAATGTTTTTTAAATCCGGAACTGGATTTTTCTGATTTTAAATAGATTGATCGATTGGACACCTTAAAGTGAATACGTTTGCCAAATTTCAAGAAAATATACAATGTGTTAAGAAAGTTACGGACGGATAAAGAATTTGGCAAAATAGATCAAACATCCTGTATAGTAATACCCATCAAGTTTGGGGTTTTTGAGATCGCCTAGGTGTCCCGTATCTGCAGTTAACGTATATCACTTTCCCAATGAATCACCCTGTATAAAATATATTTTTTAATTTTTTTTCATTCAAGTCTAAAACCTGTCAAAATGACTTTCTGCTTGAGGTCACAATTTATCACGAATTATAACTTATAATGGAGACAAGAAAAAGATCAATCAAACAGATTGTACTTATTTAGCTATATCGATATCGGTGATAGCCTTCATAGTAGGTAGTTTGTTGGTGAAGTTGAATTTTTCCAACTGTTTCAAAAACTCATCAAGAATCGCTTATTTATTATTTAAAAGTGGATATCGAATAATACATTCTCTGTCCACTATTATAGCAGGTGAAGTTTGAAGTTTTTTATTGACTGACTTTTTGTGTTTGGAATGGGAACTAATGATTACATTCGTGCAGTATAACTTTGTTTCAAAAAATAAATCGCAATATGATTTCTGAAATGGAAGTAGATAACATGGGAAATGGTACAAAGATTCAGTTCAAGTGCCCGGGCTGATGAGCACAACCCAAATATATGAATGAATGAATGATGACTACTCTTTGAAAAAAGTTTAAAGCATAAGTTTTGGAAGAAGACATAGCTACATGTGTTCTGGACGTTCCTTGTAGTATATTCATTATTTGGTTTGTTTATGATGAAAAATCAAACCACAATGTTTTTTGATATATTTATTTTAAACGGTCCGGTAGCGTTCCAGTCAAATTTGGTTACCAATGTTAATAAGAGGAATTTCCAATAATCAATTACCTTCTTCATCTGGATAGTATCATAAGTTTATATCCAGGTTTTCCTATGATCTATTGTTGAAATTGTTGTTAACCAATACACACTTCGATACACAAAAACACGAAACTGATTTAGACATATTTTAAAACAAAAATAATCATCTCACAAAAAAAGTTCTATTAATAACATTTCCGAAATAAGCAAGAGCGCTATCTTCAATAAAGCCGTTCCTGGAACGTGCACTTCACTGGATCCCATTCATTGTAGACGTATTGTATTATTAGAATGTCTTCACAAAATAGTAGTTTGTACAACAAGTGCGCAAATAATCTCGCTAGACCTGCGCTCGTGGAAAAAGTATTTTTTTTCGGGCCGAGATAGGAAACTCATGTTCGAATGGGTGAATTGCCGTCATATCCGCTACCTCCCAATCCCAATAAAAATACGCTGTATTTATGTTCGATGATATATCTTGTTCCCTTTGCGTCCATAATTATATCCGCTTTAAGCTCTTCAATTGACCTTAGATGATCAGCACTATGCGTTCGGCTTATATGCTTCTGACTATTAAGTAACCCATGCATAACAGACCTGATGAGTTCAATAGAACCTCCATCGCTGTAGTAGGATTGTTTCTTGAGGCCACTGAGACACACAGGTATGTGTGTGGTACTTAACGGCTTCATTTCTTCCATCTTTATTTACTTTTTTTTCGGGCCGAGATGGGAAACTCATGTTCGAATGGGTCCAGGACCCAAACAGTGATGGACTCATCCCCAAGGGGATGCCTACCAACCAAACCCACCTCAAACTCGCCGTTACCCCCGCCTCGGAACCACTACCCTAGCATACTTCGAGACGGGCGGTGGTTCCTCGTACGCTCTCCGCTCACACCGTCGTCTTCTTCCTACTTTCACTCCTACCTCTCATGCCAGATCGATTCCTTGTCTCTCCCTAATCATGCTCTCTACTACGCCACTTACCTCCATCCATTCCTCCCCCCCCTCAACATTATCTTCCCCATGTTCTCCCAATACACCGCCTTCTCAAGTTTCCTCTCCAACTTCTTCAGCACTTCCTCGTTTCTCCAGCATCTGAACATATGCCCCACATCATCCTCCACTTCACACTTCTCGCACTCCAGTCTCTCTTTTTCCAATCTTGTGGAGGTACTCTCGACCCATGTCCAGTGAACACCTGTACCAAAAAGTAGTTCTCCTCCCCGAATTTCCGGTCCATCCAATCTCTCCTATTCCAGCAGGTGGAGGTGGAGGTGCTGAGGAAGATGGTGGCGTGGGTGAGAGGCGACGGTGAGGTGGCGGAGGTAACAATTTATACAGATGGGAAAAAGAGAGGAGGAATGGAGCGATAATTCTGAAGGATATCGGGGAAATAGATCAGGAGGGAATTGAGAATATTAAGAAGGAGTTGGGGGAGATGAAAGGGGAGTGGGTGGATAGAATCAGAGTCTCAAGGAATAGGGAGGTGATTATAGAGGCAAATAAGGGAAAAGTGCTTTGCCTACAAGTTGTACACAATATTTTTTTACAGCCACATTTATTAATGAAACAAAAACAGTAATTTATATATGTATTTTATTTAAACATGATAGGTTAATTTTTTTATGATTAATAAATTAAAATAAATAGTTTACTTACTTTTGGTTCAAATTTAAAATTTGTGCACCCAGAAATTCACTATAATAAATATGTTGATTTGTCAAAAAAAGTTGACAGGTTATAGGTAGCTGTGTTTGACACTTCGGTGCGGAAAAGTGCCATAGCGTGTACTTTTCGCATTACTTTTCCAACAGTTATCAAAGAAATTAAGAAAAGTCCTGCTTTGCGTATACAAATTTGTGTAGAAAAGCGTGTTTTGCATAGTGGTTGTAGGAAAAATATTTTATTTCACATTTTATCAAGAATATAATCTATTTAGGATGGACCTTGAAAATTTGACAACAATTTTTTGCAGTGTTAAACTACATAATATTATCGATTGTCTAGTTGTAGAATTTTTTTATTAGTGACAGATAGGGACCAAGTTTTTTAAAAAACTCAATTATTCTTGATAACGGTAGCTGGAACGCTACCGAAACGTTGAAATAAAAACATAAAAAAGATTGTGGTTTAATTTCCTAAAATAAATAACAAAAAGAATAATGAATATACCACAAGGAACATACAGAAGACATAACAATTTTAGCCACCCTCACGCCACTGACAGTCCTCAACACGATACAAAACCTTGACTTAGGTGGAAAATATATGCTTGAATTCCGATTCGAAGTTGATAAATTTTTTATTTTGATTAGATGCTTGGATTTCTGTTTTAATGAATAAACTGTCTAAACTCTAAGAACCGCCACGCACTCAGTTCTACTTATAAACCCCTTTCATTCAATATCTATGAACCAAGCAAAAATGAAATCCGCCAATTTGTGTTGGCGGCCACTTTGAATTTTGTTTGTCTATGAAGTACTGTAGTATTCGACTAGTCAAACTCTTTCATTTTATATCCATATTGAGTGGGTTGAAGAAAAAATGTAATCCGCCATTTTGAGAAGGCAGCCATCTTGAATGTACAATGATTCTCAATCTAGATACTTGTATTATCATCAGACCTAAAGGTGTGTACCAAATTTCAGATCAATCGGGATAGCGCCGTGATCGCATGCAACAAATATGAAAGCCACCATTTTATAGTGGTGACCATTTTGAATTTGGATTGTCTATGAGGTACTGCATTCTACTAGTCAAACCCTCTCATTTGATATCCATATTGCGGGGGCTGGAGAAAAAAATGTGATCCGCCATTTCGTGGCGGCGGCCATTTTGGATATACAATCAATCTGTCAACAGGAAGGGGTAAAATCTTAATTCTGGCATATGGTATGTTAGGTAATCTTTGTAAATTTCAGCTTCTTCGGCAACGAAAAACCGATATAAATTACTGTGAATAACGAATCGCCAGCATTGTGGAAAACACGGCGAGAAACAAACAACGGGTATAAGAGAGTTTATAATTCTAGTAAAGAACATTTCAAAATATTTCGTTGACTCGGCATCTGGCTTTAGGGATTTAATAATAAGAGTTTATAAATCCATCATTGTACAGTAAACAGTAGACGTGAAATTTTAGATACCAAAACATAAATGATTTATTTTAAAATAACTAAATTCTTTAAAAACAAATTTAACTTCTATTCATTAATTGAAATTAATAGATGTCAAAGATAATAGTTTAATACTATTATCTTTGACATTCATTGATAACACGCTTTACTAAAATATGAAAATTTCTTACAGGTAACTGTAATTAAGTAAGTTGAAATTAAACAAATTAAACTGTTGAAACAATCAGGGTGGCCCACCTTATACGCTTTGATTTATTTAATATTTTCTATGTAAATTATACAGGGTGTTTCATTAAGAATTGTCCATATAGTAACTGGAGAAACCTTAGCACGAAATATGAAGATTTAAGCCAAAACACTCAATTAAAGTATTCCTCTTAACCGAGATATAGGGTGTTTAATTTAAAATATTCTAAATGATTTTAGCCCATAGTTTTGACACTTTCCAATATTTTTTGTTCATACTTGGCAAAGAGTTTACAACCAGTGGTAAAAGATAGTTTTCCTCTATTACCAGAGGCGTGCCGTAGGGATGGATACTTTTTTTTATCCCCCTACAATCTACGCCACTGCCGTAATAGTTGTTTCAGCATGTTTCTTTGATTATTCGTCACTTTCTACGTTAATATCATTCTTGAGTGAGTGGTTTTTGACTTATTTGCATTTAAAGATAATGTTTAAAATATCAAATTTTGTTTTATTGCTTATTTCACATGAGTGTCGTTAATAATTCAACCACCTTGAAGATAAAATTTGTTTCACACCCTCGCCCTATGAGGAAATTGATTGTTTAAATAATTTCGCACCGCTAAAGGAAAATGTGGTGGGGCGCCGTCTTGCATAAACCACAGACTTCTTCTTTGGTTTAATGGTAACTGTTCCAGCTCATCAAAAAGTGTATATGAAGAAAAACATGTGTTAACTTTTTGCCAAGTATGGACAAAAAATATTAGAAGGTGTCAAAACTATAGGCTAAAATCATTTAGAATATTTAAAATAAAACACCCTATATCTCGGTTAGGAGGAATATTTTATTTAAGCGTTCGTATTTCATGCTAAGGTTTCTCCAGTTACTATATGGACAATTTTTATTGAATCACCTGTATAAGTATACTATATAGATATTTTCGCATATTTTCATTATGCAACTGTATTTTCCGAAATTTCTATGTGGATCTACGGGGTCGAATTCAGGGCCGGATCTACGTATGGGCTTAATGGGATCCAGCTCAGGGCCCCCGGGTTCCAGGGGCCCCGAATAATAAAATAATAAACCAGTAAAAAAAAATACAAATCAAAAATAGATGTTTAATTTTCCCGCATAATCCAAATATTTTAATTATTTCGTGGGACCCTCGGATATCGTTGGCCCAGGGCCCCCAAAGGTCATGGTCCGGCTCTGGTCGAATAAGTAGATTACATACTTAGTTTTAAACACAAGAAGAAATGTTTATTACAAACTAAAATTCTAAGATAATATTAAAAATGATTATCCCGAAATCCCCACTTTCTATTTTGTCTATAAATATTTTAATCCCATTATATTTAAATGTAATAAAGGCATTGGAAATGAAGTAGGTAGGAGCAGTACAGGTAAGACAAAGGAAAACAAGCAATAAAAGCTCTTTTTATATTTACACAATCAGATTAAAATATTTATAGATAAGGTGGTCAATAATTTATCGTGAGAAACACTTTTAACTTGGAAAATACAAATTCGAGAATATATCTTCCGAAGCATAAATGAATAATAAAATGATTTAAAAAATGATTCTCAAATATTATTTTACCAGCCAAACATTTAAGTTGTAAAATAACCATACTATTCGGCATTATCTATTCGCTTTTCGAAGAAACGAGTACGATACTGTGCTATTGTTATCCGATTAACGACTACATGCTGTGGGTTTTGGTCTTGAATCAATCATGTTGGCATAAGTAAAAACGAAATATCTTGGAATGCAGTATGCCTTTCGTTTCTATTCACGATGCAAACAGCACAAAACTAACTCTTATTTCCCTCTTAACTTTTGTTCGCATCACACTTTTCATAACGCTCTCTTCACGCATTCACCAGCTTTCTCCCCAAGTGCGTAAAGAAGTTTTACTTCAAAAAAACTCTGGAAATTCTGAATTTACCGGAAATTTTTTGTCGGATAATCTTCAAAAAAGGTGAGTACTATCGATTTCTCTTATCAGTTAAAAACCGAACCCCGAGTTGAGATAGTATCTTAAGTTCGTCATGAATCACCCTGTATTTACAATAAATTATATTGAATGAACTATTGATTACAATTAATTAATTTTACCTAATAGTTCATTACTTAACATTTTATTCAATTGAAGACGAAATGATTGCTTTTTAAAAATCTGATTTGGCAACAATGCGCGCGCGGCAGAGAAACATGGTTTGGTTCTCTGCAAGCTGATCTGAGAATAGAATAGAACTCTAGAAAACGTCTGCGGCCGCGTACCCGTGATAATATTCGTAATTAAGAATCTTAGTGCGAGAAGCGGTTTATTTTTTTCTGTTTGTGAACATATTGGAATATTTCAGGTAATTTTAACGCAACATTGGACACGTTAAACGTTTTTGTTTTTTTATAGAGGTACTTAAACGTACTAAAAACACATCTGGTACTCTGTATTTCACTGTCACACCTGCAATCTCAATTTCTTTATTTCCATACAAGGTATCTTACATCAGTTGCGCGTTATTGAGTGTTTTATATGGACTATATTCGTTGAATACTCAAATGTATACTGTATAAATAGAAGAGTTCTGTGCAAAACTTCGTTACCCTTATTTTAGATTTTTCTACTCCTTATTAATTTATTACTTTATATAGTAAACAAATTCCCCGTCAAACTAAGCTATGTAATATAAACTATTGCTATCGTTATTTAGTTTCTGAATAACAGGACTCTAAAGTTGATAAATACGTCTATACTTGGTTTTATTTAAAGTTTTTTAATTAACAGGACATAAGTCACTAACAATAGCAACTAATTACTTTTGTATATTTATGTATGAATTGTGTCAACGTTCTATATATAACATTTTTTAATTTTCTTAGAACTAAATCTCTCGAGAACTGTTATAGTAACCTTAAACTTTGTTTTTATGGGAAAATATGCTATTTAAACGGACTGTATTCAGGGCGGGCGTCGATAATGTTTTCTCTTGCGGGGGGGTAAGGGTTTTTTGGTTTGGGTAATAAAAAAAAATCATATTGTAAAGATCCATAAATAACATTAGAATTAAAAACAAAACTGACTTCTTTGGACAAATAAGTCACAAATATATAAATTTTTGTGGCTAATGGACCTGCTACCGAGCCATTTCATTTTCACAAACACACATACAAGTCACAAATAAAGAAAAAACATGAACGTCTATTACAAATAAATAACAATACTAATGTTCTTTGGCAAGTATAGTTGACGTAAAACTTATAGTGCATAGATTTAATCGTATATCCCCTTTAAGTTATGTTGCGGAGCTAAACTCTGAAAGGTATTAATATTATTTTTGTCTACTTACCAAACATAATTCTATATTGTATTTGATGTTACGTAATTGTTGAAAGGGCGTTCGGTTTAAACGGAATACCAGACGTGAACTGAGCCCTTTTTGTATCCCATTCCATTTTTTTATTTTATTGCTTCAAAATACTTACAATTTCCTCAGAAAAACACTACACTCTTTCTTGATATCAGACTACCAACTAATGAGTCAACATGTGTTGGCATCGTAAAATCAACCCCTTCCAAAGATAACTAGATATAGTTCAGTCAAAGATGTAAAAAATAATGAATTATTTGAAATTTATTTTTCTACTTCTTCTCAATAAAACGAGATATTAGGTAGTGTTAATTGTCTGGTATTATGTTTAAGATGTTTTTAAATATAAATTGGTTAAAATTGTTCAAAGAAATAGATTTTAGATTAGACGAAACCATGAATACATCAAAAGAAAGCTCGAGTCATCGTTTAGGTAAAGATTTATTAAAAAATTTATTTTGTTCTATACATTAACGTTAAGTACCTTGAAAAGTGGGATGGCGCTCCATAATTGCGGGTTAAAAATAATCGTTAGACAGGCGATAAATTTATTTAATAATTGAAAATTTTACATTTTAACGATTATTAGTTGAAAGTACAATATTAAATGAATTTATCGTTAACTAAGTATTTTAAATTACAATATTGACTGGACTATGACGGTATCATGGTATTAGAGTCGAACAAAAAGCCGAAAACTTTAACTTCGCACAATAAGTTTTACGTCAACTATACTAACAAGACAAAAAGGAAAAAGAAACTTTATTAAATTCACAAAATCAAATCTAAATGCCTCTTTTTCATTTTCGCAAATCTCTCTAGTACAGCATCTAAATTTAAGTCTATGTCCCTATGGCACTAACCTTTCTTGGCACATTGTTGCTCTAAGCCTCGTTTCCAACCTTTTAAGGGTTAATAAACTCCTTTCTGAGCCTGCTACACTCACAGGCATGACAAAGATTAAATTATAGAGCTAGGTATACATTTGGATAAGTATCCTTATCGCAAACCTGTACAGCAGATAATGTCGAACTAGGGGGGCGTCCATTAATTACGGGAGGCATTATTGAGGATTTTATAAACCCCCCTTCCCCTTTGGTGAGGGGTAGTAAGATTTTTCCCCCTTCCCTAATCTCACGTGAGATTGTTCAAAATTTGTGATTTGGGTGTAAAAGCGTTAGATTTTTAAAAAAAGGTGAGCGGTGAGCTTGCTTCTTATGCACAATAGAATACGAGGTTGGGAAAACCACCAATAAAAATACGCGCAATAGAATGCGATGTTGGGAATTACATAAGACCCAGTACGTTCTACTAAGTTTTATTTTATATTGTATTGACCATTTTTTCAAAATTTTTTACAATTTTTGACCATTTTTTCAAATTTTTACAATTATTGACCATTTTTGACAATAATTGACCAATTTTGACAGTTTTTACAATGATTGATCATTTTAGACAATTTTTCAAAAATGTTAACCATTTTTCAAAATTTTAACAATTATTCACAATTTTTAAGCATTTTTTAGAGGTTCTGACAATTACTGACCATTTTTGTCAATTTTTCAAAAATTTTGACCATTTTTAACAATTATTGACCATTTTTGACAATTTTTCGGAAATTTTGACCATTTTTTCAAAATTTTAACAATTATTGACCATTTTTGATAGTTTTTCAAAAATTTTTACCATTTTTCAAAAATTTTGACAATTATTGACCATTTTTCAAAAATTTTACAAATATTGACCATTTTTGACAGTTTTTGTCAATTTTTGATAATTATCGACTATTTTTCCAAATGTTTGACAATTTGTGAAAATATTTGTCAATTAAACCATTTTTTCAATATTTTGACAATTTTTATCAATTATTGACCATTTGTCCAAATTTTTGACTAGCCTTCTCAAAAGTCCTATGTCGTGCAATAAAAAGCAAGCTTCAAAAAAAAAACAATTTGCTTGATTACTTTCATTTAAGACTAGCAAAGACTAGTATTTGGGAATATTATCGTAATCTAAAATCACACTGACAATTTAATTCATGTATAAAAAATCCCATAAGCCGCGCGATTTTGTCATTATGACAGCGAAAAAAGTTTGCCCTAACTTTTCCAGCGACAATAACGGAACCTAACTTTTGAAAGCATGACAACCAGCATTGAAAACAAATTTTTGATGACGTTATGTCAATTTTTCTCAAACTTGCGTTGTCAGAAAAGTTTTCATTTGTGGAAAGTTCTGAAAATCAAGCTATTTTTAATAATTGTGTTTTTAACAATAATTGTACTTTACCGTTACATTAAATAAACTGATTTACATCTCAGTTTTTAATTTATTGATTTACATATTCATTAAATTGTCTTACCGAATTACACTCTAGCTTTTTTTTGAGTCGAAGTAAACTTGACATTTATAATTCGAATTTTGTTGCCATTAGGTAAATCAACTCAAAAAAACTGCCAGAAAAAATTACTCGTCCTACGGACTCGTAATTTTTTCAGAGGCAGTTTTTTTCGTTAAATTGCCAGGCAACAAAATTCTTATTGATACATGTCAAGTTTACTTCGACAAAAAAGGTCTCGTGTAATTATAGGTGATAAAATTAGATCATAAAACACATTTTTTATTTTGATGTAACTTAACTTTGACGCAATTTTACATCGTTTTCTCCTAGAAAAAAATTACGTGATATTTGCCAAGACCCCCCTCTCCTCCAAGTGACATTTGGTAAGATTCGGCTCGATCCCCTCCCCCCTGAACACCTCAACTCGGTATTTGATGGAGACAATAAGAAATACATGCCTTCGTTCGTGAAATTTAATAAATATTCTGCTAAGTTTTGTTTTATTGAAGAATAGAATTAAACCATTTATGTTAAGAATATAATAATTCACTATTTATTTATTATTCTTGGGAAGGGGGGTAATTACCCACATTACCCCTTCATATCGACGCCATTGATTGTATTTTAACGTAACATTTAAGTGTGAATGGTAAACCATCTCCAAGTAACATCATTTTCTAATAATATTCGGTTCAAATAACAAAGTTACTATTCACTTCCGCTGTAACCGGAAATAGCAGGCCTATTAAAATATTTTGATTAAATTCGACATTTTCTTAACATAATTTATATTACATCTCGTTAGCTGAGCTATTTCACAATATATTATAAATTATTATTATTATACAGTATGGTCCAAATGAAAGGAATAAATTCATCATTTCGTAAACCGATCATTTTAGGGGAAAATCCTGGAACCCGGCGATTTTTAATTTAAATGGGCGCTTCGTCAGATCACTTTTTTATTTTTGACGTCATATATGTGAGCGTTATGACTTCACCAATAATATTTTCAAATAGTAGGTCTCATTACAACAGTTATTTCGAAGAATTCGATAATCACGATTTTTTCTGCAGATTCCGTTTGTCAAAGAGGCTCGAGTCACGATTCCCATATATTTCACAATTTGGTAATAATTATATAGTGGGAGATAGTGGCTATGCGAATAAGAACTATTTGATGAAACCTCTATATTATAATGTAAATAATAGGGCAGAGGCACTATTCAATGAATCTCAAATCAGAACAAGAAATGTTGTGGAGAGGCAATATGGAGTATGGAAAAGAAGGTTTCCTGCTCTAGCTATGGGTCTTAGAGTGAAGTTGCAAACTATTGAGCCCATCATTATTGCTACTGCTGTTCTTCACAACATTGCTTGTAATGCAAACGAAAATGAGTCACCAGTTGAAGAAGAACAAGAAAGAGCTATCAACTTCACTAATAATGTAAATATACCAAATGATGGAGAAATAGTTAGGTTTTTTTATACAACTACAATTTTGATTAACCCATTACTACCCAGAACTATGAAAATGTTTTTAAATGATTAGAGTTAATGTTTTGTGTTGAAAAATGATGAAATATGACCTAAAAAAATGTTTTAAAAAATCTTTGAATTGTAGTTTATGATTTTGAGCGTGGGTCGTTAACGACCCCTTGGGCACTTAAGGAAATAAAGAAAACAATATTATTTTTGTTAGAAATTTGGAATGAAAACCATTTAAATTTAATTACAATTTATGAAATTCGTCAAAACATTTATCGTGTAGTGGAACTAGACAACTCTCGCACGCTTTAGTGGTTTTATTCTTACACAGGGAGCATCTTCTTCTTGTCTGTTGGCAGATTATCACGTGGGATCCTTCCAAAGTGGTACAGTACACAGAAGCCCTCTTAGGTCCGGGAACTTTTGGTTTACTTCCATATTTCTTTAGGAGATACTGTGAAATCTCTCGCCCAAAATGGAGGTTGTCTGCATCATATCCGTAAGAGCGGGCTAACTGACTAGCATTAGCAACGCATAAATCAATCATCCAGTGCAATATTGGTGTATACCATGTTATTATTCAGTTGATCCACACCTCCCATATATGTGTTATACATTTTTATTGCATGCGGTTGGGCCACATCTATTTTCATTTTGTCTTTGACCGAAAATCTTTTACACTTTTGCATGGGCTCAACACCATACTCATTTGACAATACGGTTACTACACTGTTATCTTTCCATTTTATACCTATAATACCATTGTCCTTATCCACTGCATTATCAATATTTCCCCCTATCTATTTTTTCATTATTTTTCAATCAACTAATTTACATTTCATAGTTCTGTTTTCCCTTACTGTTCCTGTTGCTCCGAAATTTATTTGAGTAAGTTCATATATCTACTTCGCCGAAGTAAAAAAGTTATCAAAATATAATGAAAAACGTAAACCAGGGTATTCTTTGTGTAAAATATCAGCAAATTTTAGCACAACACATTCCCCAAGACCTCGACTTTCTATGGGCTTTTCTTGGTTTTTTCGTCCTTGATAAAGGACTATGCTTCCATCTTATGGAAAATAAAAGACCACTCAAATGCGGATATTTTGATACCAACTTATTCGTCTTGAAAAATAGAACATTTGATAACATTGCGCCAATGTTGTAATTTAATTAATAAACCCACAAAATCAGTTTATTTGTCAGAAATTTTCGATTCGATTACAAAATCTAACCATTCAATAGGACACCACCTGCTGCGGTGAAACAGAGTCGGACTTGTGAATATAGTTGTACATACGATGAATACCCATTTCGTCGAAACAAAATAATAGGATTATATTTTTCAGTTGTATAAAGATATGATAGATTGCAATCAAATTATGTAAAAAAGGTACATCTCTCAATTGACAATCTAACATCTTCACATAAGTTTGCATTTTGTAATAGCAGTTTATTATAACGTTTTTTATATTATAACGGGATCGCCGAGTTGTACCACAAGATATCAGGTAGGTGTAACCCTACCGTCGAGTTGTACAACCGAATTTTGGGGGGGGGGGGGCGGTTTAAAAATAAAGTCTAATGGCTAATGACCTTCTCTAATCATTAAGAAATATAATTATGAAAATTAGATTTCAGTTAACAATGCTTTTTATGTCACGCAAGGGAAAACACTCATCGCCATCAAAATATATATAACACAAAAACCGGCTTCGGCTATCAAAAAAATACAAAAATTAAACAAAACCCGGCTTCGGCCATCAAAAAAATTTAATAAAGCAAAAAGGCGACTTTAGCTACCAAAAAAATATAAAAACCCAAAAAAATTAAAAAAAAATTTTCAGCTACACTTCGCGGATAGAAGGTAATGAGTTCCTCAGGCACTGCCTGTGGGGGGAAGGTGGAGTGCGTAAAAGGGGATACTCTAAGAATTATACATTATCTTTTAGTACCACCCTTTACGTCGGGTTCATTAACTACACACATTTCACAAGCATTTTTGTATTAACAGTTAATAGACATTTAACATCTAGCATATAAAAAAATCTTTTCCGCATCCCTATCCTCTTTTTTTTTAGAGTTACCGATGCCAACAAATACACTACAAAATACTACAAAGAAAAAACAACATATAAAAATTAACTGGTAAAATTAGGTCAGTTCAACCCTGTCTGGTTTTATTTATTAATTTCTTATCACCGCTTATATCCTTACTTCGTGGAATCTGTAATAAATGTTTATTTACGTATTTTCTCTCTGTCTTACTCATACAATCTCCGTAAGCGATTTTAAAAATAATTTCATTAATTGTGGGTTTATTAATTAAATTACAACATTGGCGCAATGTTATCAAATGTTCTATTTTTCAAGACGAATAAGTTGGTATCAAAATATCCGCATTTGAGTGGTCTTTTATTTTCCATAAGATAGAAGCATAGTTCTTTCGAATTGTAATGGTCTTAAGAGGAGACACTTTACTCTTAGCACATAGTATATGTGACTGAAATTCATTGCTACTATTTCTGCTTCTTAAATATACAACGGCTGCATATGCATCTTTTGATGCATCGCAAAAACAATGCAATTCAATAAGATTAAAATCCTTAGGTATGCAGTTTCTAGGAATATCAGAGTTTTGAAGTTTGCTTAAGCTACTGTAGAATTTTGAAAATGATCTTTCAAGATCGCTAGGAATGGTACTATCCCAGGATAATTTCAAGCTCCACAGTCGTTGAATAATGATCTTCGAAATAATTATAATTGGACTTAAAAGACCCAAGGGATCATAAATGTGTGCAATAGTAGACAGTATATACCTTTTGGTAAAAGTAATTCTATCATTGTATGTGAATTGTCCAGTATTAAATTGTAAAGTGTCAGTAGTAGGCATCCATTGAATTCCTAGGGTTTTACAGCTTTCATTTTTACCTATATTCAATACTGCATTTGAAATATTCGAATATTGTAAATTGGATAAAATCTGCGTGTCATTGGAAATCCATTTTCTCAAGATAAAATGAGCCGACTCTAAAATAGAGTATATTTGACTACATAAATTTGCAAGGTCATGTTGATCATTGGATCCAGTCAAAAGATCGTCTACGTAAAAATCTTTTAAAATAATTTCACATGCTCTAGGATACTCGTGTATATACTCGGCAGCGAGTTTTCTTATACAGGCAATAGACAAATAGGGGGCGGACGTGGTTCCATACGATACTGTATTTAATTGATAAATTCAGAATTCTGATTTTGGATTTTCACGCCATAGAATTTGTTGAAGTGGTCTATGTATTGGATCCATTAGGATACATCTAAACATTTTTGAAACATCAGCCGAGACGACATATGTATAAGTTCTAAAGCGAAGTAGGATGTCTATGATATCATTTTGAACTTTAGGTCCAACATACTGTAAATCATTTAAGGACCATCCAGTGGAACTGGCACAGCTTGCATCGAATACGGTCCTTAATTTGGTAGTTAAACTAGATTCTTTTAATACGCCATGATGTGGCAAAAAATAAGAGATAGAATTTGGACTCTCACTCTCATCAACTCTGCTCATATGACCCAAAGACTCGTACTCGTTGATAAATTCAAAATATAAATGCTTAAGATGTTCATCACTAAATCGTTTTTCAAGCGAATGAAACCTTTTTATTGCAGTTGTTTTGCTGGCACCTAGGAGACTAGGAGAATGTTTGAGTGGAAATTGGACCACAAATTGACCTTGTTCATTTCTATACGTCGTTTTGTTGAATATGTCTTCACACTCTTTGTCCTCTTTTGAGATTAGAGTGGAGACTTTGACCTCCTCGAGTTCCCAGAATCTTTTTAATTGGTCGTCCTCGGGGATATGGACTTTGGAAAAATTACAAATAGAAAATTTAGAATCGAGTGGTATACTCCCTGTTACAACGTAGTCAAAGTGGGTATTTTGGAGAGAAGGAAGGTTACTACCCAGTCTAATTTTGCCATCAAGGATGAAGTCCCAAAATAGGCTTGCCCCTATCAGCATATCAATATTTCCGGGAACAGAAAAACTGGGATCTGCTAATTGAATGTATTCGGGGATATTCCAGTTTATTGTATTAAACTGATAGGTTGGGATTCTATTACTAATAGTAGGGGCAACAAAGCAAGAAATTGTACAATGAAAATTAGATGAATTTGAAAATAAAGACAGAGTACATTTCTTGTTAAGTTGAGAAACTATCTGGTTAATACCAACAATTGACAAATTTGTGGGTGTGCAAGGAATTTTTAACCTGTCACAAAATTCTTGGCTAATTAAATTTGATTGGGCTCCACAATCTAATAATAATCTACATGGGTGGTAATTACCGTGGGTATCTTTAACTTTACACAAAATAGTTGATAAGAGAACTTCATTTGGTATGTTTTCATGGGGCTTTATCATTAAATTAAAACTGTGTTGAGGTGTGTCCTCAACACTACTTGAAGGATCGTTCGGGGTGTTCGTAACTTTATTAATGTGAATTAGAGAATTGTGTTTGAGGTCCTTATTTTGTGCCTTACAAATGTTACAGGATCTCAGACTGCACTGGTTATGATTATGTCCGGTACGTAGGCAGTTTTGACATAATTTTAGTTTTTTAATATTTTCAATCCTTTCCATAATTGGCAAGGCCAGGGAATCTGGACAGCTATAAATTAGATGGTTCTTCTTGCAAAAATTACATTTGACTTGGCTATTTGGATTATTTGGTCGAGAATTACGATTTGAATTGTCTAAACTCAGATGGATCTGAGATTGGCTAGGACCGTTATGAGGCCTATCGAATTTTCTAGAATTGTGAATGGGTGGCACATATGATTGAGTTAATTTGAAAGAGTGTTCTAAGGATTGAAGTAGATCAACTTTATTTTTGATAAAATCTAGGAACTCATCCAGAGCAGGTAATTCTGAATTATGTTCAACCTCTTTCCAGTCTCTAAGACTAGTTTTATCCAATTTATTTGACATTAAATGAATTATGAGGCTATCTAACAAAGTTTTATTATCTAAATCTAAGCTTTTAATAGCTGTAAAATGTTTTGTCAACTGGTCTAACATGTTTCTAAACTGATGGAAATTTTCTTTATTAATTTGTTGAATTTTAAGCATTTTTTGAAAATGTGTATCTAATAAAAACTGTTTTTTATCAAATTTATCGCACAAAATGGTCCATGCTCTTTCAAATGGTCTATCTGAAGCTTCTAAACCGTCAATATATCGGGATGGAAAACCTTCTAATGAAGCTTTTAAGAATTGGAATTTTTGTAAATCTGTCAAACTTACATTACTCGTAATGATGGAAGTAAAATTGAGTTTAAAGTTGAGCCACTGCTCATAATCACCAGAAAATGTAGGTAACTTTATTTTAGGCAGCAAAACATTTTGTAGAGAATGATTTATGTTGGATGAAGCTTGAGCTTGGAATTGGAGAGGATTAACATCAAAAGAGGATGAACTTTGCTGTTCAGTAATGGCAGTAGATTTGCGTTCATTATTTGTATATTGGGACAAAAAATCTTGAACGGAATAAAATTTATTCTGAAAGTCCTCCCGTTCCTTATAATGTAACTCTAAATCTTCTTCATCGCACAAAGATTCAATTTCTGACTGCACCTTATCGAATTCTTCTAATAATTTGAACCCTGTATTTGACCTTAACTCAACATCAGTTAAACTCGGTTTTTTAACTGAACCCTGTATATTAATTATTGAATCAACAAATTTTTCTAAAATGGTTAATTTTTGTTTAATGCTCCCTCTGTTTCTTATCAATTTTTTAAATGCATCCCTTATAATGGGTGCTGAATTATCAGGATTACTGACCGTGTCAGGCATGATAATATTTTAAATAGTAACAATTGGACAAACTATGAAACTTATAACACTAGATCTTATCTTAGATTTAGTAATATCGAACTCAGCTAACTAAGAGTATTAATAGTAATTAACACCCAAACTAGACTAAAGCAATAGTTATTCAAGTACGTAGGTATGCTCTCAAATGACACTAAATCCAACTTGACTGGATTAACTTTAATGAAAATTCAAAAAATAGGTAGTTTATCTGTTGAATGTTATAGGTATTTTACAATAGGTTTACTAGGTACCTATTTGTTTTGAAAATTATAAAGTTTACACAAATAATATCAAACAGACCTTAATAATATGTAGTATGCCAATGGATAAATTGGAAAATTGAATATAAGTACCTGTTGGTTCTTTATATAATAGGATTGCAACTGCAAATAGTTTTGTCCAATCACCCAAATCCTTACTGACCGCCGAAGTTGATTGAACAGGTAGATCACAACGATGTTCCTTGGCTGACTGGTAATAATAACTTCTTATTTATTTGATACATCCGGCTCGAAGGACCAAAAATTCTGTTAAAAATGCTGACTCAAATAGGTAATAGGAGGTAAAATAATATACGTTGAATAATTGGTTTAGCGGACTGTATTTCTTAATTGTTGCTCGTTGCAAAACAGAATCTGAAGTCTGAAGTGACGTTTATAATCGTTTTGTAAAAGTTTGTCATTCTTTGCGACGTTGCCGCATTTACAATTATTTTTTAAAAAACATAACATTTAAAATTATACACCAGTTTCACAAAATTAGGTTACCTCATGGTTAAGAAGTTATCATCTGTTACGACAAATTTTGCGTTTCGCAATATGTGGTCAAGGGTATAAGTGTAGGTTAACTAATAAAATATTTAACTGCAACCCAAAGTACGGGTTACCGTGCTAACCAAGGAAATCTAACCTAATGTATGGTTGTCAACTGCATCAACTGTAAAGTTTAAAACTGTATATTTTTTTTTACAAACAATTAGAAATATGAGCGATTACGATGTTAATGCCTATAGCAGCGAGGATGAAGCCAGACGGCCAGAAATTATACGTCCAAGACGTGATTATTTCGGAGAATCTCGTGGAGTCTTCTAGTAAAAGGAGAAGTTTCATCAGTATATACGTATCAGTTCTGCAGGCCCTTAGTGGCCCTTGACTTCAATTTTTTTCACTTTTTCTATCCATTTTCTTCTATTTAATGTTTCGCTTTGCCAGTTCTGTACTCCTACTTTTTTCAGATCATCTTTTACTGCATCCAGCCATTTTGTTCTAGGTCTGCCCTTCTCCTTTTGCTACCTGTTTCACCCATCTCCTAACCCATCTGTCTTCTGTCATTCTGCTAATATTTTTCTCAACAGTTTCCTCTTCCATATTTCTAGTCTGTCCTCTTCCTCATCAGTATAAAAAATTAAAAACTGTAAAACATAACCGCCAAAGGTCTTCTTTTTCCTTTCATTTGGCATAGAACACCATATTATCGATGGCTTTCATACCAACGCAACAAAAGTTAATACAATTTCATAAGCTATCTGACCATTAGTTAAATGATGATTGTGAAACAAGTTCTATTGGTTAGGATCTCGGTTAAGGTTACTTAACCCTTAGAGTTTACCACCGATTGTGAAACTGGCTGTATGAATGCTGAATTCTTTTTCAATTTCCAACCATTTTTCTGTTTTTTTGTTTCCATGTCACCGCATTGGTTCCTTTAGATTCTATAATATCTTTGTATTTTCGTACTAAAGATATTAATAGGTGTTTTTTTTCTTTGGAGAAATTGACACCTCCTGGTTGTTAGCGTTTCCATTTTTTATAATAGATAAATAACTTTGGAAGTAAAATCTCGTGGTGTCTTCTAGTAAAAGCGAGAAGAAGTTTCATCAGTATACAAAATTTAAAACTGTGAAACATAACCGCCAAAGGTCTTCTTTTTCCTTTCATCCGACATAGAACACCATATTATCGATGGCTTCCATACCAACGCAACAAAAGTTAATACAATTTCATAAGCTATCTGACCATTAGTTAAATGATGATTGTGAAACAAGTTCTATTGTTTGGGGACTCGGTTAAGGTTACTTAACCCTTAGAGTTTACCACCGATTGTGAAACTGGCTGTCAATCTTACATATTTTTAGGTGCTTCTAAACGGGTAATATTTTTACTACAATAAGAGGCTGCAATAGAGTAGTCAGCAACATTGCCAACAATAACAGCCACACCATGCAATAAAGGGTAATATTTTAGTATGTCCCGGCCACTATAGCCAAACGTGTTTGGTATCGCCGATGTAGTTTTATCTGTTGCAGACAGATTGCCGGACGATTGCATGACGAGCGAAAATATAGTACAATATTACATTTTTTTGGTTATTATTTAAAGTTTTTTAAAAAATTTGTAGGAATAAAATGACTACTACTTGGTCTAATGAGAGGATTATTGACTTTATTAATGAAATAGCCATGAGTTGTGGAATGTGGAAACCGAAATATATAAAGATAGAAATGCTAAAAAAGATGGATGAGCTGTTATCGCTGAAGAATTTGAGAAATCAAGTGATGAGGCTTACAAAAAATTGAGAAGCTTGAGAACTTACGCAAAAAATGAAGAAAAAAGGAAGATTAAAAGTGGTAGTGCTGGCGGCAAACCAGTGAAATGGTCAGCCATTGTTGCGCGATTGTGTAGCCCGTTTACGAAAGAAATTTACGGGCCATACTGTTGCAGGAATTATTGCCGAGATATATATTGCTGAGCCATATGATGCGTTAAAAGTTGTCTTATTGGCCGGTATATTGTTGCCATACATTGTAGCCAAATATTGCAGTAAAAATTTTACCCGTTTAGAAACACCTTATATTTGGCAATAATGTTATGTGGTAATGTCTTCGTGAACAAACTTGGTCCATTCCTTCTCATTTCTCGCTATTATTTTTGCCTCATTCCATGATTGTCCCTTTTCTTGCAGAATTTTTCTAACGCTGCTGTCCCATGTGTCTCTCGGTCTCCCACGTTTTCTCTTATTCGCTTTTCTTGCCTTCCATACTTGCTTAACTTGTCTGGAATTTGACATTCTTTGTAGGTGTCCTCACCATCCCAATTGCCTTTTTTGAATATATTCAAGTGTCGATTTTATTTCTAGATCCTTTCTTACTTTATCTATTCTTTTGACTCCTTTAACTCTTCTGAGATATTTCATTCCTACTGCTTGTACTTTGCTCTTCTGTCTGTCTGTCAGTGTCCATGATTTACAACCAAACGTCAGAATTGGTCTATATATAGTCTTAAATACTTTTATTTTTGTCTTCATTGATATCTCTTTTTTGTTTATAAAAGCCTGGTTCATTGCAGAGTACAATTTTAGTGTCTTTTGCACTCTATCGTTTATTTCTTTTGCACGTCTCCCGTTCTCTTGTAGCTCTACACCTAGATATTAGAAGCTTGTTACTTGTTCAATTATAACATCGTCTACTCTTATCTGTTCGTTTTTGTGTTCGCTTCCTACTGCCATAACTTTCGTTGTGTGCATATTGTTCCATGGCATCATTCCAAATCTCCATGTTCTTTTGTAAGACTCCCTCATTTTCGGCCACAATGACTATATCTGCAAATGCTCCTTCTGACACTTGTACCATTCCATATATCTGTATCCTACCTCAAATGTTTCAACTTTCACTTTACATTTCCGTATTACCTCATCAATATATATTGTGAACAGTGAAGGACTTAGACCTCCTCTTTGCCTCAATCCTTCTTCTGTTGTGAATGCATCCGAGATGCTATTTTGGTGGATATTAAAGTTAGTGTTTTCTCTATATATATTTTTGAAGCTTGCTTCTTATTGCACGACATAGGACTTTTGGGAAGGCTAGTGAACTCGTGAAACGTGTGATGCTACGAAAAAGCGTTCGTCACGCGAGGACTCATTAGAGAGAGAAAGAGAGAGAGACGCAGGCCATAGTGTACGTTCAGTGCAGAGAGAGAGAGAGAGAGAGAGGCGTGCCACTGTCAAAATTTTGAAAAAATGGTCAATAATTATAAAAAACTGTCAAAAATGTTCAATAATTGTTGAAAATTCTCAAAATTTTTGAAAAATGGCCAAGATTTTTAGAAATGGTCAAAATTTTTGAGAAATTGTCAAAAATGGTCTATTATTGTCAGAACCTGTCAAAAATGGTCAATAATGGTCAATAATGGTCAGAAATGGTCAATAATTGTTAAAATTCTGAAAAACGGTCAAAAACTATCAAAATTATGGTCAATAATTATAAAAAACTGTCAAAAATGGTCAATAATTGTTGAAAATTGTCAAAATTTTTGAAAAATTGTCAAAAATGGTCAATTATTGTCAGAACCTGTCAAAAATGGTCAATAATTGTTGAAAATTGTCAAAATTTTCGAAAAATTGTCAAAAATGGTCAATTATTGTTATAATTTGGAAAAATCGTCTAAAATGGTCAACATTTTTGAAAAATTGTCAAAAATGATCAATAATTGTCAAAACTTTCAAAAATGGTCAATTACAATATGGCCAATAATTTCAATGACTATCGACGAGAAATGGTTTTGTTGCACATTCCTTTTAGAAGTGAAGATAATGATGTTCTTGCATTCTATTGCGCGTATTTTTATTGATGGTTTTCCCAACCTCGCATTCTATTGTGCATAAGAAGCAAGCTTCTGCCGGCGGTCCGACGACCGCTCACCTTTTTTTTAATACTCTGGTCATTTTATTTTCTATTCCTCTTTCTAATAGTATTTTCCATAGTTTCTGTCTTGGTACTCCATAAAAGGCATTTTCCATGTCAATTTGTTAATTTTTGTATGATGTCAAAAAAATGATTTATTGAATTTTCAATGTTACAATTAAGTACAACCAAATTTAAAGCAAATGCTTAAATTGTTTACCGTCAGCTAAAGTATTATGCGAAAGACTTCCTGAGTTATTTTTGCAATCTCAATGCGTATACGTTTGTGGTCTATTTATGCACACTTAACCTTTCAAGTATCCCCATAACAAGAAATCAGAGTACCTCGGTGCTCGGCACAACTCAATTGCTCCTCTATCATATTCACTAATTTGGGAAGACGTTGTCCAAGTAGTTTCTCACTAGGACAGCATAGTACGGTCACGCATCATCTTACTGCAACCACAATTCATTTCTGTTTGGGAAGTATAGGTTTAATTCGGGGACCAAAAAGTTTTGCAGAAATTCTAAATATCTAGGACCTGTTAAGGTTTCTTCGGAAAAGTATGGTTCTATAATACTATTATCTATTATTCCCGCCCAAACATTCACTTTCTCTGGGTATTGAGTACGGTACTCCTGCATCCAGTGTGTATTTTCTGTATCCCAATACCGGAAAGTCTGACGATTCACACGATTGTTGGGGAGAAATGTAGCTTCATCAGGAATAACGTCGAGTCTCTGTTATTTTTATCCATAGGAGCTTCACAAAATTCAATTCGTCAATCAAAATCTTCTTCCATTAGTTCTTGCACTAAATTTACTTTATAGGAATATCACTTTTCCTTTTTTAGCATTCTAAGAACTGCCAACTCCATTATCTAACGCTACTTTCCGTGAACTGGTATGGGCTAGCAGAGCATCTAGTTTTTTGTTTTCAGATATTGATTTTCTACCTTCAGAGAATGCCCGTTTCTCTAAATTTTTTGTCAAGTTTGCTTACTGTGGACTGTGTGATTGGTTCTCGGTTGGGATCTGTCTGTAGAGTAGGGAGGGTGAGTTCAGGCCCACAGCACTTCGTCCATCCTGTCCTTTCCAGGAAGGTGGACAGGTCACTAGGAGACATCTCCTTTATATCGGCAGGTGTAGGCCAAGACTCGCCGAACACACACTCTCTTATTGACGATGACTCCGGACAGTCGCATAAGACAGTTTCGTCTTCCTGTTCACACATCCTGCATAGAGGTGTGTCCACTAGCCCCATTTTATGGAGGTATTTCCTTAGCTGACATTGGCCAGTCAGAAATCCTACTGTTAAACGTAGGTCTTTCCTGGTCACCGCCAAATATTTCTTCGACGCCAGCTTCCCAGGGTCGCCCAGGGGGATCCTGGCAAGACTGCATCCCTTGATTTCATCCCATCTATTTAGGGATTGAGCATGGGTGTAACGTTTAGCTAGTTCCGCAATAACCGAAGTCGTCAGGCCGTAGGTGCCGCTGGGTCCTAAAAGTCTTAGTTCTTACTTCTTGCTGCGTACGTGTTTTATCCCCACAACAAATATGCCAGTCATTGGGGATTTTTACCTGAAAATAAGTCCGGAAATTTTGAAACTTTGTAGGTTTATAGGTTTGGTGATCTAGAACTAAAATTCACAAAATGCACAATTCGAATGGAGGTCTGCTTCAACGGATTCCTCCAGTGCCACAAGGCTGATATTTGCACTAACAAGATAAAAAAGCAAGTATTGCTTTGGAAGCAGGATCTTTTAAAGTAGTTACTGGAATGAGGCCAGTTTGTGTTTTATTCCAACTCCATTCTTCTACTACTTTCGAACAGCCAAGCCATAGTTGAACATGATAGTATGTTCTCCATGAATGCTGTCGTGCAGCTGCGTTTGTCGGTGGTAAGGATGCCAAATTAAATTTACTTTTTGTTACCGACTTCACAAAACACTGCTATCGATATTTATCAAGATTGATATAATTTGTGTCTTTGGATCCATAGAGTGCAAGGAGAAATTTCTCATCGGCAAAGGCAACTTGATCACCGGTGGCATGTTAATTTTTTAAAACTTGAATATGATTTTGTAACTATCTATTTTTTTCTAATGTTGTTAAAAACTTCATCTTTCCTTGGTTAAATAAGGCCGACGTCGTATCACACCCACTTATTGCGTGAAGGAACAAGATGTTATCCTTCACTACTTCGATTCCGTTGAAACTTGGCGACGAATAAATATTTTCGACCGTTTTTCCTCTCCCAGGCTTTAGGAGGTAAACATCATCATGAGTCTTGCACGGTGCGGTCAACAGAACAATGAGGTCGACATCCTCCCTAACAAAAATGGCGTATTCATATGAAGATGACATCTTGATAGCTGTATTTATTATCAGTGTGTCTGCATCTTCTGTAGCCTGAATTACGCTGAACTGCGCTTCTTCATTTGACAGCTGTTCCTATGCTAGGAACGTGCCGGTTAGTCATCAAGCTATAAATATAACGAGAATCCAATTGAATAGCCCGTTTCATTATAAAAGATAAATTTATACGCATATATGGAGAAAGTTAGGGGCAGTTTATAGAAATTAACAGAATATGTTGTCATTCAATCAGCTCTTGAGCTTAAACAGCTAAGTTTAGCAAAAATATGCTAGGAACATTCCTTGTAGGAAAATTCTTCCTTTTCAATTTTGCGCTCAACATATTTTTTCTAAAAAGGCACAGTTTTGGAGATAAATGGCGCCACCTTGACAAGATGGCGGCGCCGGCGGCATGTCTCCTTTCAAAACTTCCGGACTTATTTCCAGGTGAGCCCTATTTTTGATCCCCAATGACTGGCTTAAAATTAATATTACATTTTCATTTCCTTCCCTTTCAACCAGCTCATTTTTGATTTCGTCTACTACAATATTATTAACCATTTGACAATAACAATTATGTTGAACGTCAATAAAATAGTTTTGAAGGTACCTATTTTTATTTTCTAAAAAGGTCAAATGTATATAGTTTAGACATATTTTTATTGTCAGTGACGACCTTTACCATATTTATTGCTTGGTATCAATATATACACTTTATACTTCATAACAATACTTAATAGATCTGTTCGAATATCATTAATACTACTTTTGACAATATAAACAAATCAAATATTGATCCAATTTTCACCGTGAACACGAAATAATGAATTATTTTTTTTCATTTGGACCATACTGTATATTATTATTCTACACACAAACGTAACGCAACTTGTCTGTTACTTTGTATACTCAACCTGAAAATTCGGGCACGACGAAATTTTAAGGTTTTGTTGCTTTGTTTTATTTAGAAATATAAATAATGTCAACTCAAACATCCTGATTTAACATAACGCCTACAAATTATCCGTTGTTTTTATAACAAACAGATAAAATTACGTCATTTTTAAAATTGATATTCTTATACTATTGGCACTTTTGTAATAATCGAGGATGGCCGACAGCATAAAATATGGTCTAAAAGTCACAAGTAGGTCATTAATATACAAGTTTGAACAAACATAATAATAAGGAATGAATAGAAACTAGTTGGTCATTCATAAGTATTATATAAAAATAAATAAGGTTAAACATGCCCACCTTATCTTCTGTCTCTTTTTCTTCTCTGATGTCATCGCCAGGTAAACTTGCCATTAGGTAGACTGGGGCGAATCGGTTATAAAATTTGAAGAGTTCAAATTAAATCGAAAAATGTGGCTTTATTTTCCTTTTTATTAGAATGGTTGATACCACATTAAATTCACCACATCCTAAACTATAGAATCCAGGTATAAAAAAGTTTTTTTTGAAAAAAGGAAGAAAACGAATTCACATATTTTTTAAAACGTTGACAATATGTTACATTTGCCCCGTACCATGGGGCAAATGTAAAAAATGTAACAAACGGTTCTAATGTGGCAATAAAATTACATAGAAGAACATCGGTGTGTCCGAACTGCGTACCGTTTAATCCCACTGACCGAATTGCGTACCAAATTTTAATCTACCTACCTTAGGATTATCGGAGCGTCAGAACTGCGTACCATTTAATCACTTATCCCAGCGGGGTATATTAGCGGGGGGTACAACTTCACCATCGCCGGAATCCGGGAACACCGCCACAAACAGCACAGGGGAGGTAATAGTTCATTTAAAGAGCGTTTTGAATATGTGAGCCTTTATTATAAAAAGACAATAATTTCACGAGAGTCATAATTAAAAGAAAATTTTATAATACTACCACACTACCAAATTTATAGCTAACGCATTTTGCAAAATTATATCTAGATATTTTATTATTTTTGTACTACACAATTTTTGAATTAATAAACTCTTGTTTATTTAAAACATCCTTAGGAATTAGGTTAGGTTAGGTTTTCCTCGAGAAAACTGAATATAGCGTATACACCTTCACATTGCACTTTTTGTTTGTACACAACCACACTGTTTCACCAAACTTTTTCAGTTCGCTTTCGAAACTTAAAATTTTCGTTGATTATTAATGGATTTCTTCGCTCACTTAACATTTGTTTGAAATCCACTTTAATTTTCAAGCTTCAAGAAGCTTCTGGAAAGACTGACATTTTATTCAAATTAACGTCTTAAACATCCTTTTTGCAATAATTGCTATTGGTGGATGAAAATCAAAGCTAAGCTAATTGTGTAATTCCAAGTGTCGCATGCCGCTAATCCTTTGCAAGCGACCTCCCGCAATTTACCTCCCTGCCAAGTTTAAACCCCCTTGATATCTTCCGGTACGCAATTCGGTCACCTAAATAATCTTCAGTAATTACCGTTATACCTGGCAAAATATGGTACGCAGTTGGGATATCACCAAGAACATATGGGGCAATTGTAAAAATATATTTTGTTCCTCTAAAATTTGATATACTATTTATTTATTTATTCCAAAAAATAATAGAGCTACATGATAATAGAACTATAAAAAATGATAAAAAATAATAACATAACAGGTAAAAATCTGAACTCGAGCTATAAACAATTATTCAGCCCGTCAAATTTAACATTAAATGTCAATCCAGTCCCTCTTCTATCTTGTGATGGCTCTGGAAGAATTCTTAATATATCTGCATTGTCCACCAAAGATTTGTCCTCAGTATTTGGCCAACTGAATTTATTTTTCCTTAGCCTGAGAAAATTCATCAGCCACTCATCACTGTCTTCATCTTTCTGAATGAGTTCACCAACATAATGTACAATTTTCTTGTTTGTTGGGAATTGAACAAGAACCCATTTATTCTTTTCAAGAATTGTATCTTCAAAAGAGACCTGATTTTTCTGTACTTGTTCCCTTAGTTCCTCTAAAAAGTCCCCATCATCTGATTCAGAATTCTTCATAAATGGGAAGCTCATCATCAGAATAACTTGAGGGGGTAGGTGTCCTCATAGATTTAGATTTACGTTTTGATTGTTGTTCTTTTGGCTGCTCTCGTGAAGTAATCACTTCAGCACCAGCTGCCACTATTCGTTTTGGTACCTTGGCTGAAACTTAATTTTGTTTCATACATTCTAATAGAAGCTTTTCAAAGGAAACCTTTTCCAATTTAGACGATGAGTTACTGTCAGCGGCAGCGTTGTTTGATAACCCACTGGGAACAGGCTCAGTGTCAAGGATGACTGTTAGATTTGCCTCAACGATTTGCAGATTGGGGCCTTGAACATTTCGTGATTCCCACCGTTTCAATGCTTCAGCGTCGAACTTCTCTCTTGGTACCAGTTGGTCATTGAATGGTGAAATTCCACCCTTTTTAAATCCATTCACAATAATATTGGGATCCGTTTCTTTCCACACTTTCGCTATAAATGTAACTTTAGAATTGTGACTTGCTAGTTTAATTACAGATGGTGAGACATGTGACGAGTGACCGTCATATAATAAAAGAACTGGTCTTTTCTGACCCAAGGCAGGAATAACTGTGTTTTGAAAGTAATTTAAAAATATTTCGCTGTACATCCAACCCTACATCCAACCCTACTTACTCGATGCATAGGATTGTCCTGGAAAAATGGAATCAGGTGCTTGCCATTGGTCCCACATATAAGAGCATTTAAATATTACAATCAGGCGGGAGGTAAATATTGATATTGAGGTGACGGAGAAGCAACTTTTGATTGTATGAAGATATGGGCTACTGTTACATTTACCCCATTTTTACATTTGCCCCAGTCTACCTTACTTTAATTACTTGCGTCTAGCCTGACCGTTTAATTTTGTAGCCCGCATGTACGCATGCGCATTTCATGATCAGTTTGCCTAGTCTTGTCCTTTTGAATTTTTAGGTTAGAATAATTAGGTACTAATACTTGTTTTTTTTTTCTAATAAGTTTCATAATATTTTTGGTTAAAACAGTTCATTGGTTAATTTTTGAAGGAGGGGAAGGAAAAATAACCATTCCATTCACCCTGCCCTTCTCGATAAATTAGGAGGCAAACTGATCATGAAATGCGCATGCTTGCATGCGGGCTACCAAATTAAACGGTCAGGCTACACACAAGATACTTTAATTTAATGTTAAATTTAATGTAAAAATTCATGTGCTTAGTTCATTGTATCTGCTTTATTCCAGGTTGGATACAGTTTTTCCTTCATTGTTAACTATGTTATGGTTTATATGATATTCTGTATCGGTTAATATAAAGTAAATAACGATAATGTGTGGTACAAAAATTACAGTAATAATGTAAAAAAAGTAAAAAATCATCATGTAACTGATATTTCACTCATCCAACTGCTAATTACGGATAATTTGTTTATATTTAATATTCGATAACTTCCACATTATCTTTAATTTAATATTAATTTTGAAATTATTTATTACAAAAAAAACATTATTTGTGACATAATTGGATTTATATTTAAAACTTATTGCGGTATTTACATTTATTTTCTTGATGTTGAATTTTGTACCGGGTGCTTCAATAAGAATCGTTCCTGGCTATATCTCAGGAACCATTTTCAGTACAGCTTCAATAGTCTGGTCAACAAGTGCCTTTCTGGTCAAACTTTTTTCTCCGCCTCCGAAAAATATGTACGAGGTGTCATTCGATTCGGAATAGCGTGTAGATGGTTTTTGAAGAAATTCAAGTACCGCTTGCAAAAATTGCCAAAGTTATAAACAATTAAGTGAAAAAAAATGAAGTTCGTTTTTTTTGCAAATATCTCAATAGAAACTTTTCAAATTTGAAAAAAAAAATTTAAAATGAAATTTACAATAAAAAAGTTTGGACTCCCGGAACTCTACTCTATTATTTATAATTTTAATTCAACGCCGAAAATAGATCTCCTCGAGTCAATTTGGGTGGGCACCTTGCTAAAAACAGACATATAACATTAAATAATTTTTTAAGGTATTAATTGTTAATTTGAAATTTTTAAAAAACTATGATGTATTCTGAACACTTCAAAAAATTCATTGCCGTTGAGCAAAACTCATGAAGTTAATTTTTCAACAAGTAAGGCAATTGTTAATTATTGATTATTGTAAACTAAAAAATGTTTTTAAATAATTGTCTTAAGAATGTTTCCCTTCCTATATACATACTTAACAAGATCATATCAGAGCAGTTGAAAAAAATTCAATAATTTGTTTACACTAAGTAATAGTAGCAAAAAATGGCAAATCAGTCATTTATTGTTAAATTTGAAAAAATTATTATAAACAAAGTAATGAAATTTTTTAAACTTATAGGTCTTGATTTTGTTAACTATGTATATAGAAAGGGTTCTACGACGCGAAACATTTTCAAGACAATTTATTTTAAACATTTTTTTCAGTTTACAATAAACAAGGAAGTTCAAGAACATTTTGTTAATTAACAATTACCTAACTCTTGTTCAAAAATTAACTTCAAGCATTTTTTCCAAAGACAATCAATTCTTTTAAGTGTTGAGAATACATCATAGTTTTTAAAAATTTTTAAATTAACAATTAATACCTTACAAAAATTATTTAATGTGACCTGTTTGCTTTTGACGAGGCGCCCGCATAACCAAAATGACTCGCGGAGACCTATTTTCGGCGTTGAATTAAAATTACAAATAATAAAGATAAAGTTACGGGAATCAGAACTTTTTTTATGGAAATATTTGCAAAAAAAGTAACCCCATTTTTTCATTTAATTGTTAATAACTTCTGCAATTTTTGCAAACGGCACTTGAAATATTTCAAAAATTATCTACACGCTATTCCGAATCGAATGAGATACCTCGTTAATATTTTTCGGAGGAGGAGAAAAGTTTGACCTGAAAGGCACTCGTTGACTAGACTACAAGACAAGAATTTTCATGATAAAATTGGTATTAAAAAATTAAAAAAGCAGAATTATACTCAATTTGTTCAATTACAAGTTATTTCAAATACTATAATCACATAGAAATTTTCATTTTACCAACTTTGGTTTGTCTTTTCAAATAAGAGGTGGGGGATAGTTAATGAAAAATGTCTGTAAGTCCAGTTCTGCTCAATCAATCTTTGCAGATTTGATTGTGTACAGAACAGTTCTTTTCCACCAATGTAGGTTATATACTCAAGTAACGTGTACGTTAGAAGGCGCGATTTATTTATTTTTATTCCAGTTTTCTTTGAAAATTTTTGAATATATAGAAGTATATAGCTTCAGTCATAGATTGCTTGATTAATTAGTTCGGCGCCCTCAGTCAGAGGCTTCAAGGCCTCGGCCCTTCAACCTTTATACTTTTTGTGCTGTTGGTTGTACCGTTTATTTGAACAGATTAGTAGCTCTTATTAGGCTCAACAGTCTTTTCTCTAGTCTACTCTAGTCGTAGAAGTCTATATCTCCAATGAGACAGTGCTTCACATTCCTCCTCTCCCATGCACAACCGACAGATAGGTTCATCCGTATATATGCCAATTGTATGCATGTGCTTCCTTAGAGTACAGTGACTGGTTATTAATCCCATCACTTTCCTTCCTTGGCACGTGGCTCCAGTACGTCTGATGTTTTGTTTGAATCCACCGAGGTGTACAACCACCTGCAGTTTTTGAAATCCCAAATGCTAGTTCAGGTCCAGTGAATGTAGTTTTAGACCCTAGCTTTGTGTCTTTTCATTGCCTACAATACCCTTGTGCCGCGGGACCCACCTGAGTGTCACCCTATTGTTATTTTTCAGGGTTAAGAGTTTTTGAAGGCATTCCCAAACCAGTCTAGATCTGATCTTGGATATTTGCAAGAACATCTCTGTTTGTAAATTTTGATAATCAGAAAAAATCTGTGGCTTCAATAGATTATAATTCTTTCACTCCTATCCAATTATACTAGGGGTTGAACTTCTGACGATTTTGACGGAGAATTGTTTACAACTTTTCAAATACCCTGTATAACACATTAAAACTTCACATTGTTGTTATGGGGAAGTGAAGTAGATTTCAGATTTAAAGTAAAATATGGGTTGTTTCATTTAAAAAACATAACTTTGATCTGGCACCGAGTTATGAAACATCCTGTAACATTGTAACTAATTTTGAAATACCTATGAAGATTAAAGCTGCTTATAATATTTTATAATTAACTTTCTAGTATATTTCATGATAACAGACCTACTGAGCTTAATCACACTAATCAATCTCCCTGTATGTATATTTCGCTAGAATATAATATTTTAATTTCATCATTTTCTGTTGAAATAAACACTAAACAACGTTTCTGGATTACTTGGCTGGTACTTTGTGGGAGAGGAACGATCACAGCTTAATATCTTAATGCGTTTACACTCGAAAACAAAAACTTATTCATAAGAAAGCGTAGGTTGGTTGGTTTACGTCACTTAGTTTTCCCCTATAATAAAGAAAGTGTTTTCAACACAAACCAGCTCATAAAACAGAATGCATTTGGGTGATGAATCAATGGTGCTTTTTTGTTAACTGATATTTTACTAATGTAACGTTTTTTAACTAGTTGTAGATTGTAGCCATTCATATCAGTAACTATTTATACTCTATTCCAAGATATTTCGTTTTGACTTGATGATTCAGAACCAAAACCCACAGCAGGTTGTAAGACTCAAAAAGGATAAAGTATAATAAAACTCGATAATAATACAACTTCAATATCACGTTCACACCTTGACTGCCTATCTTTGACTGCCTATCGTGCATATTCCAGGTCACTTTCCTTTTCCGATCCCCTCGACCCTTGGCCAGGTGTATATGTTACAGGAGATGAGATAAACAAAACTGGGTTCAACCATGTTCAACATTCAAGTAACATGTTTGTTAATGGGTCCTGTCTAATAAATAAAGTAATGTGACATATTAATGGGTCTTGTCCAATAAATATAATACTCGAGAAATATTAAATATAACAAGGTAGTCGTTAAACCGATAACATTAGCATAGGACCTATCGTAAAATGTTTCATCGAAAAGCGAAAAGATAATGCCTAATAGTTTGATTATTTCACAACTGAAACGTTTGGCTGGTAAAATAATATTTGAGACTAATTTTTTTAATCAATTTAACCATTCATTTGTCTGACCTGTACAGCACCTGCCTACTTTATTTCCGATGCCCTTTTTATATTTACATAATTTCCCATATAGAAAGGCAATGAAGTTGAAAATGATCCTTTATTGGACTATCCGTATACGTATCTGTTACTGTTCACTGTACTATGACGGATTTGTTAACTTTTATTATTAAATCCTTACAAACGAACAATTTTTTTAAGCATTAGATTCCCTTTTTATATTGCGTGATGGTATCAATATTGTTGGTGATTTTAACATTTCGAGTTTTGCGAGTGTACCTAGGGACATTTCCATTTTAAATGACTTCTTCGAATCTTTGGAACTTACTCAATGTAACCAAGTCTTTAACTTCTACAACAAACTTCTCGATTTGGTTTTTTTTAAGGGTACTTATGAGGTGGAGAAGTCGTTGGATCCTGTTGTTCTGGAAGACATACATCATCCAGCACTTGACATTTCATGTGTTGGACGTTAAAATCAATCGTAAAAATAATCTTGAGAACTCATTCCTTTTTGTTGTAATTTTAGAAACGCAAGTACTAGGTTTGTTCCAGCTGACATTTAGGAACTGTTCTGGAATCGTTCCGAGTATGAAGGTGCCCTTGTGTCACCCTCCATTTGAATTGGTGTTCCCTATTTAGCCAGTTCCCGATTTCCCCTCTTATGCAATCTTTTGTGATTCCACAAAACGCTTCCGGACCGATGAAGTCTCCTTTAGAGCCTTCTTTAGCTAACTGGTCCGCCATTTCATTACCTGCAATCCCCTCATGTGCCGGCACCCATATTAGAGACACTTTGTTGTCTCTTGCAGATGCAGATGCAGATGACTTAAAACTATACAGTTGTGTGGAATCAATGGAGGACTGTGATAATATATCTGCGAATTTAAATGCAGTTGTTCAATGGTGTGAACGCAACAATCTTCCACTTAATCCAGCCAAAGGAAACGTCATGTCCTGATTTGCTTAAATATGTGTATTGTATGGAAAATATTCCCTGCTCTTCCATTTAACAAACCTATGGATACAATCATTTCATCCGCTAATCGCTTGTATGGTTTTTTAGTTTGGTGCTCTCGCGATTTTGATAAAGAATCCACACTGAAAATCCTATATTATGCTTTCATAAGGTCCAAGATAGAATATGCATGTGTTGTGTGGATTCCATTTCATCAATGTCACATTGAACGGATAAAAGCAGTTCAAAGGCGCTTTTTAAAACTGCTAAGTTTCAAGTGTGATGCTACTTACCCATTAATTGGCGCATCGCACTCATATTTGTTAGAGAGGCATGGTTTAGTGAGATTGGAACTAAAACGCGAATATTTTGGTGTAATTCTTGTATATAAGATTATAAATAATATAATTGACTGCTCAAATTAACTGGGGATGTTTAATTTTTGTGTACCTCGAATAGAGTCTAGAAATCCTATTACTTTTTACTTAAATATAAGTCGAACCAACATTTAGAAGACTTTTCTTGTTCTGTGCCATATATTTAGTCATATTCCCTTAAATAATCATATTTTTTGTAGTTTATAATGAGTTTTATCGTTGTTTTGAATATTTCGTTTTCCCTGCTCTGTAATTGGGTTTTCCCGTAGAGTAGTGTATCTATTAAATAAATCAATGAATTTTTAAGGCCATATCCCGAATCAACGAAATATTGTGAAATATTCTTTATATAAAAGGTTCTAAATTGATTATAAAAATTGTTGTGTGTCATCATAAAATTACAATAAAATTATCGTCCTCTCCAAAAGCTCAAAATTGCATAAAGTGATATACATATGATCAGCCCCCTAATTATTTGTGAGGTCCAAGACAAAACTTTTTACGAAATCTTATTGGCACAAATATTGGTTAGCGATGGATCTCCATATCTCAGATTCCTTCGACTCATTCTCAGTTTTAGCATAGATCATTCAAATTCAACCTTGACAAATATTATGTTCGTATTTTAAAATTCACTTATCCTAACTTAAAAATTATTTGATATATTTAAATAGAACACCCTGTATATTCTCACACCATTCAGAAGCTAAGAACTTCAGCTTTTCGAAAATGTTAACACATGATTTTTTTCAAAATTAACGTGTCTCGGCATCTAGTGGCCACTGACAACTTGCGTCTAGTGCCACCGTTTAATTTTGTAGCCCGCATGCACACATGCGCATTTCATGATCAGTTTTCCTTGTCTTGTCATTTTGAATTTTTAGGTTAGAATAATTAGGAACTAATACTTGTTTTTGTTTCTAATAAATTTCATGATTTTCTTGGTTAAAACAGATCATTGGTTAATTTTTGAAGAAGGGGAAGGAAAAATATCCATTCCATTCACCCTGTCCCTTCTGTATAGCTTTTTCAATGATTTTCCTTGTCCTTCTCGATAAATTAGAAGGCAAACTGTATTTAAAATGCGCATGCGTGCAAGCAGGCTAGAAAATTAAACGGTGGTACTAGAAGCAAGTTGTCCAGAGGATATATAATAGAGTCAGACAGAGACAGATAATGTTAGGGAGTACGTCATAGCACCGCCCACTTGTTTCGGACATTTTTCAGCTTTGAATTGATATGTTGATTTCAAAACGCCGGGAACACCATTTAATACGATTTTGGCACATGATATTGTTTATACACTGACCCAACATCATTATCCATTGATTGAAATATATTTGAAAGGATTTCATCTGTTAGTGGTCTTCCCCATTGCGAAGACGGTCGAACTTGCACTATCACAGAATTCACAGGTAGGAGGATTTTGTGAAGACATCAGATAACCATGGGTTAGCCGGGTGTGACCTATTCTGCTGAGTCTTCTTATAATACCTCTGTCCATTCTTGTCACTGAAGGCATCTTCTCAGCGGTAACTGTGGGTTGAATTGTACGTAGTTTTTTGTGTTTGCCATGTTTGTATCATCGTTTATCGAGCTGCTGATTTTAAATCTTGATGGAGTTGTATTTGCTCTACTGGCGAGTCGGAGGAACAAGTTTGTATCGCTGCGTGGTTGCCAGTAATTCCTACATGGGAAGGGATACAGATGATATTCACAGAGTTACCTCTAGTATGATGGTGGTGGCGGATGCCAAGGATATCTTGTACTAAGAGATGTTGGAAGAAAATGGGGTTGTAACCCAACAATGCCATAGTGAGACCAATTATCACTTATGAAGCCATTGCGTGGAGTAGTAGAACTAGCCTATTGACAACGAGAGAAAACCTCTCCAAAATTCTAAGACTAGCATTACAGGAGCAATGAGAACATGCCCAACGGCTGCCATGGAAGTGAATCTCAACCTCACACCACTACATATGGTGGTGGAAAGTGTTGCAGAAAGAACAAGATACAGACTAAGTGGAGAGGGAATCATTGAAAAAAACCACCTCCTTACTTCTTAAAAACCATAAAACCTGGGACATGCCACAAGATGGTATGATGAAAAAGTATAACTTTTCAAAGAAATTCGTTACGGAATTAAGCAACAAGAAGGAGTATCTTTTAAGCGGAAATTCATGCCATAAGAAAGTGTGCCCAATTCAATATTGATAAAGGATATAGAAGGCAAAGGATTATCATAATGTCGGATAGTCCAGCAGCCATTAAAGCACTGAGCTCTTGTGTCATCAGTTCCAAAATGGTGTGGGAATGCCTATGCAAACTAAATGAACTAGGCGAAAACAATATAGTGGATTCCAAGACAAACTGGAATAGAAGGAAATGAAATAGCAGATGAACTAGCAAAGAGGGGGACTGGAACACCCTTTTGGGGGCCGGAACCATTTTGCGGTATCAGCTCCAATGTAATAAGAAATAGACAAAGCCGAAGAAAAGAGAAGATCTGACCGTTGGAAAGATCTAGTAGGACTTAGACAATCAAAGATTCTTCTGGGTGACTACAACTTGTTAAGATCAAATGAATGCATAAGTCAAAGTAAAACTGCAGTAAGAATATTAACAGGGATCCTAACGGGACATTGTCGCCTGAATGGGCACCTGAAATAGCTCAAAATAGTGGAGGAAAAATAATGTAGATTCAGTGGCATGAAAGAAGAAACTTTTATCCACATACTTGCGAATTGCACAGTAATTCAGAATACTAGGGCACAACACCTTGGAGATTACTGGATAGAAGAGAGACATTCACCTAAGTTAAAGCCTGCACATATCCTAAAATTTTTCCAGGAAATAGGACTAAAGGACCTACTAGTCTCTGAGACTTTCCTCAGGAACTAAGTAGAAGTAAGGAGCACAATAGATCTTTTAGGTATCAGTGAATGTCACCCCAATTTACATACATACATACAAGGGATGTTGTGAGTAGTTGTTTCTGATGGAGTATATTGATGAAAGAGAGTCTGTATATATGGCAAGTTTACTGTTATCCTTTACTGGAGTCCTCAAAGCTTGTAGTATTCCATATAGTTCAGTTGTGTGTATACTACATAGGTTAGTAAGTTTGTATGTTACTATTGTTGTATCTCGTGTAGAAACAGCACATCCGGTACCATTAACTTCTTTGGAGGCGTCAGTGTAGAGGATTTAGTCGAACGTCTGATGGTTTATTAGTTCTCTGAAGACTATGTTAGACGTTTCATATTTGTTGTAGTTGCTTTGGCTTGTGTTCAATTGCGGCGGATTTTTGGTCCGTGGAGGATTTTTAGAAAGTTGTAACTGTAAGGTTAGTGTTTCTTGAAATAGGATATAACATTTGTGGAAATGAGAGCGGTGTTCTGGGTCTGATTACAGGAGCTGGTAGTATAGAATCAATTAATTCGTATACTGGCTTTTGTGGGTAGGCAGATATCCTGGAAAAATAGGATAGTAGTTGGCATTCTCGTCGAATGAAAAGAGGTGGTTCAGAAGATTCAATGTAGATGCTTCCAGTTGGGGTGGATCCAAAGGCGCCTAGTTATATTCGTTATGCTGTGGTTTGGATTGTGTCAAGATATTTAAGGTACGTTTTGCAGGCGCTCATGTTGAGAATGCTTCCATAATCTAGTTTGGACCGGATCAGTGATCTGTGAAACCTTATTAATATTTCCTCTTCTGCTCCCCATTGGTGATGTGCTAACGATTTTATTGAACAATTATCTTCAGTCTCCTGAATATGTTGCCTCCATGTGAACTTTTTATCTAAAATTACTCCTAAGAATTTGTGTTGATCAACCGCATGTAGCGGATCTCCATTGAGATTTAATTGCGGAGGAATAGGATTGAGTCTTTTGCTGAAATGGATTACTTTGGATTTGGTTGTTGAAAAGTGAAAACCGGATTTAAGATACCAATGGTGGTGGATGCTATCTATCTAGAGCCCTCTGAAGTAAGGTACAAGTACTAACCGTGACTTTGCCTTGGCAGAAGAGAATGAGATCGTCGGCATAAAGTGCATATTTAACAGGTGGAATTATTGACGAACAGATATCGTTGATACACATCAGGAATAGAATTATGTTATGAAGCGAGACTTGTGTACTCCATTTTCTGCGGTGTACAATGCAGACGTTTGCCTATTTATAACAACTTTGAAAGATCTGTTGGTTAAGAAGTTTTGTAGAAAGAAGAGAATTTTATTTTTGAAAATAAAGAGTGATTGAGTGCAGTTTTATTATGACATTATGTTTAAAATAGCAATAAATACTTATTTTTCTAAACTTGGCAGCTTTTACTTATTTCAGTTGAGGTAAAGATGACAAAAAAAATTGAAAATATGTAAAGTACCATAAAAATTTTAAAGCTACTGGTGAAAATCTATTAAGGGAGTTCCATTTATGTGAATCTCACCCCTGGGGAATTTTTTTGATGTGATTAAAGAAAAACTTTCTGAAATTTGAATTTGTAGGAACCGCAAAATTATGTCTTAAAAAAACTAGAGTTTGGCAACGGTCATTTTTAACTGGATCACCCTGTATAATTAGCTCATCACTAAGATTTTGTTTAAAAAAAAATTGGTAATTGTGCAGAGCACGTGCTTCTAGATTTTCATAAAAATTTCTGCTTTTATAATTAATGTGTATGGAGTTAAATTTGTCGGAAAGGCGTATTTTGCGGAAAAGGGAGTAAATTGGGGTGCTGGGTGGGGTAGATAAATGAAAAAAATTATTCTTAAAAAGCTTAAAATCATAGATTTCCAATTAAAAATTCCAACCAAAAATGATATATTTACAGTGTTGCAAGATTTCTGAATAATCCACGGATCCAATGAAATTTAAATAAAAGGAAGCAAAAGCTAGTCTACGAAAAATGTGAGTTATATGTTTACAAATTCATTACCGACCAACTGACACGGATCAAAGTGTATATCTAACAATATCAGAAAAACTAGAATACCAAACCTAAATTCTAATAGAAGTTTTTCGTCCCCAGCCAATTCATATTCTTTTGAGGACGATATAGTAGAAGTTACAAAAACAATCAATGACTTAACAGACACTATCAATCAATTTAGCGATAATAAAAACGAACCAGTATTTTCCAGAATCAATTCAAGATTAACAAACCTAACAAACATAATTAATAGATTAAACGCCGAAAGTAACGAACAATTACTAACACAACAGACCTTAACAAATACGCTAATACTTTTAGATGCTGATCTTGCGACAAAAACAACTCCCACCAACAACATTACAACTAAAGACACTTTACCTTCAAACACATTCTCTTCCCCTACTCTTTCTGACATGATCCAGTTTACCGGCAGAAATGAATCACTCCACTTATTCTTAGAAAAAGTTGAAGTCCTTAGGCTCCCTAGAGGAGTTACAGAGAATTAGCTCTTTCTGCAGTCATGTGAACGTTTTAAAGACAATGCCTTCACATGGTATCTTAATAATCGTAGTAAATTTCAATCCTGGAAAGATATATTGTTGCCAAGCTAAAAGCTGACTTTTTGCCATACAGTTATAGTACTGATTTAGAGCTAGAGATTTCTAATCGCACTATGCGTGCTAACGAACCGGTTGCCGTGTACATCTCTTCAATGGTAGGACTTTTTAATCGCTTGTCGACTGTCGGTGATGAACATACCCGTGTTGCAAAGATTCGCCGGAATCTTTTACCTTCTTTTATCTCGTCCTTAGCGCTTCATAACCCCTGTAGAGTTGACGAATTAACAGAATTATGCAAGAGAATTGAGGAATCCCGTGTTTGGTCAGACAGATATGGATCTAATAATCCTAGATTGCTCGAACCAGATTTATCTTGCCTTTATGTCTCTTCACCATCGAATAAAAGACAGAGAACTTCTGCAAACGTCCTTGGTTGTTGGAACTGTGAAAAAACTGGTCATTCATATTCTCAATGTTTCTCGCCCAAATCTATCTTTTGCTACAGTAGTGGTGCAAAAAAACACAAGAAAACCGAAATGTCGTAAATGCAATCAAAAAAACTTGAGACAGACTGGTCCATCAAATCTGGCCACTGTGTCCAGTCCAGCGCAATGAACTACATCCCAACCAGAAACCTCCAGAATAACGAACAGACTTCCAAACAATCACAACCCCTCTACAAAACCAAAACTAACCTTTTCAACTTCCGTTTCTGTATAGCAGAATTATCTTACCACTGTTAAGGGCTTCCTTGCGTCCAATTGTTCTAAAAATATAGACAAATTATCTTCACCTACCGAACACTGACGACACCCGGAAAAGCTTATGACAGAAATGTTTCGATTGCCGAGAATTTAACTTCCGTGCTTATATGTGACATACCAATTGCCTTATCCTCAGTACAGCCAAATACTGTTTCAATTTCAAGTAATACTTGTTTGCCAAAAAACTTCATGATTATAGACCCTACCTTACTGTGAAAATTTCCAACCAAATCTTACCTAACCAAACCTAACCCAGCCAAACTCTACCTAATCAAACCTAACCAAACCTTGCCCAACAAAACCAACCTTATCATACCAATTCTAATTAAATACTATAAAACTAGCAAGGAATTAAATTCTCAAAGAAATATTAATAATAAGTTTTAGAACTCTATACACCAATCAAATATGTTACAAATTATGTTAGGGTAAGAGCCCCAATTGTTGGCACTGTCCCGATGATTGGCACTATTGTTCACTTTCGTTATTTAGGAACAATTCCTTCATTTTCAGGAACTTAGTTAAGTTTTTTTCATGAATATTGTGTTGTTTACTAATCCAGCAGTAGAGATTAATACATGTGATTGCAAATGGCTTCCGTGTGTTTCAACAGACAGTAGAAGACTCTATTGAAAGTGATAATTTAACCGTTTTCACTAGCAAGGTGCTATTATCAAAGGTGTTTAGATCTGCAGTTTTAATGGAAATGATTATACATTTTGTTTGGATATAATTATAAACCTTCCCAGGATTGTTTTTAAACAATATTCGGCAAAATTTGTTTATTTTTTAAGGGTGCTGACTACTAGGTCTAATATTAGTAAGCTTAGTAGTTATTAGTACGTATGCCAATGATTAGTGCAATACAAATTTAGTATGGTTTTAGTGATTGGCACTCTTGTATAACAGGTCAAATATATTAAATTTCGTTATTTATACTGTCTTGGGATATCTATATTTGATTTTTATATCATTATTAGCTTTAGTTAAAATATCACTATGTAAAACTACCTTATATTATATCAACAGATCGAAAATATGCCGAAAGTAAAACAAAATTCGAGATATGTTAAAACATATAATGAAGAGCTAATGCAAAAAGCTTTGGTTGACATACAAAATGGAATGTCAAAAAAGCAGGCTGCTATAAAATATGGGATTCCTAGGCAAACAATTCAATACCGTATGGGTAATAGGTTTCAGAAAATTCGACACGGTCCCTCGGCTTATCTCACAGACGAGGAGGAAGATACTTTAGAGAAATGGATAATTGATAGTTACCGAAAAGGCCTTTCTAGGCGAAAAAACGATATACCGGTATCTGTTAAAAACTTTCTGGATCCATTTATAAAAAATACACCAGGAAGACATTGGTACAAATCATTCTTGAGCCGACATCCAAATCTTGTCAACCGAACACCGGAAACAGATACTAAAGCAAGCAGTGCCGTATCTGAGAGTAATATCAGAAAGTGGTTCTCTAATATAGAGAAATATCTCAAAGAAAAAAGTTTTTTTGATATTATAATTGACCCGACAAGGGTATATAATAGGGATGAAACGTGCTTCCTCCTTTGCCCCAAAGAAGAAAAGGTTATTACTCCACGCGGTTCAAAGAATGTGTATCAAGTGAACCAAGGACTTACTAAAGCTAATTTAACAGTAATCTTCACATTTGCGCCATCTGGTGCAGTAACACCCCCAATGATAATATACCCCTACAAGAGACTTCCCGCTAATATTGTTTATAGCGTGCCAGATGACTGGGGTCTAGGCGTTAGTGATAATGGGTGGATAAAGTCGAAGTTATTTTTGGATGATATTAAAGAAAATATTCGATTTCCCGTAATTTTGTTTGTGGACGGTCATAAGACGCATATGACGTACGAACTTAGTCTTCTTTGCTCAAAACTACAGATAATATTGGTTGCATTATATCCAAACGCTACAAGAATACTACAGCCAGCAGATGTCTCGTGCTTGAAACCTTTAAAGAACGTTTTGAAATTAGCTGTTTTACAATGGAGAAAAAACAACCCATTCGTTCAATTAAACAAGGTACAATTTGCTCCCATTTTAAAGGAAGCCCTGAAATATCTAGAATCCGAATCTATTCGTATCGGCTTTAGAGCTTGTGGTTTCTACCCTTGGAATGTTGACTCTATAGATTTCTCTAAATGTCTCGGAAAGAACTCTAAAAAAGACATACCATCTAACGTGAACATTAATAATCAGCTCTGCATGACTTTATTAAAATCATTGGTATTGAGAAGCTAACAGAAATTAAACAAAAAATTCAATCTGAAACTGTGGATGATTGCAGTGAAGATTTTGAGTCGTTGGTTGAAATTTTCCATAAATTATCAAATAATCATGAGAGCGATGATGCAGACGAAGAAATGAATGATCATGTAGTCAAAATTGACGGTATAGATTTAGCAGAAACTGAGTTGATTCACGAAGAACTTGGATTTACAGAAGATCAAATCTTAATTTCTGATAACAGTACCATACAAAAACAGGAAGATCATTCAGAACAACCAACTACCTCAGCAGATACCCAACCATGCACATCAACAAGTAGTATCCTTAGTGAGTTAGGTGAACTTAATAATATAAAAAGTGTGTCCAATGAACCAAACAGCGTGAACAACATAATTCATGAGCCTCCACTAAATTATAGTCTGTTTTCACCACCTACCAGCTTTTCAGATGAATTTACTGTTTCTACTACTCAACCAGTGCAAATACCTCTTGTTGAACCAGCTGGTTCTCCTCATAAAAAGCTTGGTGAATATATGTGTATATAATACACCTGAGCGTAAAGGCAAAACTCAAACAGAGTCAGGGTGGAAAAAAATTCAGGAAGAGAAACAAAAAGAAAAATATGAAAAAGAAGGAATGCAAGAATGAAAGCAAACGTACAACGGAACTTAAAGAGGCTACGAAGACTACAAAAGGAAAATCTGTGAAAAAGGCACGGACAGAAAATATCCCTCCGGTAATAAAAAATACAGAAGACATGGGTCTGGCAAGAAATGTGCCTAAGGAAATTTTTGTGACATTAAACAATAGAAACAAATAACCATCACATATCAGAAATTTGACATCAACAATGAACATTGAAAGCAACGATGAAACGGAGGAAATATATTCGAAGAAATGCAAAAAATCTCTAACCAGGAAGAAAACAGAAGAATAATAAAATCATTAATAAAGGTTTATGTTTTATATGTGCAAATAATATTTCTATTATTAACTTTGCTATAAAGTGTAAGAATTGCACCCGCACTTACCATTATCGCTGCTAAAAAAAATAACTTGTACGTGGAACATTTTACATGTATAAATTGCTCGAAAAAAATATAAATTTCAAGACAAAAAGAAGTTTTATTTCTTAGTTTTTAAAGTCATTAGTAAAATTCAAATTTAAAATATAGCCTGCCAATAACTGGTGCCCCTATAGTGCCAATAAATATTGCTCCGTGTCAATAACTACAACCGAACATATGCCAATTACTAGTGAATGGTGCCAATATCTAGTACTTTTACTGTTTTCGCACGAAATATTTATTTGAAAAAAAAGTCTCAAGAATATCATGACAACAACATAATTTATAGTAAGCTGAAAGTTAGTACTATACAGTGAATAAAAATTATTCAAAACTATTGTTCCATATTTCATATATCTATATTTTCATTCAGAAATTTGCTTAAGGTGCCAACTGGGTACTTTACCCTACCTATTTACATTTTTTGTAGAATAGCTTTGCGTCCTTTTTTTTTAAATTTCATTGGATTGGTGAATTATTCAGAAATCTGACAACTCTGTAAATATAACATTTTTGGCTGGAATTTTTATTTGGAAATCTATGATTTTGGACTTTTTAAGACTAATTTTTTCCATTTTTTTACCCCACCCCGCACCCCTATTCACTCTCTATCCCGTAAAATACGCCTTTTCGCCAAATTTTACTTTATACACATTAATAATTATAAAAGTAATTTCTATAGATTGTCATAAAATTTTTTGTCAAATCGGGAAGCACGTGTTTTGCACAATGACCAAAAAATTAAAGAAAATATTCATACAATACTAGAAACGATTATACGAGCATCACTTTCGTTCATCATTGTATTTCATGTATAAAAATAAATACATTCAGTGTGTATACTTAACTGTGCGTAAGGTTTGAACTTGATCCAATTTAGTTGAATGATTCAGTGTTAAAACCGGGTATAAACTGCAAGATTGTATTTCAAACAATCTGTCGATTGAAGTAGCGTTATCGCATGGATTGATTTAATCAGAGAAAGTGCAATTTTCAGGTATTTAAAAATCAACAATGGTAAAAATTTGCAGTTTAATTAGATTTAACTATAGTTTAGATTTTAGATATATCAGGAATTGAAACGAAATTTGGAATTAATTATCATTGATAGTTGTGTAACAGTAGTATTTGATGAAGCTATTTGTGTCACAAGGCTCGTGATTGAAATTTGTTTTGTTTAACTCATGTTAAAAAGATTTGTATGCAATTGCGCGACTAGCGTTGTAAAGGAAAAATAAGTCTTTCAACGTGTGTAAGGTAAGTTGTCCATACATTCCATTTATTTTAATATCTGAAACATCTGTTTCAATTTGGAGAGGTCTTAAATCATGTTAAATACTCAAAAGCACAATAATTCTATTATAGGCTATTTGTCGAATATACGCCTGCCTCGGATTATAGGTGATAACGACTATTTAGCTGGGCATATTTACAACCGCATTTAGAAAGTATATTCCTCTAATGGGAAGGTTGTTATTTGAATTTCGAATTACATGTGGTTTGGACGTATTTGAATGATAAAACTCACAACAGTTTCAATAATAATTAGAACCAACAAGTTTTTCTTGACAGTCAGCACTAACTTCAAACACCCAAAAGTAACCTTTTTTGAGGACCACAATAGATCTGATAAGAGCGCAGTTGAATGGGCCAGTCAGTCACCTTATCAAATCTTATCAATCTTCTAAGGGATAATGACAGAAGTCACCCAAGTTTCAAAATGAATAGTTTGAGTTAAACAGGGCGTGGCGACAGCACTGTTGCGCGGTTAGTACTTGAACGAAACATTTTAGACTACTAGGGTGCACTTTAGACTACTAGGGTGAGTAGCATATCACAGCTCGCAAGCATTATACCAGTGAGAACGAGGTGCAATGTAAATATGCCTGCCGTCTTTCGGATGAGACGTAAAATCGATATCCCGGTCCATGGATAATGGGTTCGATAAAGATCCCTACCACTGGTTGGAACACTAGTGGTCTCGAAAAAATCTCTGGTTAGGGGTAGTGTGCTCCTGGCGTCGGTGATTTGCCTCAATTGCAGAAATAGACCAAGGTTAAATAATAACGTAAATAAAAAATAAGTTAAACCCCCAATGTTGGGCGTTTGAGTTTAAACTGGTTTAACTTCCATACAATCGACAGTGCATATCAGTCCAAAATTATAAACTACTTCAATGCTTAAACGAGCTTGAGTGTAAATGGTGTATACGGCTATTAAGGCTATCCGTTCCACAAATGACCTTGAAATTTCAGATTTCGAGCGTAGCTGTCAAGAACAACAACAAGTACAGATGCTACAATAAAATGCGGTTGCAGTCAGTCGGTGATTTATGATCGAATTTATGAGTACCGTCGTAAACCATTTGACTCGAAACATCTTTTAATTTTAACCGTTTCAAATAGAGTAGGTAGATAGAATATATGTTTTCATGGTAATACCATATTTCACTTTTATTTTATTTAAAAATTCTTCCGAAATTAAAATTAGGTTAGGTTAACCAATAAAAACTGATGGATACGGTTTTCATTGAAATACTTTACATTAATACAAGTATCAAAGTTTTTTCCCGTCTATTCATTTTGTTGAAGGTAACACTCTATATTTTCTAATGAAGAAAGCCACTTCTTCCAGCTATCTGTCGGGGAAAGTAAGGGCAGCATGGCCGGAGAGATTGATGTCTAATGTGAAAGAGCCGGGAGAGTGGAAGAGGAGGGTAATTGGTAGGACGGTAGAGCAGAGTATGCAGTACGGTGCGGAGGTGTGAGGTGAAAGAGCGGGGGTGAATGCGAAGGTTTGGCCACTCCTGCGGGTGAAGAGAGGGATACTACTGAGGGTGTTGCAGAGGTACAGGATAATGGGTGGACTGGCAGCAGCGGTACTGGCAAGGTCCTACCCATAGGACGTGATGGCTAGAGCCCAGAATAAACGCTGGAGGGGTGCGACCAGAGAGGAAGTACAGGAATGGATGGGGAAGGATATGGAGAGAAAGTGAGAGGAGTATGAGGGCGCGCTAAAAGGAGCGATTGGGAGAAGTAGAGATAGGATGGACCGGAAAGTGAGAAAAAACTTTAATTAGTTCAAACAAAACTTGTATTATTGTAAAGTACCTATTTCAAAAAAACTGCATCTATCTGTCTTCATTCGTTTAAATGTTATAATCTCTATAAATATCGAAAAAGATAATGTGACACTAATTACTTCATTATTTATATATGAAGGTGAGTAATAAATAATATTCATTTATATAATGTATTAAATAGTTAGTTGTATTAACGAATAGTCAAGTAGAAAAACCGTATCATGAAATGGGATTCACGATCAAACTATGGCTATGGCTGAATTCTTAGCGGTCTATCTCAAAAACAGTTAAGCGTTAAAAAAATTATTTAAACAAAAATTGTAGAGAATTTTATACTCCACAACTTTTGTCATGAATGCATTGCATTGAGGCATTGAGGCGAAGGAAACAATATATTTACAGAAAACTTTTCGCGACCTTTTGAGACGTGGGGTCTTTTGAGACGGCATTTATAATGCCAAAATAAAAGTTTATCCAAAAATTCAGTTTATTCCGAGTTATCACTCTAAGATGATTGAATTATATTCTTCATTCTCAAAACGAATTGTAAATGTTGACCGTATTTTTGTCACTTACTCTTGGCTAATTTCATCTGGTCTAAACAGAGTCAAATTCGTCAACAAAACAAGTAATTTATTTTATGTTTATTGGCTGACGCATAGCTGAAAGTTGCCAAGTTTTCACTCATAAAAATCGTCATTCGTTTTAAAGACTTCATGAAAGATACATTTAATTGGGCTTCGTATACAGTTCTCGCAGGATTTTTAGTTCACATAATTTTAACCTATTTTATATATAAAGGGTGAGTCTTGACTTTGAGTCTCCTATGGGGAATATCAAAAGACTATTTAAAAGTGGTTGTTCCCATTGGTTACAGGGTAAAATGTGAATTTTGAAAACATTTTTTGGTGACATGTTTTGAACGGTGAAATCGATTTGTCTCATATTTTGATAAAATGTTACTACTAATATTGCTCTATCGCTTTCAGTTTTTCTCCAGCGAAATCCCAGTGATCGTATTTCTTGTCGCAGAAACTCCCTTCCTCCCTCATAATCATATTCGGAATGAAATTTGACGTGATCCTGCTTCAAAGTAGGTATTCTCTGACAGAGACATGTGAGACCTCATAAAAAAAAGACTATAACTAAATTATACGAGGTCTCTTAATAAAATAAAAATATAACTTATTCAATAAAAGTTTAATTTATCGCATTTATAAAATAAAATAAAAGGGCGAGTTTAAATACTACTTACATTTTGAAAATTTGTCTGATTATAACCAGGCTGGCCGCCAATTGTCGATTTGATAAGGTATTTATCTATAAATGAAAGAAAAACAATATCTGAGCAAAAGAATTTGTCCCAATAAATGAATTTGACTTATTATGGTATAATGTGCTCTTTATTTATTATATTAGTGATTACAATTACAACGGACCAAAAATACTGAACGACAGTATGCGGCATGAACGACAATGCCTAAAATATTCCGAACGACAGGAATAGTGCGACCCTGAACGACAGCGTCTTGACACGATCGACAGTGTCTAATATCTGAACGACAGATAATAAGGTCTAAGTATTGTAATCAGTAATTTACTGTTTAATAAAAACTCAGTAGGATATCTATTGAGAAATAATTAAATAAAATGCATGTGCAAAGGTAAATTCGGTTTGCCCGTGAGTAAACTCACCTAGTTTGTAAAACAGCAAGCACAACCACAAAAGTCACAACTATTACAAATCACTTAGGTAACCAACTTTTAAATAGAACAAAATCACTTTTACTCGATAAAGCACTAGGTTAAAATGAAGACGAAATATTCCTTTTAACGCTGTTGCGATCGATACAGATATTATGTTAACATAAACAAATACTAAGAGCTTGCCCTTTTCTTTGTTTAGTCTATCGTGTGATTCATATTTCTCTTCAGAGTTGGGTACCTATTTATTTTTTATGAAAGAAAGTTTGTTCTTAAAAAAAATGAATTCTCACAGACATGAAACTCTAATATTGTTTTTCTAAGGAGAGTTTTTCCAGCATTTTTCTCTCCTTGGCAATGCGGGCTACAGAATTTTAACTTATGACTAAAGCAGCAGTTCGTAAACCAGGAACAAAAAGTATTTTATATTTTTTTAAAGTAATTTTTTCTACTTAGTTCCTGAGGAAAGTCTCAGAGACTAGTAGTTCCTTCAGAGCTATTTTCTGGAGGAATTTCAGGTGTTTTGCCCTAGGAGATCTTATATTTAAAAAAAGTTCAAAATGTTCATGGATATATTATAAAAAATCATCAAAAATTTTTAAATAATCAACTTAAACTGAATAATCAAACTTTGTTCAAACATTTTCCCTCTTTCTTCTTTAAATTAAGAAATAAGGATCACATCAATTATTTTAATAAATGTTTGGTAACCTTCAAAAATGTTATAATGGGTGTTCCCTGCTTCGCTTCTTCCTGCATTAATTGTATCACATTTCCAACAGGTTCACGACTTTGGCTACTTGAAACTCTGTTTTTCACTTCACTCTTGAATGTCATTTTAAATACTGTTCAAACACTGAACCTAGTAATTAATTGAACAGAATATTAAAAAATGTAAAACTTATACCTAACTAAACCGAATCTTGAAGTTGTAAATATTAATAAATTAATTCATATCGAAGAATAAATATATTATTCTAACGCTTGACAACAAAGTTTTGAAAAATATTTTTCAAAAACAGTGACCGTTCAACGAAGAAGAAACAACTACTTCCCGGGCTATATGCCCCGATATACATTGAATTACATTTCCAAGTCAAACGGGGTCGGTATGATCTATAAGATTCATCCAACCATTCTGGTTTGTAATTAAAAGAGACAACATAACTAGCAGACCGTTTTGAGTATAAAATGAAAAATTTTGACAGATTCCGGTGGAGCTTCAAGCGCCATCTTCCTGCCGATATCTCAGAAACTATGTACTTTAGGGCAAAAGTCATTGATATCATTATTAATTGTAGAGAATAAAATATCGCACCTTTTCTTTTCTGTAAACTTCTTTCGTAAAACTTACCGTTTACGATTTAATGAACCGGTTTTTCTATCTTTACCGATAACCCTTAAAATATTGGATTGATCAATAAAATGCGTCTATCCATTTTTAAAGATCAATTTATTTTCTGCACAATGACCAAATAACGTGCTTCTCGATTATGACATAAAATTTTGTGACAATCCATAGGAATTGCTTTTATAATTATTAATGTGTATAAATTTAAATTTGTCGGAAAGGCGGGATAGGGAATGAAAATGGGTGCTAGATGGGGTAAAAAAATGAAAAAATTAGTCTTAAAAACCCCGAAATCATAGTTTTCCGAATAAAAATTCCAACCAAAAATGTTATATATACAGTGTTGTCAGATTTCTGAATAATCCGCTAATCCGATGAAATTTCAAAAAAAAGAATGCAAAGCTATTCTACGAAAAATGTAAATGCAATATATTTGATTGGTGTTTAGTCGAGAGTTCTAAAACTTATTATCAATATTTATTTGAGAATTTCATTCCTTCCTATTTTCAAAGTATTCGATTAGAATTGGTATGATATAGTTTGGTTTTGTTGGGTTAGATTTGATCAGGTAGAGTTTGGTTAGATAAGGTTTGGCACTACAAAACCCCCAGGATTTTTCTTGTGAAAGTCAATCATCTCCACCAGATGAAGTGACAGAACAAAGTTCCCAAAAGTTTGGATGTGACACAAATTTTTCTTCACACGTTGAACTGTCTTGTAATGTAAATCCGTCTGCAGCTGTAGAGATTGACCAAACTTTAGTCACATATAATAATAGTAATTCCAATAAGGACACCGATGACGAACCTTTCCAAATTTCGGGATCCAGCTTTCACCCCAGTGATGGCTCAGAACACGAATCCCAATCAGAAAAATATGATGAAGAACTACTAGGAGATAAAAAAAATTCCGCTACTTGGAAGAGGAGTGGTGCTCAAATACGCAGAAGAAAGGGAGAAGAAAATGAAGCACAAAAAAACACAGAGACGGATCGAAAGCGATAGTTAAAAGAAATGCGAGGATAATGAAAGAGAGATGCAATTCAAGCAAGTGTCTAAAGTCTAAAGCAAAAAGGCAATGCGCTTCCATAACGGATGACCAAAGAACAGAACTATTTACAAGGTTTTGGGAGGAAATGGACTGGAGTCAGAGAAAAGTGTTTGTGACAACACTTTACGAAAGACGACCAGGAAGACATCACGCCAAAACACCAGTTTATTTTATCATTTAAAAGTTAACGACAAAGTAGGTACTTCCCGTTTGTAAAAAAATGTTCCTCTCAACATTCGCCTTAGGAAAATGGACAGTTTTAAACTGGGTAAAAAACAGTAATCATTCTTCGAGAAATGCTCAAAAAAAGTAAGCTTTGTGATAAACAAAAAAGAGTTCAAATCAGAGAATTTTTGGAGAAGTTACCGAAACTACCATCACATTATTGTAGATCTACAACCAGTAAATTATACGTGGAGACTATCTTTAAATCACACACCGAGGTGTACAATGTCTACAAAGCAGAAATTGGAGAAAATTCTGCCGCGAGCAAAAGATGTTTTTACATCAGAAATGAAAAATTTTAATATTGATATCTGTCATCAATGTGACTTGTGTTTCAGTTCAAAACTAAATAATGTTGGAGTGGATGAATATAACTTCCACATCAACAAAAAAGAACGAGCTCGTCAGGAAAAACAAAAAGACAAAGACGACGCCGTTGCTCGCAAAGTATGTACATTCACTATGGATGTACAGGCGGAGCTGCTTGTACCATTTTTGCCAGCTGGCATGATTTATTTCAAACACAAGGGAGCTTGCGATAACTTCACCATCTACAATTTGGGTAGTGATGCTGTCGTATGCTATATTTGGCACAAAGGTGAGAGGAAGATGGATGCTAATAGAGGAGCATTATTTGCCTAATGTCTAATAGATTATATAAACAATGAAATTGCTGAGGATGATAAAGACAAAATGAAAATATCTTATAGTGATGGATGTTGTGCTCAGAATCGGAACGTAACCTTAATTATTGCATAATGGATGGAACCAACGATATTGTTCAAATATATCTTACTAATGGCCATTCTCAGATGGAGTGTGATAGCGTGCATTCCACCATCGAAACGAGTAAATGAGTAAAGAGAATAGAGAGAAGTTCATTCACCCTCAAATTATGTTCAGATCATTGAGCAAGCTCGTCAAAACTCAAAAGGACCATACAAAGTGTAAGAATTCATTTTTTAAGAACAAACCTTCTTTCATAAAAATTAAATAGGTACCCACCCGACTCTGAAGAGAAATATGAATCACACGATAGACTAAACAAAGGAAAGGGCAAGCTCTTAGTATTTGTTTATGTTAACATAATATCTGTATCGATCGCATCAGCGTTAAAAAGAATATTTCGTCTTCATTTTAACCTAGTGCTTTATCGAGTAAAAGTGATTTTGTTCTATTTAAAACTTGGTTACCTAAGTGATTTGTAAAAGTTGTGATTTTTGTGGTTGTGCTTGCTGTTTTACAGACTAGGTGAGTTTACTCAAGGGCAAACCTATGTATTTTACATCTTTTTCTGATAAAAGGAGCAATGTATTTCACGTTCTTCGTTCATTTTTGTAAATTAAAGTATCCTGTCCTAATTTTGACACCGTGTGTCATAATTACATCCAATAATGTCCGTTTTATGTACATAGTACAGTAGTGTTATCGTTGTTACAGAATTCCTTAAAGAAAAATTGTAAATATTCATTAGACACACTAACATCCGCATTAGAAGCTATAAAAAATGGAATGGCTATTAAAGCTGCAAGTAGAGAATATAACATCCCCAAAACTACCCTTCACTCAAAATTCTATGGAAAGTATCATATTGAGTGAAAAGCTGGAGCCCCTACAACTTTATCGAAAGAAGAAGAGGACACCATAGCAAAGTGGATAATAGCTGTAGCTAAAGAAGGATTTTCAGTAAGCAAGGAACAACTTCTTGAAAGTGTATATATGTGTGCTTTTAAAAGTTATAACCATGGCTCGAAAGAAGTCGGAGTCAAAGTTAATTTAGTTGAAGGAAGTGATAACCAAAGCCCAAAAGAAGTTAGTTCTAGTAAATTTATAGTACCGTCACCGTTTAAAGGTATATTATATTAACCTGAAAAATCAAAAGAGGGAACAAAGAAAAAATCCTTAGTTAAAATACCTGCTGCTGCTAATTCAGAACAGTGGAAGGCATTTTATAATGGTAAGAAACAGGCAAAAGAGAAGATAGAACAGGAAAAAGAAAATAGGAAGGATATTACGCCAGCAAAAGCTAAAAGAAAAGCCACCAAGAACAAAAAGACCAAGAAAAGAGAAAATGAATAATCGAATAGAACTAAAAGAAAAGAATCTCAATCAAAAAGATCCACATCAAAAGAGTGTTAATGCAAAAATAAAGAAGACATGAAGACAAAATTATTGTAGACCCAGAGAAAAAATTTAAGAAATGAGATTATGTTATTGTTAATTACATTGACCAAAACTTTCCAGGCATAATACTTGAAATAAATGACGTAAATGCTATGACCCCAAGTGGAAGCAGCCGGAAGTGGACTTCAAAAAGATGTTATTTGGTACAAATTTAACGATATTGAAGAAAAAATCAGTAAGCCTCTACTAATAAACAATAATAAAAGAGGTCTATTCAGGGTACCTGCAATTGAAAAGTTTATAAATATATAATAATTTTAACTTATTCATTCATTACAATTTTCAATCCTATGTCACAAGTAGGTCAAGTTTGTGTTCGAAATAACGACACTGTCCGTTTTTTGTACCTGAGGGTGTCATTTTTGAGGACTTTAGTTGGATATCTGTGTCCGAATTAGGATCATGGTGTATAATTTTATATTTTATTTTTTCAAGAAAAAACTTATTTTCCTGTTGTTTTTTCAGTTCCTAACATAAATAAATTAAACGTTCAAAAAATCAGGTTTAATTTTTTCATTCCGGTGCCACATAACCAAACAATGTTACCAAGAAAGTGAGTAAAGATATTCCTTGAGATGTCCGAATTTGGTACATTTACCTTATTTCGTTTATTGTTTATTGTTACTACCCATTACCAAAATAAAATGTTTATTCTTTTCTTAATTTATTCAATTTTTATTATTCACTTTGCAGTTAGAAAACCTCGGTTGTCCAAAATTAACAGTGAAAAACTTTGACTTCGAGGCGACGAAATATAACATCTTTGGCTGGAATTTTTATTTGGAAATCTATGATTTTGAGTTTCTTAAGACTAATTTTCTACCCCATCATTAATTATAAAAGTAATAATTGCTATGGTTTGTTACAAAATTTTTTGTCAAAATCGAGAAGCACGTGTTCTGCACAATTACCATACTTACTTCTAATTGTCAGTAAATACGCAATAGAATACATCTCCATTTTATTTTATATTATCTGCAAAATAAGAAATACTCGTATAGTTTTAAAGTAAAGATATTGCTAACTAAATCATTATAGTTATGCAATGGTCATTATGAATTCCAAGGTAAAAGAAATAACTTCTGTGTATTTTTATTGAAAGTGTTCATAAATATTGAAAGACGAGTGCTATTTATAACACTGACACAATTTTCGGCTATAGGAGTACATTATCATGTTTTGAATGAATAACCTTCACAAAATTCTACTCGATTTTTTAAATTTTGTCTGTATGATATAAAAACACTGTTGGTAGTCGAAGTGGTTCAATTTTGGGTTTGATTTTCCAAAATTTAGAATATTTAAATTCATTATACAGTGAGGTTCTGAAGTAACAGATAAATTCATTTCTAAGTAATCATGGATTCATATAAAAAATCCTGAGACTGGTTAATTTCTATTTATGAAACTAAACTTTTTGGATAAAATGATTCACCTGCCCCTTCAAATCCTTAGGGGTAATATCTACCCCTTGAAAAAATTTAAATCGAGAGGGATAGCGTGTGATACCGCGTTTAGAAGGGATTTCAATTCTCTATTCAGCAATATAAGATTTTTTGATTTTATGGGCGTTTCTAATAAAAAAAAACCATTCTCAATTGTTTATTTTGTACAATAATTAATGATGCCGTAGGAAGAAATAAAGTTTGAAGTAATTAACAATATTTATAATAATTATAATAATCATAATTTTAAATATCTGGGAGTCACAGTTCAAAAGGAAGGAAAAAACGAGGAAGACCAAAGAAGAGCTGGAATTATAAGATAGTGCTAAGACAAAAGGTTTTGAGTAAAACTGAATTTTCATTTTTTCTCTCTATGGAGTATTGAAATTTTGTAATTTCCGTTCACTCGCAATAGCTATAACAATATAAGGGGGTGAAATTATCAACCTCATACTTTATTTAATACCAAATATTTTTTTCGAGATTGAGAAAAAGAATAAAAACTCAATTTCACTCAGCATATTTTACGGATGATATCTGGGAATGGGGTGGGCTGAGGAAATTTTGTCATAGGAAAGACCCTGTACATTAACATTCGACTCGTCTGTTAATTTTTTTTCCTTGGCCCACTACTTGACTTGATTAGAATCGTTTAAATTTTTGTTCCAAGGCTTTACTATAAACGGTTCCTGAGATATGACCGAATGCTATTCTTATTGAGACACCCGGTACGTCCATGTGAAATAAAATTAGTACAGGTTCACTTCGTAATGAATAACACAATATTTACTTTGTCGATGATTGCATATTCTTAGTAAATGATGTTAACAGACACACCTTTTATTGTATTAATCCAATTAGCATTGGTATGAGTGGTTTAATAAATTTTGAAAATCTGTTGAGCTACTCCACAAAATTATGATCGTGAGCGACAGCAGTAATTAGTGCAAAAATAACCCGACTATTGGAAAATTATTATGATTTCTCATTAGTTTAGTTTTTGTGGGAGCATTTGAAATCAAGTCAAGGTAAAGACTGACTCAGTGTTTTCGAATGAAGAATTTATTCAGGTGTTTTCCAAGTAGATAAATCTTGTAGCCCGGGAGCCAGCTGCCATTTTTAGTGATATATTCTAAGAAATCTCATATCTTTAGATAGTGTTAATTTCGTATTAGTAATAAATGAAGTGAACGTCAGCTTCCATGGTAACGGTGGGTATATAGTCACCCACACACATATAATTATAATAAAGAAAAACAAACATTAAAAAAGCTAAGGCTTTGTTTGTAGGTTTATTATGATCCAAATGAACGGAAAACAGTAGTTTGCTGACTTCATGTTGGTTTGTTATGAGTCAGCTTCCCATACACTAATTTTTTTTTTAAATAATTGTCTTAAAAATATTTCGCGTCGTATAGCCCTTCCTATATACATACTGTTACGTCGGACCGGTTGAGGATATGTAGAGGTCCATGAAGAAAATGAAGAAGACATACATCTAGAATCATCTAGAACTGTCATCGAAAAGTCGAGAAATGTCTGGAAAAGGTGAAAAGTATAAAAGGCGGGAAAATTGACATTAGTTAGTATAGTTTTGAAAATTTGAGTTCTGTGTTCCGATTGAGATAAAGCACCTAAGAAGAATAGCAGAAAAACAAAATGGGACAAATGTAGAAATAAAGAGATAAGAAAAAAATAACGAAACAAGAATCAATAATAAGAAAAATGAAGGGAAAACAATTAAATTGGTATTGTCGGAATGAAAACAGATAGAATTTCAATGGAAGCTGGAAGTACTATTCATAGAAGAAGGGGTAGACCGAGAAAAAAGTGGACAGAACAAATAAAGAAGATAGGGAATAAGAAAGAAAAAACTAGATTAAATGAAAAGATTAGCAAGAGATAGGAACGGGAATTCTCGTCCGACAACTGAAAAGGTAGAAGGATAAGAGAAGAAGAAGAAGTAAGACGTTAATTGTATTGAATTGTGAAAGTTAAAGTCGAATAAATAAAGGAAGTTTAAGAAGTTAACTGGTTAACTTGAAAAAATTAAAAATTATTATAAACAAAGTAATAAAATTTTTCAAACTTCCATGACGTGATCTTGTTAAGTATTTATATAAAAAGGGCTCCTCGACACGAAACAGTTTTAAGACAATTATTTAAAAAAAAATGTTTACAATAAACAAGGAAGTTCAAGAATATTTTCTTAATTAACAATTGCCTAATTTGTGGAAAAATTATGACTATGGTTTATGATTTTATAGCTGAGACCCCGAAGTCGTGCTGCCAGTCTATATTATTATAATATAGTAGATTTATTACAAGCTCCGCATTTTTATACACCAAAGACTACTAATTATTCAATATTATTCTCAACAAAGAATTTCTATTAAACAATGCTACAAGTAATAAAAACCAACCTACTCATACATATTAATCACACATTCTTAATATGTTTTTAATAATTATTAATTGTTATATGCATTAGGCGTAATTAGTTTTAATGTTCATATCGCACCATATATTATTATTGTAATGTTTTTCTTTATTTATTTAAATAGTTTTTACTTGTGGGATAAAATTATACACACTACTGTGGCTAATTACTATTTATTTATTTATTTATCAAACTTAATTTGTATACACACTCTACTTGATGTCTACTAATTTATTTACACTCGGTATAATAGTTCTAATTCATTTTTACCACTTAAATATTACACTATTTATCTTTACGTAAACAAAACGTTCTTCCAGAATGTTTCCGAAAGGAGCGCATCCACCAAAATTTACAGTCGAGAGACAGGGCCGGCTTTGAGTTGGTGACCTCGCTACATTATGTTATTACAAGTCCAGTCAATTTATTATAATTCATTGAAAAAGGTATTCATATTTTTTGCATATGTTGTTGTAGTACCACTGTAAAAACTCAATTTTGCGGAATCCGAGTCTATTGAAAGCACAGCTATCGCTAAAAAACATTAAAATTTTTCTTGCGAATCGTGTGAGCAAACGCACACTTCGCGCCTAAATGCATTATCTCCCTGGTTTTTTACGAGGCTAGCTCAGCCAGTAACAGTCGATGTTGAGATCCTCAACCCGATCGATCTCCCACTCCTTTACCGGTAAAAAACCGATATTTTCAGACCAAATGGGTCAAGTTTCATAGTCATTAATTTACTTCCTTTATTTTCTGCATAATAAGTGCATTTTTCTATAAAGTTAAATAGAGATTCAACCCGAAGCAAAGTTATATTTAAGTGAATAGTGCTTTGAAAACCACAAAGGAAAGAGTAAGATCGTTCTAATAATTACTATTTCATACTGAAAGGCTTGTCTATATTCATGGTTCCATCTGTATGTATTTTCGACATTAAAGTTTATTGAATTGTTAACAAAATACAGTTATTATTTATGCGAAAGTACCAGTCATCCTATAGAATTCCAGTCCACTAAATCGAAGGCATTCTATTTTTTAAGACAGCATAAAATTTGTTGTCATTTCAACTGATGTGGCATCAACGGCCATATCAAACCTAACTATTAGTATAAAGGATCTCTCCTGTCAAACGTGAAACACAGACACTAGATGTGATTTTACGTCTATCTTACCTTATTTACCTTTATCCAGTTCCTTTTAAAGGAGCAAGCGCCCTTTGAAGATGACGCTGTTAAGTCACTTTTTTAAGCATATCTCAAAAAACCGTTACCTACAAAACTTTAAAATTGGTACATTGTACAACCTTTTTTGTTTTTTGTTTTATTATTCTGCATAGAATTAACAGAATGACTATTACACAACTATTGAATGCTATAAGGAAGGTTATACCTGCAAAGAATAATTGAATTGCACGTTGATACCAATACAATTTATTTTGTCAAGATCTAAAGCACAACTGGCACTGATGTCATTATGAAGTACGACATTCCAAATACAATACAATTTACACCTCCCCATCTTCAGTCACTTTTTCAGATGAATAAAGTGACAATTTACCGGTGTGGAAGTAATTTTACCACAGTCATCCTCATAAAATGAGGATGATATCTTTTTTATTATTTTAAATGGTCCAACTCTTATTTTATCATTAATTTTGTTATCCTAATATGACATATCCTAGGTTACATATCAAAATGGGGACTACCGAGTTGTACCACGACTACCTGAGTTAATCCATTTCCGCCTTTATTGGGGATTATACTGACCATCGAGGTGGATCATTAATTAATTTATCGAGAAGGGCAAGGAAAATCATTGATGAAGCCATTTTTTTAACACTGTATAGCTTCTTCACTGATTTTCCTTGCCCTTCCCGATAAAAACTACAACTATAAAATTGTTAAGGTCACTAGTCACTAGACTCTACTTTCACATCGCAAACACACATAGTAAATTCGGTGGTACAACTCGACGGTAGGATTATACCTACCTGATATCTTGTGGTACAACTCGGCGATCCCGTCAAAATGAAGTATCTTAGTTACTTGTTTATTAATATCAATTCTTATAATTTACCCCTGGGCGATGCAAATGTTATTTGTGAAACCTTTCAAATAATATATGTTATATTTCTGTTGTGGAATTTCTTTTTTATAGATTTTATTTAATTATTCGCATGTGTACGCAAATAATTAAACTCTTACCCCACTTATATCGATGCTTTAGATAAATTATTATAGATGCTTTGACTGGATGTGATGTTTTTAAAATAATTTTTACAATTGATCAAAAAATTATGTATTTAATCTTTATTCATAACCCAGAATAATAAGAAAATGACCCCTCTGTTGCTAAAATCGGACCACTTTCAACAAACTCAAAATACCGGGTGTCCTAGAAGTTTCTGGCCCATTTGAACTAAGTCGGGCTTCTTTCAAAAACAGTCGGTATAATTTTTTTAAGTATAGTTGTTGTTTCGCCATCAGGAGAGAGTATTAAAATAATCGGAAACCAGTAATCCATGGGCGTACATTTATAGAATTATATTTATAATGATAGCCTATAAATATTTACTTTATATAAATAAATTTAAGAGGTTGTAATAAATTATTTTTCATTTTTACAAAAACTAATATTTTTACTTGAAGTTTGGTGAAAACTTAACATAATTTTTTTGTTGAAAAATATTCTAAACTTTCTGAAATATTCAGGTTAATTTGATGTCACTATGAATAACTTTTTTAGCCATTAAAATCTGTTGGTTTGATTATGCCAAATAAAGTAATTTGTCAATATACATATAACTACTTGAAAATGTAGTTTTATCTTACCCCTTTTATTAAACCCAGAACCACGCTTATGCAAAGATTATTGACCAGTTTCTTGGCGATTACAAAAGGGTCGTCTATTTTTATGTCAGGTGTACTGGTCGGCACTGCTAAACTAAAAGAAATTTGTTGGTGATTTATGGTAAAAATTTGCAAATATACTGATTTTTTTTGGGCCACCGCTGCTGTAGTTTGCATACATAATTAGGTTTTATTACTCTCATCTGATGGCGAAAGAACTATAGGTATTGATTAACAGTATGTGTCAGACAACTTTATCTAATAAACAATCATCATTAAAACAGAAATAACGTACTCATTTTTCTTCTATACTTCAACAAATTATACATTTTCGGAACGAGGAAGAGTTCAGCTTTCAGATAGAATGAAAAATATATAGGGTGTTCTATTAAAAAAATAGACGATTTAAAAAATACCATTTTCTTAAAACACCCTCTATAAGATTTCATTCTCATTAAACATTTATACTGAAAAATTATTCATCGAAAACCGCACTTCCTTATCGTTTCCGAGTTCCGAGATTTTTGCAGTTAAAATAGGTCAAAAACTTCTGGGACACCCAGTATTACTCCTGTATTATGCGGGTCAAATCGCTTATAGTTTCCTAAAAACCGTTTGTACAAAATTTTAATCATGATTTGCAAGATGATTTTAATACCCGCTTGAACTATAATCGATTTTCTCAGCTCGTTAACCTGCTTAATTTTCTCCTGACCTACCACCCGTTAATGGCGCCCAGATAATTTAATCAAGATATAAGTTTCGTTAGTAGATAAAATTAAGCCTTTCATTCAATAATATAAATTGTTGCAAGCTCGTCATTCAATTGTATTAGATATTCTCTGTTAAATGTTAATTATTTTCATAGTTTCGTTTTGATTAAGCAACAATTGTAGTTCAAGGTTTCCACATTTAAATCAATGAATTATTATCTACGCAAAAACATTAATAAATACATAACACTAGACTAGACGATTAATATTTCTCAATTTATACAGGGTGAATCACGACCAACGGATTAGATATTTATAGCAAAACAGTGAAAGTTTTGAAATTTTTGTAACATCACTAGTTTGTATATTAATAAAGGCTACATTTTAGAATTATTTCTAAATATACAGGATGTCCCAATAAAGTAAGGGGTATTAAAAGTATCTTTTTTTCTCATGTATTTTATCTTCTGTATGTTCCTTGTGGTATATTCATTATTCTTTTTTAAATTGAACCACATTTTTTATTCTCATTCCAACGTTTCGGTAGCGTTCCAGATATCAAGAATAATTAAATTTTGTTCCCATCTGACATTCAAAAAAATTCGACAACCAGACAATCAATCATAATATTTTGAAGTTTAAGATTGTACAAAAATGTCAAATTGTTTGAGGTCCATTTCGTCGGTTTCTTTAAATATAGTGCTTTTTTGCTTATTTTGGATATATTGCTAATAAAACGCTTTACATGTTACTTTCTTGTGGGATAAGATTATTTTTGTTGAAAAACTCACATAATTTTTTCTAAAGTCGCACTTTTAATAATTAAAACAGTCTTTTATATTATCTTAGGTGGATTATGATTTAAGATCGTACGCTAACATTTTAGTTGTCATATTATTTATTAATATTAAATGTGAAAGTACAATTGTTACAATTATTTATTGAAATTTTTGATTCAGAAGAATCTTCCATTACTGAACATTGAATATTCGATGTAGATGTACCACGATGAACACAAAATCTAATGGGCTATGTCAATTCTGTTACTAATAGCGTCTTCTATATATCCTTCTCCGACACTTGAGCTCTTCCAGCCTCCATGTCATTTCAATTGGATCAAATTGGCGCCTGAATTACTTGAAAGAGTAGCCGATGTTCGCCTGAAGCAGTGATCAGTGTCTAATTCAGGATTTGTTAAATTTAGATATACAGATACATTCAAACCCAAACGGAACATAGGGATTTTAAGCATTGTATCAGAACTGCTTTTGAATTAGTCGACCAACATCCAGCTTCAACAGATTAAAAACACGATTATTACAATCGTTTATTTGGACACCTATAACATATTGTACAATTCCCACCACTCCGTATTCTCAACTGTGGGTGGTCCTTAATTAGCGTCAGACAGTCAGTCGATCGGTGAGAGTGTTCAAGCCCATAACTTTGTTTCAATTTAAAGAATCCTATTTTGTTTTATTTACGAATTTATTTTTATTTTGAAAGCCGTTATTGCCAAAAGAAATCAAAACATATTATCTTAACTCGAAACAATAATTGTTAAAGAGAATTTAACAATTAATTTTCGATTTCAACAACATAAAACGTAAGCATATTGTTTCAATATGTAGCGACGTTTACTACCCCCATCAAATAATTATTCAATACTAAATCGCAGTTTGCACACACCTAGCACATAACTAACAAATTTTGGAAGGAGAAGGTGCGGGGTTTCTTACAGTGGTTCTGAATCCAGCGGTCCAGATCAATACTTGATATTCATTGAAGTGAACTTATAGAAATGTTTTGTTGGTGGACTATTTAGATCGGCGAATACACTAAATCCCTATGTTCCGTTTGTATTTGAATGTACCTGTATAGCGATATCCGCGGGAATTTTTGCAATAGAATTCATCCCAACAACTTGATTATGGCAACGTCCTTTTACATATTTAAGAAAAAATCGACGTGAGGTTGAATGTAGTGGTCGCAAGTTGCAGTATTTCCTGTAGTACGACAAATAATCTATAGAGTCAGTACCTATTACTTATTGTGAATATGCGGCTTCTCTTCGTTTTCAAATTTTTACAATAAGCATCGAGTCTTTATCCTCATTATCGTCTACGGTCATTTTAACAAGTTCGTCTCGACGACAGTCTCCAGCAATTCCGAAAATTAGAACAATTTTTTTCAGCAGATAATACTCATCAGGCGCTTCATTTAAGAATTTGTTTATGTTTTCTTGAGTAAACATTTTAGATTTTTTGGCTTTGTAGCCATCATTCTGCCGTTTTAAATATGCAAAAAGTTTCTTATATTCTTTGATATCGACATTATCATGTATGTATATTGTCGTTTTTAACATTGAATAAATACCTAGACCAAAGTGTAGGTGGCTTCATTACCTTTGCTTTTTCTGACAAATACGCTAGTAAGATATTTTCAGAAAGTCTCGTCACAGTTTTCTCATTGCACCAAGTTTTAAATATGCGGTATTGTTTTTCATATATACTGGCTGACCTTTCTGGGAGTAAATTTAAAGTTGCGGATTGGGCTACTTCAGAAATATTAGGGGGAGTGCTGGAATAATCGTCATTTTCGCTATTCAACATAAAAAGATCTACTGACTTGTTCAGACTTGTCAGAATCCGAATCAGAATATCAGTCAATAGTCGAAGTGAGAGGGAAGAACACACGCACGCGCTTGCCAATAGGAACTCAGGTCAGAAGTCAGAAGGGCGGTTCCATAAATATTCACCAATTGAGTTAGTTCGGAGGGCGTGGTTTGATTAACCGAATTAACTCAATTGGTGAATAATTAACAATTTATCAGATTAAAAATTAAATAAAATTGTCAAAAATTTTGAAATATGGTCAAAAATGGTCAATAATTGTCAAAAATTGTCAATTATTGTCAAAAACTGTTAAAAATGGACAATTTTTGTCAAAAACTTTTTAAAAAATTTGGAAAATGGTCAAACATTTTCAAAAATTGTCAAAAATGGTCAATTGTCAAAAATTTTGAAATTTTTTTGAAAAATGGTCAATTATTATCAAAATTGGTCAAAAATTGTTAAAATTTTGAAAAATGTTCGATAATTGTCAAAAACTATCAAAAATGGTCAAAAATTTTGAAAAATTTGTCAAAAACTATCAAAAATGGACAATTATTGCTAAAAATTGTCAAAATTTTGATAAATAGTTGATAATTGTCAAAAAGTGTTAAAGTTTTTGAAATATGGTCAAAAATTTGGAAAAATGGTCCGCCTCGCGTCGCGCGGCAACATTCTTTCTTAAGCGGCAATCTGTTACTTTACGCTCTAAATACACAAATAACTATTGTGATATTGTGTATTAAAGTGTGTATTGGTTGACAACAATTCCAACAATAAATCAAAAGGAACCCTGGATATAAACTTACGATACTATCCTAATAACGAAGTTATTTGATTTATGGAGATTTCTTTTTTTTGGTAACCGTTGACTGAAATGTTAGCTACATATTTCTGTGCACTTAGTCATATTGAAGCACTTTTATTAAATGTTCGTCGTTTACAATTGGGCTCTTTCATATTATGTCTGCTGAATCCCATTGAACATGATGCCCATTTTCCCTGGTATGTTTTCAAATAGCTGACTCTCTATCTTGAATTTACTTTTTGTGTTCATTTATTCTGATTTTCAATAGTCTAGATGTTTCACCCAAATAAGATTTGTCACATTGACAGGATATTTGATATACGCAGTTTTTTTAGAAGATTGTTCTCCATTTTTTTGGTTTAGTTTTTGGTAGGATGGATCTCAAAGCAAATTATATTTGAAGCACTTCAATACTCACAGACATTTATGGTGACATACTCGAAACAAATCAGGAATAATACGATTATTGCTAGAATGTTAAAATGACTACAATTAGTTGGGCATACTCTTAGGCACGTATAACTTATTCATTAACAAATTTTCTTGTTATTGCATATTCAAAGGAAGGCGTTTCATATATTAAAAAAAATAATTTCTTTCAATTTGGCTACACATAGGGCACATTCATTTTATTTAAATTTAGAGGACATTTAGGAGGATTTTTAAATGTTGATGAATGTATCGAGATGTTTTGTTTTTCAAGAAAGTTATTTTAATTTGTATTTTCTAACAAATTTTCAATATCCCCAACTTTTGGGCGTGTATATGTGTTAAGACGAAAATGTAAATTATCTTTTCGCCTACCTTACCGGAAAACCAATCATATGAACACCAAAAATAGGACGGAAATTATTGTTTAGCAGACCAAGGGCGGAAAATTCATAACGCCACGATTTTGTAGTTTTTAACCATCTGCCACTTGAGTACTTTGACGTTTTTTGTAAATTTTCATTAAACTTCAGTGTAAATCAAAGTTATTCGTTTAATTTTCCTCCGCCCATTTTCTGACATTGTTACACAATATACTTGCCAATTACGGACTAATAATTCATGGATCAAATTTCAGCTCCTAATATATTCTGATTGCGTGATTATCCACAGCTTCCACTCCTTAACTATTTTTTTTCAGTTATTATCACTGGGCTATTGATTTTCCTTTATTTATTACTTAGATATATCTTCATTCTACCCCCAGGATCTCGAATAAATTGGTAATTATTGTAAAACTACTCCACCACGCCCATATGACATATTTCGTAAAATGGATGTCAGGCGATACTCACTTAAAAGTAGGATTTATAAAAATAGAATCAGATATTAAAGAATTTTATTTTTATAATTTTGATGTTTCAGTTCCAATATCTAATTGTATGTTCAAAAATAGAACCAAAACCTCGGTGACCTCAGAAATGAAGTAGTATAGACAAAACGCATGCTATAGTTTTCATCTAGTGGTGAAAATGCATTTTATATACCGTGTGTCCCATCATATTTTCCATACAATTTTTGTTTGAACTCAACTGATAAACAAAAATTTTTACCAAATTTACCAGTTGCCACATTTTACGCTTGTAATGGCAATAAAAAACGAGGGTTTTTAATACAGATTTTTTTCTCTAAGCTGTACGATAAATAGTTTCTGAGATATAGCGGGTTACCTCTCTTAATCAGACACCCGGTACAATGTAGCAAGTTTGCAGGTAGCGGTTTTTTTGAGATATGCTAGAAAACTGACTTAACAGCGTCGTCTTCAAAGGGCGCTAGCTCCCTTAGGAGGAACTTTTGTATAAAGATGGATTAGGTTAGATGGACATAAATCACATATAGTATCTGTAGAGGTTTCTAAACACCCTGTGGAAAATCTACTCCTTTAATATTCATAAGTTTTTACTAAAACTTAGTTATTAAATACGGCCAAAATTATGTCACAAATATGTTAAAACGGTCAAATTAGATATTTATCGAATTAAACAAAACTTGGGTCGTGATATGAATTTACAATACAAATCTTGTAGAATTTTTTAAACTATTCTTATTAACAAAAGTAATAAAAATATTTTCAACACAGTCATGAATGCTTCATAAGTAGTAAGCTGTTACCATATTTGGCCACGCATCGTGTCTTGTCACTGAATAAATTCGTTATTATTTACATACTTAAATTATTTCGCCCATAAGGTGTTATTCGTTTTTATTATAAATGATAGCAAATGACAGAATTTATTTATACAGTTCTAAAGATGATTTTATTATATTTGATAATAAGAATAATAATCGAGATAAAAAATAATCATGATTTTTTATAACAATCCCACTGCACTTAAAAAATCTGGTAATAAATCAGTAATGCATTTGATATAATGATATTATCAGGTTTCATATTATTATGTGTATCTGAAGGATGTTTGTACCCTACGATTTGTTAGGCTGCTCATAAATAGTATTGCAATAGTACCTTAAGTATTACCTATTCAGTGCGTCCATAAAGTAATGCATAGATTTATTATAGGCTGAATGAACAGGTCGACGTTTGATTTCAATTTATTATTTTTTATATGAATAATCTATCATAAAGCGTGAAAAACCCTGGAGTGATGACGTCAGCACTGTTTTTTTTTAAATGATACACCTCCGTTTTTTACAATTTGCGGATGAAGAAAAAAAAAGAAAGAAATTTTATTGGGATTATGAAAAGCAAATGAGAAAAAAAAAAGATTTGCTGTGTATCCAATTTATTATTTTTCTATATTTCCTTCCACGCGTCATATTTCTTTTGGGTGTCCCTGTATCTGCTATCACTTAGGACATGCACAGACAAGACTGAAGAGAATTCCGTCCTGTACTGACCTGTGTCTGTACCGACTCGCTCCGATTGTTTTCCTTAGTTATGAATACCTCTATACAGGGTGATCCATAAGTAATGGGTCAATTTGTAACTATACGTTCAGAAGACAAAAATAAGAATATTTCACTTAACAACAAAGGGTCTAAGTCTGCTCCTGAGATACGGGAGGTTAAAGTGAAAAATATAAAGAAACATTTGTTGATAGATCAGGTATTTTTCTAGATAACGAATTGAAAATTGGGTATTCACTAGTTATAGTAAGGCTGAACAAGAATATCTAAAAGGATTTGAGTTAACTCCTAGGTTCATTCATTTATTCATTCATTCGTTTGGGTTGTGCTCAATAGCCCAGAGACTTGAACTGAATCTTTGTACCATTTCATTTCATATACTTCCATTCCAGAAGCTTCGTGTCTTGGAAGTAGTTGTAATGGTTGTATTAATTTCTCTCCAAAATGCTTTCGTCTAAGTACTCTCGCAGAAGCAGAGTATGTGAGTAGGTGTTTCATCATCAAGTTCACATTTTCTGCACATAGGTTCACTAACTTTGCCCATTTTGTGCAGATGTTTCCTCAGAGTGCAGTGTCCAGTCACCAGGACGGTAACTGTCTTCAAATATCTCTTACGCAGTTTCGAAAACCAGGTTGAGAGTTCCTTGTCTACCTTTCATTCATTCGTTTGGGTTGTGCTCAACAGCCCAGGCACTTGAACTGTATCTTTGTACCATTTCCCGTGTTTTCTACTTCCATTCCAGAAGCTTATTGTCTTCTATAAATACCACTAGTTTGACTGGAGGGATTTTCAGTAGTTGTGATGGTTGTATTAATTTCTCTCCAAAGTGCTTCCGTCTAAGTTCTTGTGAGTTCTCGTAGAAGCAGAGCATGTGAGTAGGTGTTTCATCAACAAGTTCACATTTTCTGCTCATAGGTTCACTAACTTTGCCCATTTTAGGCAGATGTTTCTTCTGGGTGCAGTGTCCGGTCACCAGGTCGGTGGCTGACTTCGAATTACTCGTACCCAGTTTCAACAGCCTGGTTGAGAGTTTATTGTCATCCTTGCTCAGTAAACTCTTTGTATGGAGGCGTCCTTTTGTCAACCTACATTGGAGTTGGTGTTCATTATCCAGCCAGTTCCCGATTTCCCCTCTTATGCAATCTTTTGTGATTCCACAAAACGGTTTAGAACCTTCTTTAGCTAACTGGTCCGCTATTTCATTAGCTGCAATCCCCTGATGTGCCGGTACCCATATTAGAGACACTTTGTTTCTCTTGCCAGCCTCTGAAGGGATTCTTTATAGTTTTTTACCAGTCTAGACCTAGACAGCTTTGAGCAGAGCCTGGCTGTCGGTGAATATTTTAATTTTTTGTCCGGTATATCCTCTTCTGATGTTTTCATCAAAACAGGCTATAGCGGCAATCGTCTCTGCTTTAAACACAGATGTGTATCGACCAAGGCTAAATAACATTATTTTTCTAGTTCCATTTATACCAGCCCCAGTGCTATGGTTTTCATTTGGAACCATCGGTGAACCAGATGATTTCTCCAGAATTACCTGGGTGCATAACCTGTTCCCTATATGGGATGATGATGTTCACTCGCTCATTGGATATGTTCTCCGGTGTCATGCTACCAAAGCCCCAGTTGTACATTGTTCGGGGACCGATTTCAGCCTAAGACTTACCATAATCGCCTCCACCCTTACAAAAAGTTCCAAAGTTCCATTGATGCCGCCACCGTGCTGTTCATTGCCCCGGTAATACCAAGAAGGGCTTGTCTTTGGATTGCAGTTAATATATTCGGAAGACGCTTCTGTCCTCCACCAGGCTATTGTTTCACAGGTGATCGTTGGCCTTATCACAGTTCTATAAAGCCAGTGAACAACCTCAGGGCATATTCCCCAGGTTTTGCCCATAACTCTTCTGCATTGCCAGAAAAGCCTAGTCGCCCTGGTAATAATTTTTTCCAGGTGTGTCTTCCAATTCAGTTTGAAATTTAGGGTCACTCCCGCATATTTAACTCTTTGGTGGTCTTTTTTTTGGCAACCGGCCCGTTGTGATAGCTTGACTCTATTTTTACCGAACCTGGAAAATGCACACTGAGGTGGTGCTCTAGATGCAGTATTTGAAATATTCCTAGGTAATATGAGTTATTGAGAAAACCAATGGAGAACGTAAAAGTTCTCATATTTAAGAATGAAAGGAAGCTCATAATAAAAATTTAGTTGTGGATACATAATACATAGCATTATTGTCGTAGGACACAAGCATAACATGGAATGTTGACAGAAACATTTTACTGTTAGGTAAACCTTGGTAAAAATACTGAGATATCACGTTTCAGTAGCGTTCCAACTACCGTAATCAAGAATAATTGAGTTGAAATAAAAACATAAAAAAAGATTCATACAGAAGATAAATAAAATGATATTCAATTGCTTTTTTCTTCGTAACTGTATAATTTCTTAATGTAATCGAAATTTGGTTGCAACTCATTGGTTCAAACAGAACATTTGTATCATATTTCGTTCAAATTTAAGATATATCAGTTTCAACTGAGAAACCCTGTATTTATCATTAATAATTTAAAACTAGCTCATACAAATTGTTTATTATTAACTAAACAACTGTGAACTATTAATAATCCAATATATTTATCATTAAAATATTTGCTACCATTTTAATATCAAAAGTATTCTCCTCGCCATAACTCATGATAATACTTACACTTACATAATAAGAGCAGGGAAGGCGTTTAATATGTGAATAATAATGTATTTAATTGACACTAGCAACTTCGTCAGTCACAGGAAGCATATTGCAGACAAATATGGTTACAGGTAGCATTATTGAGTTTTTTATGATTTCTTTTAATAGAAATAATTAAACTTAACGACAGTAGATAAAATCTTGCATAATATTCGTACTGTTTATTTAAAACCTAACTGTAACATATAATATGGTATAATCAATTTTTATAATACATAGTAAAACTATTCCCCTCAATTCCTTTTAATGATATCCATTTGTTCAACACACTCTGCTTTGCATTATGGGAGAAAATGTTCTTTATCGACATACTTATTTTATATTGCAGGCGAATGGTGAATTAGAATAACATCAAAATGTCAAAATACGAACGGAAAGAATACCAAGAAACTCAAGTGATGAGAACAGTGTCTCCTCAACGACAGACATATAACTCCAATCAAAATTTATCAAAATTCGATAGTAATTTAGGTAAGTTTCTGTACAATTTGAAATTATCTGATTCTACCAAAAACCAGAATATCACTGACATATTTTTTATTATAATAATAATAATATTTGTGAACTTCCTTAACATTTGTGAAGCAGTTTATACAGAGCATTTCAATGAAAACTATCCACCCCACATAATTCTGAAGGCGTCACTTTTATGAAAAAATGAAAAAACACGTCAAAAATCATATAAAGGGGGACGTCTTTTTGCTCATATGTAGACGTTATAACTTCAACCCCCTCCTCCCAATGGTGACCATTCCCAATTTTTTAAATGGAACACCCTATAAATTGTTGCATTGTTGGTTTCTCATCTGCAAGAGGCACTAACTCTACTCAATTAACTAAACGATGTTTTACGTGGGTGCAAAAACAAAGCATCCGGAAAACTGATGTTTGACGTTTTTTACTAAAGTATCAAGTAGGTAGCTTAGTTTTCGTTCGAATATCAATCTTTCTACTGTAAAAATGATGTATATTCGGCAAGATAGAATTAAAATTGTAGGATTATACTATACGAAAACAATAAATCTGCAAGAGCCACAGCTAGACAGTTTAATGCTGCTCATCCCGGAAGAACTGTCACACATAAGTACGTAACTAAATTATTGCAAACAAATTTTGAAACAGGATCAGTTGCCAATAAAAAACACCGACCGCAACGAGTAGTTAACAACGAGGCTATGGCATAGAGATCCTACAGATAGAGGCAACAATCCATCTCGGAACCCGTCAGTATATAAGAGAGAGATAGAAAATCAGAGGTTCAGGTTGTCTTTCTCTAATGGCACGTATGCTATAGACGAGAGACAAAGACAGAAAAACCTCTGACGTTTGTCTTTTTCTCTCTCACCGGAGTTCAGACGGACATTCCCACTTACACAGCGACCTATGGCTTGTTGCCTCTATCTGTAGTATCTCTATGGGCTATGGAAGTTGCAGTTTTAAGACAACTTACGTTAGAAGTACAACAGTCAATATCACAAATTTCTAGTGCAGTGGGTGTTTCTCGCAGCAGTGTCTTCAGAATTTTACATAAACACAAATTCCATCCTTACAAAATTAAATAAGTCCAAGAGCTACATGAAGACGATTCACACTGGCGTCTACAGTTTTGTGAATTGATGACTGAATGACTGCACGACACTCCAGCTTTATTGTAGAATATCTGGTTTCCTGCTTTTTTCATTTGCATCAAATGGTGGAGTAAACAGACATATTTGTAGATATTGGGCAGAAAAAGACGCACTCGTAATGCGGTAGTTTCATAGTCAAATACCACAAAAATTGAACGTATGGTGTGGCATTTTTGATGACCATATTGTAGGACCATATTTTATTGAGGGAAACTTGAAAGATGAGTCTTATCTACAATTACTAAGAGAACCTATTGATCCCGAAATAACACGAATACTAGAAAATGATGATACTGAACTTTGTTTATTTTTGCCATATTTGTGTATTCCCAAATAGCAAGCAAACTGGAGAATGATATGATATCATTTAAAGTCTGTCCAAAATTAATTGCAGAAACTAAAGCACGTGCTTGTCTCCCTTGTCGACTTTTTTCTTTGATTAGACATATACCGGTATAAGCAGATCAGGAGGAGAAGGAAAAAGTTGGCAACGGAGACAAACAGGTGTTTCAGCTATTTCAATTGATTTTGAACAAACTTTAACAGAAATCCGTTTTCAAGTTATTTAATCAAATCGTTGTTACTGCCGTATATTTTTAGTTGGCATTTCTGCTAATGACAGCGACGTCATTGGTCCTGTCACCCTTCCTCATTCACTTATCAGTATGTCAGTGAACGCATGTATCAACCAAACATTTTTGTACTGAAGTCTTTGGAAAAATAAAGAATCACAGAAAGGTTGTAGTCGTATCTCTGGTCGTATTTTCATATATAATACCACGAGAGTGAAAATTTTGTCGGCAAAATTTTTCGATTGTCATGAAAGTTTGTTGCTTGGCAATTTTGCGAATGACATTTTTAACAAAACCACGAGCCGTCAGGCGAGTGGTTTTGGATCAAATGTTATGAGCAAAATTACCTAAAAGCAACAAACTTGAATACGACAAGAGAAAAATTTTACCTTACAAAATTTTTAATCATATGTTTAAACGTTTTATTTATTGCAAACTTCAATTATACAAAGCCAAAAAATAATAACATTATGAAAAAAAATTACTTATTTATGTAAAAAGTACAATTATTATAATTGTACGTAGTAGCATTATTTTGGGGATTGTCTTGCATCATAATCTTCAAGAATTTTTGCTATAACTTGTTCAGAAGTATCCTTTTCTAACGTATAATTACGTGCGTCCAGAAACATTCTAAACTGTTCCCACGCAGACTTTTTTGTCTTCATTGTATTTCGCGATATACTTTGCTTAATTGTACTCTCTATTTCATTTATTGAATTATTTCATGTTAATAATACTTATTTAAATTTTTGAAACAGTTTTAATAATTTTTAGACAGTTAAATAAATAAATAAACAACTTAGTTTCCTTAGAAACCACTAACAAAGATTTTATATTGAATTTTATCACAGAGTGATAGAATTTTATACACATAGAATTGATATATTAAACGTCAAAAAATTGCCGCGACAAGACAAAAAATTGCCAGTTCAAAACCTTCAAATTTTGTCAGTTATCAATTTACTCTAGTGAAATAGTCTCTATAATACACAACATAAACTTGGCGAAGTACATGAAAAGTCGAAAACGGCCAGTTGAGTGTTTCTATCTAAAGGTTTTAGTCAAATTATCATGTCATTAATAGGATCTATAGAAAATTTTAATCCCAAGTCGTCAGATGTGCTCTCATACTTTGAGAGGTTAGAACAACTTTTCTCATGTATTGAAGTTGAAGATGTAAAAAAGGTTCCAATGCTCATCGCCCTAATAGGTCAAGAAGCATACAAGGTCTTAAAAGACAAGAGTGTGAAAGCAGCCACGAGTTCCAGCCGTGTGAGATATGAAGTCTGAGGCAGCAAAAAGAAAACTGTCTACAGAGAAAAGATTAACCTATGAAAATGCTTATCGGCTCGCATTCAGCTTTGAGGTTACTGAAGGAAATTTGAAAGTAATGGGTAATTTGAAAGTAATGGTCTACAGTGTCAAAATTATTTAAAAGTAAGTCCAGTAGTTTAACTTATTCCAGTAAGTCATCACCTGGCAACAGTCGAAAGGATTATGGAGATTGCTTTAGATGTTTGCGAAAACATGATCCGGAATTCTGTCCAGCAAAAAACTGGGAATGTTTTAAGTGTCACAAAAAGGGCCACACAAGTAATGTCTGTAGGAAGTCTAAAGGTGTCCCAAGGTCAGTGCATCAAATAGAGGAGGAAAAAGAAGAAAATCAGGTGGAAGAGTCAGAAGAACAAAATTCATTAGATTAAGGTTTTATAGGCCTAAACTGGCTAAACACTTTGTATCCTCATTGAAAAAAATTTTTTGGTTATCATACTGGGAAGGTAGATATTATATCACAGTCAAATAAAACTCAAAATTGTCATGTTGACAGTAAGAAGGTTGAAAGTCAAAGTAAAATTATAGTAGTAATGCAATTGCTTGATGAAATTCCTAAACTAGTAGATGAATTAAAAACTAATTTTGCTTCTGTTTTTGAAGAAGGAAGTCATTCTTATATGAAAAAATTTACTTAACCCAAAAGATGGGGCAATACCAATGTTTCATCGTGCTTATGAAATGCCATAAATGCCTTAAAACCAAAAGTAGAACAAGAAATTGTTAAATTAGTAGAAAGTGGAATTTTAACCAAAGTGACTCATAGTCAGTGGGCCAGTCCTATTGTAATAGTTGCTAGAAGAAATTCAAATCACATAAGATTATGTGTTGATTTTAAGAGAACTATTAATAAACTAATAGACACAGATCATTGTGTGCTACTCTTACCTGAAGATATTTTCGCAAAACTTGGTGGTAGTAATGTCTTTACGGTGATAGATTTAAAAGGGGCATTTAAACAACTAGAAGCCGGTGAACAAACAAAGGATCTGCTGAAAATAAATACTTATCTAGGATTGTTCCGCTACAACCGTCTTACGTTTGGAGTTATTTCAGCTCTTGGAATTTTTCAGTAGGTCATGGAATTTACGAGGGTTGTTTTTTTTTTTCAACCTCCGATAGGCTATAAAGAAAAGACGGGTGAATATACAAAAAATATTTTATTATCAGAAGTAATGTACAATGCAGGCTACTTATCTACATAATAACCTTGACGATTGATACATTTATCATATCTGCGAATAAGTGAGTTGTGACGGAGTTTTTGAGTTCCACGTCATTTTGGAAGCGCTGGCCCCCAAGCCACTGCTTCAGTTCAGGGAAAAGATGAAAGTCACTCGGCGCTAGGTCGGGACTATATGGTGGGCGTCCTTGACCCCCTTCATCATGAACATCAGTTCGGCCATCTTTAAACTTTCGACACCATTCACGAACAACACCATCACTCATAAAGCTTTCTCCATACACTCGACTCATTCTGCGATGGATTTCCGCTGCACTGCTACCTTCTGCTTGCAAGAAACGAATAACACTTCGCAATTCACACTTGGCGGGAGAATCAATAGTGACAGCCATGTTTACCTGACTGCAGCTCAACAATGTTGGAATCGCCAGTGACAGAATGTATTGAAGAGGAGATGCGCAGTCGCCTACTACGCAGACTTGCCTGCTCGCGCATGCCTGGCCTTCGTACTATGCAATCGGAGGTTGAAAAAAAAACAACCCTCGTATTGTACGTGTATTGTACGGTTTACCAAGCACAACGTGCTATCTTGATGATATCCTTATATCAGGTACAGATATATCAGAGTGTCACAAGAATGTCTGCCAAGTTTTAGGCAGACTAAATAAATTCAATGTCAAAGTCAATGAGGTCATATTGGTGGTGGAATAATCTATCCAATGACATTGAAAAGTTCATAGCCCAATGTGAAATTTATTAACACTAATTTCTTAAGTTGGCTAAAAGCACTCTAAAAAAATTTTATATAGTCAGTATAGATTTCTTTCACAAGTTTTACAATAAGTTAAAACAATGACTGATACTACGGCTTATGAAACAATATTGAAGTTGAAGGAAATATTCTCAGTATTTGGACTCCCGGTTGAATTATTGTCAGACCTCTAAAGCTGATGAATTTATAAAAATTTTACAGTCAAATGGCATAAAGCCATTAAAGTCACCACCATATCACCCCAGAGTAATGGATTGGCGGAAAAACCAGTCCAAATAGTAAAGAAAAGTTTGGAAAAAGCGTTATTTTCTGAAAAGGGGAGAGATAATTACCAAAAACGCTATTCAATCTCGCTTATTAAATTTTCTTATGACATATCGTAACACACCTTCCATATCTATAGGGCTATCCCCTGCTCAAGCTCTCTTCAAAGTACGTCCTCGTACTCGGTTTGATTTTATTAAACTCTGAATTACTAAAAAATACTAAGCTCTATTGTCTAAATCAACAAGTATATATCAAAAACGTTCAGACAAAACTATGGTAAAGAGGAATTGTAGTTAAAGTATTAAGTCATTCCACAAATCTTGTTCGCACTAATGATGATAGTATTAAGTTTATATACATTTTAACGATATGCGATCTAACACAGCATGTAATGATAATAATATGATAGACTTAAATAATGAATATGTAAGTGTAGTTCTCCGCCAGTTGGTTTCGACCTAACTACTCCTGTTGTAAATATTAGTGTTAGTGGTGAAAATATTAATGACAACTACCGAAGAAACATTAGTAGTAAATAGTAGCCCACTTTGTCCAGCCCTACAGTCTATTCCAAGTAAGAAATCAATACTTCAGGCAGATACTAATACTCCCAAAGTTCATTCGCGTTCTGGTAGACTTATTAAAAAACCTGTAAAATTAAACTTGTAATAATTAATATTTTAATATGTAAAAATAATGAAGAAGGGGAAGAAATGCCGTATATTTTTAGTTGGCATTTCTGCTAATGACAGCGACGACATTGGTCCTGTCACCCTTGCTCATTCTCTTGTCAGTATGTCAGTGAACAAATGTATCAACATTTTTGTACTGAAGTCTTTGGAAAAATAAAGAATTGCAAAAAGGTTGTAGTCGTATCTCTGGTCGTATTTTCTCTATAATACACAACAGTTACTTCGTCATATTTGAAGAGATCTGGCTCTTTTTGAAAGCATGTTTGAATGACAACAAATTTTATGCTGTCGTAAAAAATAGGATGCCTTCGATTTAGTGGACTGGAATTCTATAGGATGACTGGTACTTTTGCATGAATAATAACTGTATTTCGTTAACAATTAAATAAACTTTAACGTCGAAAATACATACAGATGGAACGATGAATATAGACAAGCCCTTCAGTATGACATAGTAATTATTAGAACGATCTTTCTCTTCCCTCTGTGGTTTTCAAAGCACTATTCACTCAAATATAACTTTGCTTCGGGCTTGAATCACTATACAAGCTTAAACTTTATAGAAAAATGCACTTATTATGCAGGAAATAGAGAAAGTAAATTAATTACTATGAAACTTGACCGATTTGGTCTGAAAATATCGGTTTTATACCGGTAAAGAAGTAGTAGGTCTTAGCTGGGAGACCGATCAGGTTTTGAAACTCAACATCGACTGTTACTAGCTGAGCTAGCCTCGTAAAAACCAGGGAGATAATGCATTTGGGCACGAAGTGTGCATTTGGTCACGCCTACTCCAATTGCCGAAGAATAATAGTAAATATTGCAGGGCGCCGATCAGCCGCCAGGGAAAGAAAACAAAACGCGATTTTGAACTAAGATAGAAGTATTTGGAGGCAGTGGCGCGCGGGTAGGAATTTCGAATGAAAATAAAAGAACTAAATATAACTGTACATGAATATACAAAGGAACTAAAATATAAATATACAAATTGTTGAACGTGTCGTTTCAACACGGGTGATTTACGTAAAAATTCTATAAAAAAACTCTCTATATTTTGCAGTTTTTTTCTGTAAAAAGCGTTTCTGGAAACCCTGTATTCATGGTACCTACTTATTTGGTTGCAATATGTTTTGTACCAGTAAAAATTTTAAATTGATGCAGATTTTCTTATTTTTTTTTAAAACATTAAAAAAAGCATCCAACTATGTTTGTCTTTCTTGTAAAGATGAAAATAGGAATCAGTCATCTATTTTTCGCATTATTATAAACATCTTGAAAAGAAAATATTTTGAAGTCGTAAATCATATCTAAAATATTTATATAGATAACACTCGTACAATTTAATGCTAAAATTGTATTCAAAACAAACAAAAACCCGAAGTTGAATCGATTTTTGATTTGGATTTGCTGCATATTGATATGACATATACTGAATGGAAGGAGAGTAGAGGTTTGAACCTCAGAGTTTCCAATTTTTTATTTATTTGGAACTGCAATGTTACCATAGATGTAGTACCTACCGCGTTTCCAATATTATTAGTGATTAAGGTTTGTTAAATGCAGCACCTTGTACATTCTTGCATAATAAGAATTTACCATTCATTATAAATTCAACCATAATTACCATTTGAAATCTTATGTAATTAACAAGATCTTGAATAAAAGCTAACTATATACATTATATAGGCCAGGCATTATACACCGAAAATCGCCCATTTGCGATAATCACTGGAATAACCTTGTAAGTTTGTGTACAAGTCGCAAAAAAAACGTACAACAAAATAGCACCAACCCACAAATGCAAATCGTTGCACGACATTGTTTAAATGGCTCGACGATTAGAGAAGACTGGAGAAAGTTTTACGTATCCAGCTTACCCTTTTAAATCTGAAGAGGACATACAAGCTGTACAAGCGAAATTGAATGAGGTAACATCTTTGGTTGCCGACTTTAATGAAGTAATCTCTAGTGGAAACTTTAAGAAGTTTGAGTAGAAGTTCTATACCGGGAGGATCATATTCCAGAAGAAAGGGAGGAGCGTCCGATACTGCGGTCGAGAGCTTTGACCTTATTGGATGACCTATATCAAAAGGCAGGGGAGTAAAAAGCGTCAGAGGACGTGCCGCCACAACTTAGTTTACTCCAAGAAACTAGCCTCAACGCGAATATTGACTCCCACAGGAGGTCATCAAGTACTCAAGTATTTGAGTCCAGCTCGTAATGTACCAACAGTAGCACCTCAAACCTGTACCTATGTTAAACCATTGTTACCAAATAAATGGGATTGTAAGTTTTCAGGAGATAAGAAAGGTCTATCTTTGAGTGCATTTTTGGAACGCGTAGAAGAGTTGCGAGTTGCTCGTCATGTTAGCAAGGAGACTTTGTTAGAATCGGGTATAGATTTGTTTTCTGGTAGGGCTTATCAATTTTATCTGGGATACGGGAGTGGAGAGTCATCATGGGATGACCTGGTCGTGTTGCTGCGAGAGTAGTATCTGTCCCCATTTTAAAACGAAAATTTTTTTGGGAGATCCGGAAGCGGACACAAGGCCCGGATGAATCTATTGGACTCTTTAACTCATTAAATATTCAACGTCAACGTTTTGAAAAAACGCAGAGACCCTTCGAGTATTACCAAAGGGGGCCATTTTTTTCAGTTATTTTTTACTTTGCTACTTTTACCCCCTAGCGGGGGTAAGCATCACCTCAAAATATTTAAAAGGCATCAGGGGTCGAGTAAGGTATCATTTTAAAGCCCTTTCAATTCTTTTTACAATAGTCCCTTAATTTTAAAATTCGGCCTAACACTTTTCAATAAATTAAATTTTAAAATTTAAATTATGTACTTGTTTAGTTTTTAATAAGAGTTTTTAAAATTGGAATTTTTTTCATTTTTGTCAAAATAGTGAAAATGACACATGGGTCGTTGCGTACGCCAATGGTTTAAATAGTGATCTTCTTGCTTTGCATTGTTTTTTTAATTTTTTTATCACGTTTGGGAAAGACAAATGGATACGATATGGACTTGTTTTGAGGGCATGCTTATCCCTGTTAGGGGGTGAAATTAGCGAAGTCGAAAATACCGGAAAAAGTGTCCCCCTTTGATAAAAAATCGACGGGTCTGTTCGTTTTTTTAAAACGTTGACGCAGTTTCTGATAATGGCTCTTTGTCGTTTTTATCCGGCCACCCTGTATTGTTCATGTTATGTATCTACCGTTATGACCAATTGCTAGGCAACGACGTGTTTGTCATTGAACTATTATTATGATGTTTTGGCACATGTTCTGTGTAACTTTAATTCAATAAATTGATTCATTTCGTTCATTTGGTATTTCGATCATTTAAATACCAAAATGGCGCAGTCGACGGAAGAACATCTCAATACCCTGGTTGCGCAAAACGCCTCGCTTCAAGAAACTGTAAGCAACCTTGTTCACGTCGTAACCAAACAAGGAGAAATGCAAGCACGACATCAAGGAACATTCATGACCCTCGACGAATCTTCAGGCAGTTTTCTCGAACCAGTAAGACCCCATGGAAATTCAGGTAATCCAGGAATACCATTTGAAAGGTTCGATGAAAATTGCGAAGACTTCGAAAGTTTCGTTGTCAGGTTTGACGTATATCTCGACTTGCGGGTGGTGCCAGAGAAAAAAAGTCGAGTCGTTCATTACGGCGATTGGGCCTCGACTATTCCAACTTCTTTAAATCCTACTATATCCCGAAGAAATTTGAAGATTTACAAATATTACTCAAGAACCACTTAGCTCCGCAGCCATTGATAATTCCATCAAGACACACCTTTATTGACCGTAAGCAACGTGAAGGAGAAGCCATTGCTGAGTATATGAACTCCAAAAATTAACGGCACCATGCAAATAGCCAGCTAATGTGCTTTCTATCATGCTCCGCGACGTGTTCGTGGGGGGTCTAAGAGACAGATTCATATTAGACAGGCTTTTTGAACATGATGATATCACCCTTGATCAAACCATAGAATTGTCCTTTGCCATCGAAAAGGCCGCCCTTAGCTCAAGGGGCATCCTCACCGATCCTTTGAATGTAAACAAGCTGAACACACAGGGCTAAACCCAGTGAATCAGAACGCAAAATTCGAACCTTCAAAACCAGTAAAATGAAAACTGGACATACTGAGACCTGTTCCTATCAAAGCCGTTACCGAAAAAAGAAAAAAGGTGGAACTTCATTCTATACTAAAGAGTTTTCAGCATGAGAAATTGTTGCTGTTCAAAGCTACCAGAGCCCGAACAAAAAGTGGGCCATTTGACGGATCTTGGCCAAAGATGGAGACTTGAACTACACATTTCAAGTCAAGGGAGAAATATGGAGACGACATGTCGAACAAATGCAGAAGGTAGGAGACCAAATCGTCCCGGAGCCCAACATTCCCCAAGTGATTCATCCACTTTCTCAAAGCATTGAGGAACCGACACCGGGAGAATCCCTGGAGGATACGCCACCTACAGCACCAACGCCGATTCCAACACAAATTTCACCTCACAGCCCACCAAGAAATAACGCATCGTTTCACCGATCCTCGCCAGCTCCACTGGATATGAACCAACCATCTTTTTCAACCAGTGCTTGCTCATCTCCAGTGCTCTTGAGGACATCTTCGCGAATCCGAAGGGCTCCTGGCCGTCTGAACCTGTAGAAGAGAACCCTCCCATGGGGGAAGATGTGTTATGTATCTACCGTTATGACCAATCGCTGGGCAACGACGTTTTTGTCAATGAACTATTATTGTGATGTTTTGACACATGTTCTGTGTAACTTTAATTCATTTCGTTCATTTGGTATTTCGATCATTTGAATACCAAAGTTAAATTTAATTAATTCAAAGTAATTACTTTATTATAAACAACTTTTCATCTAATTAATATTTTTCGAAACGGTTGGTTCCATTTTGTTAGTTTTTCGAAGATGAGAAAAAAGTATTCCACATTTTTCATGTGCAATCAACAGCGAAACAGATATTCACGAAAAAAAATGTAATAGTACACTATTGCTATTTAAACAATTTCGTGCAACGATTTGCATTTGCGGGTTGAAATACTACAACTTGACGTATTGAAACTTATGTTTTTTTAATTCAATATTAGTATTAAGTAACATAATTCAATTAACGCAGTATGTATGAATTCTTTTTCAGACTGCCTACTTGAAGATCTTCAAAATTCCGTATCACGTCCAGGAAGCTCTTTAGATTATAATAGTGGAGGTAGATCTGTAGAAACATCTCGAACAGTAGCCACAGACAGAAGTAAATCGCTCAATGCCGTTTCGAACATAAAATCATCAAATCCACTAACAGAGTACTCTTCAGACGACGCCTACAATTATAAGGTAATCATAAATAATATAAGTATACATATATAGTATAGTAGCTGGATAACTTGCTATAAAAGAGGCATCCCACCAATAAAAGGAGTTTATTGGAGCGCAGTTGCAAATTTCAAATGTAAGCGTGATTATCGTCACCCCACCATGCAAAAATGTCTGAGAAACAGGATTTAGATCACACGTTCTGTTGTTATCAAAGAGCGTCAGTTAACACAAAATGAAATCGCTCCAATTTCGTGAGGAACCCTTATTTACTATACTGTTGGATCAAAAACAAACGAAGGAGTTACAGGTCCTAATACTAGGATATCAACAACCCTGGGAAACACTCCAACATTATTCCAAGCGGGAATATTAGCAATAAATATTTGTGCTCAAGAGTGCCTCGACTCATATTTATTGCATCTGATAACCAGGCTGCTTCAAAGGCTCTGAAGTCTACAACTTTGAAGTCCAAACCAGTCTGGAACTGGCTTAAGCAACTGGCTAGACACAATAAAGTAACTATTTTGTGGGTGCCAGGGCAATGAGATTTTGTGGTATCCCAAAAATCCGAATCGTGGAAGAAGTCCGAAAATGAGAAAATTAACTTAGTTCAGCCTACTGGAAAAATAATCCAGGCCAAAGACAGCAAAAAAGTTGATAAGACTACGCTAAATTGCTCTTGGAGCTTCAAAAATGTGAGAAACTCCAGAATGGATAATAGAATTTGGCAGAAGCGTTGATCTATTGGACTAAAATGTAGATGTAGGGAATACACAAAAGATCTCATAGGTCAACTGGGTCAATTGACGCCTTTGTAATCTAATACATTCTAACTGGTTGGAATATTCAATTCTGCTAACAAGCCAATTTAAAAATATTTTTAATATGTATTAGTCTGCTTGGGAAATTGATATTGGTGCCGAACTTTTTGGATAACTCCCAAGAATGTATAAGCATAATTTTTTGTTATTCCAAAACAATTTTAAATGAAGAGAAATATGCTGAACCATCACATACATTGACTAAAAATGTTTTCAACCTAAGCTCAGTAGATACTACCAAAGTTACTATTTGGTTTACACTTCAAATCTTGTTGTAACGCTTTATTCACGTTAAAAGTATTCTCCAACTAAAATGATAACCGATTTTTCAAGTTAAATTCCTTTGGACAAATTTTGTAGGTATAATTATTCTATAAGCGTGAACAAAGGAATAGTACAATCACTATATGGTAGAGCCACTAACATTTTTTCTAATGATAGTTTAACAACGGAAAAAATTTCACTGTAGTCAGTCTAGAAAAATTATAATCACCCTAGAGATTCCATCGAATAGAAAAATTAAAAATATGGAACATAAATCATTTTAATATTTAACCTTAAAAATTGAGCTCAAGCCGGAATAAGAATTTAGTTATAAAATTTAAAAGATAATTAAAAAAAAAAAAACAAGTGCAAGATTATAAATTAATTTGTCTACTCGGTTACATAAGTTTCGGTTGCTCCAGTGACAACCTTAGGCCTTCGACGTCGCTCAGAACGGAGGTAGGGGTGGATCCCTCTCATTGATCTTCCGGACAGAATAGTAGACAACTTGTGTGGGCGCCAACTGAGTTTTCCACTTTGGCCTAGCACGACTAATTTCCCCCGATAACCCAGTAAAACAAGGGATAAAAGTAAAAGGCAAACCTCAGCTTATGTTCCTTATAATAGCTAAATGAAAAACATTTCACAATTATAAACTACCTGAAATCCCTAGTAAAATCCCCCCCACTTGAAAAAAATAGCGTGAACATCTGTTACACATAAAAAAAATCAAAAGATTAACAATTAAATTCCAACCTATACCAGTTAATTGACCTACGTAGTGGGAAATTAATATGGCTGTTCAAGTGAACCAGTAATGATTAAATAGGAACGTATTAATTATATGTTCCATAAACGAACCTGAAAAGCAGCGTACAGTTTATAAAATAAATTCCATACAAGGCGACACCGTAGTCAAGGCGTTGGTACCAAGGCAGAGACGCATGCGCAAGTGGATAAAATGATGAAAATTAGATTGTGAAAATTTACCGCAAAATATTAATTTCCACCATTACAATTGCATAATAAAATAAATCAGTAAGGAACTACCTAGCTAATGTATATACATGTTGGCGTAGAGCCTAAAATAAAAATAAGTAAATAACTTAGAAAAACCCCCGATACCGGGTTACCCTCAATGTGGTCTTCTTCAAGAAGTTGTTGAACAGTAGCAGCAAACTGCAGAAGACATCATTATCTATCTACCAGGTAGACTCCAAATGTCCTGAAGTGTGTATCTGGAGGGTGGTAAATATCCCCGGCCCCACAGGTGAACCCTTTTCCAAAAAGGGTCCAATACTCAAAAATTTTCTTACTGGATGGCAACCAACAAATAACGAACCAACAACGACATGTGGCACACCTCCAATTTCAAAACTTCAACGTTGGCGATTTCAATCTTTTTAGTGCAGTAAATCCACTTTAAGGGTTTGTGAAAACGGCTTCCAGAACAGGACGGAATTCCCCAGCAAAACGAACTCCCGTAGAACCAAAATACTAGCCGTATATTCCACATCTCATTCAGAACGAGAACCTATAAATCCCAGCAGGGGATGACTACCCAGTCATTAACAAAATTCAGATTCTCATTCGATGCACTTTTGGAAACCAACCATCAAGTAGGAGCACACACCGGAAAAGAAAAGTGACTGACACTTCTTCAACTTCAATACAGAATACTACCATAGAGAAACCTACCCGAAATATGCATCCGAACTACACTGCTCACTACACCGAGCGTGTTCCGCTCAGATCAAGACATAAAGTGCTAAACTTCCCTCTATGTAAGTCAATACGCATTCGCGAGTAAAACAGCCTACACTCCTGAGTAGCATCGATCAAACGCTCTAACGATTCCCTAAAACGGAGTGACAACATTTGTCTATGGACTCGTAGAGTCACAGAGCAAACGCTCTACCTATACCGACATCAGCGCGACAAACTAAATTGTCTGTGGACTCGTAAAGTCACAGAGCAAACGCTCTACCTATACCGACAACATCAGCGCGACAAACTAAGTTGTCCGTGGACTCTTTAAGTCACAGAGCAGATGCTACACATAAATTACGACTACACTCAGAGTTACTACTTCACGGCATGACGAACGAACGCGTTTATCGAAGACACGACTGTCACGGCCAATTGTCAATGTCATCCAATAAATAATTCGGCTTTGTAAACAATAACAATGAACAGAAATGATAAAGTATGTAATATAGATTATTCAAATAAATTTGAGTAAACATAGTACCACAATACCAAACCAACGTAAACAAAGCAAGATCAAACACCCGGATTTAACAGACAAAACACATGGCGATAAACAGCTAATATAAGTAGATGTTCAGAATATATTCGAATGCCAACCTACACAGAAGATTTCTAAATAGTATCTAGTTGCTTAAGCCAAAATATGGTAGATAAATGAAGAAAATATACATTTAACTCAATAGTAAAGTATGTCTACATAGATCAATAAGTTTTATCAAACTTAATTACTACTTTAAATGTTTTAGACTTCAAGTCAAGGAGTCAGTAATGTATAACTGAACCTTAATAAACTTTAGCGTTTATCAAGCTGAAGCGGACAAAGTATTTGGACTACTGTGGCTACACCCCAAAGGTGATATAATTAAAGCCGCAGAAACAAAATCAGTAGTCCCACGGTAACTAAAAACTAAAGTAAAATCCACAAGAGAGAAAACCCTTACTACCCTTAATTATGAATTATTACAAACAAGATAACAACTAACATGAATCTACCTACGGACATTACATGATGGACGCTCGTTTTGTATAACAAAACTTACATTATTTACATCACCTAGCGACAAAATATAAAATTGTTGTCATGATGTGAAGACAGGTGTGATTAGAACCTGCACCACTTCACCGGAAGGATGATGGCAGAGTAGTCCGTAAAACTCTGGGCTGACAGAAATTATTTAACTACTGAAGTACTTTCGAAGTGAAAAAATGATGTTAGAAACATAGAGACAATATCGGTTAGGTAATTACTATATACAAATACTTAATATATACAATAGACGAAGTGACAAATTCAACCGTTACAAATACCCAATAATAAAAATAATAATTCAACTAACATAACAATAACAGTGTTGAATCAATTCGCATTAGTGATTGAAAACTCCGTTATCAAGTTTGTAGCGAAAGAAATAAGAGAAAAGTTATAAAAAACGAAAATAGTATAAAACACTCTGGCGCCTAATTAGTACGGGTGCTTCAGACAAAATTAGTGCCAGTGAAATGGTCACGGATAGTGGATAATAAATTAGTTCTCCATGTTTCCAAATTAAAATCAACAGAACCCAACATTTGAGTTTCTGACTACCCCACAAAATTAACAAGGTTTCCTCGGTTTCTCACCCGAAGAACAACAAAAAGCTCCAAATAAAGACTTCCCTCACCAGCCTAGCAGTTCTGAAACAAAAAACTTAACCATGCCAACAAATGAATCTCCTAGCGGGGAACCAATGAAAACTGAGTTTATGGGCAGCTCGTCTGAAGATGAAGAGACCACAGAAAACACCAGACATACATGGCAGACAGTCAAAAAACGGAAAATAACTCACCCATCAAAAAGTCCAACCTCACCCAGCACAATTCTAACAAATACAAACAATCAATTCTCGCCTCTAGAAACCAACACAGGAAACGCCAGAAAGCAATAACCAAACCAATCAACAAAACGAGGCTGTCACACCAAAGCCACCACCAATTTTCATCTATGGGGTGAAAAATTTTAAGGCCATGATCGAAAATATCATTAAAATTATAAAATCTGACACATACTACACCAAAGAACTAGCCAAAGAAACTGTCAAAATCAATACACATACAATTGATACCTACAGAATTTTAGTCAGACACTTAAGGAATGAGGAAATAATACACCACACATACCAGCTAAAAGAAGATAAAGCATACAGAATAGTGATTCGTAACCTGCAGATGAAATAAAGGTTGAACTCACAAAAGCAGGACATAATGTGCGTAATATAATGAACATTAGACATAGAATATCAAAAGATCCACTCTCCATGTTCTTTGTTGACTAGAACCTCAACCAAACAATAAAATAATCTACGATCAAAATTATATATATATAATACTAAAATCTCAATAGAACCTCCAAGAAAAAATCGTGACATAATACAATGCATGAGATGTCAAGAATATGGACACTCCAAGTCCTACTGCTCTAAACCATACAAATGTGTGAAGTGTGGAGGTAAGCACGACTCGAAAATATGCCGTAAACCAGAAAATACAACAGCAAGGTGTGCCTTATGCCATGGTGATCACCCGGCAAGCTACAAAGGGTGCAGTGTTTACAAAGACGTAATCCAGAAAAGAAATCCAAGAAACAAGTCCAACAACAACCAGCAACAAGCAATCAATCCAAACCAACCTGTCCAAGGAGCTCCACCAACGACAAACACAAATAACCCACGAAATCATAACCTAACCTATGCACAAATAACACAAAAACAACAACATAAACACACAGGACCAACCAACAACACAGCTGGGTAAACAACTGTCAAGATTCCTTGAAGAGTTCAAAAACATGTTCTCTCAGTTGATGAATCAAAACAGCATGATTTGAAACCTGTTTTCGTCTGTTATCAACACATTGAATAATTAATGGCTACTAGAATCCTGAGAATTGCAACCTGGAACGCCAACGGTCTTGCTAATCATAAGCAAGAAGTAATTATTTTTTTGGACCTTTACAAAATTGATATACATACTACTAATTTCGGAGACTTACTTCACTGAGCGAACCACCTTCTCACTCCCATACTACTCAATATATCACACCACTCTCCCAGATGGAACAGCCCATGGCGGGAGAGCAGTCATCATCGAGAATTCCATTGCACACCACGAACTAGATAAATATGAAACAAACGCCATCCAAGCAACGACAATCCAAATAATTAGCAACAAACGTAACCTCAATACTCCCCACCACGCCACAATATATCTACAGATATGTACAAATAATTTGTTGATACCCTTGAAAACAAATTTATTGCTGGAGGGGACTGGAATGCGAAACACACAATGAGGGTCAAGACTCATCGCTACTGAAGGCCGACACCTCCTCCGAACTATGACTAATGGAAACTATAACCACCTTACCAACGGAGAACCCACATACTGGCCAACTGACCCCAGGAAAGTACCAGATTTCCTGGATTTCCACATAGTAAATGGTATAGCCTCACAAAACTGTACAATAGAATCTCACTACGAACTAACATCGGACCATACGCCTGACATTGTAAATGTATGCTCTACAATCCTAAATAAGCACGCTCATCCCAAAGTAACCTTAGCACGAACCAAGTGGGATCTGTTCCAAGTGCATATCACTGACAACTTAAATCCAAATATACGTATAAAAAACCCTGAAGAAATTGACAATACTTCACTATCACAATACAGCAAGCCGCGTGGTACGCTACTCCGCAGGATGAACAACAATCCACCAGAAGTACCAGTACTCCACTGCATATCTGACAACTGATAAATGAGAAAAGGCGAGCTACAGGAAAGTGGAAAAGATCACGCATTAACAATGATCTTCATCAATACAGAAGGCTATAACGTGAACTCTCTACAACACTCAGAGATGCCCAAAACTCGGCGTTCGAGTCATTCGCCCAAAGCCTCACCGTAGATGACCACAGCTTATGGAAAGCAACAAAAAAACTCAAAAGACCCACCCCGCAAGTGTCTCCTATACGAACCTCCAACAACGAATGGGCACGCTCAAATCAAGAAAAAGCTGACAATTTTGCCAACCATATTTCGCATGTTTTCGAGCCACCAGAAGCAACACCTGGTTACGACAACAACATTGATGAATTCCTGGACGTGCCGTGCCAAATGTCACCACCCATCAAACCCATTAGCCCAGAGGAAGTTAAAATGGAAATACGGAAACAACAGAAAAGCACCAGGCTACGACTTGATAACCGCACAAGTTCTCAAGAAGATGCCTAGAAAAGCCATTTTCTTCCTTACAACAATCTACGATCGTATGCTGAGCCTATGCTACTTTCCTGTTATATGGAAATACGCCCACATAATAATGATTCACAAAAATGGCAAACCCCCACAAAAAACTCTTTCATACAGACCGATCAGTCTATTACCCATCCCTAGCAACATATTTGAAAGATTCTTGCTCAAAAGAATCCAAGAAGAAAATGACCTAGCAAACATCCTACCCAACTACCAGTTTGGATTCCGAGGGAACATGTCTACCACCCATCAAGCTCACAGATTAGTCGACATCATCGGCCAAACTCTATAAAGAAAAGAGTATTGCAACGGAGTATTCCTAGACGTCTCGCAGGCCTTTGATAAAGTATGGCATGCAGGTCTGCTCTATAAGGTAAAAGATACCCTTAACAACAACTTGTACGTCCTGCTGAAGTCCTACCTAACTGAAATACACTTCTCAGTCAAACACAATGACTCAATATCAGACAGCTATCTTATAAAATCTGGCGTGCCCCAAGGAAGCGTGTTAGGACACACTAATGACTTGCCTGAAATCGACAACACAACGATAGCCGCCTTTGCACACGATGTTGCCATCCTCTCTGTAGATAGTAATCCAGTCATCTCTTTAACAAACATGCAAACTCATGTGAACCAATTGAATGCTTGGTATAGAAAATGGAGAATTAAAATCAATCAATCCAAATCTGTTCAGGTGACTTTCACTACCTGCCACAACAATTGCCCACTAGTTCCAGTACCAGTAAAAAGTGATGTGAAATACCTGGGTCTGCACCTAGATCAGAGATTAACCTGGGAGAAACATGTACAAACAAAAAGAAGGCAACTAGACATCAAATCCAAACAAATGTACTGGCTAATGGGCCGAAAATTCAAACTATCAACCAAAAACAAGCTGCTGCTATACAAAGTAACGCTAAAACCTATCTGGACATATGGTTTGCAACTGTGGGTTTGTGCAAAACCTACCAGAATAAAAACAATCCAAAGATTCCAGTCGAAAACACTGCGATCAATTGTTTATGCTCCCTGGTAGTCAATCAAACTCTCCATGAAGATCTTCAAATCCCGTATGTCACAGAAGTAATTAGAACAGTTTCCACCAATATCCAAACGAGACTGACTGGCCACCCAATCGACCAAATAGAAAACTTGTACAATGATGGACCAACCAACCGAAGATTAAATAAAAACTGGCCCGAAGATCTTCTCCAGCAACACTAATAGTGATTAGTGCTGTATAAGTGAAAATGCCAATGGACATTTCACTTCCAAACTCGATAACATACAACCTTGTGACGCTCAAATTCACCTACCCTTTGGATTTTACCAATAGGGCACGTCACTTTGGTCACCCTCGATGCAAAATCTTATAAACGAATGCTCGGGCGCCAGATTTTTTAAGTGGTTTGCTCCACGGCCCCTTGACCCTTCGCGTCAAGAGTTCCAGATAGCCTCAGATGGAGGTTACGGAAAATTCCAGGGGTCTTGTTGAATTCGACACTTCTAAAACACTCTAAAACCTCAGACGACTATGCTACGGGTTATTAAGAAAACACTAATTAGGTCGGTTTGTATATTACCAGGTATATTTAATTTCCACAGGGATAAAGTACATAAATATTTACAGAAATTTATATTGTTAGAAATATCATAAATTAAATATTTTCAGCGGTTCCCAACAAAATAAATATAATACAGTGTGCAAATGCGTCAAAAAAAATATTCGGGTTATGTAAAATTTGCCGGTAGAACGTGCATAAGCAATGGTACGATAACGGAGATATAAGCAGGTTATTTAAGCGATTAGTAACAGGTAAAGCGATATAAGCAATGCGTGGGCAAACAGTGAGCAGTTTTAAAGGAAGAAATTATATTACAGTAGTGAGCAAAAAAAACAAATTATCGTACAAAATTAACAATTTAACCACAACTACAAAAGGTCGTGAATTTGGGAGTTCGGGAAAACGGATCGACCAATCAACCACTCTGATAATGAAAACTTTGAATTAAGCTCGATATTCAATCAACCAATGGCATCAGCCTCAGATTTGTTTGAATATCATAAACAAATTAAAATGAATGAATGAAAAATTTATTTCTTTACGTAACTTTCCCGGCTGAAGGTTGGACAACGCATGGAATAATCCTCGCACTTGCCCCACGATCAGTTTTTATTTCAAATAATCGCAATGAAAATTTTAATCAAAAATTACAACAAAAGGTCGTTAATTTGGAAGGCAGGGAAAACGGATCAACCACTGATAATGAAAACTTTGAATTAAACTAGATATTCAATCAACCAATGGCATCGGCCTCAGACTTGTTTGAATATCATAAACGAATTAAAATAAATGAATGAAAAATTAATGTCTTTACGTAACTTTACCGGCTGAAGGTTGGACAACGCATGGAATAATCCTCGCACTTGCCCCACGATCAGTTTTTATTTCAAATAATCGAAATGAAAATTTTAATCAAATATTACAACAGAAGGGTTGTTAATTTGGAAGGCAGGGAAAACGGATCAACCACTGATAATGAAAACTTTGAATTAAACTAGATATTCAATCAACCAATGGCATCGGCCTCAGACTTGTTTGAATATCATAAACGAATTAAAATAAATGAATGAAAAATTAATGTCTTTACGTAACTTTACCGGCTGAAGGTTGGACAACGCATGGAATAATCCTCGCACTTGCCCCACGATCAGTTTTTATTTCAAATAATCGAAATGAAAATTTTAATCAAATATTACAACAGAAGGGTTGTTAATTTGGAAGGCAGGGAAAACGGATCAACCACTGATAATGAAAACTTTGAATTAAACTAGATATTCAATCAACCAATGGCATCGGCCTCAGACTTGTTTGAATATCATAAACGAATTAAAATAAATGAATGAAAAATTAATGTCTTTACGTAACTTTACCGGCTGAAGGTTGGACAACGCATGGAATAATCCTCGCACTTGTCCCACGATCAGTTTTTATTTCAAATAATCGAAATGAAAATTTTAATCAAAAATTCGAGAAATTTTTAGGACCGGACAATGGGTATAAGGATTTAATTCGGGAAAACAAAATCTAAAATAAAATACTTGATGTATTGAGCATTCAATTAAGAATTAAAACCAACCCAATATAAAAAATGTAACAATAATAAAACTGAAAAATAAATTTTCTTATCTATTGCAAAAAAAACTCACTAGAATACTGTACTAAATTTCGACAATCAGAATATCGAAACTGCTAACGGAAATATATTTTTAAGCGGAACAAAATAATTATATTCTTTGGCTTTACTAAAACAATTTTTCTTACTTACGCAGAAACGGTTGGATACTACGGATTCACTGTAACTGGACTTCCAAAATTTTTGGTCGGTAGGAGAGATTTTTGGTTTAAACAAACGACAGCAGAGAGTTTCGAAAACAAACGGTAGCCGAGCGCGATTTTTGTTGAAAACAACCGGTAGCAGAGAAGTCCAAAATCGTTCGGTTTTCGAATTTATATCCTAATTCCTACCTAAAATTTTGCCTTATCGGAATCATACATGAAATTAATTTACTTTCAACTACAAAAAAGTTTCTACTAGACCGGACGGCTTTTGTTTTTATTAAAATAGTTTATATACCGGACGTCCTCTAGTCTTTGAATTTTTGAGAATTAAAATTAATAAATTTTATATTTTTAGTTTCGTATTCATGTGTTTTGAATTACTAAGAAAATATAATATTGCGGTAAAAAAAATCAATGTGGTAGCAGAAAGGATCGGAAAGTAAGTAACGAGTTATATAAAAATAAAATATGCTACTACAGTGAAAACTAAAAATGAACTCCAAATCGGTGCCCCACAAAATAACTCGTTACAACCTTTTTACTAAATACTCTTGTGATGAAGTATATTATAGTGAAATGACTGAAAAAACTAACATAACTTTTGAAAACTTTTAAGTACCATATTCCTGTTAAAAGTTTATCAAAAATAATTTGAAAAATTAGCAAGCAATTCAATATTCGTTCTAGCTTCAAATCTAAACCAAAAAATTAGGAACAATGTTTAAAAAAACCTGTGAATATACAAATTTTATATAAGTGACACATCTAAACCGTTAAAAGTCAAAACAAATAAGCACAAAAGTGCATCAAAGATATGAGTTCTATGAGTCAGCTATTTGCAAACATGCTTGGGCAGATTTACATCATATTCAATAAGATTTAGGGGACATAATAATGAAAAGCCCCAACTGTAAAAAAACGAATAATTTGAAAAATGTGCTTGAATACAACTAAATACAGAAACAAATTCAGCTAACATTTCAGCGGAACGGGTTTTCTTCTGATTTATTATTGGAATTCAATACAGAAAACTGATTAACACATTATTTTAAAACAACAATAATAATTATAATATCTCTCAAAAAACAATAAAAAACGCATTTCATTAACAAAATTAGCGGAAAAGAGATCTCCTTAAAAAACCGTTTCTGGAACGTGTTGTAATATAATATTATGTTGGTATACTTTACTTAACAATTACTGTTTATGTTTAATTTAGTTAAGTATAAATATTTTATTATTGGATTGGAATGTTTTCATGTTTATAATTATTAGCGCACGTTATTGACTGCCTCATTAATTATGCTAACTGGGATATTTGGAACTATAACTGCTTCACATTAGGTAAAATGTTATAGTTTCGATGACCCTGTAATAATTATTGATTGGTACATATTTTCATGAAGGTAGAGAACTAACGACTATTAATAAACTTACTTTGGTCAAGTTTTTTTGTCTAGTTGGTTGGCTTTGACGTAAACCAATTAGCCAGATCCCTTTTTTTTTCAACAAGTTATTATACAAAAGTTAATTTAATTTTTGAAATCAACTTATTCCAAGTTTAGAGTTTGTTAGTAATAGTTATTGAGTATTTATTTTATATATAGTGCATCTAGTTACTCAATTTTTTCATTTGTTTTTATTTTTAATTTTTAAGTGTGTACTTATTTTTCATGTATTTATTATAATTATTTATTTTTTATTATTTTTACTTTTCATTATGATTATTTATTTATTTCATTTTTTTTTTCGTCGGTGCACGTACAATATTCAATTCATTTGTTTGGAAGAGTGCTTACAAGATGGGGTTAGTGGTAAATTTTACAATTTTATCTTACATCTTTTAATATGTTTGTATAAACAATTGTTACTAAATACAATTTGAATTAGATTTATAGGGAAATGCAGCTCGAGATTTACTAATTAATTCCTCATAAAAAATATTTGGATAACGTTCATTTTATAATTACGGGAGTTAAGTCACCATATTCTCCACAGGCATATATAGGGTTTTCAACGATTCCTAATATTATGTTTATACAGGGTGAGATACGAGGAACTGTACATACTTCTACCATAAGTAGAGGCACCTTAGGGGATTATCAAAGGACCATTAAAAATGTCTTCCTGTTTTGATTATTAATTATTATTTGAATTATGGATCTTAACCAAAATAATGTTTCGTCATATCTTTTCAATGATGAAGTCGATTTGTCTCATTTTTTGGTGAAAGTGTGAATTGGTGTCTGGCAACTAACTGACATATTCAGAATTGAAAAAATCCAGGACCGTCTTCGTGAAAATTTGTGATACTGCTTCATATTCAACACTTCACCCTGTATATGATTTTTCTAAAATCTGATATAATTTTTTCAGAGGGCATAAATAGACATTTAGACCTGAGTATTTGAATTTTTTGTTACACTTACCTCACATTTCCAATTAAAGATTAATTTTGGAGTCAAATTGAAAATTGGCAATAATGAAATATCTTACAGTATAATAATGTTTAGTTATTAAAAATAAATCTTTAAAATAAACAGAAACACACACACTGTGCTCAGGTATGGTAAATACCATAATTTGATTTGATTTACAGGGCCGGATTTAAAAATCTGGCATATCTGGTTCATCTCAATAATTCACCCTGTATGTTACTTTTTCCACCCGTAATAGACAAAAAACAGATATAAAATGTTTGATAACCTAGTTGTCTTATTTGTTTAAGGAAAAATCATGTCCAATTATTTTAATCGGAATGAAATGAACAAGCCCAGGAAATGTTTATTCATAAATTAAAAAATAAAATAAATAACAATAACCAAACATTTCAATAATGTGGAACAAAGTAAAAAACAATTTAATAAACATTACACATTTAAAAATTCGCCAAGAAAAGTGTATGGAGGCAGACGGATTTCATTTTGAACATCTTTTAAAATCGTAATGTTTATTACCTAAATTGTTTTTTACTTTGTTCCACATTGTTTCACATTTTTTTAAAACTGTTTCATTGTTTGGTTATTGTTATTTTTTTTTATTTTTTCATTTATGAAGAAATTTCCTGGGATTGTTCATTTCATTCCGATTAAAATAATTTGACATGATTTTTCCTCAACCAAATAAGAAAACTAGGTTATTACAAATATTTTTCATCTGTTTTATGTCTATCGCGGGTGGAAAAAGTTACATACAGGGTGAATTATTGAGATGAACCAGATATGCCAGATTTTTAAATCCTGTAAATCAATTCAAATTATGGAATTTACCATACTGGACCACAGTGTATGTCGTTTCTGTTTTTTTTTTAGTTTTAACTAAACATTATTATACAGTAAGATATTTCATTATTGCCAATTTTCAATTTGACTCTAAAATGAATCTTTAATTGGAAATGTGAGGTGAGTGTAACAAAGAATTCAAATACCCAGGTCTGAGTGTCTATTTATGCCCTCTGAAAAAATTATATCAGATTCTAGAAAAATCATATACATGGTGAAGTGTTGAAAATGAAGCAGTCTCACAAATTTTCAAGAAGACGGTCCTGGATTTTTTTAAATTCTAAATATGTCAGTTAGTTGCCAGACACCAATACACACTTTCACCAAAAAATGAGACAAATCGACTTTATCATTGAAAAGATATGACGACACATTGTTTTGGTGAAGATACATAATTCACCCTTTATATCAATAATCAAAAGAAGAAGACTTTTTTAATGGTCATTTGATAATCCCCTAATGTGCCTCTACTTATGGTAGAAGTATGTACAGTTCCTCGTAGCTCACCCTGTATATTGGGGTCATTGCATGTCCTAATCTTATTCTGTTTATAGTGACAATAAATTCTCTATTAGATATTCCCTGGAACCATCTTATAGTTGGAAGCTTAGCTTGGCAACTTGTATAGTTCTGACCGTGTATGCTATGTTAATAAGAACTTTGCCATTAAAGTAGCAAATTATTTCTCTTAATTTACTCTTAAGATCAGTATATGGCAGTGATTTCGTTTTTATCGATATCCCTGAAGAGATTGATGATTTAGCCAAAGTGTCAGCTATTTCAGTTCCTTTTATAGCGGAGTGTCCCCTTATCCAAACCACAATTATATTTTTATTTTGTTGTATTATGTTATAGCTTTGGTCAAGTTAACATGTGGCTTTACTTCTATACCCTCGACGACCTAATATTGGAAAAACCTTCGTTGAATGAAAGTAAAAACTATTACATTACATGGCGATCCTTTGTCAGTGTTGAGATTGAGGGGTTAACATGAGGAATACGCGGAGAAAAAAAAATATAAAAAATAGTTATAGTAATGGCTTGAGCTGGAATTAAATGAAAAAAAATAGTTGTTTGTATGTATATATGTATATTGGGGTGACATTCACTGTTGATTTAAATATTAGATGTACTTGATTGAAAATCAATTTTTTATAAAAATTGAGTCATTTTGTAGATAAGAGGTTTTTCTATTCTTCAGTTTTACTTTTGGTTAGTAGATAGAAGCGTTTAATTTGCAAAACCAACTTACTGTATGTAACTAAATAAATATTATTATTCAGAGAATGACTAGTCCGAGTCCGAGTCCGAGTGAACATAATCTTAATTAGTTTGTTTTATTTCAGAAGAAAATGATTAGTAGAAAAGACAAAATTATGTTCATGTGTAAATTAAAGAAAGACACGTATAGTGATGTAAGCGATCAACAACAAAAATCTATTTTATCGGCACCATCGCCTTCGTTGCAACTGATAAACTTACCCGACAATAAAGAAAGTCCAGAGGATTCTAATAATTGCGACGATCAAAGTGCTCCAAATTATGTTGCCGATAAAAATGTGTTAATTTCATTTATCGGATGTAATCCTGATCATCTCCGCCTTACGAACGAAACTGTTGTCATTACTAATAATGACAATTTCGATAGTATGTTAACAAAATATATTAACAGTAGCTTTAGAGAGCAAATTGACACGCAGGGCTGTAGCGGTCTTCGTGTTGATACTGATAATCTATCTCCAGTAGTACGTACTACCGAACAATTAAGTATTCAAGAATACAACAGTGATCTACAAACTGGTTACATCAACTCAAGTGGAGACAACAATTGTTTCGGTAATGGCAACGCCAGTTACGAGATGGGAACTATGTTAAGGGATGGTGATTCTGGATTATTAAGTGAAACTAATTATCTTCCTAGTTCAGTAATAGGAGAGAATGAATCTGAAACTGACGATGAATCTGAAACTGATGGTGAACCTGATATTGACCTAATAGATGCAGAAGAAAATCCTCAAAATAATAACGTCAACAACATTGTCGATTGTGGAAACATGAATGAAGGGAGAGAAAGAGGACATAGAGCAGATAAGAATAGATGGAAGAAAAATCATAACAAGAAACTAAGAATGGAAGGAAAAGAGCACTTAGGGTATACAAATTTGCCTCGACAAAAAATGGAACAAAACAAAGTTAGACTGGCCAGATTGATAAAACCAACCTGTACTTCTTCAGTTTGTAGAAAATCCAGAAAAAGGATTTGTGGACAGTTATCTGAGCAACAAAGGCACAGTTGTTTGAAACATTTTGGAAACAACTTAATTGAGACCAACGAAAGATTTACGTTGTTAGTCTCGGAGAGGCGAAACACTTCGATCAGTACAATCTGACTTTGGACAATCATAAGTATCCAGTCTTTAGAAAAATGTTTCTAAGTACACTAGGGTTAGGTTCATTTACTGTACTAAGCTGGACGAGAAATAGTACCCATGGGATGTACAAACATAAACAAGCCTAGAATTTGAGCCGTGTAAAGAGTAATTCGTTTAAAAGAGATATCGATTTCTTGAAAGAGTTTTTGACGCATCTGCCAAAATTGCCTTCACATTACAATAGACAAACTCATCCAAACTGTACTTGGAACCAGTCTTCAAATCTTTAAAACATCTTTATGATTTATACGTTGCACAATATGTAAGAGTGCTGGTAGAACATCTCTTTCAAATAAAACATTCTACGATCAGTTTCATGACAGTAACGTGGCCTTGTACCAACCGAAGAAAGACCAATGCGACATTTGCGTCAGTCATGCAGTGAAGTTGAATATACCGAACATATAAAAGTTTAGCACAAGAAAAAAACTGTATTGTTCTCACCATGGATTTACAAGCAGTCAAAGTGAGTCCAGTCGTCCAAGCGAGTAGCGTTTTTTTCAAGACAAAATTATGTTGTCATAATTTTACTGTTTATAACGTGGTTAGCCATCATAGTACATGTTATTGGTTCACAGAATGTGAAAGCGAATTGATTGTTTCTGCGTTCACATCTTGTATATTAGATTACTTGGAGAGACACTGCACTACCAAAAAACTACCAATTGTTATTTATTCGGACGGCTGCACGTACCAAAACCGCTATGGTATTTTGGCCAATGCATTACTAACCTATGGCTTTAAAAATAAGATTTCTGTGACTCATAAATTCCTTGAACGGGGTCACACTCAAATGGAGTGTGACTCCGTTCATAGTTGCATTGAACGAAAATTAAAGAACCGCAACATTAATCTGACAAGTGACTACATATCATCAAGCAAAGAAGCCAGAATGAAGCCATTTCCATACGAAGTAATCAAATTGGGGTATGACTTTTTTAAAGATTACACAATCAATTCTCATTTATGGTATAAAAGTATTCGCCCAGGTAGAAAGACCAATGACCCGACTGTCTCGGATAATCGCGCTATGCGTTATAATATAGAAGGAACAATAGAGTACAAGTTGCTATTTCATGACAATTGGAAAGAGATTCCTGCGCGACCCAGAAAATTATCTGAACCGATTCCAGATTATCCGTTACTTAACAAAGCCAAAATACCTTAAGCAACTTAAAAGTGTGTTGCCTGATGATTATCATAATTTTTTATTATTCTCTGCCATGTAGCAATGACGAGTAAAACTTTATAAAGATTTATTTTTTGTTAAAATTTTAATGCATAGACTGATACACATTTTGTTAACCAATCCTACCTGCAGTTAACTTATACCAGTACTTACCTCCTATCTGAAAAAAACAGCTGAAAATATAGGTTCTGTTTAATATATTGTTATAATTTGCTTTAAAAATGACGAAATATGAATAATCACTGATTATAGATACATATTTACTGAAATAAACTACTCATTAAGTTTATAACACGTTTTTTGTCCCTCCTGTAAAATTTTGTATTGGTAGTAAACATTCGATATACTGAAACGAAAGTATTGACGTCAGACAATTATATTAAAAAAAAACAGTATTAAACTTAAATCAAATCTGCAAATTCAAACTCACAATTATACGACAAGTAACAAACATACTTACCTGAATCCAGCAGCTGGACAAAGAAGCTTTTTGTTTCTTGGAACTGAGCTATATAATGCATGAATATATTACAAAAACAAATAGACACGCTATTCACAACCTTATCGAAAATAATTACTGATAATGTTTCTATCAATTTCTATTTCATTAATCTTTAATTATAGTATTTAATTATATATTTCTTATTATTTTTTTTGTCACCTAGTTATACCTAAGTTTTATATTACAATTATTTTATCCTTGCAAACAAGCCTATCTTCGCAAGTTTATATATTTATTACAATATATTTACAATAAAAAGCTACTTGTCCTATGGCAAACTTACAACTAACAAAATTAACAATGCAAAAAATACAAAATTTGCTAGGATAATATGATGTATAAAATTGGAAAAGTGTCTATTAGATATAGCAAAAAAAAAATAAAATAAAAAAATCAAGCTATCCTACTAGTTAGTCAGTGTTAGAAATCACCTTATATCTATATATTTTTAATTGTGGTGTCAGAAAATAATATTTATGTAATTATACTTTCTTATTAACATTTTATTGTACTTACATATAGGTAATTTACCTCATCGGTTATTCTTTTTATTCACTAGGTATCTATGCATCATTTTCTGAATGTATTTTATGGCGAATAAAAATTATTATTATTTATGTAATATTTGATTGAATTGTGATGTGTACCTACTGCTTATCACGTTTAATTACTTATCAACAATTTTTAATTATCCTAGGTTAGTTTGGTTTGAATACCTATATGTAATTTAAAAAGTATAATCATATTTCTGCTTTAGTGTTGGTTTTTTTGTATCTGTATCTATATTTAGAAAAAAGTATGTATCCTACTTTTTTTATTTATGGACCTTGAAAAAATCAGACAATTTTTTGCAGTTTTATACTTCTCATTGCTTGTCTAGTTATTGAATTTTTCAGTGTCAGGGAAAAATTGAAAAAATTAAATAATTTTTGATAACGGTACTGAAAATATTCAAAAAACATTGTGATTCAATTCCCGTTGAAAACAAACCAAATAAAATATCTTATTGAAATAGTGGTCGACAATTTAAAAATACCAAATTTAAAAATTAAGCTGATTTCGGTCCTATCTCATGCCCATTAAATATGTAAGATGTAACAACAATAATAATGATTTTTATCCAAAAATTTCAAATTTATTTTGTCAAAAAATAAACACTAAGTTTTTGGGAAAAAAGATATCATTATATTTAAAAGAACCAAAGCACCTATCTTCTATTTTAGAATTGACGGAGATTTTCATGAAATGACCAATAAATTTTATGGGTGATAAATTGTTTGGAATGTCGACTGAATAATTGGAAAACTTTCAAATTTTTTTCCAGAGCCCAGATGGAAAACAGCAAATCAGTGGATATAAAAGAGAAAAATATATGTATAAAACGACCAGTGAGGATATTTCACCCGAAAAAATTAGAGCTCAAAATAGTATAAATCAATTAGATAACCTACTAGATGACCTACAACAAGTTAAACAATCTTCGTTTTTGGATTCAGGTAAGATTTCACTTATACCGTATGTTAATGAGTCATGGTTCACCACTGTAACTTTTAAATGGGTTGATGATTATTCCTTATATGACATCGAATGTTTACGGTGGTTGACAGATGTTTGCTTTGTTTTTGTATTATGTGATTCACAAAATATGATAATTTTGTGAAGAAATTTGAAACGATTCCATCAAGGAAATTTTAATTATTCGTTTAAATTGTATTTAGAAACTGGTGACTCGCTGTGCAGTGTGCAACAGAAAATGCAAAAGTAGTGATTACAATACATTGTGTCACAGGTGAACAAGTTTTAAACTCTGAGATATGGCCTTCAACGAAGTGTGTCGTCATCCATCTAATTTCTATTGAAAAAAGTGTGAAATTGTATTTTATAAATTCAATCGGTAATAAACTTTGGGAAAACAAATAATTAGAAGAATTAAGATTTTAGGGATACTTTTGAATGATTTATTATTGTTTGAAAATTTTAAATAGAATTGGCGTCTTTTTACCATTTAATGGGAAAATTATATACAGGGTAATTCATTAATGCCATAGAGTCTAATATCTTGTAAATCCTCGAAGATATTGGAATAAAATTTTCACCGATTGTAGCCAACCCAAAGGCTCATATTTTAAAATTAGTCGCAATTGTACAGCGTGTTCCAGAACGCGGCGTCAGATCAAAGTTAAATTTTTTTAAATGGGATTATACTTCAAATTTGAATTCTGCTTGACTTCGCTATTGCAATGATATAAGGTTGTAGTAGGTTATTCTGGCTGTACACAACTGTGATGGGACCCATGGTTACCTATTGAGCCTTAGTTTGGTGGCTGAAAACAGATCAGAAGAAAGCCGAACTGGAGCTATCAAAACTTCAGAGGCTTGCCTGACTGTGCATAACGGGTGCGATGAGAAGCAGCCCGACTGCGGCAATGGAAGCCATTCTCAAACTTCCGCCTCTTGTTCTGCATTTTAAAGCTGGAGTGTAATGGCAATTGGCACGAAGGAACCAACACCCATAGTCATTCCAGAATCACAGATGTTATCACAAACTTTTGAAATGAGAAGTGATAACATGTTTTGCCATAATTAACGACAACCAATCGTACCCTATCTAGCTAAACTGGGATGGGTTGAAAGCATTCAATCAGGACGTACTGGAGATACGTGCCAGGACAGGAGCACAGCAAACTCGCTGACTAACGATATTTTAAATCTCAGCAGGTGCCACATAAGGAAAGTGACGGGATTACTCACCGGTCACTGTACCCTAAGGAAGCAAATGCATACAATTGGCATACATAGGGAGGAACCTATCTAGATACCACATTTGTTGACAAACGAATTAGGAAAATGTAAAGGTTTGTTGATATTTCAGAAGCTACTTACTACCTACATAATTACTAAGAACGATAATAATGATGGTTCTTTCTTTAGAAAAACTACATCAAGAAATATGTCCCTTATACACTTGTGGCACTGTTATCGACATTTTAAAACATTTTTCTAAGATAACACACTTTACCAACACGTTGATTCTTGTGAACGAATTTTATGTGGCTGCTTTTTATTGATTTTTTGTTGGAAATAAAATTTTCAATCATAAAATTGAAATATCACAAAAACTATTAGTTTTGGTATAGGGAATACTCAATCAAATTTGAAGTATAGTAAAGTATTTTCATTTACCGATATAAAATACAGAGTGTTCCATTTAAAAAAATTGGGAATCCGATGTATTCGAGTTTTAACTTGCTTTGTATACGGTATCTTAGATATGGAAGCTAGTCTAGTGAATTATGATACTAGAAGACCATCGCAGACGTATGGCTGTAGCAGATTAATTTCAAATTTCAAAGTATACGGGGTGTTCAACTCATTACGATTTTCAGGAACAAGTGGTCAGAACTTTTTTAAATACACTGTATAACCTACTCCAACCTTATATCATTCCAATAGAGAAGTCAAGCAGAATTTATATTTGAAGTAAAATACAGGGTGTCCAATTTGGAAAAATGTAACTTTGATCTGGCATCGCGTTCTGGAACACGCTGTACAATTGCGACTAATTTAAAAATATATACCTTTAAGCTAGCTACAATCGGTGGAAATTTCATTCGAATATCTTCTAGGGGTTACCAGATATTGGATTTTATCGCACTAATGAATTACCCTCTATAGTTGAAGGCGCAGAATCCAAATTTGTGAAAATATATAGGGTGTTCCATACAAATTTTCAATTTTTATACCATTTTCATTTAAACCAGATGTCGGTTACATTGATTCAAGATGTAAAAACATTCAAAATACATTCCATCAAAATTTGGACAAAATTTATCACCTCATACAGACGATACAGGGGTATGAGGTCTATGACTCATTCATACCCGGTATACAGAAAAATAAAATATACATACATTTACTTCAAGAAAGTGTGATTTGTTCAAAAAATTTGCTAGAAACCTGAAACCCTTATGATAATTATTAATTAACTCTATACGAAAGACAAATTTGCTTACTTCCCATTTTATGAAGTATGATTTAAACATGACTAAATAGCTAAAAGCACAAACTGTTGCAATAGTACAGTACGAATCGCAACAGAGTGTCAAATTTGATACCTAAATTCCGTCTTAGGGCGGACTAAAGTTTATTTTTTCAAGAATTCTGTCCGAGTACCGAGTTCCATTTGCTGTCAGACTGCCAGCTTCCAGCCCTCGTCCTCAGCGTTGTCCGGTTTGTTATTGTTTCGCAACATGAGTAGATACCTGCTATAGGAATGAAATTACGGCTGGCCCTGAATTTGTCCCTGAACAAGGGTAGCAACCCCTTAAATTCATTACATGCTAGGTAACGTTCATAAATTACATTACCAAATTCGTCACCGAGCTAAGGATTATACTTAGAAATTACTTTGTATTTTCAACACTGTGTATGTGTAGCTTCTTTAATGATTTTCCTTGCACTTCTCGATAAATTACGAGAGCTTCTAGACCCACTTCCTAATGATACGATAATCCCTCTTTCGGGTAGTTCCAGGTAATTTTGCGGAACTCGACCCTTGTCCAAATAATTGATTATCCTCAGGGTGACTGTCATTAGTGTCAACTTGTCAGTTGGTGGAGATGCCCTATAGACAAGCGCTAAAGTGGCCCCAATCTGGAACTCAATATTGAGTGCTTCTCAACTAGTTTAAGGAATACGTAGGAACGGTGCAACGCAAACCAGTCTTTTTAAGAAAAATATAATATAATTCTTGACAACGGTTGCTAGAACCCTACCGAAACTTTGAAATTAAAATATAAAACAAAAGTGTAGTTTAGTTTTCCATGAATAACAAAGAAAATAATAAATATACCACAAGGAAATCACAGAAGATTAATTTATTTTAAGATTATTTTGAAGTAAACGGAGCAAACGACGGGCATAAATGTCGTATATAATAAGTTTCAGTCACAGTACAATATATTTTTATATTCTTGGTTTTAGTCTGATTGGATGGGTTATTACGAATTGAAATAAACTTTTAAACTCAAATACTACTAGTCTAACAATATATCGATGGTTAAACACCTACACAAAGTTACTCAATGAATAATGGTATCTACCAACGGATGAGTGATCACAAGAGTGTTTTTCAAATGCTTTGAAAACCTTTTAAACTAATTGAAAAGTTAAAAAAATTGATGCTAAAACCTAACAGTTGATATATATTGTACTAAGATTTTAAAGTGCAAATTGTTTTATTATAAAATGATCTCGTTTATTTTAAAACGATTTATTTACCTAAGCTAAATTATATGATTATCTAAAAATATTTCATTTGTTTTGCAGAATCTATAAATACCTCTGGAACTGATCCAAAATATGGGTAAGTTTTATAAATGTATATTGGTTATCGTTTGGTATACGGGGTGTTTTCAGAAGTAGGTATTAATCATAAAAAAGGTATCTTATACTATCTAAAAAAATCGACTCATATTTCCCCATAGCATCTGCGTCTATAATCTATAATCTGCACTTTTTCAATTTCATTTTAATTATGGTTTTTTCTTTATGAGTTCTTTTTCATTATAATGGTCAATTTGGCCAACGTTGTGTACAAATACTGTAACCTGTTATATAGTTTTTATTTCCAAATTGCGTTCGGCTCTGATAATGAGGAAATTAAAATTTACAAGCTAATAAATTGGATTGTTATATCAAACAATCAAAGGCTATTTTCGATTGAATTAGTATTATTAAACATCTAACTTGAATATATTTAAAATAAATAAGAATTAATTATACTGGACAGTCTTAAATAAGAAGGTATATTTTTATTCTGTAATGTGTGATATTTTAAAGAAAATTGGTAATGCAATATAAAAAACGTCATAATAACAAATCAGATATAAAATTAGAGGAGAGACGGAAATGATATTTCGTTGCTCCAAAAAGATACCTTGAATGGTAAACATATTTTAAATTACTTCGATACTATCAGATACTAAGGTAAATTAATTATACAGAAAATTTCAATGAAAATGATCCACCCCACATAATTCTGAAGGCGTCACTTTTATGAAAAAATTAAAAAAACACGTCAAAAATAATATGAAGAGGGACGTCTTTTTGCTCAAATGTAGACGTTATAACTTTAACCATCTCTCCCCTATGGTCACCAATCCCAATTTTTCAAATGAAACACCCTATACATTGTTGGATTCTCCTCTACAAGATGATTACAAAAATGTATAATACATAAGTGAAAAGTCAATCAGTTGGGAGTTCCAATTTACTAATAGTAACATTTTAATTCTTAACAAATCAGCAAAACAATACTAAATTATTTCATAAGGTGCTCAAATTGACTACCATTGGTTTCCATACAATAATACAATCGAGCCTCAAATGATTTCGAACATTATGTAACAACTCTGGGGTTATTTGACGACATTCTTGGATAATTCGCTGACGTAAATCATCTATAGATGCTGTCTGAGTAGCATAAATTTTGGTTTGCAGATAATATAATTAATAGAATACGATCACACCACGCCCTAAACCTATTACCTACGTCAATTCCGAATGGGAATAGACGATAATAAATGTTGCATAACGCTGCATAAATGCGGCAATAAAGGAGATTTGCTACATATGATCTTAGAATGTAAATTGTACAAGAAAAGCATTGACTTGCTATACAACGATATAATTAAAAATTATATTGACTTACCAATAAGTCTTAATTGTTTAGTATTTAATAATAGCATTCAGGTTTACATGAATTAGTACAATCACATTATCTAGGTGTAAAATGAAATTGTAAGCTACTAACAACATTTGTAATAATATATTCAGAGTTACTGTGAAAAAATTGGTCTGGCTAATTGGTCTATGCCAGTGCCATAAAACTAATTACAAAAAAACTAGACACTGCTAATTTGCCTGATTAATTGGTTACGATAATGAATATATTTTTTCAATATCGAATAAACAATGAATTCAGGAGCACCAGAAAAACTTGTAAATACTAATGCCCGGTTGCACCAGCTAAAAAACATGTGCACAAACCACTTGACACCACTAGGTAACCCCCAAACACAATCCCAAAATAATTATCAAAACTCACATATCAATACTAAAAATGTTATTGAAAGATTGAATTGAATTTGGAAAAGACGCTTTCCTGTTTTATCTGTGGGAATGCAAATAAAGGTTGAAAATGTATTAAGGGTAATCATTAGCACAGCTGTATTACATAATTTAGCAATAGAAAACGATGACATTTTTGAAATTGATTGGGATCAACATATTGAAAATCAAATTGAAGTTGAACATCAAGATGCTGAATTGGCACGAAATGGGAATGCATTACGAATTCATTTGATTAACACTTTTTTTTTGAAATTCGAATTGGTAAAAAATATATTTTAAGCTAACTTTAATTATAAATAATACATATAATATTACATAAATTAATTACAATTGAAGTAAATTAGCAACCATACTTATTTTTAAGTTCAATTTATTTTTCTCTTAATTATATTTCTGCCTTCTTAAATTCTATTTCTGCTTTCTTGGATTCCATTTCCTTTAGTTTTTCTTCATACTTTAATATTTTTATTTTTAGTGCATTTCGTTATGTTCAAATTCCTGATTTTTTAATTTTTTTTCTATTACATAAATTTGTTCTTTGTGTTGATTGTTAACACATGAGTAAGCTTCTTTAGTTTGCAATTTTTTTTTTCTTCTCCGATGTAACACTCACCACTCCTTCGTAAACATCAGCTAATGTACGTTTTTTAGTGGACTTTACAGGTGTTTCGTGACATTCTGCAAAATTATAATGTAAAAGTGAACATATTTGTTATGTTTAATATAATCTATTGTTTGTTCTGGTATTCCATCTTTCACTTTATTTAAAATGCACAATGGGCTATTTACAATATACATTTATTAGCAGTTTCTTTATACATCATATTCATAGTCATTACAATTATATACAGAAGAGTAAAACACAGATCACCTACCTATAGATAGGCATCTGACCCGTGGCGCTTCATATGGCGAATTAATTGTACGGGTGGCGCCACCTTGAGAGCCTGAGCAGTAGCTCTAGCACCTTTGACATGGTTGTGATCTTCGCTAACAGCAGAAAAAGAAGATTCCTGTAATTCTGCAGTTTTTGGCGGCATATTCAAAATTACTGTAATTTTACTTTTATTGCAAAATGGCATTTATGGTCCATTTTTTGATATTTCATTTAAATCAACTCAACATTTGATTGATATTACAATAATAACTATCAAATAGTCAAGTTAAATTAAATGAAATATCAAAAAATGGACCATATAATGCCTGAAGTGGAAAAAATAAAGCAATAATCATCAAGTTTATATATTTTATTCAATATAAAAAAGTACACAATAAATAAAACGTTTTTAAAAATCTTTGAATGACAAACGGGAAGAACAATAAATGTTAGGAGTTTAACAACAAAGCAATAAACTGAGTAAATAACTTTGAATAATCTCAGCATGCGATGTAAGGTAAAACGATTTTTTAAAGTAAGAAGTCTTAATAAGTTAACAATTATTAACAGTGATCAATGACGCAAAGTAGAACAAATAGTGAAACAGTGACCCTCTCACCCTTAACCCGAGAACGCTCGCGCCTGAAAAGTTACGTTGATGCTCGCGGCTGGTCGTTTTGACCGACTAGGAAATCCTTAAATATGTCAGTATTTGTGTTGTTTATTAAAAGTATTGAGCTATTGATATACTTTTTATAGAAACTTTATTGGCTATAAACATGAAGTAGGTATGTTTTTGAGCAAAAATGAAAATGACAAACTCTTAATGCAATAAAAAAAACAAAGTGATATTCTTAACAAAAAAAAAGGTGCTAATTTTCTTCGTTTCCTACGCACCTTACACAAATATCTACCCTGTGTTCCTTGCAAACGTATCTTGAACAAGTTTGACAGGTTGTGGTGGTTTTCCTATTTTTCTTTGAGCTACAATATCCACATCTTCCTACAACACTATCAGCTCTTGTGGTTGGCTGCACAGGAATTCTAAGTACGTTGTGAATACTGGTTCGAATATTCAAAGGTATACCCAGGTAACACAGACCTCTCCGCGAGATCTCTGAGAGGTTATAATTAGGATCTTATGCGAACTCCTATTGCGAGGTCCCGGTGATCGCTATGTGCTGTAGCTAAACGAAATTCTCACTGGTGTCTCCAGGAGAAATCTCGGAGAGCTCACATTCAATTTTCCAGGTTTCATCTTATTGCGAGTTCCTCAAGTTATCTCGAACGTAACTTGAATAAGAAATTCTTGTTGCGAGTTCCTAAAGTTATCTCGAATGTAACTTGAATAAGAAATTCTCGCTGCGAGCTCCTAAAGTTATCTCGAATGTAACCAGAACAAGAAATTCTCACTGCGAGTATATAGTATTTATCTATGCAGTTATGTTTACATTTACACGCGCCATTTAGTTTTAGTTATAGTGGCGTCCAGGTGGCGTCTGGCGATTACTGTTCTGTTTATTATAAAGATAAAGAGATTATTATTGGTTTGCATAAATATATTTGTTTTGTGTGAATTTGACTGTATAGGTAACAAGGTAAGTGCAGTTTTTCACAATATTCTCATTTTAAAAAGGGTGTATTTGTTGTGTAGGCCTACTAATTGTACCTACTGTTAATTTGGCCGCCATTTTAGATTCGTGCTGATACCCAGCAACCGCCAAAAAGGAATTCATTCGTTCAAATTATATAATAGTTTATCCATAGTTCCTAGGGGATTTAATTGGCGTATGGCGAAGATGTATTGTATATTCAGTCCTAAAGGGAAGAGAAAATTCCACAGACTTACATTTTACTTAAATTAATTAAACGCTGCATGTTCTTCATTGATAATTAGAATCCTATTTTGATATTTTTATAGAAGTTGTATTTCAATGGAATTGGGGGTTCTGGTCCCAAGGATCATCATGGACGCATGTTCAAGAACATTTTTACAAATGAACTAGGAATGAAATGCTCATGGAAGGGACAAAGAGACAACATACGATTTGAAAATATGAACTTTATTGGGACCTGTATGTGTAAGTAAAGTTTCAGACTGGTTTATTTGCTTATTGGTACAGAATAATTTGTATTACTCTTATCCCATCCATTTTACCTATTATGATGACCATTTGTGTTGATTTGTTCATTTACAAAGTATGATGTTCACAGAGGAAAGTTAATTATTTAAAATTGGAGATAGATTGGTATGTTGTAAATGAATATTTTTTCGGTAATGATTATAAAACATTTCCATAAGAATTGAAGCGGATTTTTTGCTCTTCACAATTTCCATTTATTTAATTTGTATTCTATAGAAAATAACATAATTAATTGTGTTGTTTTGGTGTAAGCATTTGTATTTTTCTAGATGTACTGAAACAGACATGGAAAACCACTGACAAAGAATTTGAGATATTTTCCCAAGATTGGTCGAGACACTGTTCACAAAGAAAAAAAAGGGAGGATTTAAAAAATAATTAAAATTAGTCAATATGGAGAATGGTAAGTCAATGTTTTCTTTGTAAAGGTATTACTAAAGCTCATATTCAATAGATTCAAGCGTGATACCTGATATGAGCACAGTTTTACCTCACACAAACATGTTTTAATACCTTGACACCGTATTTTACTAGCACTGTTTCTGGGAAAGATTAAAACTATGTTTTTTTATGGTATTATCCTACTTGAATACTAGTTGCGTTAGGATTAATTACTAGAACCAACAGTCTGTTAGTGCTAATTTTGACCAACCAAAGCTACCTTTGAATCTATATCCTTATATTCACAACTTTATAATTAAGCATGGCTACACAAGTAGGATTATACATATAGGACAATTAAGTATTGATCTTCTCCTAAAGATAATGACATAGTTAACAAAACTCGTGTCGCGGTAATGGAAAATTTGTTTTGGTGTTTGTTAAAACTGTGCTTACAATGATTATCGTGCCAAAGGTTCCAGTATGATATCCGAGATATCCAGTATGCCAAACCAAATTGTTTTTTTATATTGAAATCATAGCTATACAGAGTTGTGATGTTATTATTATAAATATGTGTTGGTGTGTAAACATTTCTTATTTTCAACCAACATTCTGAGGGGTATCGAAAGAGCAATGAAATATATATTTTTTGTATTAATATCCCGAATATTATGGTTTACCATTTGCTTTCAGGTCCGCACCGAAGGTGATAGCTAGCAGCTCATTTCTTTTTATTTCTTTCTTTTCTTTTTTATGTATATTAAGTTTTTATGAAATAAACTTAAATTAGTTCATTGGTTGTTTCAACATCCATCCTCTCTTGTGGTCATAATAATATAGTATTCTGATCTTGATATTCGGTTTCTCCCACGAGCTCTCAAAGAATCTGCGGGATGTATATGATCATTTTTGTACGTTTAAAAGATAAACTTTAGTCACTATCGTACATCGTACCTTCTGGTAAGTTTTACATGTTGAAAAAGAAAACATTCTTAATAAAATGGAAACATATTTTTTTACAATTATAAAACAATCTGCGGCGAAACATTAAAGTTAGTAATATCTAATAGAAAACAACTAATTCCTCGCCACAATGGCACACTGGGCATTGAGGATATTGTGAAATCTTGCTTTTAACCTGATCAAATCTGATGGTGTAAATTTGCATTCTCAATAAACTTTTTATTCAGTCTTGATTGAGAAAGTTTTTCAATCGAATATCTGAAGTAAAATGCAGGTTTTTTCAGGTGAAAAGTTAGGGATTCACAATATCGGATGTCGCTGTCCAGCATATGCCATAGTAACGGGGAAGTAGTTGTTTTCCATTAGATTTTACAAATAGTAACGTTTTTCCCAATTCTGAAATTATTTTTTTTCAATTCAATAGTTTCCTTTTTCAATATAGAATATCTTACACTAGTCTCAATGCGAACTCTTGAAGACCACGCCAGAAGCAATGCATGCGAATATCGCAAAGTGACCTCTCATGGATCTCACAAAAGGCTATATATGTGAATTTCCTACAGAACTCGCCAGAGGCACTGCCTGCGATGATCACACAGCGAGCTCACAGAGACGTCGATATGAGCAATAAATGAGAATTTCCCAAAGTAGTAGTAACAAGATGTCACGGAGAACTCGCCAGGGTGTATTGTTCGGGAATTTCCACGTGAGATATCTCTAAGACTTCGCTGAGAATATCCCGGCGGCGGACATTTGGAGGAGATATAGAACTCTCAAAAACCTCTCAGAGAGGTAACAAAAGTTGTCACAATTTCTTAAAAAGATATCGCGGGGATATCTTTAGGACCTCTTTGTGTTGCCTGGGTATCCATTGTCAACCGTCTGTGTATATGCTCAGAACATAACTCCGTGGCAAGGCTCCTCAAAAATTCACGTCTCTTCTTGATTTTCTTTGCTTTGGTGTTGAACTCATAAATGACCTGGCTGTTGATTCCGCCAATATTCATTTCATAGAAGAAAATTGTTAGTGGCCACCTAGCAGTTTTTCGCGAAACTGAATAACTGCCTTTCATCTCATCGACTTTATCTACACCACCCTTCGTTTTATTATAATACAATATAATTTTTGGTTTTCTGTTCACAGATTCCTCAACCTCACCCTGATGATGCATCGTCGATATCAAAGCAACCGTCTTACCTTTTTTAGGTACATAGGAAAGCAGAGTTATGTTCTTTGTAAATCCAAAAATTGTGCTTTTCACTTCCCTTTGTTTAGAATTGACGAATTCCTTTGGAAGCTCCCTTTTATTTCTTCTGATAGTCCCGACAATTGTTAATTTTTCCTTTAGTAAGTCTTGAGCCAGGTCAATAGAAGTAAACCAATTGTCCATGGTTATATTGCGCCCTGATCCCAGAATAGGGCCAACAAGCCGCTTGACAACGTTGGCAGGACTATTATTTAGCAAGAAAGGACCCTCTGCCTGTTTCCCAGCATAAATTTCCATATTATAAGTATAATAGGAACATGAGTCCGCTAGAGAAAAAATTTTAATGCCATATCGGGCAGGTTTACTTTTTATGTATTGCCGGAAACCGCAACGTCCTCGAAAACCTTCCAGCATTTCGTCTATTGTAGTCTCTGCTCCAATAGTGTAATTTTCTTGACATCTTTTTACAAATCCCTCAAACGAATGCCTAATGGGAGCTAACTTATCTGCTGTTTTTCGAGCTTCTCGGTCATGTATATTGTCGAACCGGATACAGCGCATTATAAACTGAAACCTAGACAAAGTCATAACACATCGGAAGTATTCTATTCCGGTGCCATCGGTGGCCCATAAATCCGAAAGATTTAGGTGTGAAGCACGTGAAACGCCAGCCAAATACAACAATCCCATAAATGCTCTTACTTCAATAGCGTCTGTATCTCTGGCATCTCTTTCCCGTGTATAGTTAGCACGAACGGACTGAATTTTTATATTTGTACATACCACTATTTCTTCTATAACTTCATCAGGGAAAAATAACTTCCAAGAGGTTAGTGGTGTTACAGCAAATTTCGATTTGTTTGTGGGACCTTCCCGAAATCTTACAATATTCGCTGGTTTTACTTTTGCGACACGGCTTATCGGAGGATATTTACACCACAACATCCCAGATTTTCCCACATAATTCTCAAGGCGTTCAGACAAAGGCACATCGTCGTATGACTCATCATCATCACTATCATTCTGATCAGGATCTGACTGCTCCGAGTTCATATCATGGTCGCTTTCTTCTAGAATATCTTCTTCAGGGTCCGAATCACCTCCAACTATCTCTTCGTCTGTTTCTATTTCCTCATACAATCTTTGTAAACGTTCGATTTCTTTTTCATGATCCATTCTACAAAATAAATAGATTTCTATAATATGTTATCTGCTATTATCTATTTGATTTTGCCACATTTATTTGATTATAACCCCCAATTTCCCTGTAAACAATTAATAATTTGGTACAAACCTTAAAATGCTCGCGCGTCGGTTAAAACGACCAATTATCAGTTTTCAGCTTCTAGCAACACTCTCTAACAAAAACCAAAAGTAGACTGGCCCGCCGGTTCGACTTAGGAAGACTCCAAAGCGCGTCGTAAAATGGCGGACCAAATAAATGTGGGAGGGGGAAAAACACATCCTTGGCGGCAAATCGACCAGGATGCGAGCGTTCTCGGGTTAATATCGAAAAACAGAAAAAGAAGCATATTCTGGAATGCAAAAATAATTAAATATAATATAGTGAAGTTAAAAAGACACAAACATTTAATAAAAATCAATAATCATTAAAATAAATACTAAAATAAAAAGCGAGGAGATGGTAGAATTGTTTTCAAACAAATCACTTTTAGTAATACACAAATATGAGAAGATAATTACAAAATGGGCTAAGAAGGAAAATTAAACTAAAAATACCAACAAAATAATGAATATACAAGGAACATAAAAGAGAAACTGACATGTGTTTTGTATGATGTTGATAAAAGACCAATCATCAAGCTGATCTATTTCAAAATAACTCATAATGATCTCCTTTCCGGTCTCTTACGGCGTTTAAGATATTTATTATGGGCCAATTGAAATGGACCATCTCCGTTAATCACTCTCATGTCATTACCTTTCAAAACCCCTTTAAGATTTTTTATGAGGGTCACTGTCTTATGAAAATCTTTGCTGCACCGGCTTCTGCAAATAAAGATAGTAATATGAGGAAACTGACAAATGCATTTCAAAAATATTTATAAAGAATAACATTTTTTCATACAAATCAAAAAATAGCTTATATTAAAAAACATGAAGCACATTTCTACAGTTTGCTAATAACACTGTTAACTAAAATGTGCACACCATTTAAAAAACTTAGTTTACAAGATCATGACTATCATTACTTCTATATAATTTATTAGGTAGCTACCTTTGGATATTTTTAATTAGCTGAAACACACAATACATATGATTGTAAACATTTACATATTTGTTTCTCGAAACTGCTTATTTTCGAAAAATGCATGGACCTTTCTTTGGGAAATCCTTTTTTTGTTCCTTTCAGTACCTGTAGACAATTTATTCATTTACTAATATAATACTATAAAATATGTAATTTAGTTAGTTTTTGATGGGAATTAAACAAACCAAATAATATAACAAGAGGAACATACAGAAGATATACTATTTTATACATACCATCATTTGATAATTGCTCGATACTCTCCAATTCATCCACCTCTAACTCCTTACTCGTGGATTGAATAGCTATAACATAAAAATTAGGAGTTAAATAAACCAAATAATATAACAAAAGGAACAGACAGATGATATTTTATTTTATACATACCATTATCTGATAATGGCTTAATGCCCTTCAATCCTTCCTCCTCAAACCCCTTGCTCGTGGATAGAATAAGCTATAACATAAAAATTAGGTGTTTATTTTTTCTTAGGTACACTGTACGATTGCCAAAATTATAGCTAATGAGTTGCATAAAACTCACCATTAATTAATTTCCGTATATAAGTTTTGTTGGTGTTTACACCTTCCCAACTGGCGAATAAGTTGCTGATGTGGAGGGCATTTCCATCATATCTACAGAATCTTTATATATAAGTAATTTTTTTTTCAAACTCTAGAAAATAAATATCTTTAATTTTCTCGGGAGTTGTTTCCTGTGAGGGCACCATAGTGGGGAACAAAAAATCGGAATCCCCCTTTGGATTGTAATCTAAAAAACATAATCACATTTAATAACATTCAATAAATATATGTACAAAAAGAATTACATACCAGGAAAAAACAGGGATGGCAAAGAAAACCTTTTCAATAGTTTGCCTTCGACTACTTCTACTTTTAAAAAGCAGGCCTGGCCAAAATGACGAAGGCATATTCTCCAATGTTTTCGCCTCCAAAGATTGGTTTCCACTTCTTTCCAGCCAAACTGAACGTTCTTCTTCGAGGCTGGGAAGTATAAGGCTGTAGAAAAGTATAACTACTTCAATATTTTGTCACTTTTTAGTTAATGAAACATGTTTTATTTTATAAAAATATAAAGCTTACCGGGTATACCCCACATTACAGTCCTTCACTATACATTGTCTGTAAAGTCCACACTAAACAATAAACTAAACACACCCTGTCGACCTGAACAAAAAAAAATATATATATATTAAAGAAAAACAATTTTTTTTTAAACTGAACTGAACCAACCCAGAAATAAAACTAATCGTCGTAAACGTGGTTGTTATTAGGTTAAGTTATTAGTGGTGACATATGTGGAAGAATCTGGAATTACTACCAGAGACACTACTAACGGCGTTAGAGTTCTCATTAAATCCGCAATTTTAGAAGTGCTCTGGCTCTCCAGGTGGCAGTACCATCGCGCGCTCAGAGTGCCCATACCCTGGAGTAAAACTTAACTAACTTTATTCTTATATCTTGTCTACTTCTTCTTTTAGAAAAGACATTACCATAAAACTATAATATGTCAACAGTGTTGCCATATTCAACACCCTCTCTTAATGGCTTTCTAATCTAAATAAACAACACAACAATATATTACAATAACGATAATAATGTAAGCAACATAATAGTGATTCTTGTAGTACATATGTGTAAAACAAACAACTTAACTTAACCTAACCTAACTATAATAAAACAAGACATTTCATTTATCATATTCTAAACCAATATTAATGCAGTTGGAATAAAATTGTGCCCTGTAAAGACCTTTTGTTAGAAAATCTGCAAGTTGGTACTTTGTATTTATATATTCAAGAATTAAGATGTTATTATTCAAATGTTCATAAACGAAATTGTATTTTAAATCAATGTGTTTGACTCGTTTGTTATTTTCAGGAGTTTTTATTAATGAAATACATCCTTGATTGTCCTCAAATACCTTAAAATGCTTAACTTCTATTTCCATATCCGTCAATAGCTTCCTAAACCATAAGCATTCCTGCACAGCACTACACAATGCTACAAGTTCGGCTTCGGAGCTTGATAAAGCAATGCAGCCCTGTTTACGTGTTATCCAAGCAATACTATTCCCAAAAACTTTTACTAAATATCCAGACGTTGACTTCCTGTCGCTAACATCTGTTCCCCAGTCAGAGTCTACATAACAAACTAATGGTAGATCAGTTTCACCTCTATTATATTTTAAATATACATTCACAGATCCTTTCAAGTACCTTAATATCCTCTTCAAATGTATCCATACTTCATCTGGATTTTTATCCTGGAATCTTGAAAAGTAATGTATGGCATAGCTTAAGTCTGGTCTCGATCCTAACATCAGAAACATCAAACATCCTATCAACTGCCTAATTGGTTTCTTTTCTTCTTTATTTATGTTGTTTAAATTTAGTTTCAATTTTGGGTCAATCGGTGTTGCACAAGCATTGCAGTTTTCAAAATTGAATCTCTTAAGTATTCCCATCGCATATCTGCTTTGACTTATCTTCAAAACTCCTTCCTCTTTATTATAATCAATTTCAAGACCTAAAAAATTCTTCAAATTCCCTTTATCTTTAATGTCAAATTCTTCCATCAATTTTGTTTTACACTCGATAATTATTTCCATATCCTTTCCTGCTATAATAAAATCATCCACATAAATTAAAATGTATATAATATCCTCTCCTGACCTTCTTTTGTATAAGCAATAATCCGTTTCACATCTTTTAAAACCCAAAACTTTTGTTAAAAAATCGTTAATTGTATTGTTCCAACACTTCGCCGCTTGCTTCAAACCATATAATGATTTTTCCAACTTAAAAACTTTATCCTTCTTACATGTAACCCTCTCTGGCGGAAAAATGTAAATATCCTCTTTTAACTTACCGTTATAAAAGCAGTTCGTACATCCAACTGAATAAAGTTATACATTCTTTGATTACCTACTGACAGAAGTGTTCGTATCGTACTTAGTTTCGCTACTGGTGAATATAATTCTTCATAGTTAAAACTATCCTTTTGTGCAAACCCCCTTACAACAAGTCTAGCCTTATATATTTCTTCAACGTTTTCCTCATGCGGCTTTTTCGAAAATACCCATTTTGTACTTAATATTTCAGCTTCAGCTGGCTTCGTCACTTCTTTCCATGTTTTGTTATTTTCTATTGACTGTATTTCTCTTGACATTGCTTTCAACCATAAGTCCTTGTCTTCTCTGCCTTCAACTTCTTCTATACATTCAGGTGTGTTTTCAACATATGATAAACAATCAAAAGCCATATACATTTCATAGTCATTAAATCTCTCTGGTAATTTTCTCGTTCTTCCTTTCTCTTCTCCTATAACGGATATTCCTTCATTTTCTTTCATTTCTTCAACTTTATTTTCTGTCTCAATTTCTCCTTCTTCATTGGTTTCTTCAATATGTTCCGATTCAATTGATATGTTTTTGCTTTTATATAAATATTCCTTTTCATTAAATATGACATCTCTTGATACTATAATATTGTGACTTTCAATATCCCATAGTCTATATCCGGTTTGTGAATATCCCATCATTATACACTTCCTCGATTTCTGATCAAACTTGCTTCTCAATTGTTTTGGTACATGTGAGTATGCAGTTGTTCCAAATACTCTCAGATTGCTCACATTTGGCTTTTTGTCATTCCATACTTCAGCAGGTGTTTTCATATCTAAATTGCTACTTGGACTCCTATTTAAAATATATGCAGCTACCCTAACAGCCTCATTCCAGAAATACTTAGGTTAATTAGATTCTTCTATCATAGCTCTTCCTTTATCAACTACTGACCGGTTATATCTTTCTGCTTTTCCATTTAATTCTGGAGTATATGGTGTAGTGTAGTCTATTGTTGTCCCATTTTCTCTACAGAATTGTTTCATCTCATAGCTTATATGGCATTGTCACACCTTAATTTACTCACTTTAGTACCAAATTTTGCCTGTACCATATTAATATATTCTTTAGTAGCTAAACACTTCACTTTTATCTTTAATAACATATAAAATTATAAAATTTGAAAAATTGGTGTAATTGGCCCGGCTAGATCTGAATGTACAATTTCTAATAATCTTTTAGCCTTAGTGCGTGTACCAAATTTCTGTCTAGTCATCTTACCATTTGTGCAGGCCTCACAGAAATCAATTTTACTCAAACTAACATTTTCAATACCCTGTAACATGTTATTCTTTATTACTTTTTCTAAATTAGACTGACACATGTGACCCAACCTTTTGTGCCATAACATTAAATTTTCTCGGTTTGTTTCAACATTTAAACATTCAGTTTCCTTAACATAAAATATAATTTCATACAAACTGTTTCGCTTACCTAGACCTACTAAATTTGCATTATCATATAAAAATACTTGACCATTTTCAAAAATTACTTTCAAATTTGCCATTTCCAATCTCTTAACTGATAAAAGGTTTGGTAAAAGTCTAGTTTAGTGAACCAAGGCGGATTTTGATGAAATATTTTTTTTTAAATTAATTCGAGGTCGCTGAACACGAAAATGAAAAAAATAAATCGGCGCTCTCTTACCAAAAACGAGTTATGAATTTTTGAAGATGAGTTCAGATCATCACTGCACTGGTTTTATTGTCATATAATAACTGATTTAAATGATGCATTATAACGTCTACACAATGTTAATTACACTATAATTACTTTTTACGATCTTCCTCTCACACACACATTTAAAAAACACTGATATTGATATTCATTTCTTGCAAATTCGTTTTTTAATTCCACAATTATTATATCTTTTGACATTTTCATGTAACATGACTGACATATAAGTTTTGGTCTGTTTCTGCTTAGTCGCACAACTTGTACCTAATAGCATATCCAGCCATTAGATATTTAGCCACTTGAATTTTCGTTTCGTTTTCATGATCGTGACATGGAAGATATAAACAAGATAAACATCATGAACATACACCTATTTTTCCGATAGCTGGCGCTGTATTTGGCTCAACTTTCGTTTAACTGAAATCAGTTATGGAAAAATTGAATGAACAGCCATCAACATACTGTGAAAAAGGCGCGCCGGATCGACGTTTCGCAATTCGCAGTATGTTCAAAATTTGATTTGGAATTACACCTGCAGCAACTATTTTCGTTGTCAGCAGTGTTTATAGAGGCCGAACAACTGAGGAGGTGATTTTTTTAAAGAATTAATTGATCAGTGCAATTCAGAGAAAAAAAATTGTTCAGCATCCTCAATGATCAAATTGAATGGTTCATTATCCTTCAAATAAATGATAAATATCAACCAAACTTATCTCAAAACTAACCATCTTCCTAAAATCAACATCTCTCAGAATTTGAAAAAAAATACGGCGCTAGCTATCGGAAAAATAGGTGTATGTTCATGATGTTCATCTTGTTTATATCTTCTATGTCACGATATGGTCACGATCATGAAATCGAAAATATTCAGCAACTAATTCAAGTGACTAAATATCTCTAATGGCTGAATATGCTATTAGGTACAAGTTGTACGACTAAGAAGAAACAGACCAAAACTTATATGTCAGTCATGTTACATGAAAATGTCAAAAGATATAATAATTGTGGAATTAAAAAACGAATTTGCAAGAAATGAATATCAATATCAGTGTTTTTTAAATGTGTGTGTGAGAGGAATATCTTAAAAAGTAATTATAGTGTATTTAATATTGTGTACAAGTTACAATGCATCATTTTAAAGCAGTTATAATATGACATTAAAACCAGTGCAGTGCTGATCTGACCTCATCTTCAAAAATTCATAACTCGTTTTTGGTAAGAGAGCGCCGATTTCTTTTTTCATTTTCGTGTTCAGCGACCTCGAATTAATTAAAAAAAAATATTTCATCAAAATCCGCGTTGGTTCACTAAACTAGATTTTTTCCAAAGGTTTTTACGCAAATTGGGTAAATAAAAACAATTTTTTATAATACATTGTATGTCTTTACCATAAACTTTACTAGTTACTCTAATATTGCCTACTGCTATTGCTGATATGAAATTATTATTTTTTGCGATTGCTATATTAATAGGATTGTCTAAATAAACTAAATCGGTAAAATATTTGTCACTGTTAACCAAATGGTCAGTACAACCAGAATCTATGTAGAAAACAATTTCATTATTTTTTGTTAGAAGATTACAATCATTATTTTCAGATAAAAAACAAATATCCTGACCTTCTATTTCCTCTTGGTTTTCAGTGTCGTTTCCACTTCTATCTGAATTTACTCCTTGACTATTATTACCTCTGTACCCTCTTCTATAGCCTCTGTACCTTCGGTTACCTCTATGATTTCCAGAATGACTGTTCCACCTGCTATGTCCTCTTCTAAATCCACCTCTAGTATGACTTCCTCTTTCATATCGTTCATTATTTATTCTCTGAACACAATCATATTTATAGTGGCCTTTTTCTCCACATTTATAGCAAACAATAAGTGGGTTGGAGTGAAATGCAGCCGCAGTTCTATCTTGAGTGTCACTTCTAGATTTCAGATTGCTAGTAGTGGTAGCTTTTCTTCTCTCAACTTCGGCTCTCAATTTTGACTTTGCAACTTCCAATGTAAGCTCGTCAGTTGGCATATTTTCTAAAATTGATATTACCGTGTTAAAGGAACTTGGCATTGCCAACAACAAGTTGCAAACGATATCTTGTTCTTTTATTTCAGCTCCTGTACTCTTCAGCTGTCTTAGGGTTTCATCAAACTCTAGTAAAAATGTTTCCAAATTATTAATGTCCGTCAACTTCATTTGCATCAACTTCCTTCTTAGTATTAACTGGCCCGGTATACCTCTTTTCTCATATCTGTCCTCAAGACTCTTCCACATATCATATGCTGTTTGTTTGTCTCTTACTAACTCTGTTACGGAGATACATAGTGAACGCGCCGGTTAACAATCCCGGGTTGTCAGTGTCATATAGAATTAAATATATGTCAATTAGATTACGTTTATTAAGTTTTGTTCAATATATAATATAGCATCTAATCTAAGAAACCTCATACCAAACCTCAAACCTCATACAAATCCTGAGAAATCACATCGCTCCGGAACCAGGTGAAGTTGTTCAACAGCATAAGTTTTGTCTCAGAGCACAGCATGAACATGAATCTGTAGCCAATTACGTGGCAGGATTAAAAGAAATAGGTGGAAAATGCAATTTTATTTGCAATGGATGTAAAAATAGTACATTTGAAACTCATCTGAGAGTACAATTTATTCGTGGCCTACGTAACAGTGAGATTAAAGAACGATTACTACAGGAACCACCCACTACAAAAGTTGATGACATTATAAAGATTGCAATGGCAATTGAAACATCAAAATCAGAAAGTAAAGAAATGGGAATTTATGAAAATTCTCCAATAAATAAAATTACAGCCAAGAAAGGTACATACAACAAGAATACTTTCAAGAGAAATACATACAAGGAAAATACAGAGAATTACAATACCAGAGAGGAAAAGAAAATAGTTTGTTACAGATGCAGAAAACCAGATCATAAAGCAATTGGGTTAAAGACAAACTTTTTTGTCTAAAATGTCACAAACAAGGGCATGTCGAGGCTGTATGTTTCAGAGCACAAAAGCAATTAGGAATTGAAAAGGAATACTCAGATGATACAGAAAATGAAGAAATTTACGAAATACATACAATACCTACAGAGAATACAGTTACATCAAATGATAAATTCAATATTACATTAAAATTAAATGGATCAGACCACACTTGGGAGTTAGATACAGGCGCAGCAGTAACTACATGCTCTGCAGATTATTATAACACACATTTCAAAAATCTGAAACTGAAAAGCACTAGAATTAAACTCAGAACATATACGGGGGAAATAATACAACCTTTGGGTACCTGCAATATGATGATAAAATACAAAAACAAGGTAATTTGGGGCAGTGTAATCCTGATTGATAGGAAAGTAGACCCCGTAGTTGGAAGGGAATGGATAAGGAAACTTAACATACATTTTGAAGTAAATGCAATAAATTCAGAAAAAAACAACGACATCACAGAACAAGAATTCAAAGAAAAATTAAACAAATTACTAAAAGAAAATGAATACTTATTTTCAGAACAAATTGGAGAAATTAATAATTACCAAGCATCATACAAATTAAAGGAAAGCACTACGCCAATTTTCTTGAGGCCTAGACCAGTACCGTTTGCGCTCAGGGAACAAGTCGAAAAAGAAATAGATAGATTGGAAGGAGTTGGGATTTTTGAGAAAGTTACTTACTCACAATGGGGCACACCTTTGGTTCCCGTAATAAAACCTTCAGGAAAAATTCGTTTATGTGCCGACTACAGTGCAACATTAAATAAAAATCTAGAAAATGACAACTATCCTATTCCAAGAGTAGAAGAGATATTTAGCAAATTGAGTGGAGGAAAATATTTTTGCACATTAGACATTAACCAAGCATACCTACACATGAAAACCGATGAAAGCTCAGCAAAAATGCAAGCGGTCAGCACCTGCAAAGGAACTTATAAAGTAAATCGCTTAATGTTTGGTGTAAAAATAGCTCCAAATATATGGCAAAGATATATGGATCAGACATTACAAGGGTTATCAGGTACAGCATGCTTCTTTGATGATATTGCTTTACAAGGACGTACATACACAGAATTACTGCAACGACTGGAAATAGTATTTAGCAAATTAAGAGAATGTGGACTGCACCTCAATAGGAAGAAATGTCAATTTTTCCAAAAATCAATTACATATCTTGGTCACAGAATTAATGAGGAGGGACTACATCCAACTGACGAGAAAATATATGATATCAAAAATAGTTACCGGCCGACAGATGTTTCGTCACTTCGAACATTCCTCGGAATGATCAACTATTATCAGCAATTCATACCGAACCTGGCTTCAAAACTTAATCCGCTGTATAAACTATTACAAAAGAATACCAAATTTGATTGGACCAAAGAATGTGAAAATGTTTTCCAAAACTTAAAAACAGAGATATGTAGTGAAAAAGTACTTACCCCATTCTATCCTAACTTACTTGTGACGCTAGCTACAGATGCATCACCAATGGGATTCGGCGCAGTATTGTCACATATTATGCCTGATAAGACCGAAAGACCCATTGCCTTTGCGTCACGATCTTTGACCCAAGCCGAAAGAAATTATAGCCAGCTTGACAAAGAAGCAGCAGCACTGATTTGGGGACTTAAAAATTTTTTTCAGTACTGTTATGGACGAAGAATTATAATCATCATTGATAATCAACCCCTTGCAAGAATCCTACATCCAACAAAAGTGATGCCGTCAACTACAGCAATTAGACTAATACATTACGCGAATTTCTTGGCTGGATTTGACTACGAAATAAAGCTCAGGAAAACAACAGAGCATGCAAATGCGGATTATTTCTCAAGACTAGAAAATAATACAAAAAATAAGGAAAAGAATACAGATGACGATATATTTTACCTAAATCAAATTGCAACGATGCCAATTACTAAAGCGAAAATCAAAGAAGCTACAGCTAAAGATCCGGAGCTACATCAGTTATATAAAAATATTCAATCGGGAAAAGGAAACATGAACAATATACATGAATTTTCATTACAAGATAATTGCATTTTCTATGGAATTAGAATCGTAATACCAAAACAATTACAAGCCACTATATTGCAAGAGTTACATACAGCACATACTGGAATTGTAAAAATGAAAGCACTGGCACGAAGCTACGTATGGTGGAAAAACATTGATTCTGACATTGAAAAGATGGTAAAGGAGTGTAAAGCATGTTGCATGCTTCAAAGAAATCCTATTAAAGTACCTGTACACAGTTGTGAATATCCAAAGGAACCATGGACTAGAATACACATAGACTATGCAGGGCCTTTCATGAATAATTATTTCTTGATAGTTGTGGATGCCTATACGAAATGGCTGGAAGTGATACCTACGTCATCAATTACAGCATCAGCAACTATTAATATTCTGAAGAAGATGTTCACTACATTTGGATTACCCTTGATAGTAGTATCAGACAATGGAAAACAATTTCGATCAGAAGAAATGCAAGGATTTTTAAAGCAAAATGGAATTCAATCAAAATTCACAGCACCTTTCCATCCATCGACCAATGGACAAGCGGAAAGATATGTACAAACATTTAAAAATAAATTAAAGGCAATGATACATGAGGGAGGTACTCTCCAGGACAAACTAACAAAAATGTTAATGATGCACAGGAAAACGCCAAATAATTCCACTGGATTGAGTCCTGGTGAAATGATGTTTAAAAGATTATATAGAACAAGGATTGATTTGGTTCAAAGGGAATTCGCAACGGACATGAACAACAAAAGGGAAGAAATACAAATAAATAAACAATTCAATGTGGGAGAAACAGTACAGATACGATCGTATGATGACAATAAATGGAAATTCGGAGTCATCGTGGGTAAAAAAGGAAAACTACACTATGAGATAAATACAGATGGAAAAATTCATAGAAGACATGTGGATCAAATATTAAAATAATGTATTAAAGACCACCCTATCTACAATGATCCGGATCAAATATTAAAATCATGTATTAAAGACCACCCTATCTACAATGATCCGTCTGTTAGGGAGCATCATGTGCCTAATTCGCAAGCGGAATCACAGACGGATAAAGGCGTTAACTCTGAGAATGAACCCGTTAAGAAAAAAAATATTGAGAAAGAGGACCAGACACCAGAGAAATCGGAGCAACAACCGGCTAATGGAGAGGTAGGATATTCGGCCGAGAGTGTGCCTCAAATCAACGAACCGAAACATAAGGAGGATGTGGTGGTTCGCCGCAGTAGTAGAAACAGAAGGCCGCCAAAACGTTTAGATCTATAACTTTATAAATACAACGAGGGGAAGTGTTACGGAGAGACATAGTGAACGCGCCGGTTAACAATCCCGGGTTGTCAGTGTCATATAGAATTAAATATATGTCAATTAGATTACGTTTATTAAGTTTTGTTCAATATATAATATAGCATCTAATGTGACTGGAATCTATTATTATTGCATACACAACAAACTCTATCTGGCTGTCTTCTAAACTTTGAACTATATATGATTTACATCGATTATCTTTTTTCTTCGCTTCAGTTAATTTCTTTTCATCGGGGTAATCCTCTATCTTAAACTTACTTTTAATAAAATCAAGTACCTCTTTCTCTTCTAGCAAGACATGTATTCGAAATTTCCAAGTATGAAAATTTTCATTGTTTAATAGATCCACGTTATAAATGTTTTTCCCGCTCACGTTACTTACAGTCGCCATTTTTTGTTACCGGCCTTCTACTTATAAATACTATTTCGTTTAATTTTTGCTCTCACTGGGCCCATAACCTGTTATGTTTAATATAATCTATTGTTTGTTCTGGTATTCCATCTTTCACTTTATTTAAAATGCACAATGGGCTATTTATAATATACATTTATTAGCAGTTTCTTTATACATCATATTCATAGTCATTACAATTATATACAGAAGAGTAAAACTTAACTAACTTTATTCTTATATCTTGTCTACTTCTTCTTTTAGAAAAGACATTACCATAAAACTATAATATGTCAACAGTGTTGCCATATTCAACAATATTTAATAATAAATTTATAGTTTATAAACATACCTTCAGTTACATCAACATTTTTATCAACAAAAATTTTTTCAACTACATTTACATTTTTTATCTGTTCATTCTTTAAAATATTACAATTTGCATTATAACATGTTGAATTATGTAATTATTATTGTAGGTATACATACATACCATACTTCTTCATTAACACTTATAAGCTCGTTTTGGTTAATTTGAGAGTTTAATTCTGTAGCTTCTAATTTTTCCGAAATCGTTTCAGTATCTAAAATAAATATGTATATCAATAACCAGTTACCAGTTCTCTTCACCAGAACTCACCTTTACAATAATTTTTATTAGAATGGTAGATATTTGGTAACGGGGTAATTCGTCCTTTTATAGCAGACAAAAATTTTTCTTGGCTCGGCTGCAAAACTGAACTGGGCCCAGGACCTCCACCGGTTTTATATCTCTCCACCTATAAAATAAGTTATTAAATAGAATACTTATTTTAAAAAAATATGTATATACCTACATACCTTTTCATTCGAAATTTGTTTCTTAAGTTTTCTCTTGGTATTTTCATATACATTTTTTAATTGCTTACCAGACCGAGGCATGTTGATATTGCAAGAATTATATTCTTTTGCAATATTATCCGATGCCTCAAGTTTTTGTTTGTTTGTTACTCCATCAGTATTCTTATTTTCAATTATGCCTTCATAACGTAAAATAATATCAATGGCACAAGCCTTTTATAATTGGGCGAAATGATGATTATTACTTTCCATTTTATATTTTTTCTACTCCTGTTTTATAATATACTTACTAAAAGACTAAAATCTGTATCATAATGATATTCATTATGATACAGATTTTTAAGCCAATAGGAATGCGACATTCGCACAATATTTAATATAGCCATGGATACCTGGTTGACATCTCTGAAATTAATTATATTAGGTGACACTTAATTTGACAGCTGTCAAATAATTTTGATTTTCAAAAGTAACTATATATGATAATTATTAATTAAATAATTCTTATTAATCGGAGTAGAAAAAATATTGTATGCAACTTTCATGTAATGGCCATTAATACACTCGCATATTATATACGAAACTCGCCTGCGGCTCGTTTCGTATCCTACAACATGCTCGTGTCTTAATGGCTATCATTACATGATCGTTGCATAAAATACTATTATATGACATTTACAATACATATAATGTAGGGTTATAGTTTAAACGCTCACTTCACTTCACATTTAACGGTCGGTTCAAATACCAACTGTAATTTTTTCTGGTGCAACTGGTATTTTGAAAAATCGGAGATTAATCGGTCGATCAACGGTTATTGTATCGACTGTTTTTACGGTCGGTTGGTAGAACCGGGCATAAGACATGACTAAGACGATAATCGATGGCAATAAGCAATAAATGACATACTAAAATAAACCTAGCTTCAATGGTGTCAAAAATGGTTAATTTTTCGAGTTGACCTGACAACCCGCAAGCTGTAAATTGTCCTGGCCGTTAAGTACCTATAAACTGTATTTACGGCTGGTAAATTTATATTTATTCTGATAAGCAAGAAAATAACTAAAAATGACGTCATCGTCTTTTAATCGTGAATAAACCATATCTTTAAGTAGCTAGTATGTCGGTTACTATTGGGTTGAGAAATACTTCGAAATTTTAGGGAAAATTAATGTTCTTTGTAAATAGGTCTATTAACGAAGATCTGAAGAAGTTCGAAAATTCCTAGGGTTTTCGGCTTCTCCCACGGGACAATTGTTGTAGAAAACTGAGATTCTACTCCACCTATCTATATAGTATACCTATGCCAAAATATCATTAACTTTCCAGGTACCTTCTATTATTTTTATCTGCTTGCTGGACTATTAACATATTGAATCGCAATTTATTTACATAATATAAATTTTTTTCTTTGCAATGTTTAATAAGTACTTTTTTAGGAGTTCGATAAAGAAACGGGTGGTCAATAGAGAACTTCAGTACGGAGATACTCCAACAAGTCATATCAGACATAGGACACTTGAAAGAGACGGTTCGCTACAACAAAAAGATATTGAGTACATCAATGAAGGTAATATAGACATTTGTTACCTTTGAAACGGTAGAGAAGTGACTCATTACTTACCTTCACTTCCAGGCTAGCCGGAAAAGTACTTTTTCGCCTACCTTACCGGAAAACCAATCATATGAACACCAAAAATAGGACGAAAAGTATTGTTTAGCAGCCCAATGGCGGAAAATTCTTAGGGCCACGATTTTTGAAATTTTTCATCACTTGAGTACTTTGGCGTTTCACGTAATTTTTTAATTAAACGTCAGTATGTCAAAATTCTATATTTCTATTTTTTGGTTTATTTGGTATAGGCAAAAAACAGTTGTGTGTCACACATGCATGAAACGCTTTAGCAGCCCTTATCTATCAACTGCCCTCGCTTCACTACGCTCGCTCGTGCATCTAATAGTCTCGAGCTGCCAAAGCTCATTTTTTGCCCTTGTGACACAATATACTACGTCCGGCCAAAACTAATTTGAACTATTGTAAACATTGATTTTAACATTTGAATTATCATTACTGTGAATCGTTAATGTAAATCTATGTTGTTGCTTAATATTGTATTGGGTTTAGGAAGTTTACAAACCTTCGGCTACGGCACTGGATTTCCAACCTCCTATTTTTTTTTTAACTGTAGGATATCTCCACCTGTATTTGCAAGCAATTTAGCTGGAGTACGTCTAAAACAAAGTCCCGTGAACTCGTGAGCATTTTTTAATTAAAAAAAAAATTGGGAAAACCTCCATTAGTATTGTAGCCACAAGCTGATTTGTAATCTTGCCATTCCTTATATGTAAAAAGAACGATCGGAGCCAATGGACTTGTAAAGATCATAGTATTGCTTTATTATTTTTATCCATTCCAATTTTGTAATTGCAAATGTTCGGGAAGTGTAGTAGTAGAGGATCCGGCTTAAAAAATACCTAACCTAACTTGACCGGTGGTTAGTCATTGCAAGTGCACGGAAATTACAAAATTTCAAGTTTCCATCCATTCCAAAAACTAAAACTTAATTTTACTCGGCCACTTTTAGGAGTGATTCTCGGAAGGGGGTGGGCTGAGGGAAGTTTCATCATAGGAAATACCCATCATAATTTCATACAATCACCTCCTGAACTTTTTCGCGTGAATTAAGAAACACCCTTAATGTTGTTTTATTTCACTTCCAATGTGAAACGTTAATAAAACAATTCAATCTTATGGACATTGTTGATATTTAAACAGAAAAAATTATAATCATTGCAAAATAATTAACATATCTCAAACTTAAAATCATTTGTTTATTTCTAGGTACTTATACCAACACCCGAACGACTCGACCCACTTCTCCATCTGTTAATTCCAGAACGTCCACTCTAAGCAAACAAACCAAAGTTGGCAATATACATGAATACCCTGTAGAAGTGATTGAAACCGTTTCACCTGATATAGATCCTGAAGTACTGGCTCAATTGGATCCTAATTTAAGACCACCAGGAAATACTAAAGTCACGACTACTATTAAGACTTATACGTACGAGATTCCCGGTTCTGGCGACTATCCCACAAATTTGAACGAAACGAATGAACAAAAATATGTTTACTCGCCTAACAAATCAATTACTACTCCTAGCAAAAGCTTTGTCTACAATAAAATTGAAAACAAGGAAAATACGTTATACCAGGAAAATACTAATTACCCCCCATACCAAAAGCCAAATCCACCAGGTAATCAAATCTTTATAATGTTTTGCTTATATTTTGATAGAATTTGCTTTGGGTGGTATGTCATTGGGACGTTATGGGTGAGATGATTAGACATTCTCATAACTCAGTTATACATTTTTTAAAAGGACAAGAAATTTTCTTTACGATCATGTTACATACAAAAAGGTATACAGCATGAATGGAATAACCCTTTTTTTCTCAGACGAGATTAAACATCTAGGAGTCATCCTTGACTTAACTACCAAGGGACTTGCTAAAAAAATATTACTTTTGAATTTTATTCATAAAAGTTGAATAACAAAATCCCGATCGTTTGAAAAAATGGAATTGTGGACTTTCAGTTTCGGATCCGCCATGAAATGAAGAAACGAAAAAAATACTTTTAAGATCAGTCATTCTTTCCTTCCAAAGATTTGTTCATACAATATCCACCCCAAATTAGATCATCGGAAACAAATCTCTCTATACAGAGTTAACTTGTGTACACAAATACATACGGTGCGGATATTAAGGCTTACCCCCCCCCCCCCCTAGGAAACTGTTATTTCAGACAAAGATCCTCGAACCCGTCAATTTTTATTTTAATCGAGGTGTTTTATAAATACAAAAAAAGTTTCACCCCTTTTACCCCCTACACTTGACAGCTACCTCCTTTTTGATTTTTATTAATTATTTGTTTCATCCAAAATTCAAAAAATATACATTTTTGAGTTCTGCTTTTCAAACCCTTTCCAACAAAGTATCGCACGACCCTCCTTGCTATTTAAAAAAGCTGAGGGGGTAGATGTCAAGTGTAGGGGGTAAAAGGGGTATATATGCACGGAATCCAAGTAATGAAAATCAATCACTGTATCCTTCTATTCGTGCTTTTTGAGCCCGAATTTACTGTACTTTGGTGTTCTTTGGAATATTAATTTCATTAACCGTTTATTACCAAACTATTTTCTATATAAACAATTTTTAATATTTCGTTTATTTTCCAGAAGTGTCATATTTACTATTTTATTATAACAGGTGTTTTAGTTAAAGAGACCATAACAACGCGGAACTACCAACCAGGATATAGAATTGACAAACACCCTTCCTCGTCGAATGAAACTTATATCTACAATGAAACAACAACGAAAAATGTAGATAACCGCTATTCTCCAATTCCTCCTCCATTACCAAATCAAAATACTTATATTATTAATGAAACTGATACAAACGTGAGAAAAAATGAAAGGCCAACACCTGGTAAAGAAACTTACATATTAAAAGAAACCCATAAAACAACTGTTAACGATGTAGTAAGTCCTCAATATCCCCATTACCCTGAAGATACATACCCTCAACATGACAAGTTACCTCCGGGAAAAGAAACTTATATAATAAAAGAAGTCCATAACACTACTACAACTAATGACCGCCCTTATTCAGAAAGGGGATATCCTGTTTATAATCCTCCAGATGGGTAAGTTGAATTAGAATACTGTCCCATGTTATTTACACATACAGAGTGAGTTTTAAGTTTATTATTATTCCCGAAAAAGGAAAGATCTGACAACAAAGTAAATACCACCATAATATCGGCTATATCACACCAAAATCTATAAAAACCGTGCGAACCGTTTCCGAGATAATTGAGGAGTTCCATACTGTCTCTTGACTATAAATTTTGGCGAATACGCTCCTTTCGAGAACATTATGGAAGAACGTTTCGTTTCCGCACAGGACGAGCGTGGGAAATACAAGAATTTTCGAGAGTTGATAAAGACTATATATTTATATACGCGGGTTTTTGAGTGAGTTGACAATTAGTGAAACCAAGACAAAGAGTTAGTTCACAGACAGTTTAGAGAAGTTCTTAGTAATCGGGCAGTGAATGAAATAGTGTAATATTCAAGTGGTAAAAGTAAATTAGAACTATTATACCGAGTGTGTATATAAATTAAGTTTAATAAATAAATCAATAGATACTGTGTATGATTTTATCCCACTAGTAAAAACTATTTAAATAAATAAGAGAAACATTACAATACTTAAAACTCACTCTGTATTTTGAAGGTCAATATACAGGCTGAGACAAGGGGAGCCGCGCATACTCCTACCTGGTCAATTTGCTGCCCCCTGGACGTGCCACCCACGTGAGCTGCACGCACACTTACAACGGTCTTCGGTTAGAGGGTAGTTAACTAAATTGAGTTAACAATACTTACATCTTATTTATTTTTGTTGAATTTAGTTTTATTTATGTTTGGTTTTTATGCAATTTGTTTCAAATTTCATTTTCCATCAACTCCAAAATGAAAGTGATTATCACTGTAGGCTTTTGTTTTGAGTATGAGTATAAGAAAAGTCCGAGGATTCAACAAAATCTAGTTTAAATAGTTAGTGGTAAATTTTTCAAAATATGAGACAAATCGAAGTTACTGTTCCAAAGTTACGACAGTAGATATACCAAGTGGGTTCTAGCCCAGCGGAAAAAGCTCACCAAACCCACCCAACCCAAACCCCCCAACGTTAGCAACGTGGCATATGACGTTTGACGTAGTACGTGACGTTTGACGTAGCACTTGACGTTCGACGTGGCACGTGACATTTGACGTGGGGTGGGCATAAATTTGGGAGTGGGTGTGGTGAGCTTTTCAGCAGGGCATGCGCATTTCCGCTGGGCTAGAACCCGCTCAGTATATCAACTTACGCCTAAAGGAGATTTCAGTCAAAATTCCTATTTCGCCCTGTATAGTAGTAAATAATGGGAGCAGACACATTTTAATAGTCATGATATATTTACCATATGAACCTCAATACGATAGGAGTATGTATTCAGTTCCAACCTGACTCGCCCTGTATGAAATTTTTCAACAACTACCAAATTTTTTTTTAGGCGAGATCCACCCAATACATACATTATTAAGGAAACAACTAATACTACTACTACCAATCATTCAGATGGGCCGTATCAAAATGGACGACCATTGAATGATCCTCCAAATAAAACGACTATCTATAGGCATGAAACGCATTCGACTAACAATAATTACGGACCTAATAATCCCAAACCGCTCGAAGTAGAGACGTTTGATCCGAAAAATCCTCCGTATGATGTACAGAAGCATCCAAATGAACCTATTAATATTCACTATTCATATAAATCGACTAGTAAAACGCAAAACAATTTCAAAGGGGGCTACCCGCCTAATGGAGAAACAGAAACTTTATTGCCTAAGAAGTTTCCTACCGACGATAGACCCGATGGACCTCCTAAAAAGTTAGATGAGCTTATGGCTACAATAGGAAATGAAGTAAGTTTACTGATTTCATTGACATTATCATTATTACAATGAAATATTCCCAACTTTTGATTAAAGGAAGTTTTCATGATACTTTTATTGGATACTTTAAACCGAAAAGCATCCTTCAAGTCATAATTGGGTTTCATAATAGTCAAAATAATGTAGTCGACTTAAACCGTAAATTGCCGGATTCTGGCCTTAATGGCGGTAAAGTCTAATTTATAACGGTATCTAACCTCAAACAACATGCAACAAAACAAATAGACCATTCCAGAATGACGTCACTGACAGTTCGGCCATATTGTGCTGGAGGGCACACAATTAGACTTTAATTAAAAATTAGTTCTTAAAGGTATCTAAAATGCCATCGTTTTGTATTGTTGTTAAGTGAGGAATGCGGGGAAAAGAGATAAGGTATCTTTTTCTCGATTTCCGGCTGTTTTAACGAAGCGATCTCTCTGATCAACGCCGCGATGCTTGGATTAGTGCTCTAAAACGGGGCCACCTCAGTGAATCGCAATTTTAAACTTGGCGTGTGTGTTCTCGACATTTTATCGAAGGTTAGTTAGTGTACCTATATCTGTCAATTTTTGTTCATAAAATAGAAACACACAAGGTTAACTCCAACTAATCGATTCAGTTGCCCTCCAGCAAAATATGGCGTCATATGTGTTTTTGAATGGTCTATTGACTTGTCACAATCTAAACGAAATTATTTCGAAATTAATCTACTTTGCGACTCAAATAACTCTGTCGCTAATGAAATAAGAGGACGGCCTAAAATATATAGAGCATTTACTGTATGGACCCTTACTTTGTGGAATCTACTCATATTAATGTTATAAATGAAACTAACTGTTTCTAATTAATTCCACTATTTAATGAAAAAATTATGGAAGGATATTGATAATTATTTCGATATTGACATATCATCGCCAGAATGACAGAAGTTACATTTTATGTGATACCTTCTTGATGTTCAATATTTTGGCTAGACCAAATAGTAAGTGACCTATCTTGTGATTGACTTAATATATATGAATAGAAAAAAGAAGAAGAAATGATTTTACAAATATTAAAGCTTAGGTATTATTAGCCCTATGGGGATATCCTGGATATCTTTTCAGTATAACTGTGCAATGATATAGGAAACCAAGGATAGCTGATCTTTACAATTGTTACTTAAGAAGACAATTTAATAGTGGAGAGCTCCCTAGATTTATCTGTTCATTGACAACTTCATATTATGGGTCTCTTATTTCTAGTTCTTCAAGGAAATCTAGTTCTTGTTTCTTATCACAAATATGCAGTACTTCTAGTTCTGTGTTAGGTGTTAATGAATGTTTTGTGTCAAGAAGATGTTTTGCGTAATGTGATTTATCTGGACCCCAATTCTTGATCCTTCGCAACACTCAAAGTTACTCGCTTCCTAACGAATTCGTTAAAATACTATTCTTGAGCGCTCTCTCCTTTGCGCATTCGCTTGATAGTGTTCGTTATGCAGCGAGTACATTTTTGTACGTGATAACTATAGAAACTATTCATATTTATACTGCAAGTGATAAGTGATACCACGCGCATAGTTAATACTATTTTTTATAGAAACATTTCAAATTGTAATTGTGTTTGAGTAGGTAATTGAGGATGGAAGAACTTGTGAATTTAATGTTACTGGAAAATTTAGAGCTGCCGGCAATAGAAGTTCAAAATTTCCGGGTTTTGCGCAATCCTTCGAATCCTTTCAGGACAATGAATGATTTTCTCCGCCGCGAGATATTTGCCAATTCAGTCCAGTCTTCCACGGAATCTTCAAAGTTATTTGTGAATTTTCAATTTACCACCAATTATTTGATCCTTCCCTTGGAAATACTATAATATTATTTTTTTGCTTTTCCGAAGCTTTTCCTTCGCGTAATACATTATTTAGAATGGTTTGATCCATTTTAGACAACACTTTTAAACAGACATACATAAAACATAACCATAAAATTGGAAAAATTTGACAGCGTCAAGAAGAACGAAAGCTTCATTTACGGTATTGCCAAACTTCTCATTTCGCTTAAGGACACCCTTTAACGAATCACCTCAAGAATTGCATAGTTGTAAAGTCTTCGCTAACTACTGCTCGTTATGCAGCGAATTCGCTCGATAGCGAGTGATGTCAAGAATTGGGCTCCTGGCTGTTTTAATCTGTGTGCTCGTGAGTGTTCATTGTATCTAATTTCAAAATTTCGAATTGTTTGACCAATATAGACAGCATTACATTCTGGACATTTAAGTTTATATATTCCAGACTTTTTTAATGGGGGTATTTTTATTTTTACATCTAACAATTTTTTACTCACATTGTTTTCTGTTTTAAAAGAAATTGCTGTATTTGTTGAACAAGATATTATCTTTGAAATATTATTAGAAATATTACCAGCATATGTGATGGTTTTGTAATTTTTTATTTCCCTAGTTTTTTCAGGAAATATTAATTGTAATGCCACTTTTTCCTCTTTTTTATTAATTAATTTATTTATTATATGTAATGGATAACCGTTGGATGTGGCTATTTGTTTAATTATATTAATTTCTCTATCAAAATTATATTTGTTCATAGGAACTGAAAATGCTCTATGTATTGTAACGGTAAATAGCTGTAACCTTAAAGGGCTCCGGCTAGAGACTCCTCTCAAGGGTGATTCGACCCCAAGTTTATGTCACACAAGGATAACAGAAGGGTTGTAAAAATTGAGGGCCCCACTACCTTTTTAACGATAAAAAGTACTAAAATCTAAGGCGGAAAAGGTAGAAACGCCTTGTAAAATTTAAATGAAAGTTAATAATTAAAAAAAATTACTAAAAATTACCCCGGGCGGTATCTCCCTTAACTTTTATAGTTGAGGATTTCTAATAAAAAAAAGAATTAAAAACAAATTTTTAATTTATTCTGCCACAGGAAATGAATGACGGAATTTGTACTTTTATAGGTACTTAGCTTAAATGAAGTGGTTTCCTGAAGAAGATAGTCAGGTCTTGATCTGAACTGATGTGTTCTGTGCTTGGCTAGGGCTTATATCATAGCCTAGGTCTTGGGTTATATCCTAGGGTTATATCCTTGAGTTATATCCTTGGTGTTATATCCTCGGGGTTATATCGTCGGGGTTATATCCTAAGGTTATATCCTAGGGGCTGTGCTTACCTAGAAGTACAGGTGGATCAGGGATTTATAGGAACTTGAATGTAATGGCACATTATGTTGGTCAGCTTTTCAGGTTAAAGAAAAGGAAGGCAGTTATTTGAAAGTCAAAAAAATTTATTTAATTTACTGAAAGCTTTCCAACATTATATGTCCCATGTTACAACAGTAAAAATAGCAATTATCGGCTAAATAAAAAAAATATACTAATGATCCGAAAGAAACTAATGATAGCAAAAAGTTATTTATTTAGTTATATGAAAAAATATCGTGCTTAGGAAATATATGAAACCGGCACTGGCGTTACGAAAGAATATTTTATAGGTTAACAGTTTATAAAAATGGTATTTTATAATTAAAAGAGTTATTTCGCAACTGAAAAAGCTTGAAAATGTTTGTATAAAAGTAAAACAGTGAATTATAAAAGAATATTTGGCTTAAAACTACCATATTAGTATAAAAGAACAGTTTATGATCACGTGTTGAATTTAATTTCGTCTATCTCTGTAAAAAATAAATAATGCATACGAAAATTATATCAGACAGTACTTTAGAAGAAGCTTATTAATTATAAATTATGATTTTGAACTTACCACAGCAAAATTCATAAGATAGGTACTTAAGATATGAAAGATAGCGAAAGATGATCTTTCCCCTTAGGCGGTCGATAACAGAAAGGGGTGTTTCACGTGGCGTTGTGCAAAAAATGGAAGCGTCCGTTGGCAGACGTAAATTACCTTACGGTCAGGGTTGAAGAGTTTGGGATCACAGAACTATAATTGGATGTGGCTAGTGACGACGAGCGCTAATTAAAAGGATTTATTCTGTAAAATCGAAACAGGTCGATAGACATGTTACAGTATCATTGAATTATATGCTGCTAATTTATGTGACATGGGATGATTGGAATTATATGGTATAGTTACATCAGTATGTGTTGGTTTTCTGTAAATTGAAAAATCAAGTATATTATTGACTCTTTGAATTTTAATATCAAAAAAATTGATTGAGTTATTTTCTTCAACTTCTAATGTAAATTTAATTTTTGGATGTAAATTATTAGTATGATTGAACAATATATCTAATTGCCGTTCACTACCTACAAAACAAGCTGATATGTCATCTACATACCTATACCAAAATAATATATTTTTTGAAATGTTACATTCAAAGATTTTTCTTTCTAAACTGTCCATAAAAATGTTTGCTAAAATTGGTGATATAGGGCTTCCCATTGGTAAACCTTCATTTTGAATATATACCTTATTATCAAAAGTAAAATAATTCTGATTAATACATACATCAAACAAATTAAGTATATCTGATATTATTCCTGGATTGATATTTTTATACTCTAGTAATTTTTTAACAAGTGTTATGCACTCTTTTGGAGGAATTTTAGAGAACATATTGGTAACATCAAATGAAATAAGTTTAGAGTTATCTTGTAATTTGTATGTTTTTAATTTTTTGATTAGTTCTATTGAATTTTCAATTGAGTATATACCTTGAAGAACTAGAAATAAGAAGACACTTAAGAGACCCACAATATGAAGTTGTCAATGAACAGATAAATCTAGGGAGCTCTCCACTAATAAATTGTCTTCTTAAGTAACAATTGTAAAGATCAGCAGATATAGTTTCCCTTGGTTTCCTATATCATTGCATAGTTATACTGATCTTAAATGGGAAAAAGATATCCAGGATATCCCCATAGGGCTAATAATACCTAAGCTTTAATATTTGTAAAATCATATCTTATTCTTTTTTCTATTCATATATATTAAGTCAATCACAAGATAGGTCACTTACTATTTGGTCTAGCCAAAATATTGAACATCAAGTAGGTATCACATAAAATGTAACTTCTGTCATTCTGACGATGATATGTCAATATCTAAATAATTATCAGTATCCTTTCATAATTTTCATAATTTTTTCATTAAATAGTGGAATTAATTAGAAACAGTTAGTTTCATTTATAACATTAATATATAGAGCAAGTAACCGATATTTGAAATGTACGACGATGTCTTTTTTTCTAAAGATTTTGGATAACAAAGCCGACAGTTGTACATTTTTTAAAACAAATGGGACATTGCCTGGCTTGTAAAAATAGGGGTGGAGCCATACAGCCAATGAAATAATTATTGTTGAACCTAAGATTCTATGCATTCAATAATTCCTTTTTCTTTTTCCACTAATTCCAACAACCTAATTCATCAGTAATAAAAACTGAGCCCCTTTTCCTTATCAACACTGGTTCACAAGACATTTTACATATAAACGCCTTCAAAGCTCCAAACCAAATTAGTTCATGTCACTCTGACATTTAACACATCTGGTAAAAATAAGGACAAAAAATAATGAAGGGGAATTTAAATAAAGACAACTTTGAAAATCTTTATAAAACTAAACTCACTTTACCACAGATGGAAAGGACACTTTACTTAGAAGCCTTCTTTTTATAAAGTCGACTTCTTGAAAGCATAAGTTTCTGCCTTTCCCTTTTTGGTAGTTCTATATTTTCTAGTTAATAGTATTAGCTCTGTATTCTTTGAGTTTACCCCAAGACCGTTCTCATTTACCTAATTTACTAGCAAATCCCATGATGTCACTGATAGTTGTTTAATCTTTACCTGTTACCACATCAAACATCGTCTGCATACGCAACAACCTTGAATGAAATTATTGAAACACAGCCTCCGAAATTGAACGGAATAATTCTTAGAAGAGGGTGAGTACCCATGAGGAGACTCACGTGGAATGCACACCTCGCATATATTACATCAAAAGAGAATAAAGCGAAAAAGTGAATAGTGAACCCAATCATGTCCAAAACCAGGTGAAAACGCAAAAAGAAACACGATGACACTTTTGAGGAATTTCCTCAACTTCCTCCAGCCTCTAAAATATCTTCCCCTAAAACCTCCAAACCACGCCACGATGACACTGATGAGGAATTTCCTCCTCCAGCTTCTAAAACATCTTCAAAACTTCAACCTCCAAATCTTCCGTCCAAAAAACTTCCGAGGCACCCTGCAGCAGCTTAAAAAAATCCATACCCTGCGCGTTGATGGAAACTGCTGTTTCACGACCCAACTCACCTCACTACGAAAATCTTCCTCACTTAGCACGTTATTTCGAAAATCCTCTGTTATAAATAAACTTTTAGCCGAAAAAGACCAAACATCCATTCCACATAGCAATTTGTCCTACTCCCAGGCAGCCAAATCTCCGGCTTTATCTATCCCATCTTCTCTTTCCAGGCCCAGGCCCAGGCCTCTTCAATCTATGGAGAATCTATGAATAGCCAAGTCAACGAAGAAGCCTCAGTTCATACTTCTTCTAAACCTCCCTCCCACACATTATCATCATCTACTACTCCACTACAAACTCTTAATCTCCGAAACCTACCATTCAAATTCTGCTCTCATTCTTCTGAACAGAAATGAAATTCTTGGAGGTCAAATCTGCTACTTAAAAGCCAATCCTAACTGCACCGTCATTCTAAAAATTCCGAGGAACATTTGCCACAAAACTCTCCAATCAAAAATCCAAAATGCCATAGGAGATAACAAAGTTGTATGCATACCTCTCCTCTCTTAAACACTTGCGTCCAGGAAACACCTTCCAGCCAAAACCAACAACCCAAACTTCTTTTTTGTCATCTCCAACGTCGACCAAAATATCTCCAATGAAGAAATCTTTGATCTTCTCAAAGATCTTCGAATCAACTTTCTAAAGCTCCAAAACCACCAATTCTCCAACCTCCCTAATCAGCGTTATTACTAACTCTGTTCAGCGAAATTCCAACGAAGAAGTGCACCGAAATCAAGAAAAACTAAACGGAAAGTGCACGAAAAAGCAACAGACGAACCGTTTCAATAAGAGGAATTTACGACTTTTCAGTACCTGAAGTATCACATTATGGAACACAATAAACAAACACCTATTCCAGGATGATGGATGCAGGTTTTCTGTGGTTTTTTCCTGCATCTCAATTTCCGCAATGATCGGAACCGCGATACATTGCGGAAATTAACCAATTGGCCATCCTTGGGTGCACAACCACAGCTAGCTATCCCTACCACGACCGTAAGCTCTCTTGCCTTTATACTCAATCCAAACCCTGAAGAGGACTAAATCTGTTATAACAGGTTAGAATTAAATATTTTCATATCCAATGAAGGCTAAATTAAAATCAAACAGTAAAATCAAAAACCTCAAAAGCAACAAGGGCTCTTTGGAAGTGCAACGACTCGCCTGCATGGGAATCACGGGTGCAATGAAATCGTGCCCCAGCTCAGCGTTAGATGTAATGCTAGACCTTATTCAACTACATCTACATTTAAGGAGGATCGCTCTGGAAAATGCCATCATGCTAAATCTTTGAAGTCCGGCGATCTAACGGGACATCATGAGATACTAAGGGTTGGAGCAACCCAATACATGAAGATGCCCACGGACAGGATTTCTAACTCACGTTAGACGTTGTTATCAACAGAAAACGAAATCGCTTTAATTACGGGAGGGTCTCTTACTTACTACACTGATGGAACAAAAATAAACGGAGACGTAGGGGCCACAGGTCCCAATACAAGGATATTAACAGCACTGGGAAACACTCCAATATTATTCCAAGCGGAACTATAATCAATAAAATTTTGTGCTCAAGAATGCCTCAAAAAACGCTTCAACTCAGCCAAAATATTTATTGCGTCTGATAGCTTTAAAGGCTGTGAAGTCCACTTATGAGTCTAAAACAGTCTTGAACTGCAAACAATCCCTTGAGCAACTGGCTAGATACAACAACGTAACTTTGTTATGGGTGTCAGAGCATAAAGGAATTGTCGGCAAAACAAGGAGCTTGTACTCCCTTTATCGGACCCGAACCTTTTTGAGGTATCCCAAAAAGCCGAATAGTGGAAGAAGGGGAAGATGGGAAAAGGAACTTGATGCAGCCTACTGGAAAAATACTCCAGGCCAGACAGGCAAAAAGGTTATTAGGACCTTCTTCTCATGGGAAAAGGAACTTGATGCAGCCTACTGGAAAAATACTCCAGGCCAGACAGGCAAAAAGGTTATTAGGACCTTCTTCTCACTACTCTAAATTGCTATTGAAGCTTCAGAAATCTCCTTTGTATAACTTATGCTTTAGAAATATCACAATACTCAATTTCTATAAATACACCGTTTTAAAAATTAGTCAAAATGTATGTACAATTATTCTTTTTTTTTCAAGCCTCCAACCAGTCCTCTGAATGCAGGATTTATTCAACATGAGCATGAAAGAGCCCAACAGAAAAAGGTGGAAAATTTAAAACAAAGATCATCAGAATTGGAAGATTTACAAAAAAAGGAACCTCCTCCAAAATCTAAAAATATTGCAGGACCCCCAGTTTATTATCCTCCCGGGGAAATGTTTATTAAAAACGAAGAAGGTGGAGACGCATGGAGAATGCAGGTATTTATTTAGAAATTTTTTTCCTGCTCTATCCCAATTTTTAATTAAAGTTAAAGTATATTTCACATTATTTCGTTGACTCGGTATCTGGTCTTAAGGATTTAATAATAACATTTTATAAATCCTTCATTGTCCGGGTGTTTGATTAAGTAAAAGACCCGTAGTCGGTAAAATTTAGATACTAAGACATGAATTAGTTATTTCGTAAGAACTACTAAATTTTTTAAAAACAAATTTTACTTTTATTTATTAATTGACATAAAACAAATTAAACTGTTGAACCATACAGGGTGTAACTATACGCTTTGGTATATTTCATCTAATTGGCATATGTTATCAAAATATATTTCAAATAAAAAAGACGTAGTTTAATAATGGCCACATTTTGGAAATATTTTGTACTATACAGGTTATCCGCAAAAAAGTGGTTTCTGAGACTTTCATCAGGAACTAAGTGAATGAAATATATATTTTATGTCTCAGTGAATGTTGCCCCAGTATACATACATACATAGACCACGTTGAGCAGTGTATTTTGTTTAGCTAATTAAGTATTTTAAATTTTAGGGAGCATATGCAAGAGGATCTGGAAAATATCAGTACGAAGCTGAAAGCAAAAGTAAATCGAAAATGAGCAGCGGTGCAACAGTAGTTCCCGTTTGTCTTCCTTTATGTTGCGGCCTTCCATGTGCTCTTTTGTAATATATATGTTAATAATTGTTGTACTAAGAATTCACAAGTGCCTTAAAAATTTTATGTACTATTAAAATTGAAGTTGGCAATAATTTATTCACTTATTGCGTTCAAATTTTTTTTTGGCTAATTTTACATTTTTGAAAACAGGTAGAGTTGTTGGATTTTATCATGAGCAATACAAAAACTGTCAATTGGTCGGAGAAATAGTGTATTCAGAAAAAACAACCACAATACTAACTCAACGCGTTATCTAAAATGACGAAAAACAAATTCAGTAACTGACAAATTTGGTCTGTTAAGGTTAACTGAAATTCAAACGAAGTCGACGATATTTTCAACAATGTCTGCGTACGTAATTTTGTAACGAAGATCTCATGAGAAGATCCAACTTCTTAAAAGGCACTTCTATACGCTCAGTCTTTCCCAAGTGCTGATCTATACAAACCAGTTTGCACAAGTAATTGCGTGCGCGAGGTCGATGTCGGATGTCGTGTATTTTTTTGGGGGTTGAAATCCCAAAACACCACATAGGAAGACTGAGCGTGTAAACGAGCCTTTGAGAGTGGAAGGAAGATCACTGTTTTCTAAAAGTTACCTATTTATCGAAGTAATGTATTTGTAACCTAACCATTAGCAACCCTTGTTAGAACTAACAAAACATCTGGGGAACATTTTGAGCAACAAACGACATTTATGTCGTTAAATTTGTCGCATCAAACAAAAATTCAGTCAGATAAATGTTTGTCAAAACTTTTGTTCTGTTGAAGTATTGTTGTTAACACTCTAGGATATGATTTGAGAATGAATTGATGCTTCACACTCGAATTGGCGATCTTGAGTTATTGGGAAAAATCAAGTTTCAAGAAAAATAAATATAAAAACATAACCAAGTACAAGTCCAACATTATTTTTACTTTCTGATGCATATTTGAATCGCCAACTGATCATGAAAGAGGCTGAAGACAAATTCAGTTTGTCTTTGCTCTGTAAAGAGGGTAAGGCACGAGGAGTGGGAGGTTTGCTAGATTAGGAGGGTGAATACTTGGCAAGTCTTTCCTCAGTTCGTTCACGTGACGCGTATAGTATCGTCATTCTAGACTTCCAAACTCGGTAGCAGGCAGTGTCGGCGGTGAAAATTTTATGATTATACTGTTGTGAAAAGATCCGCCAACTAACCCACATCGGGATTTTCTTCAATTCGCTTATTTCATGAATTGAATTTATTTTCTTGTGATTTGGATTTCGTCGGTTCTGACTCATACATAGCACTGATAGTAGGGCGCGCCAGACAGGGACTTTGGAACGGGTAGTAGTTTTGCAGCGCGTAGATTTAGCAGGCCAGAGTTTCCCTTGAACCGCGTCTGATTTACCGATAGTGACGGGACTTTCCGCGCCGACCGACAATAGCCAAGCCTGCCTGATCCCACGGCGTGTGAATTGACAAGTTTGTCCAGAGACTTGCCACTCCACACGCCGAGAGATGCCGGCTTAATATATGCCAGATACTAAAACTGGTGAATGTTGATGTTGATGATTTCAAGAATTGTCAACTTAATTAAAAAATTAATTTTTAAAAGTCAAAGAAAAATTCAGTTAATACTTTGGTATATAATTTAAGCACGCTTATTGGATGAACTACTGTCACTTTAATTGAATCAGAATTATAATAAATAACTTCAGTGAACATGAATTTGTAATTTAAAAAATATGTATAAAACAATAATTTTTGATATAGGGGGTGTCAAATAATATGTTTTGCTTTTTGATTTATATTAACATGAACACAAAATACTGTAGATATGAATAACAAAATTCTTGCCAATTAACAAAAAGTGCATTACTTATTAAGCAATAAACGACTTAAAACACTAATTTTTAACGTTTTGTATACTTGAACCTCTATCCTGTTGTATTCCTAGAAGCTGACAGTCTGCTTCTAATAAAGTCAAATCCTTCTCGAATCCTAAGAATTTCGATGATAATTCCAAGTCTTTTATCAGTAATCTGACTTTGGCACCTCTAATGTAATTACTGAAAAAAAAAATTAAAATATTTCAATTAATTATATCAGAGGAGAAATCCATAACAATTTAGTCAAATGGGATCTGTCACCTGTAGTCTTAAACTCTTGATCCCAGTGGGCGGATGTATTTTCGACACTAAGTGGTCAGTAGGCTATAATCCTACAGGTACTTTCGACACTCGTGTAATCTAGTAGGTATAAGGCAAAAGAAAAATTTTGTGACGTATCGACGATTGCAATGAAAAAATTTGACAAATATAGGACTGGGATATAGTGTCCATTTTGTGGCCCATGAATAGTAAACAATTGTAGAAAATACTTCAAACAATATGATAATGTACAATTATCAATTTTGGACAAAATGCGTATATTGATCTCACAAGAAAACACAATATTGTGCTCCGAACTATTTATAAACAAAAAATGTTCTCCTCTGCTGGTACGAATATTAGATGAATATGAGTCTATAGCGTCGTGTACCTCATGCATATTTTTTTTAATTCGGTTATTTAACGTCGGTCTATTTCTGCAACTCAGGCTAATCACCGACGCCGGGAGCACTCTACCCCTAACCGGAAATTTTACCGAATCCACTAGTGTTCCAACCAGTGGTAGGGATCTTTATCGAGCCCAACATCCATGGACTCGGGACCTCGGTTTTACATCTCATCCGAAAGACGGCATATCTACATTATACCTCGTGCTCCTTGGTATAATGCCCGCGAGCTGTGATATGCTACTGACCCTAGTAATCTAAAGTGATTCGCTGCAGGCTGTACGGGCTCTACGACGGTGTTTCCCCAGTGGTCACACATCCAAGTACTAACCTCGTTCGACCTGGCTTGGTTGCAATTATCGCATTAGAAGCGTTCAACTACAAAGCTGGGCCGACGCCCCCCTCATGCATATTTGTAGGAAGAAGACCGAGAATTATTCTTCGAAGGCAGTTGTAGATGTTTCTTCTTTCTTCTAATGTTCGCTATATCAGTGGTAGTAATAGTTTCTGGTAAACTTGTAGCAATATCTCTTCGGATCATTTTGGAAGGTTTCTCCGATATATCCTCTTCTGCTTCTGCTTTTCGTTTGCAGAAATTAGTAATTAGCTTCCTATTAAGCTTCAGTTCATTTGCTATATGATTGTGCAGTGAATCGCACCAAGATATTGTTAGATCGGAAGTAAAACCTACGGTGAACACTTTGGCTTTACATTTTTAATTTCTATTAATGCACCTCCAAAAAAACTTCAACACTTTTACCGCGTGTGGTTTTCACTGCCGAAGTTGACATTTTAAATATATTTGTTATCCATCCTACCATCAGTAAATAACGGGATAAATGTAGGTGACTATGTAAATAGTTCAGGAATGCTTCTAGTGTCGAAAATTCATAGTGGGTTATCATACCCTTTCGATTAAACATGTAAAGAAAGGTTTTTGGTGTCGAAATTACGCCCGCCGATCCCAATAACGTTGAAACTCAAACATGAATTTAGAACATTTTAAATGTTGAAAAAAGAAATAGGTAATCAAGGGGTCGGGGTCGAGTTGTCTCCCGAACCGGACGTTATTACCTGTTTTCGAAAAGGGCCATGTCCGAGTTGTCTCCCATTCAATTCAGGTATACTTTCTTCAATTCCAACAGCGACTACGGCAAAGCAGGAGTAGCAATCTTAATTAAAAGAAACCTATCATATACGGAAATAAGTATACAACTAACGGCAAAAATAATGTGTAAGTGTGTGTTAGAAAAATTGTATATTGTGACAGTGTATATAAAACCAGTGTCTAGACTAACCACACATAGAATTGTAAATTTTTTAAATAATATTCCAAAGCCATCAATTATTGGTGGGGACTTCAAAGCACACCATCAAGCTTTTGGTTCAGAAGCCAAAGACATGGAAGGAAGAAATCTATTGGAAGCAATAAATATTAGTTAATTAGTGTATATCAATACAGGAACCCCAACTCTGGTGACCAGGCCCGGCCAACGAAAAAGCGCTTAAGATATTTCCCTATGTTCACAAGAAGTGAGTCATCTATTTGATTGGGAAGTAATCCAAGACACCAATGGATCAAATCACCTGCCAACCCTTATGAAACAGTCAATAGAACGAGTTAAATCTCCCCAGAAAAGTCACAAAATTTGGAAAATAGATGAAGCAAAATGGCTTGTGTACAAAAATTATCTACAGGAAGTTTCAGAGAATGTGCTAAATGACAAATATGATAAATTAATAAACGATATAAATAATGCAGCAAATCTAGCAATACCAAAACAAAGTATTAATAAAGTAGACAAACCACAAAAATATAAACCTTGGTGGAATGAACAATATAGTGAAGCAGTTTTGAAGCGGAGAGAATTATTCAGAATATACCAAGAAAACCCAAATATAGTAAATTTAAGTAGATACCAAAATCAAGAAGCAATTGTGAAAAAATCACCAATTATACTAAAAGACAAGGTTGGAGAGAATACAGTGACAGTCTAAACAAAAATACACCAATAAGAGAAGTTCGGTCCAGACTCGATAGACAGAAGACAAACAAATACCATGCCAATAAAACCTGGTGATTGGACAAAAGCTTTCCACAACAAAATAGCTCCAAGTTGGGTTAACGAGAAACCTTTAGAATTTCGGAACAATACCTTTTCTGATATATCTTCACCATTTGTTAGAATGGAACTTGATCAAGTGCTAAAGAAGAATAATAAAACATCCCCAGAAATCGATAACATGCATTACCCTATCTATGATTTCAGGACTTCCACAGATAACCAAAAATCGACTTTTAGAAATTTTCAATAAATAAGAAATACCAGAGGTTTGGCAGAAATACCTGATAATACCAATTCCTAAACCAGGGAAAAACAGAAAATCAGCAGAATCATATAGACCCATCTCCCTTGGTTCTTGTGTAATGAAAACATATGAGAGACTTATAAAAAACATGATCGAACATTAGCTAGAAAAAAATAAACTACTGCCAACAATTCAATATGGTTTCAGAAAAGGACGGGCGACTCAAGAAACAACAGCTTTATTGGTTACAGACGTAAAACTAGCATTTACTGTTAACAACTACATCACAGCACTATATCTGGATATAAAAGGAGCTTACGACGCAGTTAACCTCCAAATCTTAGCACAAAAGTTACATGACGTAGGAATTCCAGGAGACATAATAAACAACATAAGTAGACTTTACACAAACAGACGACTATATCTTAAGATAAATGGACATATTAGTTCACTACGTACAACATCATTAGGTCTACCACAAGGCAGTATTCTGAGCCCAATTCTCTTCAAATTATATACGGCAGATATTAGGGATATTATTCAACCAGAAATTAGAATATTGCAATTTGCAGACGACCTTTGTTTATATCCAGAAAACAAATCAATTGGAAACACAAAAACGGAATTAAAACGTGCAGTTAATGGAGTTATTAAATGGACAAATCAAAATGGATTAGAGATTTCTCAAGAAAAATCTGTCATGTGCTGCTTTACAAGACACCGTTACCAATCTCCAAATGAGGTAAAGTTAGGCTTACTAACAATTCCATGTAAATCATCGGTTAAATACTTGGGTATGTTACTTAACCAAAAACTATCCTGGAAAGAACACATACAACACCTCACCATAAAATGTGAGAAGGCTTTAAATGTGTTGAGAGCTTTCTGCAATACTAAATGGGAAGCAGATCCCAATATAGCACTTATATTCTACAAAGCACTAATACACTCTACAGATACGTGCAAAGACAAACGGATCATAGCAGTTTAATGTATTCTCCGATCTAAATAGTCCACCAACAAAACACTTCTATAAATTAACTCCAATGAATATCAAGTATTTAGCTAGACAGCTGGATTCACAACCACTGTAAGAAAGCCCGCCCCGTCTCCTTCCAAAATTTGTTAGTTATGTGCGAGGTGTGTGCGAACTGCGATTTAGTATTGAATAATTATTTAATGGGGGTAGTAAACGTCGCTACATATTTAAACAATATGCTTACGTTTTATGTTGTTAAAATCGAAAATTAATTGTTAAATTATCTTTAACAATTAATGTTTCGAGTTAAGATAATATTTATGTTTTGATTTCTTTTGGTCATAACGGCTTTCAAAATAAAAATAAATTCGTAAATAAAACAAAATAGGATTCTTTAAATTGGAACAAATTAAAAATAAATTCCTAAAAACAACTTAAAATTTAATTTTGAAAAGTTACGGGCTTGAACACTACTCTCACCTATCGACTGTTGTTAACTGACTGTCTGACGCTAATTGAGGACCGCCCACACTTGAGAATACGGAATGGTGGGAATTGTACGATATGTTATAGGTGTCCAAATGAACGATTGTTATAATCGTGTTTTTAATCTGTTGAAGCTGGTGTTGGTCGTCTAGTTCAAAAGCAGTTCTGATACAATGCTTTAAATCCCTATGTTCCGTTTGTGTTTGAATGTATCTGTATACTGGACTATGGGAGTACTGTATGGGAACACTAGTTTGAACCAATTACAAGCTATAGAGACAATTAAAAACAAAAGTTTACGATTATTTCTAGGAGTCTTAAAAAGTACACCGATCAATATATTAGAAGCAGAAGCAGCAGAGCCACCTCTAGAAATTAGGAGGTTTTACCTCAGCAATATCTTTGCAACCAAACTGATGGCCCAAAATCGAAAACTAAAAATCCAGCAATTATATAACAAAATTGACAAAAAATACTGGAAAAATAAAAAAACGCCACTGTTAGTTAAAAGTTTCAGCATATCCAACAATTCGGGAATGTAATATATCGAAATGACAAAATTCCATATTATAATGCTGAATATGAATTGTGTAAACTTCAAGTGCCATATCACTTTCTCAGAATAGAAGAATGAATAAATATTTTGTTCAAACAAGAAATATTAACTAGATGGTCAAACTCAGAATACATTTATACTAATGGGTCAAAAATAAAAGAAAATGTCGGTTGTTCATTTTTTCACTCAAATGAGAATGTTTGGGGGATGTTCAAACTCCCAGATAACATGTCGACACACACTGCGGAGTTGGTCGCTATTTTGCAAGCACTATACTATATAAAGGACCATATTAAATCAAATTTTGTCGTTATGACTGATAGCAAGTGCTCCATAGAAGCTATCAATAAAAGATTATCAAGTAAAATGCCTCAAGTAATCGTTAATATACTAGAACTTATTGAAACATTAAACAATAAAGGTAAAATTATTACATTGGTTTGGGTAAAGGGGCATAATGGTATTGAAGGAAACGAAAGAGTTGACAAGTTAGCAAAAACATCCACAACATAAGGAGAACTACTGGAAGAACCACTAATGCCAGTATCAGATTTGCGACAAACTTTTAAGGAAGAACAATTTAAAAGATGGCAAGAAGAATATTCGGCATGTACAAAAGGTGCCCAATTTCACGATATACAACCGATAATCTATAAATAATGTTGGTTCGCCGATATATCAAATCGACATATCATTAAAAGTTTAAATAGAATAAGAAGTAAACATGGGCTTTACCCAGAATACAACAACTATCAGCTTGACGTTGTTGATAAAATAACAATGCTAATGACGCTACAGAAACCGGTCAAAGCTGTCCATAATTTCATGCGAAAAGTATCGAATTAAATTAATAAAAATCCAAGAATAAATTCTGGGAGAAGGAGAAAAAATCTTAAATACTTCACGGGATGTAAGTATATTTACTAGTCCCGAACTTTATTGGCAGCCCTCGCTATCGCTCGGGCGCAAAATCGTTCTCGGCTAGTGAATGTTACTTACATCCCTTATAGTATAAATAACTATTCAAGAACAAGTTATTAATTAATTGTAAGGTCAAGGAACATTACACGTTGACAAATCAATACTTGGGGCAAGTAATCTTCCTCAAATAAAGTGTCAATAACGGGAAACTACTCGACCATAATAAAAATCTACCTGCCGGTCTTCGGAGACAACTTGGCTCCTTCCAATCAAGGGGTCTGCCGTCAGAAGTGAAAACACAAATAACTTAGCCTCTTCTGAAAATGTTATCGTACGCTCAAAGCGAATGGAAATTTTTACAAATGAATTAACCATTCTCGAAAATTTCATCGTAGGCCCATTATATAAAAGTATTTACAAATATAATACCTAATCCCTTATAAACTTTTTTTTCGAAAGCCTATGATATCAGGAAGTTTTTACAAAGTAACCCTGTATAAAAATATTATCGTACCTACGCCCATTAGATGAAAATTTTTTCAAATAAATTAACCTCGATGAAATAAAACGATTTAATTTGTTTAAATATTCATTATTATATTTGAACATAACATGTTCAACTTAAGCTAGTGACGCGTTACGCTAACACCGTAGCTTTATCAAACGGGTGAAGGTATAACGAAAATTTTTCCGTTTATACAGTGCATTAATACGACATGCATGTCAAAATATTTTTCTTAAATTCGCCATAACCAGTTCTCTGTCTATGCCAATTTTTATAGAAATCGTGTGAGTAGTCCAATATATCTATAGATAGTGTAAGTTCGTCGTGAAGCAGCCTGTATAATTTTGACTGCGATATCTGTGAGAAATTTCATAAAATATAATACCAGAGTTGACATAAATACCAATTTGTCACAAATTGTCTGGGGAGAATATTAATTTAAAGAATTTAAATTATTACTTTTTAAAATTAAACTAACTGTTTCTAATTAATTCCACTATTTAATGAAAAAATTGATGAAAATTCTAAAATATTATTGATGATGATATGCAAATATCGAAATAATTATCAATAATATTTTAGAATTTTCATCAACTTTTTCATTAATTAGTGGAATTAATTAGAAACAGTTAGTTTAATTTAAAATAGTGATATGAGTAGATTCCACAAAGTAAGGGTCCAAACAGTAAATTCAATTTAAATTAATAGTAATATATTTAATTATTGTGTACTATGATTCAGCAATGTTGTTAAATTCAGTCTAGACCTTATCAATCAAGGTAATCAAAATTATGATTCTCTATCTGCACACCCAATCAACATAAGTAAGAATTCCAAAAGTACCTACATCATGTTTATAATTAACACAGACTGATAAGTTTAGAAATTTTTGCTACATTTTTCTTTGTATTTGTTTTAATATATTGGTTTATGCAACAAAATATATATCTATTTATAACTCTTACCTTGCATTATTTTTTGGTCTAGGACATACACAGTAAAATTTCCAACCAAAGTCAATGTATAGATCATCATTTACTATGTGAAATATTTTTCCAGACACCACTTTTCCCTCGGGATCTCCTAACTAAAAAAAGGTTGAATTTATTAGGTACTAAAATTAATTCATGTGACGGGTCCGGTGAACTATAGGTACGGAACCACGAGTTTTGGACTGATTTTGCAAAAAAATCGATAGTACTCACCTATTTTGAAGATTATCCGTCGAAAAATTTGTGGGTTATTCAGAATTTCCAGAGAAAAATCCAAAAAAATAGTATATTAAGGTCTTTAAAACACGCACGATTTTAAGCCGGAATGCTCGAAATAGAGCAAGTGTTTTAGAGACCATTTATCCACGAATACTTTACGCTATTTTTTTTATTGGTGCACTTTGAAATTATAAATACTGGTATCTATTACTACTACAACAACAAGAAATGGAAATAAGAACTAATAATGTAAAATGGTTGAATTCGTGATGCTACGTTAGTATACCTTGCGTTGTCATGGAAATGAGAAAAACAAACTAATTTGCATTTTGTCTTTAAGATTTATTGTTGTCACCGCCACGTCACCGCAGTGCATAAAAATGAATTCTAATATCGATTTCTTAAGTAGTAAAGCAGAAGCGCGGTTAATACCGCAAAAATCTTCTGATGCGTATAAAAAAGAATATGACAAGTTTATCAAATGGATGGAAGAGCCAAACGTTACAGATATAAATGAACGAGTTGTGCTTGCTTATTAACATTATTGGGAGTGCCATTGATGGAAGTTCAACCTTATTGAGTTCTGAGAATGTTAATAGTATTAATTTAAATACCATTTCCTCCGATTTGAAAAATCGAAATATTAATATCTCAAACAATACCAACTGTACTTTCCATTTTCATTTATGAAATTGAAATTGTTAAATATTGTTCGAATAAAGGTTTTGACGTTACAAAGTACTCTTGTCAGATCAATAATAAAAAAATTGTCATTTAGACTTCGTTTCTCGAGTTGTTGATGTTGCCATGGTAACTTTAAAAAACGCGCGTTTTTGAAAGTTCGATTTAAACACGCTGAGGCGTGCTTTAAATAGGTAAAATGGTTCACCAATAAAAAAAAAGATATTTTTCAACATTTCAATGGCAACTATTTCGTCCGATATTTTCAATAAAACACAGTTTAAATGTGTCACATTATACAGGAAACTTCAAAATCATATTTCCTTCTCTTCAAGAAAAATTCCTTTATTTTCTCTCTAATATTGATCTAAATCTAATAATTTTTCTTCCTTTCTACCTTTAAAGTGTTGAAATGTACCAACATATTAAAATTATAATGTGTAGCGCCCTCTATATATTATTAAATGTAATGTAGTGTAGTAGATAGTAGTTTCCTGCATAGTGCAGCTTATTTTCTTTGTATCCTTTTTTCTTTTTCTAATTGAATAGATTCAGTAGTTGTTGAGAAGCCGAAGTGCGCACTGCGTTTATTTTTAACTCGTAAAATTCAACAGGTTATGGGCCCAGAACCCATGTTTTAACCGGAAAGTTGTATATTTTGTATGTTCATATGTCGGCTAACAATTATGTGGCAAGCGTGCCAAAGTTAATTGGACGCGGAAATTACGATGAATGGGCTTTTGCAGCAGAAAACTTCCTCATTAAAGACAATCTACAAGAATGCCTGGATGGAAGCGAAACCGATGAAAGAAAGGTAGCAAAAGCAAGAGCAAAATTGATTCTAACCATAGATACTTCTCTTTACGTGCATATTAAAGAGACAGCAACAGCACAAGACTTATGGTTAAAATTAAAATCCCTATTTGATGATTCTGGTTTCGCAAGACGCATTGGTTTGCTTCGAAATCTCATTTCCATGAGACTTGAAAATTGCGATTCAATGACATCATATGTGAATCAACTAGTAGAAACAGCTCAAAAGTTGAGAGGGACAGGTTTTCAGATTAACGAAGAATGGATAGGCTCGTTATTATTAGCAGGACTGCCAGAAAAATTTGCTCCAATGATTATGGCTATTGAGCATTCAGGTATGACAATAACGACGGACGCCATTAAAACTAAACTTTTAGACATGGACAGCGAAGTAGATACGGCAGGTAGCGCTTTTGCCAACAAACTTCAAGTGTCAAAGTCAAAGAATGGTAACACTGGAAATAGAAATTTTAATGTCAAGACTGATATACAATGTTATGGTTGTAAACAATATGGTCACTACAAAAACAAATGTCCAAACAAGGACACGAATAGATCAACGTTTGCATTAAGTGCCATATTTTTAAGTGGACATTTTTCTAAAAATGATTGGTACATCGATTCAGGAGCTAGTGCTCATTTAACGGTTTTTGATGTTGAAGATCCAATTCAGGCAGAAATGACAGAAGTACTGGTAGCTAATAATATGAAAGTGCCTGTAAAATGCAAGGGAGATGTAACTATTCAAGCACAGGTAGGCAAACAAACACATGATTTAGTAATAAAAAATGCCCTATATGTTCCTGAGCTGACTACAAACCTGTTGTCTGTGAGCCAGCTAATAAGAAATGGAAATAAAGTAGTTTTTGAAGCTGATGGATGTAAGATACTAAGCAAGCATGGTGAAGGAGAAGTAGAAGGAGACGATGGAAAAGGTGAAGGAAAAAATGGGAGGGACCCTCTGGACCCCTCAGAGGGGACGAGTCTGGTCAAATAGGAGGAAGGGGACAGCATTGCGCGGGAAGGAGGAATGTAGGGGATGTATGGAGAGTGTTACAGATAAATTTAGGGAAATGCAGGATAGCGCATGATATATTGGATGAAGTGATTTTTAGGAGGGAAGTGGATGTAGTGTGTGGATCCGAGGTGAATGCTAGATATGTGGGGAAGCAGGGATGGATTATGGACGATACAGGAGAAGCAGGAATAAGAGTGGTGGGGGATGGATTAAGAGCGGATGAAGTGAGGAAGGGAAATGGATGGGTGGTAGTGCGAATGGGAGACATGGTGGTGTATAGTGTGTATATAAGCCCAAATGTCAGCCTGGAAGAATATGAGAGGAGCATGACAGGATTAGAGGACGATCTGAGGGTGTCAAAAGGAAAAAGGAGGATCACAAGGAGAATGGTGGCAGGGGACTTCAATGCGAAGAATACTATATGGGGGGGGAAGAAAACGGACAGGAGAGGGGAGATCCTTGAGGAAGTGTTAACATCCAACGGGTTGGTGGTGCTGAATGATGGACTACTGCCCACCTTCGTGAGGGGTGACGGGGGTTCATCATTCATTGATATAACAGCATGTGATGAATGGCTGTGGGAAAGAGTGTTTAGTTGGGGGGTGCTGGAGGATGAGGAAAGCTTGAGCTTACATAGGTATGTGGAGACGGATATAAGGAAAGAGAGAAAGGATTTAGTGGAAGAGTGGGAATGGAAGTGGACGAAAGCCGAGGCAGAGAGAATGAGGAAGAAAGTAAGAGAAGAGATAGGAAGGGGACTTGGACATGATGCAGATGAATTGTACAATGTGATACAGGGCTGCAAAAGAGAGGGAAAGAGGGGCAATAGGCGTGAGCGGAGGGCCAATTACTGGTGGAATGAGGAAATAGAGGAGCTGTGGAGGGAGTGTAAGAAAGAACGAAGACGGATGCTGAGAGGAAGAGGAAGGATAGAGGGAAGAGGGAGATATAAAGAGAAGAAGAAGGAACTGGAGCGTAGAGTGGAGAGGGAAAAAAGAGGGAAGTGGGAAGAGTTACTGGGGGAATTGGAAAACAATCCATGGGGAAAGGCGTATGAGATAGCGGTGAAGAGGATGGGTGGAAATAGAAACGAGGTTCTAGAGGAGGATTGGGAGAAGGAGATCATAGAGAAATTGTTCAAAGGGGGAGAAGGAGGAGTGGGTGGCAGAATTCAGGAAATCCAAGATACAAGGGGGGTAGTGAAAATGAGGGGGATAAGGCCGGTAGAGAAGTGGGAGGTAGAAGATTGGGGGAGAAATATTAAAGTGAGAAAAGCCCCAGGGATAGATGGCCTGAGGGGTGATATGGTGAAGGGGCTGTTGGATGACAATAGGGAGTACTTCTGGGAACTATTCAACAGGGTGCTGAGGGAGGAGGAGTTCCCGGAAGGATGGAAGGTAGCCAGGGTGATACTGATGAAGAAGGCGGGTAGAGAGGGGAAGCGGGCGGGGGACTATAGGCCTATCAGCCTGCTGTGTGGTATGGGTAAATTGATGGAGGGGATAATAAGGGATAGGATTGAGGAGGAAGTTGGTAGGAATGGGGGTTTTAGGGTAAACCAGCATGGGTTCACGAAGGGGAAATCTTGCATCTCGGCACTGAGCAAGGTGATGGGTTTGGTGGAAAGAGCTAGGGAGGGCAGCTGGAGGAAGAAGAAATTGGCCCTACTCGTGTTCTTCGACGTCGGGAACGCGTTCAACAGTGTCAGCAAACGGGCAGTGTTGAGCGCGTTGCTGCGGCTTGGAGTGGAGCAGGGGTTGGTTAACCTGGTGGAGGACTACCTGACGGGGCGTGTGCTTGTAGACTCCAGAGGGAGGAGATATGAGATGGAGGCTGGAGTGCCTCAGGGCTCGGTTCTTGGACCGACGCTCTGGAAGTGTGTGTTTGATGAGGTTTGTGGGATGGTATGTGAAGAGGGATGTGAGATTACGGTGTATGCGGATGATGTGTGTCTGGTATGTACGGCAAAGGGAGAGGCGGAGATAGAAAGAAAGGCGGAGAGAATGTGCAGGAAGATTGTGGAGAAGATAGAGCGGTGCGGACTGGAAGTGGCGGAAGAGAAGACGGTGGGGTTGCTAGTGAAGGGACGGAGCAGGGCAAGGGAAGTGGGGGTGATGGTTAAGGGAAGGATAATTCGCATGGAGGAGTCTGTGAAATACCTAGGGGTGTGGTTGGATAGCCAATTATCCTTCAAAACCCATATGGTAAAGGCGGCAGAGAAGGGTAAAGTGAGGGCAGCATGGCTGGGGAGATTGATGTGTAATGTGAAAGGGCCGGGAGAGTGGAAGAGGAGGGTAATTGGTAGGGCGGTAGAGCAGAGTATGCTGTACGGTGCGGAGGTGTGGGGTGAAAGAGCGGGGGTGAATGCGAGGGTTAGGCCACTTCTGCGGGTGCAGAGAGGGATACTGCTGAGGGTGGTGCAGGGGTACAGGACAGTGGGTGGACTGGCAGCAGCGGTGCTGGCAAGGTCCTACCCATTGGACGTGTTGGCTAGAGCTAGGAGCAAACGCTGGAGGGGTGCGACCAAAGAAGAGGTACGGGAATGGATGGAGGAGGAAATGGAGAGAAGGTGGGAGGAGTATGAGGGCGCGCTAAAAGGAGCGATTGGGAATAGGAGAGATTGGATGGACCGGAAATTCGGGGAGGTGAACTACTTCTTGACACAAGTGCTCACTGGACATGGGTCGAGAGTAGGGTACCTCCACAAGATTGGGAAACGAGAGACTGGTGTGTGCGAGAGGTGTGAAGTGGAGGATGATGTGGGACATGTGTTTAGATGCTGGAGGAACGAGGAAGTGCTGAAGAAGTTGGAGAGGAAACTAGGGGAGGCGGTGTACTGGGAAAACATGGTGGAGATAATGTTGAGGGGGGAGGAGGAATGGATGGAGGTGAGTGGAGTAGTAGAGAGCATGGTAAGGGGGAGAGAAGGACTCGATATGGCATGAGAGGCAGGAGTGATAGGAGGGAGAAGATGACAGTGTGAGCGGAGAGTGTGCGAGGGACCGCCGCCTGTCTCGAAGTATGCTAGGGTAGTGATTCCGAGGTGGGGGTAACGGCGAGTTTGAGGTGGGTTTGGTTGGTAGGCATCTCCTTGGGGATGAGTCCAACACTGTTTGGGTCCTGGACCCATTCGAACATGAGTTTCCCATCTCGGCCCGAAAAAAAAAAAAAAAAAAAAAGCAAGCATGGTAATCTGGTAGCAACAGCAAATTTAATAGACAATGTATATAGACTAAATACAAAAAACTTAACGGAAAGATGTCACTTAGCAACTGCAAATATATGGCATAGGAGATTGGCCCACATAAATTATGCTGATTTAAATAAAATGAATAATGGAATAGTAAATGGACTAAAATGTCAAGGAAAAATTGTGAAAGAAAGCTGTATTACTTGTTGTGAAGGTAAGCAATCCAGATTACCGTTTAAACATACAGGAACCAGAGCAAAAGATTTATTAGAAATAATACATGGTGATGTTTGTGGACCTATGGAAGTCAAGTCCATTGGAGGCTCCAGATATTTTTTAATCCTAGAGGACGACTTCAGTAGAATGTGCTTTATTTATTTTCTAAAAACAAAAGATGAGGCATTAGAAAAGTTCAAAGATTTTAAATGCATGGTAGAAACTGAAAAGAATAAAAAAATAAAAATGTTCAGGTCAGATAATGGAGGGGAGTTTTGTAGTACACAATTTGAAATTTTTTTTAAAAGCAGTGGAATCATCCACCAAACTACGAACCCTTATACACCTGAACAAAACGGGCTTAGTGAAAGAATGAATAGAACTGTAGTAGAAAAAGCCAGATGTCTTTTATTCGATGGACAGTTATAAAAAAGATTTTGGGCTGAAGCATCAAATACTGCAGTTTACATCAGAAATAGATGCATTGCTGTTGGTCTAAATGATAAAACACCTTATGAAATATGGAATAATGGTATTAAGCCAGACTTAAGTAATTTAAGATTATACGGATCCACAGTTATGGTTCATGTACCTAAAAGTAAAAGAAAAAAATTTGATAAAAAATCAGAAAAGATGATACTAGTGGGCTATGGTGAACAAACTAAAGGTTATAGAGTTTATAATCCTAAGACAGACTCTATAATCATCAGCAGAGAAATTGTAATATTTGAAGACACAAAGCACCATACATTGCCAAGATTAGACCAGGAAACTGATAGCCTTAGTATTGCAGAAAAAATAGTTACAGACGGGGAAGGAGAGTCTGATGAAAGTCTAAACTCGGATCTGGAAGATGTAACACTTTCAGTGGGGGAAGAAACTTCAAATGTTGCTGTCTCGGATCCTGATTATGAAGAAACCTCAAATGTTGCTGACTCGGATCCTGATTATATCCTAGAAGAAACTCCAGAAGTGAACTCTGAAAACCTTAGACGATCAGAAAGACAACACAAGCCGCCCAAGAGTTTACAAAACTATGTAACATATATGTGTACATCAAATGTTGAAGATGTAAAAATTGACTTATGCGACAATCCTGTAAGTGTAAATGATGCTTTGAGGAGATCAGATGGTAATAAATGGAGGGAAGCCATGGAGAAAGAACTACGATCATTTGATGAAAATGAAGCATGGGATTTAGTGGACCCACCTCAGGAAGGAGTGATAGTTGATTGTAAGTGGGTGTTTAAAAAAAAATTTGATAGTGCGGGAAATAATTGCTATCCTGCGCGTCTAGTGGCTCGAGGTTTTAAACAACAAGAAGGTATTGATTATGATGAAACGTTCTCACCTGTCGTGAGACATAGTACTTTAAGATTGTTAATAGCTTTATCTGTAAAACTTGATCTTACGATTACACATTTAGACGTTTGTACTGCTTTCTTGAATGGTTCTCTAGAAAAACCAGTTTTTATGACTCAGCCTGAGGGATTGTCAACATCTTTAGAGAACAATTCAAAAGTTTGCAAGTTGAAAAAGGCCTTGTATGGCCTTAAACAGTCATCCAGAATTTGGAATTTGAGAATAAATAATTTTTTATTAGGGTTAGACTATAAAAAATCACAATATGAACCATGCCTCTATTCAAAAAATTGTGGAAATAGTTTCATAATCATTGCTTTGTATGTTGATGATTTTTTTGTTTTTGAAAACAATGCTGATGAAATGAAAAGTCTCAAATCTGCATTAAGTTCTGAATTTAAAATAAAGGATTTAGGAGAGGCAAAGAAATGTCTAGGGATGGAAATTATAAGGGACAGATCCAAAGGGCTTATACAGTTGAGTCAGAAAGAATATGTAGATCAGATTTTAAGTAAATTCAATATGCAAAACTGTAAAACTGTAAAGACACCAATGGAAGTTAATCCTATTTTTGATGAAATTAATAATACATCAGTTAAATACCCATATCAGCAGTTAATTGGGAGCTTAATGTATTTGGTAGTGTTGACTAGACCCGACCTGTGCTTTACAGTTAGTTTTCTGAGTCAATACAATAATTGCTACAATGATAGTCATTGGGTGCATGCAAAAAGAGTTCTTAAATATTTGCAAAAAACAAAAGATTACTGTTTAACTTTTTCAAAAGATGATAAACACTTAGAAGGTTTTGTAGATGCAGACTGGGGAGGTAATGTCAAGGATCGAAAGTCCTATAGTGGTTTTGTGTTTAAATTAATTAATTAATTAAATTAAGCATATCATGGGAAAGTAAAAAACAAAAGAGTGTTTCACTATCAAGTACCGAATCTGAGTATGTGTCTCTTTCAGAAGCTTGTAAGGAATCTATCTATTTACAAAACCTATACAATGAATTGACTGGATTTTTTTCAAGAATTGTTATTTATAATGACAGCCAAAGTGCTCAAAAATTGTTGTTAAACCCGGTGTTTCATAAAAGAACAAAACACATCGATGTTAGGTACCATTTTATTAGGGACACTATTTGTAATGATTTGATATCTGTTAAATATTTGTCATCAAATGATATGTGCGCTGATGTGCTTACTAAGAGTTTAAATTTTACTAAGCATGATAAATTTGTAAAACAATTGGGATTATTAAAAAAATTTTAATTTGTTGTTAAGTGGGGGTGTTGAAATGTACCAACATATTAAAATTATAATGTGTAGCGCCCTCTATATATTATTAAATGTAATGTAGTGTAGTAGATAGTAGTTTCCTGCATAGTGCAGCTTATTTTCTTTGTATCCTTTTTTCTTTTTCTAATTGAATAAATTCAGTAGTTGTTGAGAAGCCGAAGTGCGGACTGCGTTTATTTTTAACTCGTAAAATTCAACATAAAGTACCTTGTATTTCACCAGTTTGTTGCTCTTAAAACGGCTATTTATGATAAGAGTGAAAAAAAGTGAAAAAGCGTTAAAAAAAGTGCCATAACGTTAACTTTATTTCATGCTTTCCATAAACCAATACATTTGATTAGTGCAATTCGACCACACATTTACCAGAAAAAATATCAAATTACGTTTGACTTTGACAGCATATGAACTGTAACTGATTTGACGTTAGTTTTTAACAATGATTCATTTGTTTTAGATAATTTAGTAGTTGTTATAGTAGTTATAATTATTATGGATAGTGAGTTCCGAGTTTGAAATAATATGTACTCCCGTGTTATGCAACCCACAAAAGAAGTAGTTAGTATGTTTATCTGTTATTCTGCTGCCAATACCAATATTCTTCAAGAAGGGGAATGGAAAATATCATTCCATTCACCCTTCCCCTGGTTGAAGGAGAAGGGTGAATGGAATGGTTATTTTTCCTTCCCCTTCTTGAATAAATTAATGTTATGCACATATAGACCGATAGCCCTTGACACATGTAGGCTTCATTATTTCGAATGGAAGCCGTTTTCACCATCGAGTTTCATGTGAAAAACAAGTAAAATAAGGCTATTCCCCAAGACCCAAACTGGACAATCGACGCTACAGTGGACATTGAAAATCTTGAAATTTTCACGAAACTAGAACAATTAACTAATGGATGCCCTTTACTTGGATGCATTCTTTGGGTATCACTTCATCATAAAAAAAACATGGCATACTAAGGGTTGATAAGCGAGGGTTAAGAATTGATAAAAAGGTGGAAAAAAACAATTAACTAATTTATGCCGAAGAGAGTTTAGATTTTGTTATCTTAGTAGATGTTAAAAACATTAGTGGCATACATCTTGCGGCGATACTTCATTTGTTAATAAATTGCCAAATATAATGTAAAAGTTATAATTTAGAACAATTAAAGAAACTTTTTGTACAGTGAAACATTTCTATTCTAATAACTGCAGATTGGCTTCAAATTCCTAATGCTTGATTGATTGATTGGTTCGGCACCACCAGTCAGAGGCTTAGAGACCTCGGACCTCAGCCTTTAGGCTTTTTGTGCTCTTGGTTGTACCGTTTATGTGAAGAGACCAGTAGCCCTTCTCAGGCTCAACAGTCTTTTCAGTAGGTCTTTCTTGGAGAAATCATCCCTTGTATACTCTAGTCCTAGGAGTCTATATCTCCAATGAGACAGTGCTTCACATTCGAAGATAATGTGAGAGGCTGTTTCCTCCTCTTCCATGCACAACTGACAGATAGGTTCATCCACATATATGCCAATTGTATGCAGTTTCAGACCCTAACTTTGCTAGGGTGTCTGCCTTTTCATTGCCTACAATACCCTTGTGCCCCGGGACCCACTCAAGAGTTACTCTATTATGGTTTGACAGTGTTAAAAGTTTTTGTAGGCAGTCCTAGACCAGTCTAGATGTGATCTGGGGAAATGCTAAAGAATTCAGTGCTGCCTGACTATCTGAGGGTATGAGGATCTTTTGGCCTCTATACTCCCCTTTGATGTTCGTTTGCAAATACGTGTCGATACCGTAGATTTATGCCTGGAATCCAGATGCAAACTTCCCCAACGATGCGTGGACATTGCACCTGGGTCTGGCATCATGGACTCCAGCTCCTGTTCCTAAGTCAGTTTTAGATCCGTCTGTGTACCACACCACACACTTCCTGACTGCATGCTTCCAACACACCCCAGTTTAGCTGGATATAGTATGGTTGGTTATCGTTAATTGTGGCCAACATGTTATCATTTCTCATTTCAACAAGCGAGTTTGTAATGTGATTCTGTGTCCCCATGTGTTTCCTATCGCCCGTTTGGCAGCCATTAGGGCCATTTTCTCTCTATTGGTTTTGTCATTTAGGTATGAATTCCAGGTTAGTATTGCATCCAGAATTATGCCCAGATACTTGACCTCCTGGCTAAGACACAGCTGCTCATTGAAGAGGCTTGGCAGTTTTAGTCTCTCAAGCTTCCTTTTTCTTGTGAAGGAAATGAGCGCAGTTTTTGCAGGGTTCACCCTTAGGAATTCCCTCCTACACCAAATCTCCACCGTTTCCAGATCTTATTGCATCAGCTCCGATATAACATTAGGGTATTTCCCCAGTACAAGTATTGCCAGGAGTTCAGCTATGACAAGGTCCCACAGCAAAGGTGATAAGACTCCCCTGTGAGCATCCCTTCATTATCGATACCTCCATGGAATCTCCAAATAAGGTTTTCATTGTTGTCCTGTTGAAAAGCATGTTTTTCATCCACCGACATGTAGTGTCGTCTACTCCACACCTTGCAAGAACATCTATCATGGAGTCAAAGGAGGTGTGGTCGAACGCTCCTTTTATATCAAGAAATCCTCCGAGAGTATTTCTTGATTTCCTAGGACAGCCTCAATTTTCGACACCAGTTAGTGTAATGCTGTTTCACAGGATTTTCATGATTGATAGGCATGTCAGTTATAATGTAGTGGCCTTTCAATGAGAAAGTTTTCCTCAACATGCCTATCAAAAAGTTTCTCCATTATCTTCAACATGAAAGAAGACATAGTTATTGGCCTGAATGTTTTTGCATGGGAATAATGCTTACCTGGTTTGGGAATAAAGACGATTCGGGACCTTTTCCATGCAGTTGGAATGTATCTAGTTGCTAGTGATGCTCTGAAGAGTTTACAAAGTACTGGAGATAGATGTATTTGCCCCTGCTGCAGATGCGCTTGGATTAAACCATCTGGTCCAGGAGCTTTGTATGGCTCAACCGAGTTAATAGCCCTGTTCAATTTGCACTGAGTTGTTACTTTATTAGCCGCACTCCAATCCTCTTTCCTCGCACGAGCCAAGGGAGTTGGAGTTCTGACGGATAGCTCCGTTCCTATCTCTATCTACAGAGTCTGGTAGATGTGCCTGCAGTAGAATCTGCAGGGTCTCGCTACCAGTTTCCGTGTATAATCCATTAGGTTTTAAAGTATTGTCTATGGGATTGATAGGATCTTTGGCAAGGACTCCCTTTTTGCCTTCCTGATCTGTTTGTTGTAAGCAGTCAGAGTGGAATAATATTCTTCCCACTCTTCTGTCCTTTTCGCACTGTTAAACAGTTTGCGAGTTCTCGATTTCGACCAGGTTAATTTATTCCTGCAGCAGTTGTTGTGATAAGAGATTTCGATGGCCTCGCGAAGTTGTTCGGAGGTATAACATCACTGTTTTTATTTTTATTTTTGACATTCCCTAGTAGGTGTTCAAGGTCATTCCTGTATTTCTCCCAGTTCGTGCTTCTCGGATCACGGTACCTCACTGCATGTTTCTCCATTTCGGAGATTTCCATACAGATGTACCGAAAGTGACGATTACACAGACACATGCCAGTGAGTTAGCTGAGAGCTTATATCAGTAGACACTAAGATTATGTCAATTATTTCCTTACAAGTTTTTGTCACAAAAATTGGTTTTGCCCCCCGATTCACTATTACTAAGTCAATGTTAATGCTACTAATTGTTATAAACTACTGTTAATTATTAAAAATATTGAGCATTCTTGAACAATTAACTAATGTATACCATTGAGTATAAATAATCAACTCGGCTTCCATTCAAAATAATGAAGCCCACGTGTGTCATGGGCTACCAGTCTAAATGTGCATAACATTAATTTTTTCAAGAAGGAGAAGGAAAATAACCATTCCATTCACCCTTCTCCTTCAACAAGGGGAAGGGTGAATGGAATGATATTTTTCCTTCCCCTTCTTGAAGAACATTAGTATTGAAAATTTGGCAGCAGCACAACAAACAAACATACTAACTACTTCTTTTGTGGGTTGCAAAACAGTATGTTTATACAGGCTAATGAATTTATACCTTGATTCCTTGATAGATTTGTTTCTGTGCTATAGTCAGTAAAGAATAAGAGGAGTCAAATTGTAAGTAGTTTTTTATAATATTAACTTTGGAACAGTTCAGTTCTTGATACTTTAGGAAGCTGAATAATCCCATTTCTACTTATACTCTTACTTGACATTTGTCACGCAAACATCATTTCATGTCACTTATTAATAAAAAATATATACCTTATAATAGTTATTTATGTAACAAGTGTGTAAAGTAGCCTTTTTTCGACGAATGTGAATATTGTCGCATGAGCCGCAGGCGAATGCGACAATCACATGAGTTGAAAAAAGGCCTTTATACACGAATTGCATACAATATTTTTTCTACTAAAGAAAATTTCATCAAAATACAGAAGATTAATAGTAATTTTCTTTACGCACTAGTGCGTAAAGTAAGTTTAATTTATCTTTAGAAGAAACTGTAACGTTTTTATTGATTCCTAATAAAATATATTATATATTGATTAATTTGAACATTTTAATCATTTAATCAAATTAGAACAAATTAACAAAACAACAGACAAATTTAATTATTAACAATACTAATATTAAAGGTGCAATTTGTGCAGTTATTAATTTTTAATCGTTCTCTTCGGCATGCGCCGAAAATACCAATTATAAATGCCACCTGAAAAATAATTATTACTAAATAAAGTAAAAAAATAAAAAAAATTAAAACGGCATGAGCGCGACTTGAACCTGGGACCTCCTGCATGCGAGTCTCGCTTTCTAACCACTGCGCTATGGAGAAATTGATAAAACATTTTCAAATTTGACTATACAATACAATAAATTTTAAATGTCAGATTCAATGCATGAAGAAATGTCAGTCACTCACAGCCAACTTATAGGTATACCTATTCTATTATTTTCAATTACCCAATAATGTCTTATTTTCTGCAAACTATCGTTGTGTGTTAGTTGGCGATTTTAATATTGACTTATTAGCTAATAATTTCTATGGTGAAAAAATTAAAAATGTGTTTTCTACATATGGGGTAAAGCAACACATAACAAGTCCTACTCGTATTACTAACATTAGCAAAACTTTGGTAGATTATGTGCTTTGTAATCAAAATAATATTATGACTAGTGTGCACGATTGTCCTAAAATAACTGATCATTCTGTTATTTCTGTAACTATGTCCAATAATAGTCATTCTAGTGATAATATAGTCAAGTTTAGAAATTTAAGTAGTGAAAACTTAGATAAAATAAAAACTAGTCTTATTATGTGTCATTTTGATTTAGATAGATAGAAACATGCCGTTTTAAATCAAAATTGCCTTGGTTTGGTAATGAGGTATATGATAAAATTAAACAACGCGATAGGGCATATAAAGATTTTAAAATATGTATTGATGACAACGAAAAACCATGTAAATGGCAAACTTATAAGCAAAATAGAAATATTGTAGTAAATATTTTAAAGCTAAAAAAAGATCAGTATTTTTTTAATAAAATAGATAGGTATAAAAATAATCCAAAACAAATGTGGAAAACTTTAAAAAAAATTGTTAATGATAATAGCCGAGATAACGCAAACTCTGTAATTTTTGAAACTACAGAAGGTCGGAAATTGGTAACAGACAGTCTAGAAATAGCAAGCAGTTTTAATGAATATTTTGTTAAAAGCATTGAAAGTATTGTGCAAAGTATTGAGAATAATATAACATGGTGTAACGTAAATAATAACTTATATTTAAATTTTGTAAAATTTAAAATGCTTTCCATGCATAATTTGCGAAAAATGGTGGGCAGTTTAGATAATAAATTCTCACTACATGAAATATTAAATTGTAGAATGGCGAAGGAAGTTTTTGAAACCATTGGACATGTTTTCTTAAATTTAATTAATACATCACTCACTACAGGTAGGATTCCTAATGCATTAAAAATAAGCACTATCATTCCTTTACAAAAAATAGCCAATACTAATAAAGCTAAAGAATTTCGACCAATAAATATTTTACCTCCTATAGAAAAACTATGAGAAATTGCTGTCTATGAACAATTATTGGACCATATTACAAAAAATAATATTTTAATTAACAATCAATCAGGTTTTCGAAAGAATTTCTCTTGTGAATCAGCATTACAAGTTACACTTTGCCACATAAAACACAATCTTGATAAAAATAAGTACGTTATTGCTGTATTTCTTGACTTAAAAAGAGCTTTTGAGACGATTGACAGAGAAATATTGATTTCTAAACTTAAGCAGTACGGTATGGGGGGTACAGTGATTGAGTGGCTTGTAAATTATTTAGAATACCGCAAGCAAAGAGTGCGTTTTAAAGAGCAGATATCAACTGAAATGGATAACGATGCAGGAATTCCTCAAGGTTGTGTCTTAGGCCCACTTTTGTTTATTCTGTATATTAATGATATTGACCTTTTCATAATTTGTGAATTCATTAATCTTTTTGCAGATGATACATTAATTTGTTGTAGTGATGAAAATTTGGATGTAGCTATTCATAAGATGAATAGTATTCTGGACAAAGATATGCAATGATCTTCACCACGAAGTATAAATATAGCGTACTTGATACTAACAGCATAGACTTAAATATTAACAATGAAAAAATTCAAATTGTTACATCACTTAAATATTTGGGCTTTCAGCTTGACAACATTTTAAGTTTTGATAGTCATTTTGAATATATCCACAAAAAAAATATCGAAAAAGCTGTATTTTTTTAGCAGAATATCTCAAAACTTGTCAATGGAGACCAAAATCACAGTGTATAACACTATTATTCAACCTCATTTCGACTACTGCTCATCAATTATATTCTTATTCAATCTTAACAAACTCAACATGTTGCAAAAGTTGCAAAAGTTGCAAAATCATGGCATGAGAATAATTCTAAAAACAAATCGTCGTACTCCAATAAATAGTATGTTAAATTCCCTAAATTGGTTATCTGTTGAAAATAGACTGTACTATTTCACCATGATCTTGGTTTTCAAAATAGTAAATGATTTATCTCCAGAATATTTCCAGGAATATATTACTTTTGATAAAAATATTCATTCGTATAATACTAGAGGTTTAAATGACATATACATATCCAGAACTGTTTATAGTAGCACAATGAACTCACTATTTTTTAAAGGCTTCCACAAGTTCAATCAATTGCCAGCTTTGATAAAAAAATGTACCACTCTTTCTAATTTTAAAATATTACTTAAAGATCATATCAGAAACTTGTAGTTTATGTTCTTGTATAAATTTTATAATGTTCTTGTTTAATTTTACTATTTCTATTAGGTATACTGTTTTAAAAAAAATTTCGATCCATAAATGCATTATTATTGACTATATGTATTATATTATACTGTCTTATTTTAATATTATATTAATTTTTTATCTTTGTACTTAGTAATTTTGTGTGTAATTTTGTTTTTATTATTATTATGTATGTTCCTAATTAATAAAGATCTATCTATCTATCTATAATTATTTACTAATAATTATTAGATGTACTTTACTGAATTCTATATGTTTCAATCTCTGATTTAAAAAGAACCTCAGATTTAATATCCGTTTATTATAGGTACCCACCTATATTTTTATAAGACCAGGTATAACAACATACAAATTGGAACTTTTTCTTTACACACTAGTGCGTAAAGAAAAACTCTTTACGCACTAGTGCATAAACTAAAGTTTTACACACTCGAAAGTGTGTCTAAAGTACATACTTTATGCACGGTAGTAGAAAATTAGTATATTACATAACGTGTGTGGAAAGTGACATTTTTCACACGAGTGGGAAATATTGTAGCACGAGGCATAAGCCGAGTGCGACAATCACACGAGTGTGAAAAATCACTTTCGCACAAGTAATGTACAGTATTTTTCCTACGACCACGTGATAATTTCACCAAATAATGTGTAATCAACATCTGACATATTAATACACAAAATGTTACAATTAAAGTCAACATAATTGATTTCAAGAAATAACAATAACTATCATTAGTAACAAAAATTTAATTAGTTATAGGTAGGTTATTACAATTAATTCTTAATTATTGTATATATGTCATTGTCAGTATCCACGATATTGTTATGCATGTCTGGGACACGTTGTTACTGTAGATAGTTCCAGGTAGGTAGGTAGGTATATAAACTGACCTCACAATTTTGTCAAAGCCTGCTTTTTATATATTATAATGAATACCTATAAGATGATTACATTTTCCATTCACTATTAATGTTGGTTTGGATTAGTTGGTACAGCATCGGACTTCTGACGAAGAGTACGTGGGTACGATCCCCGACCGCGTCTTAAATTTTTTTCAATCAAGAACATGAAAAAAATTTCACTTTTCAAATAGATCGCTTCAAATTTAGATATTAGATAGGTAAATCTAATTAAAAATTATATATTTGACAGCTTGACAGTGATCAATCTTAATAAAAATTATACATTTGACATATTATCCGCATGCGTGCGGAAAGTTACTTTCCGCTCATGTGTGGAAAGTAATTCGCACGCTAGTTTGATATAAGCCACTTTCCGAGGTACTGTATAGTGCGATATACGTTACTTTCCTATGTGGTCGTAGGAAATAGTAATTTATGCAACAAGTGCATAATGTCTACATGTGTCATGGACTACAAGTCTAATAATGTGCGTTATTTGAAACATACATTAGAAAGGGGAAGGGAAAATAAGGATTCCAATCACCATTCCCCTTCATGAAAAACTTAGATAGAGATTTTTTAAGAATGGGAAGGATGAATGAAAAAAACTATTTTCCCTTCCCCTTTGTGACAAATATCCAATAATTTATAACACACATTAAGTTTTTTAATTGTCGAGATAAAATACAATATTTAAAATCGTATTCACGTTAGTCTTCCAGAATTATATCAATCTATAAATTAAAATATTTAAAATAACGGAACTAAAAATTATTTTCCTGACATTTGTTATTTGAATACACAAAGTTATAAATATGTAAAAGTGGAACTTTTAATAATATTGTAGAGAAAATAATCGAATTTTTCGTTATAATTTAAGCGAAAATATCTTTTTGAATAGTTTCCTATACAGTGCGACACATTGAAACTGTTTTTTGCATAATATATAGGGTCAAAAAGTGATGGTTGAAATGATAAAAAATAATCTTTTTTTAGATTTTTCTCTAAAAATTCTGGATAACTCGCAAATTTTTCGACGGATAATCTTCAAAATATGTGAGTACTATCGATTTTTTGCAAAAACTCGTGGTTCCGTATAGTTCACCGGACCCATGTGCGAAAAAAATAATTTAATTTTTTTTTGGACTGAAATAATTTGGGTAAGTGAACTACTAAAATCAGAAAATGCAATCTGTATGATGATTTGCTAAATGCACTTGACAATTCTATTTTAATGAATATTGTTTCAAACTACAGTTTTAACAGGATGGTTCTGACACCCGCAGTTTGGCGCTCGGGTTTATTTTAGAACAATTCCTGGATGGTTCGAAAAACCATCTAAACCAGTCTCCAGTCTCGAGCAAGGACGATTTTAGGATTATTTTTCACGCATGCTCAAATTATTTGCAAAGGAGGAGGGTGGGAGCTATTTTAAAAATTTGCTTAAAGCGGTTAGAGGTTTATGTTTTATTGACGGATTGTGTGTTGTTTGTTTTGGATTGTTACTTTTCAAATTTAATATTCATGAAATGGATGTTACTGCTTACCATTATTATCCAAGACTTTTTAATATTATTAATACCAAAAAATTCAACAAAATGCCAAACTGCAAGGGATACGGGATACACAACAGTAATGGTCCAAGTCAAAGAAAAGTCAATTGTCAAATTAGTTAGGTTACTTCAGTTCTATAGACCATGAGAGATATTCGGGTTTTTTCACACAGACACACACACACACAAAATGTATTTTGGAAATAAGAAGAAAAAAACAGAAGAACTAAAATGAATCCATGTAAAATTATAGTAAGTCATGTAAGTAAGAACAAAAAAATTAAATTAATGAGATTTTAAAGTATTGAACTAGAATGTTTATCAAAAAAACACTTTACACAGAAATCAGCCCAAAGCTTTTGTAAGTTTGCCTACTCTTTCTCGAAACTCATGATTGTTTTGATTATCCTCACAACTTCTCGTTTTGACAACTGACACACAACCTGCACACAACTGAGTAAATATGTGTAGCGGGATGGGATGCGACATGATTCAACAAGTACAGTAGTGTGGTCTGAACGGTGAAATTATTGCGTTCAGAGTCATTGGTACAGACATTGTACCATTGGCAAAAATTATAATAAATGACAAAAAATGAGTATTTTTTAATGTTTGAATAATATAGAAAATCGACATGAAGCTTTTAAAATATTATATGAGAAAATTGAAAATGGGCCCCCGAGGACCGATTTATTTTTTACTGATTTTGGTCATTCTATACTTTAATGACTATTTTTATGGTACAACATAAAAAAAACATACTTTTTAATATTTTTGCTATATTACACATTTGTGACAGTTTTTGTTGATCAAACATCACTACTAAGACTATTATCAGAAGTTGCTAGGAGTAAAGAATTACCCGATTTCCAATAAAAATAAAAAGTGGAAATTCCGAGGGGGTGACCACTCTCGGCAATACATGTACATTTTGTTGGAAATCATTGGCAATCATTGAGAAATCGCTAGAAATCCTGTTGATACCGTGGAAATCGCGGCAATCATTGTGGCAATTCCGAAAATCACCAGGCAGTCGTGGAAATCTGTTAGCAATCCCGGCAGTCAACGTGGAAATCCCGGAAGTCTCATACAGACAGGCAGCCTGGCAGTCGCGCAATTTATTGCGAAGAACTTCAAATTTCATGCGGTTGCGTGCGCAGGAAGTGAGATACGAAATGTTTTGTCTGACATTGGAATGGACACGTCAGTCGAGCTTCCCCAGTATTTATTGGATCTTCTTCAATATGCGGAGGTCTATCAAGGTGGCGGACCAACTTATTAAAAAATACGTTTTGACAAACTCAAAAATTGCCGTTTATATGCCGTGAAATTCCCAGATTTTGCCGTTAATTATGTAAAAAAAAAATTGGGTGGCCCGCCAACTTGAGTATCAAGATAGCGGGTCACCCCCTGGAAAATTGGTTTCCTTTTTACAATAAGTAAAACGAAATACATAGATAATTGCCGCTTGATTTGCCGTTCAAGAAAATATCATTGCCGGCATCTGGGGCAAAACGGGCAAAAACCAGATATATCAAGCTAGCGGACCAACTAGTGCAAAAATAATTTTTGATCAATTGAAAAATTGCCGTTTTTATGTCGTTTTCTTGCCGTGAAATTTTTAGAATTTGCCGTTAATTATTTAAAAAAAATGGTAAGGCGTATCAAGATAGCGGACCACCCCCTGGAATATTGCTTTCCTATGCGCAGTAATTTAAATTAAAGACATAGATACTTGCCGTTCAAGAAAATATCATCTACGGCATTGGGGCACGATGGCATGGGGGCTAAAACGGGCAAAATGTATTTCTACGTATTAACTTAGCGGCCAGCCACTACTTTGCCATTGCTCGACGTGCACGTTCCGGACCCGGCTCATAATTTGTTGCTAATTTGTTACTAAATAATTGATTTTGTTGCTCCAGCCGTTGTAGTTTTTATCGAAAAGGGCAAGGAAAATCAGTATTATAAAAATAACTGAAAATGATTTTCCTTGCCCTTCTCGATAAATTAATCAATGATCTGTTTTAACCAAGACAGAAATTCTAAATAGTGGGGGACATCGAAATAATTATTTTATTTACCATAGATTAATAATATTTGGGTATAGTTCAAAATTCTATGACGGTCTTGTTTGTAGATGTAAATATTGAATTGTTTCACAAACTGCCTAAAAATAAGTACGCAGTATAATACGGCCGACGCTGTTTATATAATGTTATAATTATAATTATTCTTAATCTATGGCAAATAAAATAATTATTTCTTTGTCCCCCACTATTTAGAATTTCTGTCTTGGTTAAAACAGATCATTGATTAATTTATCGAGAAGGGCAAGGAAAATGATTGAAGAAGTTATTTTTATAACACTGAATAGCTTCTTCAATGATTTTCCTTACCCTTCTCGATAAAAACTACAACGGCTGGAGCAATAAAATCAATTATTTAGTAACAAATTAGCAACAAATTATGAGCCGGGTCCGGAACGTGCACGTCGAGCAATGGCAAAGTAGTGGCTGGCCGCTAAGTTAATACGTAGAAATACATTTTGCCCGTTTTACCCCCCTTGCCGTAGATGATATTTTCTTGAACGGCAATTATCTGTCTTTAATTTAAATTACTGCACAAAGGAAAGCAATATTCCAGGGGGTGGTCCGCTATCTTGATACGCCATACCATTTTTTTTTAAATAATTAACTGCAAATTCTAAAAATTTCACGGCAAGAAAACGGCGTAAAAACGGCAATTTTTCAATTGGTCAAAAATTATTTTTGCACTAGTTGGTCCGCTAGCTTGATATATCTGGTTTTTGCCCGTTTTGCCCCAGATGCCGACGTGTCCCGATGTCGGCAATGATATTTTCTTCAACGGCAAATCAAGCGACAATTATCTATGTATTTCGTTTTACTTATTGTAAAAAGGAAACCAATTTTCCAGGGGGTGGCTCGCTATCTTGATACTCAAGTTGGCGGGCCACCCAATTTTTTTAAAAAAATAATTGACGGCAAATTCTGGGAATTTCACGGCAAAAAAACGGCATATAAACGGCAATTTTTGAGTTTGTCAAAACGTATTTTTTAATAAGTTGGTCCGCCAACTTGATAGACCTAATATGCGGGCTTTAACAATTATACTGCTTTGTCGATGTTCGAGGAGAAAGATTTTGCTAGACTTGAAGTCTATGCAAAAACTGACCTTGCTGAATTGTTCACGGATCAAGAGAAGTTAGATTTTTTTGGAATATATTATCGAAATATATCACTGTTCAAAATAGTTGATGGGCATCGAAAACTACTCAACAAAATCGTAGAACACTGTAAAGCATATTCGGAAAATCGGAGATTTGGAGTGTCGTCTAGAATACAAAAAAAAACAATCCGAAAAAAGATCTATAAGAAAGTTCTTCAATGCCAACTACTGCCACGGAAAAAGAAAACTCATTAGTAGACGAAAATTCTTCTAGCAATGATAATCCAATTTCATCTCTGAATGACTCAAGAGAGAAAATTGCGAATCATATAAAACTTGTAGTAATAGCATATCAGAAAAAATATTTGAATAGTCTGGAAGATGAAAAACAGAAAAGTGACGGGTTGAAGGAACTGGATCAACTTGAAGTAGAAGTTAAAGAAGAATGTGTTCTGGTTAAATGTACTAACTGCAATTTTGTATCCAGAGCATACGGTAAACTACAAAATAATGGAAAAAAATGGATACTCTCAAACGTGAACAGGCATTTCAAAACTCACTACAAAAAAAATTCTCGGTCTTCGATACTACAAAAATCAAAATCTTCATCGGAAAAAAATTCAATGCTTTTGTTTTTGAAAACAGGAAATATGAGTACCGATGATTCGAATAACAAAAGTCTCGACCAAAGCCAAAGTTCATCTGAAGCTGCTGCGGAAAATCTTATAGAAATGACAAATCTTGAAGATTATGATTTAAATCAACCTACAACGAGCGCATATTCCGAAACTATTCATTGGTAATCAACATTGACAAGAAATCGGTAAAGTATTTCTTTTGCAATGTAGGTACCATGTGGTCCACTAAGTATGTAACATATGGACCTTTTTTTATTACAAGTCTATCCAAATGGGAATACTGTCAAAAATTAGTACATGTCTGATAACCATATCAGCGGTACTTAGAATGACTGCAGGTCAAACAGCCTACAGGGCCAAAAATACGAAAATCGTTCACTCGGTTCAAGAGTAAAGTACCTTTATTTAAAAAATATGAAAAATGGCATTGGGGAAATTGGTTTTGAAAATTTGAATGGTATTACTGTGGCAAGTACGTCTGCAAATAGTAATAGCATATCTAATTGCCAAAAAAAAATCTCTGTAGATTATAAGGGCCTACCACAGTCAATAGCAAAATAATCAAGACTTGTTTGGTTTTAGTTAATTTCAACATGAGTATATGCGGAACATAAAAAAAACGCACTATACGAAGACACTTCAAAATTTTCTGATAAATTTTCATTTTCCGAAAAGGAGGCTATGACTTCGTGTTTAAAATTATCTGTTAATTCCAAACAACTTTTCTTTATGCCATTTTTCAAAATTCTTTCGAATTCTTTACTCTTGAAGAATTTTCGTATTTTTGGCCTACCCTGTAGGTTGTTTAACTTGGAATCATTCTATGTACCGCTGATAAGATTATCAGACATGTACTAACTTTTGACACTGTTCCCATTTGAATAGGAATTGTAATAAAAAAAATCCTCTATGTTGCATACTAAGTGGACCACACTGTAGGTATATTAGTTTCGGTATCCAGAGGTCGATCTCCAAAATTTTGTAATATTGAAAGATCAAAGTGAATAGACTGACAACGAATATCAAAATTTTTCCGATTTTAGAAAGTGGTTCTAACCTCGGTTCCAACGATTCAAAACATTATTAAATACCCTAATGAAACAAAATATAATCTTATCAAAATTTTAAAGTTCGTCAATAATAATGTCAAACATGAACTCTCTTATCAACACGCAATCATCTCGCAATCGTAGAAATCAATGCTATTTCCAGTGCAGTCGTAGAAAATCAAAGTGATTTCCTTGGCAATCCTTGGCAATCATCACGATTTCTAAGGCAGTCTTTGACAATCGCTGAAAATCCGAGTGATTGCCAGGAAATCGCATCATTTTGGCAATACATGTACATTTTCTGACCCAGTGGTCACCCCCTCGGGAAATTCACATTGTCTTGCACCAAAAATTCTAGTTGGTTTATTGTATCTTTTTCCCATTTGCATTAAAGGGAGGTAATTACAAAGTTGAGTAATTGTCTTCTGTTATTCTTTCTGTTATATTTTCATTTACCATTTTTTTTTCAAAAATATGACAGATGATTGTGAAAATATACAAATCAAAAATATTTTCTATTCAAAAAATAAAAGTGTAGGAGAATGTCCAAGCAATATCTTGAGAAGTACACAAGATAAAGTAAAACGGTGAATATAGCCCATTTCAAAAACTGAATCAGATAGCTAGTGATTTTAAATAGTTAACTACTTACATCCATCAGCCTAGAGTTTCTGAGTAAAGTTGCAAACGTCTGCAGATTGCTACTATTTGCGTCCCCTTCTATATTTTCAAATTTCTCAAAAGCTTCTGCATATCCTGATTTTTTTGTAGATCTTTCCGTAGTGGAATCTGTTGAACACAATCTATTGCATGGAGGTAGTAAATTTATTTTAGGTCGAGCACTATACATCAATTTCACTCTGTTTACCGTCCTAGCAAACATTTTATTAAAAAAATTGGACGAATAAAAACTAAATACAAAATTATAATATAACCTCAAAAGTTCTTCTTCATTTTCCTTTATTGGGATATTGAGTAATACCCGAGAGGATAATTTTCCCAGCTTATACAGTGGATAGATATGAAAAGTTAAATCTCTTCTTTTTTTCCCCAAATGGATGATAGGCCAGGGAGTCATTGCTCCCTTTATGCAAGTTGTAATATATTTTCATTCCCGTATTATTAAAACCATATATTATCTGGCACTAAACTGTGTCTCATACTTACAATGCAGACGTTGCCGATTATATCGACCCATAAGAAAGGTAAGTAATGAAACACAAGCTTAATGAAATCCATGATACATATTCACAACTAATAAGTCTAATGTTTTATAAAACAGATCAGGATTGATTTGTACAGCGCTGGCCGAATGCTATAAAAGTGGAGGCCGTACAGCCTAAAGAGAGAACTGAAATATAATCCTTTAAAAAAGAAGAAGCTGTAGGTTAGGTTAGACAGGTACATAAATAGAAACTATTTTTAAGTCAAATTATACTGCTTTTGCCATATAGTATTATTTCATACTTCAAAATGTCTTCATCGTCTTCTAAAGCTAGAATTTCTTTGTGTGATTCGTTTGGTATAAAGCCACTAAATGGTAAAAATTTAGTGTCATATTATATACCATTGCAGGGAGTATTCAGCTATACGGCACTCTCTATAAATGTAATGAATCCATCACTAGTATTGAGGTAAGGTATTAAGGCAAACATAACTACTTAATTGTTATTGTTACATTTATATTTTTCAGAATCTTTTCTAAAAGGGATGTAACAAATATTTTACTTGGGCAAACACTTCTTGGATCTGCTATCTACTTGTATAACAGACCACATTTAAAAGCTCTTCCAACCAAAGAAAGAGTATTGTACAGGTAACTATCAAAGTTCATTTGTCATTAGATAAGAATATAGGCTAAAATGTTTATAGTTTTCTAATATCACATTTTATACAAAGTTTGTTTATCATTACTCAGTTAATAATACTACAGGGTAAACTTCACAGTATGAAACAAATTGCAGTCATTTTGTAAAACAGGTTCTTTAAATTTTTCCTTACTCCACACATAGTATTTAGTGTTACACATTTTGTAGGTATATAATATATTTCTTATCAACTTGTTATTTATGGTATTCAAAACTGTAGCTTTGTTTATTTGCTACAATAATGTAGGGCAAGTTCATGTAATGTTCTGAGCACTATTGTTTATTTATTTAACGGTTTTACCATTTTCATACAAAATTTGATTTAAAATTAAAATTGTGTGGATATAAAATACAATAATAAAAATACGAGAATAACATTAGATATAAAAAAAACTAATACCACAATACATCAATACACAGACAAAATATTACAATTATCTTTAGGAAATATAAAAAATTTTAAATTTTTGTTTGATTTTTAAAAAAACAGAAGAATAGAAAAGTTCTACATTAAAATTATGATCATTAGCAATTCTGAGAACTCTTGTAATGGTTATATTTTGTCAGTAATCTATTGGAGAAAATAGAGTATTAAATATTTCACCACATCTAGTTTTTTGAATGCAAAAAAGTTGAAGAATTAATGGGTACTGACCAATTGAGTCACACTGTCTAGAGGTAAAAAAATAAAACTAGCAAAAGCTTACAATAGTTGATTGAGCACATGCAGTTAACATTGATAGTTAAGTTTATAAAATGATTTATTAATAAATATAATTTAAAATGAAAGTTGCTATATTTACAGCACCTAAGTGAAAAATCAATACAAAACCTACTTCAGTAAATAAAGATGACTGAAAAACAAAAAATGAATGTTTCATTGAACAATTTAATACCTATTTGTTGTTTCATTGAATGTAATTAAGAAATTATTGTTTAAGATGTAATTATTGAGTACTTGTCTTATAATTTTGAAGTCAGTGCCAAGTAAATATCTGCATTCACTTTGTGTCATACATAGTAATTACAATATTTATTCATTTAGGCTCACAATAAACACAATACCTAACATTAGATTTGATGAGGTGGCCTTTTCCATTGCATCCTAACATTGTCATTACACACCTCCTGCAAGGATGGTTTACTTTTATCTCATGAGTCTCACCTTTGCAATGGCATTCCTTTTTGAAGATTCAGTGTATATTGAACCCAGTTTTTGTTTTGTAACAGAGGACACTCCAATATATTATGTTTAGAGTGACTTATTAAGAACATTGTAGACCTATGCTTATCAAACTCGAAATTCTCAAAGAAGCTGGAGCTAGCAGCCGGACGCATTTATCGCTACCTTTTGAATTAGGGAACTGTAAGAAGGAATTACTTTCCACTTTCAGAATTAACCGCTACTGAAGCTTCCGCCAACTACAATGGTAAAAAAGTTACGAAATTAAATATCACAAAAAATGCTGTAGATTCTATATGCATCATAGAAATTTGAAAAACCTTTTTCTGAGTACTCTAATAACCAAAACAAACATTTATTATCAACGGCTGCTAAATCCGCCGCCATCTACACTGTTAAGGAAAATAATGAAACATTAAATTTCACAAAAAATTGAATTTTAGGATATCCACAAGCTTGATAAAAAGTTTAAAATGTTTCCATACTAACTGTATAATTTTTGTCATGTGTATGTGCCATTATTCTCCTATACTCAAGCATGGATCTTATCCATCTACATGTGGTGTTGTTTATTCCTCTTTTCCTGTGGAATTTGTTTATTGATGACATCAGTGTGTTGTCAAAAGCACCTTCAATGTCTAGAAATGCTGAAAGGATATTTCTTTTTGATTCAGACTCCTTTCGAGACCTGAGACTAAATTATGTAGGGCTGCCTCTCCTGATTTCCTTGCTTGATAAGCCCATTCTAGTTTGTGTAGTGGAATGCTCTTAAGCACTTCTGTCAAATGCATTTGTATAACTTTTTCCATGGTTTTCACCATGAATGATATCAGACTAATTGGTCAGTACGATTTAGCCTGGGTGTACATTTCTCTCCCTGGTTTGGGAATGAACACAAGTTTTATTTTAGTACAATCAGCTCTCAGTATCAGTCCCATACCCCTAATATTAAGTCCCAATATCTTCCTTTTGTTAATCCAAGATACTCGAATTAAAACGATGTCTATGTTATCAGTCACCTCTCTTTGATGTCTCTCTCCATTGAGCCCGGAAAAGTTCTTTCATTGATTAATCGTCAATCCGGAGCCTCGCATGCAGTCCCCTGTCAGATGACTTGGAGCCAACAATCAACCTTCAACCATGGATTTTGTTTTTCGAGTCATTTGAGCCCCACTTTCAGATCCTATTTTCTAGTCTCATGGCGATGAGTTGTTGTGCTGTTTTAGAAGTTCATCACCATGGCTGTCTTGATCCCTTTGAGGGCCACATTGTATTTTATAACAGTAGTAATACCGGTACCAGTGGTACGTTTGTATGTTTTCGAAATTTTTCTTCAGGAGTGCTCCTGGCTGACAATTTCCTTAACTCTCTTTGTCTGCTGGTTTTCACCCTGTTTAGATGTTGAGGGATTCGGTAGCACCACTGTCTTGGTGTCAATGCCTTGTTCCTTTTTTAAACGTCCTTCGCTGGTTTATTTAAGTAATGGATTTTTTCAACTGAATATGTTACAAACAATATCTGTGCGTTTTTATCATTAAGAACAGTTTGAATTTTTTTTTAAAATCGCTTTCCTTTGAAACTGCGCTTTCGCTTATTTCAGCAAGATAAATAATTACAGATCTACATATTTTATTTGTTGACGATCTACGTAGACGAAGTCACGGGTACAAGCAAGCAGTCATTAATATTTGAAAAGGATCTTTTTGTGTGCTAGATACAATATTACCAGCATATTCTCATGATTTTTGATCTCCTAATATACTTATCACACTTTAGCCGAGTGCGTAAATGTATGTTAAAACGGGTTCTGAACGAAATTTTTTCAACAACTGAGGTTCTAAAGATTTAAATTACATAAATAAAAAAATTGATATTTTTTTCAATAAATATTTATATCTGTAACTACTTTTGCAATATTTGTCGCCCTCAAATGTGTTCTTGACAGAGTTGATAATTTCCTTTTTAGACATACGTTAATTATACACTGTGTTCATTTGAAAAGGACCCCCCCCCTTAATATTTCAAAAATGGGACATATTAGAAGGAAATGCCGAAACACGTCCACAGTTGTCTTTTTACTATTTGTAAATTTTTTTATAAAGAGTCTTTCTATCATAACACAATATGGGGGCATACGAAAAGTTGAAAAAGAGCCAATTTTAAACAACGATTAAATAACAATGGAAGGCTGGTATCAAAGGCAAAACAAAATGATTGAATAGAGATTTACCAGACCTTTTAAATGAGGTGTGACTTGATACCTAATGCCATTTGAAAAAATGTAAGGGGTGTCTCCAGTAGGGAGGGGGTGAATCTGACGTTTATGACATTAGCGCCAAAAAGTGCCCCCCTCAAGTTAAAAGTTGACGTGTTTCAGCGTTTCTTTCTAATATGTCCCATTTTTGAAATATTAAGGGTGGGTCCTTTTCAAATGAACACAGTGTATAATAATGTCGATAAGGCAGATATAATTTCAGTATTTTATTGGCGAACTACCGATAAAAGTTTATTACAATTCATCCTAAGTTTAACTAAGTATTTGTTCTTAATCTAAATAATTTTTTTTCTAGTTCTTTTGGTGCTGTGACATTCTCATTAGGATCAGTGTTGATTTGGGCAATTTTAAGAAGCATTGTGCCCCAAAACGTAGCCCTAGGAACTGTCTGTGGCATCGGATCAGGACTTGCATTGATAAAAATTGCCAGAAGTTACACAGAACATGTAGACTCATTGGTAGAAAAAGCAGTACCATAGTTTTTCTGACTTAGTTATATTTATTTAAAGCAATTGTGTGAAATAGATTTGATTCAATAAACGTTTATACTTAGTACCTATACCAAATGCTTAAAAACTCTTTCCCATTCATATTTATTTACTGTTTTACAAGGTATGAATATCCAATTACAAAAAAGTTTTGGTGATTATTTTTTGACGTTCATCGGAACCAATAGAAAGTTTCAATTTCACCAATTCATATACGTTGTAACGGTTTCAAAATAGCTTTAGGACCTCTATAGTTGAGTTTAACGCTATTATTTTGTACATATTGTGGTAAATAGGTTCCGATGTGAAACGATTGTTAAATTGCATAGATATTTTTATCAGCGATTTTGGTCGATTAAACAGGTACCGATAGTAATAAGTATATTTGGATGCGTCCTCTAAGAACCATTTTGGGAGATTGTAAAACAAGTGACCGGTGTGGAAAGAAAACAGTGTCAACTTCCATAAAAGAAATTGATGTATTTAAGTCATCCTGCAGAGGGATTCATTTTTGGAAGTCTACTTAAATTACGGACTCGAGGAAGAGTATGCTGGTGTAGTTATTTCTGGTCTATATGTTGTATTTCCGTAATTTTTCTTCTAATGAAGGATATCACGACACTCCACGTGCATGGGTTGGTAGTGGCTTCTCAATTTATTGTTAGCTAATGAAAACTGGCAAAAGGACCTTACATCATACTCGCTATCACAACCTATTAGACGGAAAACCCCCGGAAATTATGGGGGTTTTTCTATTCCGGGTTACGTTGTCTTGCTGATCGGTTTATGGAGAGGATGGTGATGACACTTGAATTGCTGTGATCCGTAGGCGTAAAACAAAACTACCGAAGAGAAGAAAACACTGGTTTTATAGGACTTAAGATTTTGAGTGTCGCTATACTATCTAAGGAAACTTTTATATATAAGTTATTGTGTAAAACTTTACACTATATTATGACAGACTCACTTTAAGTGATAGGCTAGTTACAATAATCTACTATTAGGAAAAAACCTGCGTCGATCAGTCAATCTTGCATTTTCAATATACCTACCTATCTATGTAAGCGGAAAACTAAGGAGTCAAGTTCTAATTAATGAGGTATACGAGATCGGTATGCGCATGAGCTCATCGCAACGAACGGTCAAATTGATTGTTAAACTTACTCTGGCGTTAATTTTATTCACAGCTACACCCTTAAGCAACCGCATATTCAGAAAAGCACTAATAATACATTCGATTATTGGATTTGATTTATTTTTATATTAATTAGTAATTTTAGAATGAAATTTCTACCTCGCTAGCAGGTACCCTTGGGTTGTTTGTAAGTAGAGCTAATTTTTCCTTGACTTGTGTCTACGTGACCGTTTTTATTACACTCGATACGTTTGAACTTACTTATGTTTCTTATTAATATATTTGGGCTAATCGATAATACTAAGCGTTTCATTGTAATCTAGGGTTAAGTACAGGAGTTACGTTCAAATATTGGCTTTTTGTTAAATTGGTAGCTTATAATAGATTATCTGTATAGGGCTTCGGGACAATTTAACTGGCGCCCCCGTATTTTTGTTAAACATTTTAGACGATCCACCCCATCTCCAGTGTGGTCTAGCCGAGAGCCCAGAAACACTTTGCCATTCATAACGTCGTACTTGGTCGGGCATGTCGAAAAACCAGTAAATTTTAGGTATGGTTTTTATCGTGTAATGCAAGAGGTTACAACGTTCTACCAATCTGGAAATTATTTTCAACCTCAAAATTTCTCCCCTAGGAGGCGTTAGGTACTCTTGAACAACAGATTTTATCAATCTAGCACCCTTTGGGTCTTAAAATGATGAGTTTGGAAGTTATAAACAATTTAAAACCGCAATTTTTGAACTTGGTTTTTGAAGGAAAATAGGTAAAGATGAAGAAAAACAGCTTTTCTCTTTCTTTCTCTTCCTTTTTTTAACTGATGATACACACAAACTTATTAAACAGCCACCCATTTTCATATAAATTTTCCTTTAGGATAAGGGTCAATATATGACTATTATAAAACTTAAATCGATAATTTCTGTCAAATCACGTATATGCATTCAGAATAGCATATTTAAAAATTAATATCTAATTTTGAAAATTGTGCAAGAAAGCTAGTTAACACTTATGTTAATAAACTAGTCTACTTTACGAAAACCCCTCAATTTTTCCGAGGCAACTTTTCACAGAGACGGTAGAGTCAATTTGCATAACATGCATTACTGGAGTGCCGAAAATCGCCACTGGATGCTGGATGTGCAACATTTATAGGGACGCTGGAGTGTCAATGTTTGGTACTAGGACATACAATTATTATTGGGAACTATTGTTGTTAGACAACACTTGAATGAAACATATCCAGACAGATGGATAAGAAGAGGAAGCCTCTTTCACCCGACCTGACTTACCTAGACTTTTATTTGTGGGGGCGAGTAAAAGATCTTGTCTTCCAAACGAGACCTACGACAAGAGCTATAACCTAACTGTAAAAAAACTTGTGGATTTTCACCGTGCTTGGAGGGAGTTGCAAAAAAATTCTAAAATATACAAGCGCCGTGAGGTGGACTTTCAAAACAATTTAGATAATTTATTCGATATAGCACACGCTGATACACGGATGAAAATAGTAGAAGATAAATTATTTTTACAAAAAAAAGAGAACCAGGGTGTTTAGCGGGTGTAGACAAAAAGTTATCCAAGAAAGAAGAAAGGACAAGATAGAAAATTTAAAAAAAAGGAAAAAATATATGAGTAAATGTGTTTCGGGAGTTTACCGTCATCTCTTACAACACAAGATTTTATACAAACGCCAGGACATCACGATAAATCTACCAGCTCTGATGAAAGCCTTGAGGAACTCTTGCCATCCACCTCAAACGATGAGTTCTGAAACTACTACAAAAAGAGGAAGAGGAAAGACTTTGTCACGCCTAAGTTAGCTGCAGCTTTAGACAGATGTCAATTAGGCATATATGTTTATATACTTCAGGCTGAAGTAGAACCATTCAAGATCTTAGCTGTGATGATTTCCCGATGAAAAAAATCGTCCATTCAATGCATTCGCACACAGACTAGAAAAGATAGAGCGGAATCTATAAAATCAGATTTTCATAATAATGATCGTTCACTAGGAAGGGAAATTATTACCTGGACTGTACGTGAGGAGTTCTAAAGAAGAACGCCTGCCAATTCTAATTTCATATGAAGAAAAGGAACAACTTCTGGCTGTGCGCAAACTGGAGAGCTCTTCCGGTCAAGATCAAGCTAAAGCTGTGTGTTAAACGCACTTTATGACTGGAACCTCGATGGCAAAGTACAAATATGTGCTTTGTCACAACTGAGCCTAATACAGAGCGATTGAAAGGAGCTTGTTTAGGTACTTTTGTAACAAAAACTAGACAGGGAATTAGTACTCTTTGTTTGCCGCCATCACGTTTACAAACTGGTTTTAAAATGTGTGTTCGAAACAAAAATCCACCAAATCACAAATAGCCGTGATATCACAATGTTCGAAAGATTTAGAGACAAAACTGGAAAAGTATTAATCATGCTGCTATTGAAAAAATTAAAATCAAATCTCCTGGAGCGATGCATCAAGCTAGGTGGATGGATAGAGCTATTTAGTCTTTAAAAATATGTTTGCTGCAATCTGAGTTCAAAATTAGTGCCAAGGATAAACGAGCACTTCAAGACGTTTGTTTATTCATTGTGGTTATATACAGATTAGTGTGTGGAAGTGCAATAACTTACTTAGGATGGAGAATACAAAGAAATGCCTCAAATAAAAGTTGTTGTATTGACGCCGTTACACATTTTTAAAATGTTTTGGGATATACTGGGTATTCAGCATAAGCGAGGCGGCATGAAGTTTACTTTCTTTTAATAGTACACCCTGAATTCATTGTAAAATTCTGCATCTATCCCTATCTTCTCTATTCCCATAAATTGCGACGTTGCCAAGTAGAAGCGAAAAATATGAAGATTTGACGAAAATTGGTGAACTATAAATGCTGCCTAGTAAACGTTATCAGTGAAACTTATTTGGTAGGTCGAAGGTAAAGGATGGCTGAAATGTCTGAACAGTGTAGAAGTTTCGTTTGGGGCTCGGGGTATTTTTTGGATAATCATTAATTCAGGAGATTTCAATTAGCAAAAACTTCATTTTTTTGAATGGAACACCCAGTACTTATATTATTTTAACATCTTGTGAAACTATTTTATCCCTTCAAATTATGTCTGTATAATGAATGTACTCTATAAAATTGATTGTTTTGAAGAAAGTTAAAACAAATGAATCTTTACTGCAGATGTTGCAGATAAACAAGCTATTTACATTAATATAAACATATGAAAAATAATCAATACTCACAGCAAATGCTACTACGCCGATCTTCTTGCTCCATCGTCAGTAACCCACACAGCCAAAACACGTTTCACAGATGTATCGAAGATATCTATAGCGAGATATTGTATATCGCATAGACATCTACAAATATATATGAGACATGAATGAGATATCTCTAAGATATCTTTATGTCCGCCTTGTATACGTCTCAAAGATATTATGCTGAGATATCTCGGAGATTTCTTTAGATATATTAATTGCCAACGTCGTTTCGACCGCGGTTATAGTCTTCATCAGAACTTAAAATGTAAAACAGGTAACATCAACCCATCTTGTAAAATTCAGTACATTCACTTTAAAGATTTGGTTAAAGTTTTAAAAACATACAAAGCAGATTAAAATGCAATATTGTATTTTATTTTTCGTTTTGTCTGTTTCTAAAACTATTTTAACCAAGTGTTTAAACATCAAAACACTTATTACATTGTACAAGACCGGTGGACATCACTTGTTTGATGAAGACTGTAACATGGTCGAAACGTTGGCAATTAATAATTTCAATAAGTCGAAAATGTGCTTTTTAATGAATATGCACTAATACATTTCTCTTTATATATTCAAAAAAACTAACTCTGCCACAATAAACAAATAACATGTCATATACAGCTTAACAATTAATTTATTGCACACAAAAATTCGAGGCTTCTATTTAAACATATCTGATAACATAAACTCTAAACTCTCTTCAAAACTATTATTAGGAATGTAAGTACATATATTAATTGGTTCAAGTGATTTTAAATAAAACATTAAATCCTGAAATTAAAAAAAACAAAACACAAAAGAAATTGAAGCTAATCAGTCCTATTATCTTTTTTTTCTCTATCTCTTCTTAATGTTCCTAATCTTAACCAATTTTTAATAACTTCTGATATTTCAGAGTCGGTTGCCATTTCTTGATCCTTTTTACTGCGAACAGCAACTACAAACGAATAAATATTAATTATTATCGAAGATTCTAGAAATTAACTATGATGATTAAAGGGTTGTAACAAAAAATGTATTCTTTTAAAGTGGATGTGCATGCCATAATTATTTGATTTGACATTTTCATCAAAACATCTTTACACTTCTTATGGAAAACAAAGCGCACAAACTGATTTATTTTTTACTTTATTCACATTTCCACCTACAATGATAGAATCTAAAATAACTTTAATACCAATTTGTAAAAAATTACTAATTGTTCATGGTGGGTAATACAACATTAGTGTATACTGTGTAGTCAGAACCCTTACCTTGTATTACTTTAACTATCTCTAGTTCAAAGAATGCTCTCTTTTTCTTTGCTCCGACCCAGCTGTATTGAGCAGCAACTGTATTAGTTATCAAACTTATTAAAATATTTACAATGGAAGTCTTGAGATTTTTCCCCAACATAAGCCGACTTCTCCGAATCTAAAACAAATAATCAAATTTAGCACAAGTTTAGCAACCATTTAATTTTTATGAAGGAGATGGAACAAAGTGATTTATTACCACACATTTTCGGAAATTATCATTCGTTTTGAACAAGGTGTTAACATTGTCCATATCTTCACAGTTGTTGATGGGAAATTTAGCATCATACAATTCATTATTAAGAGGGTCTTCATTTTCCACCTCTATCTGCTTAATATTAATCCCCTGTTCAATATTATTAATTCTATCCAGTAATTCTTGCTGAAGAAGTGATAATGCCACGACTTTTCGTTGAATATATTTCAGGATGTCCAAGCTTTGCTGCTGAAAATCTAAAAAATAAACTTTTTATTTCTATGACTTATAAATTAAATTTTACCTATATACAGATTACAAAACATTTACTAACTTAGTGATTCTGCTGTATCTTGCTCATCCCGTAGCACAAATTTATTTGATTTATTTGATACACATTTTGAGGATTTAATAACTTCTTCAATTATTTCATGGCTATTTTTTTGGTACTTCCATGTTTTATAAATTTTTCTGTAGTTGCACTAGACAAACCACTACCTGAAACAGTCATAAAAATCAATTTAGGTCAAATTCACAATGTATGTCCTCAAAAAAATATTGAATTCACCTTAAAAACCATCCCAAACAATGACTTACATGTGTTTTTTGGAAATTTCGGATATTTAATTTCTTCGGCCAACAATGTTTGGTCTAATAATTCATCATCTGATGAGCTGATTACTCTTGAAGCTCTAACCCTTCTTTGTTTTCTTTCTTCCTCTTCATCTGTTGTACCAACTTCAGTTTCTTCCTCAGCTTCTTTAGCTTTTTTTAACCCATATTCATAGTCATCTAGAAGAACAGAGTATTGTATCAGACATGTTTCTTTTGTGGTTAATCTCTATCAACAATAAAGTATCACTGACACAGTATTTCAATGTGGTCTCACCTGTACTATATAAAACCCTCAAAATTTTACATTTTTCCCAATCTGGATTCGGTGGTAATTTATTTTTGACGGAGGAATAATATTTACTCATAGTTTTAAAATTTGGCCAAAAGGCTTCATTACCCTGAATCCAAACATTAGGGATCAGCTGCACTCCATCATCAAATTCTACTACAGTGTATTGTTTGTTCATTTTGAAATCTACAACACAAAAATCAATGTAAAGCTGTACATTTTTTATTTCCATTTTTTAAATATTAGTTGCAAATTATAAAAAATACATACCTCACTATGAAGTAAAGGGATAACAACAAAATTGTTATTATTGTATGGCAATTTCATACACTTCTGCTTAACAGTATTTAAAGGCCAAGTTTTAAGTACCGATAAGTGTGAAACTACAAAAATATTAAGAATAGAAGAAGCACATGGTTTTTCATACAAGTTTTCTTTCTTTATAAATTCCCTCCCTATTAACAAAATGCAGTGATTTTCATTGGAGTAGGCAATATTTTCTAGGAGAACGACACTTCCATTTTTACATAAAAAACAATTATCTGCTGTTGAGGAACATTTTAAAATAAACAGATCATTTTGTATTACATCATACTGAGGATCTGAACATCCATTTATAAGAGGCCCATGAGTATGTAAAGTTTTATGTAATACTGAAAAATCAGAATTTTCCTGACTAGGTACAATTTTATTTTGAATTCCTACTGCTTCTAATTCAGTAGTACGAAAAAATAACTGTTGAAGGGGACGTTCTGATTTTCGAATTAATTTTTTTATTGAAAACATAAAATTTTCAAACTTAAAAGCACTGAAAAAATCTAAATTACCATAATGTTTTACATCCTCAGCAAGGTGCAATACATTATGAACATTATGTGAAACATTGTATTTTTTATAAATTTTTTCATATGTAGACACAAAAATACGCAATAATTCATTTGCATATTCAACTGTTTCAATAGCTGCATTTTGAATGCAAAGTATTCTAATTGCCACATGTAGCACAACAAAATTTTCAAAAATTTGATTTCTCAAAATGCCTGAAAAACAAACAGGACCTATATAAAGCAACAACATACGAAATTCTGTTGCTTTATATAATTTGATATATTCTAAGGAACGGGGCTTTCTAACAAATTCCTTCGGTATATGATGCTTTAACAATTCAATTTTCTGTGATATAGCTTTAACATGAGAACTTCTTAATCGGAATGATAAATCACCTCCCAACCACAACAACAAAAGTCTTTTAGTAACTCCAAGGCACAAAAGGTGCATATAATCTAATGGAACACCTTTTACTATATCAAAATTGGGAATATTTTTTATAATGGTTTCATTAATATGATATTCCTCATCACTATTAGCCCTAAACCCTGTATCTGTTCTTTTATGAAAGTTATTCCCAGGAAAGCAAACTCGATTATTTAAGAAAATACCATTTATTAAACATTTTGTACAGCTTGAGTATCCACTATGTCCTTTTATGCCTAATACAAATGACTTAGCAGGAACATCACAAATTATACCCTTGAGAGAAAAAGGAATGTTCTTGTTATTTATATATAAGCCATTATTTACTAATTCAATACATTCATTAACAAAATCAGATAAAAAAACGTTAGAATCTTGTGGTTTTTGAGGACCAACATATGCCCCTATAATAAAAACATTTGATAATCCATATATATTTCCTAAAATTGGCCATAAAGCATTAGTAGATGATCTACTTAGAGGTAAACCATCAATGTTTATGAATAATTCAATCTGTTCAAAATTTATATTCACAATCTTTTCCAAATTTTTCTTTAAACCAAAATGACAATATTGCCCTGGATACACTGTTTTAAGTGGACATTTTCTCGCTGTATGTAATAATGTTCTACTATCTCGTGGTAGGTCAGAAAAGCACTCATGGTTTTGTAAAATGTTTAACAAACTATTTAGGGCCATATGAGATATATTGTTTGTGACTGCCCAGTTAACTAAACCTAACGTTACATTGGCAGCTTCTGTGTTATTTTGGGTAGTATCAGTAGCCACATTTAAAATATGTGTACAATCATTTATTGCCTCTGAGTTAATAAGTAATGGGGTCTCTTCACTTTCATGATTTTGAGTTAAATTACATTCATCATTACTCGATTCATCCATATTAATATCCGATTCAAATGTATCCAGATTATTATTAGGAGCAAGAGGCATTTTTATTACTTGTTTTTCAGGTTGTATTACATTAATTTTTCTTTGAACTAGACGACGCAAATGTCTTTTACTTACAGTACTAACCGTTTTATATTTAGGCATGATTGAATTTTAAAAGAAAGAAAACTAATAGATATAAAAACAAACCTCCCGAATATCACACTATAGGTAGGTACTTTATCACTTAGCACTTTAACTGTAATTTAGCTTAATTTGTTTGATTCACAGATAATATATATTAAAAAAAGGTTTGATTGTCGTTTGCACCTATTCACACATGTTACAAGTCACAAAAAGAGAGGTTATGTTTCAATTCCCGCGGCAACTATGTCCTTACCGTTACCAGAGACACGTTTCTATGCACGTTACACGCAGACGCAAGTTACGAAAGTAATGTCCACATTTGTCTGGTAATTTCTGTCTGTGATACGTCTCTGAGATATGGAATGTATGGATGAATAAAAATCAAGTGCAGCAACATTGCAATCAGACAGAAGAGTGACAGAATTGTTTTAGAAATATGTCGGAAATATCTCGAAAACTACAATAATCTTTCAACATTTTTTGATAAAATACCTGAATGACTCGGAGATATCACGGAAATGTCTCGAATATATGAAGAAGCTTTTAGACCATTTCTTAATATCTCCGAAATATCTCAGAAATATCGCAAAATATCTGAGATATTGTGATTTAAATGAGATCTTTTTGAAATATCTCCGAGATATTTGGTGCTGTGTGGGAACTTCTTTTCTTCCACTGATTCTCTTACATGGCTCCTTGCATGAAACATCGTGTGTTACGGTCGTATCTGACTTCTGGTGTCGTTTCATTTGGGGTTTGCTTCGGTGTTTTCCTCGTCGTCCTGTTTTTAGGGTTCTCTTTGACTTTTCGCTCAGGTGGTTGGTTTGTCTTTCTTGGGCACTCGTTGGAACGGTGTGGTCTTCTGCAGTTGACGCACTGGGTATTTACTCAGCATGTCGTCTGTCAGTGGTGGAATCCCTGGCAATCGCAGCATTGTGTCGGTCAATTTCCGCTACGTAGTTCTTCCCATTTAATCCTCACGGGTTGGATCTGCCATAGCTTCCCTTTCTTTTACATCTAGCTCTATGATGTAGATGAGCAGTAGTATTCTTTCATTGTACCTAGAGTGTCTGATTTTGCCAATTCTTACTTCCTTATTTTTCTATGTCCTCGCTGTTATTCATCGGATGAAGATCGAAATACACGGAGGGAAATTATCAACAAATGCTTTAATAAATTAAATTGGAAAAGTGGTACTTTAAATGATATTTTAAGGAAAATAATCGAATTTTTCGTTATAAAGAGAAAATATAATTTTGAATAGTTTTCGATACAGTGCGACACATTGAAACTGTAATTTGTATAAAATATCGGACCAAAAAATGATGGTTGAAATGTTGAAATTTTTTTGGATTTTTCTCTGAACATTCTGAATAACCAGCAAATTTTTCGACGGATAATCTTCAAAATAGCTGAGTATTATAGATTTTTTTGCTAAATCAGTCAAAAACTCGTGGTTCCGTATAGTTCACCGGACCCGAATTTGTTAATCTAAGTGTAATCTTGGAATGAAGCTATAAGTGGCATCTGCGAAAGGAAACAAAGGAAGTTAGTACTTGTCTAGTGAAACACGGGATTAAAAGAGGTCAATTTGGAGAAGAAGTTCGGGCAGTTACACATTCCGGATCCAGATCTTTTCGATTTCTGCGAACTTCGAGGGAATGTATGTTTAGAAGATTCTCTGAAAAAGGTATAATCATGATAAAGCCACATTTTGAAAGCAATGTATAGTAAACACTTATGTGTATTGATCTGTATCTACTGCGAGGAAAATTGTGAAGTTTTAATCGATATTTCCAAACATTGAGGGAATTAACGCGGATGAGTTTTAATCGCGGAATATTCCCATGTTCAAAATGTATAGGTAACCAAAATTTAAGTGAGTTAAAAAATGCTGGAAGTTCGTAAAATGGGGTTTTTGGGTTTATAAATCAACTTAGTTTTTCGGCTGAAATAATTCTTTCACCTTCAAATAGTGTCATCAAAGTTTTGAAAATACCACAAAATTATTGATATTGAACTGACATTTTGAAAGAGCACTCTACTGGAAATAAAATTCACAAGACCATAACCTAGAGGTTTTCCATTTTATAATTCGTCAACGTAAAATCACTGAAAATACTCAAAACACCAAATTCTGGTACTAAAAACAACTCTTAACACCTACAATTCAAGAGTTAGAACGTTTTAATGATCAACAATCGATCTAGGGGAAAATTCTACATATATGAATTTCGAATCGATATTTCTAAGCATCAAGGGAGTTAGCAAAGAGCAATTTGTATCGCGAAATATCTCCTTACCCCTTTGTTCAAAATTTATAAAAAAAATTTGTTGGGACATGAAAAATTGCTACAGAAAGTACTCTCCGTTATTTGATTATAGATTCATAATAGAGGGTTTTGACAAAATTAGAAAAAAAAAATTCTTCGCGACACAAATGTTCTATATTTGCACAAATAACGGAGCTTTGTAGATATTAATTTTAGCTGCACAAAAAAACGCCCAATGAAAATATTTCACATCTACAGAATATCTCTGCGAGGTATCATTTTTATAGATAGATATCAAAGAATAAATATATTATTCTAACGCTTATTTACAACAACATTTTGAAAAATATTTATCAAAAACAGTGACCGTTCAACTTAAGAAGCAACAACTACATCCCGGGCTATATGCCCCGACAGACATTAAATTACACTTCTAAGTCAAACGGGGTCGGTATGATCTACAAGATTTAACCAACCATTCTGGTTTAACAATTAGAAGGGACAACATAACCTGCCGACCGGTTTCGGCGTATTTGCGCCTTATCAGTACAAGGTATATGTTCTCCGTCCGAGAGCTCCAAGAGCCTAATCCCGGACAGAATTTGACACTAAAATCACAATCAATACATGTCGTCCAGTAACGGAAATATTAAAGTTGTGACAATAGCGACATCTTCACCTTCAACCGCAAACCAAAATTCGATATCTATTAGTAACACGACCTACTAAATACGACAATTCTACAGGAAACTGTAATAATATCAAATTGTATTGTATTTTTATGAATAAACATTATTAGTATTATAAAGAAGTGTGGAACTACAATTTTTGTTACGTAAAATCCATATAAGTGCTGAAATGCTTCATATTAAATTGAAGCTTAGTCTAGCAATTTACTGCATGCACAAAATAGCAAACTATTTTCGTTCTACAAAATGTGGAATTATACCCGAAAGCAGCTTACCTACTTTGTTTCAGTCCTTCTAGAAAGATTGTCGTTTCACAATAATTTAAGCTTTATAAGTTTAAATATTTTCTTTAATATCACATAAAATTATCCACTAAAAAGTAGTCTTTCTAAAAGGTGGTCCAGGAAACAGTTCTTTGCTTACGACGGAAACTAAGAAACCAAAAAACATACCGATTTTTTCCGTTTTCAGCATAGACGGAGTCATTCAACAAACCTCTTTTTTTTCTAAATGGAGCTCCCTAACTAACTTGCGCTAATAAAAAAAGGGAAGTATATTGATGGAGAAGAAAAAAAAAGCGACGGGTAAGACAATTAAACATTTATCTCGCCCAGGGACTTGTCAGGCCATTTTATCTAACACAAACAGAACTGTGCCTCGATAAGGAAGGAAAAAAACAGAGGTAGCAAATATGTTTAATGATTCTACGTATTGGACAATTTTTCACTTTAAATTGCATTTTGTTAGATAATAAGCAGAGATGGACCCAAAAAACCTATACTATTTTTTTTTCTTTAGTTTATTGGTTATTTTAAAATAACATAGGCATTTTTGGATTACTGCCAATAATGTGGACAAAATTAGCCTATTTTTTAAATCAATTAATTTTAAGTACCCAATCAATATAAAAGTGAAAACGAATTAAGGCAAACAAGTATAGTTCTTCTACGCTTAATGTAATGACCCATAATTTTAATCGTTAATATAAAAGCTATAGATCTTTTTGAGATCTACACCTTTTGCACTTAACTTTTTTTTCTAGAACCTCAATTTTCGTCGGAAATCGCAATAATTTCTTTTTCCACCCCCCAAATCACTGAGAACCTTAAAAAAGATGTTGGACGCCAAAATATGAAACACTAAAAAATATTTATACACGGGAAAAATTTAGATTTTAGCTCTCGGTTCGCGTCGGGAGACAACATAACCTCGAGCTAAAATCTAATACTTTTTTCCCTTGTATAATATTAGTATATTATGCACCAAGCGATTAAAGTGACCCATTTAATCCCGCGGGTGATGTTTGAGCAATCCACCTAAGATATTAATGTCACTTTAGTCGAGAGGTGTATACGCTATTTTTTGCAATTCCGGTAATTCTACATACATTTTTAATAAAAATAAATACTTCTTACTTTTGAAGCCCTAACACAATAAACATAGTATGCTGTTTGTTTCTGTGGCAATGACAAACAAAATCCCTGTCAAAACGGTAAACGTAGAGAAAATCAGTGAAAATGAATAAAAGTTAAGAATTCAACGTAGATCGGGCTGCTGAAGCAATTACTCAAGAACTAATACCACACAAATCGAGAAAACTATATGAACAATAGTACGAATCATTTGAAAGGTGGTGCAATGAGAAACACGTCACGCAGTACAATGAAAACGCGTTGTTGGTGTATTTTAACGAGAAATCCAAAAAAATTTGTTCTTCCACGTTATGGTCATATTATTCGATGTTAAAAGCAACAATTAATATCAAGCATAACATAGACATCAGCAAATTTCCAAAATTACTGGCTTTTTGGAGCGAAAAAATGACGCCCATAAACCCAAAAAGTCAAAAGTGCTCACCGGAGAAGAGGTTGAAAAATTTCTGGTAGAAGCTCCGGACGACAAGTACTTAATGATTAAGGTATCGTAATAATCGTTTTATAAGAATAATTTTTAACAATTTATATTTTAAGGTGGCACTAATTTTTGGAGTTGCTGAAGTTTGTAGACGCAACGAATTTTTGCAACTATCTGTCAACAATGTAAAAGATAACGGTTCAGAAATCATAGTTGATGTTAAGAACACTAAAAATAAAATCGATCGAACTTTCGTTATGAAAAATGGCGAAGACAATAATTCTCTTAAACACGTCGAAATATGAAACATAAACCAGAAACTGCGCATTCAAGATTTTTTGTTTATTATAAGGATGCAAAAGGTTGGCAAAAACACATTTGGGAAATTGCCTCAAAATATAGCTGCTTTTTTTAAGTTGCCGGACGCGTACTTGTATACAGGCCACTGTTTTAGGCGAACATCCGCGTCTTTATTAGCAAATTCTGGGGCCACTGTGGATATTTTAAATCGCCACGGCGGATGGAAAAGTGCAACAGTTGCTGAAGGGTACGTTGAGAGCTCCATCAACAACAAAAAATCAATAGCAGATACTATTCTTGCGCATGAAAAAGACCAATATCACCGCTGGCCGATGGGACTTCATCATCTTCCTTGAATAGAAATCCTGACCCAATATTCACTTCTGTCTGTTCAAGTTCAACTAGTTCATCTATTTCTGATATTAATAATCGTGTATTTACTTTGGTTAACTGCAATAATGTGAACTTTACTTGTCATTTTAATTCAACAAATAAAGATAAATGTTACTATGGTACGTTTTTATTTATAATTTAAATCCCTTGGGATTTTAACTGTCACTTTATATCCCTTGGTTCTAAAAGTGACACTTTCGACTCTAACATGTGAGACTACTTTACTCCCGGAATTGCAAAAATAACTATTATTCACTTCTCAGAGTTGACTTTATGAACGTGGGTTCTTATGAACCTAGAGTAAATAACAGAGAATGGTCTGATCGGATAACATGATTTAGAGCTATTGTAATAATAATACCTTGTAAGTAAAGACCATGGGCGCCACAATGTATTCTCAAAAACTTTGAAAAGTCCTACAAAGACTCTAGGTAGTAGCTATTTTTAAAGTTTACTTGGTTACTGCAGGAAGGTAGTTGAAGTTAAAAATAGAAGACAGTCTCAATGATTACTAAGTCTAATGACAATCTGTGTTAGTTATGGTTAGTGTTGATTCAATACTAGAAAAGATTACAAGAAAACAATATAAATGTCGTACAAAAAAAATCACTATCTGCTCTTAAGTTACTTATCTGAAGTGATTGCTTATAGTTGAGGTCCCTCGATGGATGGTGGGTAACCTCCAGGTAAGCGTTATATAAGTCTTCTGTCGAGTTATATAGGTCTTTAGATAAGTTGCAGATATCTTCTGGTAAGTTCAGGCAACCTGTGAACTGAGCTTCACACAGGAACACTAAGAGGTATGCACTTCGTATAATCATAAAAACCCCTTAAAAAACCTCCTCATAGAAACCTCTAAAAGATATAAAAAATAACAGTTTCCATCATTTCACAATTTGTTAAACCCCCAAGAAAATAATAATTTTACAATTACATGATTTACATCAAATCCTACTTAAAGGAATAAAAAAAAGGTTTTTTTACAATTGAATGTTTTACATTTCAACTAGAGAAATTACAGACAGGCCCCTGAAAGTTTTTTTTTTGTTTTATAAATTTGGTTATCTTTGAATTCTGTACAAAAATGTTAGGTAATAGAAATATGAGAATTTAGGAATTAAACAACAGGTAAGTGAATAGTAGCATAGTTTGCAAAATTCAATAGGAAGAACAGATATTCACTTTTTATAAGCTTCCGCCATGTTAAAATATGAATACCTATGTCCTTCCATTGAATCCAAACACATCGAAAGTTTAGTTAATCTCTATGTCTTAATTAATGTAACAACACTCACCAGAGATAAGAATTATCGTTTAAACCATTTATTTAACAACATTTATTGTTTTCAAATTCTAATTCTTCAGTATCTCTGCGGCTTCAAAGGAATTTTATTGCGCCCTTTCTTAGCGAAAGATTCAGAGAGACCAGCCAGCAGACCGCGTTTACACTTTCCTCTCTCAGTCTTAGCGCAGAACCGCTAGTGCGCATATGTCACATGTAAAAATCAATACTTCCCTGGAAATGTCTACTGTACCACTCCAACGTTAATGTAAGATACAATAATTAGTGTTTCATCACATTATATTTTGTTACAATCTCTTCGATTTGACAATATAGAAAATAGAGCACAACGCAAGGAGATAGATAAGTTGGCACCTATCAGAGCGGTTTATGATAATTTTGTTAATAACTGTGAGACACACCTAACAGTAGATGAGAAGTTAGAGTCTTTTAGGGGCCGTGTGTAATTTCTTCAGTGTATTCCTAATAAGCCAGCAAAATATAGTTTGAAAGTACCGATTCGCTCTTGTCGACGCAAAAACATATTATTGCCTGAACATGGAAGTTTACGTTGGATCACAGACAGAGGGGCCTTTTCGGAAAAGTAATAATCCCCAAGATGTAGTTCAACGTTTGGTTGAGCCAGTCTCAGGAACAAAACGCAATATTGCCCTTGACCTTATTTTTTTAATTTCTGAATACCGCAGGTGAAAATGCTCAAGTTATATACAAAGCAAGTACACAAAATTTTGATTTGAAAAGGCGTACATTTTTAGAAGATATGGGTTTGCAAGTTATATCTGAATTTAGAGATCAACGAAGACAAAACCCCCACATACGCCGACACATACGTGAAAACCAGCCAGCAGAACGTCATGAACCTACATCTAAGCGACGTAGGACTAGCAGTAGATGTTCTGTTTGTCCTTGAAGCAAAGACGGAAAGACATATTATGTTTGTATGCAATGTGATACTCCAAAAGAAATTAAAAGGTGAATTTCAAAAAGTCATTGTTATTGTTGATATCTCGGGCACGCCTCTACCTAGAGCGACGGCGAATCAAATGTCGACAGGGGAGGGAGGTATAAGCGCTCTGCAGATTCTGACAAGTCTGAACAATTCAGTGGATCTTTTTAACGCCATAAAGAAAAAACATTCAAATATTCGAATTGAAATAGGTACTTAAATAGATAATAAACCAGAAAAACACAAAAGGGTTATTACACGTTTTTTATATCATTTGTGAATTTCATTTTAAATCTTCAGTAATGAAAGAAATTCCTTCTGAATCAAAAATTGCAATAAAGAATTGTAACAATTGTACTTTCATATTTAACATTTATAAACAATATAACAACTAAAATGTCAGAGTACTATCTTAAATCATAATTCACTCCTATTATAACCTAAGATAATATAAAAAACTATTTTAATTATTAAAAGGGCGACTGACATACCTCTCAACACTAACCGCGTGATTTTTTTCTGTTGAAGCAAACCCAATAACACAGAAATACTCTATTAAAAGACTTTTATGTTTAAAGAAAAATTATAATAATGACAACTATTAAAATTATATATGACAAGAATCAATTTGTATATTATAAACAAGTTCATAACAACTAGTAAACTAGAAGGAAAAACCTAGAAAATGATAATATTTCAACACTTTCCCTCATTAAGTGGTTTTTCTCTTCACTAAGTTAGTTTAATCCTATATTTGTACAAAGCTGTACTAATCTAGGTTTTGGAAGAGCTTTGGTCATCATATCAGCCAACTGATGCTCAGTATGTACTTTCTTAACGACAATTTCTCCTTCTGATACCAATTCCCGTACAAAAAAGTGCCTTGTTCGAATATGTTTGGTACGTCTATGGAATTCGGGATTTTGAGCTAACCTCAATGCTGGTTCATTGTCAATATGAAGTTCTGGTACAGCTGATAAGTTAGTTATTTCTGTCAAGAGACGTTTAATCCAAACTATTTCGCGAGCAGCCTCACTTGCAGCAACTATTTCTGATTCGGTTGTGGAAATTGCTACTGAAGTTTGTTTTTGGCTTAACCATGATACCGCACCTGCAGCATAAATACAAACAATTCCTGATGTTGATCTACCAGTGAGTGTATCACCACCATGATCAGCATCACTGTATATTCTTATGATTCCTTGCAGATGGTGTGGTTTATAAGTGATTCCATAATTCCAATGTTCCTTGAAGGTATCTAAATATACGTTTCACCTTAATAACATCTTCTTTACTGGGATGTTCCAACGATCTGGAAACAACTCCTAGTGCATAAGGTATATCTGGTCTCGTAGATACCATAAGGTACATTAATGAACCAACAGCTTCTCTATAAGGAAAATTTAGAGATTCATCTTGATCTTTCCCTGATTGAGAATAGTCCTTAATAATAGGTGTTGAAACTGGTCTGCAATTTTCCATGCCAAACTTTTCTAAAATTTTCTTAGTATAGGACTTTTGGTGTATTTTTATTGAACCATTGTCTTTGGTAGATATCTCTATACCTAGAAAATATAAAGCAGGCTTGAGGGTAATTTTGAATTCAGATTTCAGTTTTTCAACAAAATCTGCAGTATGCTCAGGATGATTAGAAGCTAACAGGCCATCATCTACATAAAGAGCAAGTAAAAGTTTGATTTTTCCATGTAGCTTTATAAAAAGACAAGGATCAGCTTCGCTCATTATAAATCCATATTCCTTTAGAAATTTAACAAAACGTTGATTCCATCACCTAGGCGCCTGTTTTAACCCATATAGGCTCTTGTGTAATCTGCAAACCTTTTGAGAGTTTTCATTGAATTCTCCAGGTTGACGCATGTATATTGTTTCATCTAGCTCTCCATAAAGAAAAGCAGTTGATACATCGAACTGAGTGAGTTTCAACTTTTCATTTGCTGCAACACTAAGTAAAAGTCTTATAGTGCTAGATCTCGCAACTGGACTAAATGTTTGATCATAATCTACGCCTTCTTTTTGAGCAAAACCTTTTATGACTAGTCGAGCTTTATACTTATCAATGGAGCCGTCGGGATTCGTCTTTACTTTATAAACCCATTTACATGGAAGTGGTTTAATTCCTTCCGGGAGTTCTTCCAAAGTCCACGTTTGGTTTTCTTGTAAAGATTCCATCTCTATCTGCATTGCCTTTTGCCATTCTTCTTTCTCAGAGCTGTTTATAGCTTCTCTGTATGAAGATGGTTCTGAAGGTTCAGTTATATTTGCTAAAGAAAGAAAGAAAGAGAAAGAAAGTCTTCAAAACGTTGTGGAGGTTTTATTAATGCTCTATTTCGTAGATTTCTTGTTTCATCTATTTGCGGTTCTGAATTTTCTATTTCACCATCATCATTATCTTCGTCTTGACTTATAAATTCTGTTTTCTTCAAGATTTCTTCTGTTTGAATATCATTATCCTTAACATCTCGATTTTCTTCATTTTTCTGTCGAACAAATTCTAATTTGAAATTACTTTTAATTTGGAGAATGTTCTCTTGGATATGCGATACCCATCTACACCATCATAGCCAATTAAAATACCTTTCATGGCCTTTTTATCCATTTTCTTTCTTTGTTGTTTAGGTATATGAGCATAGCATGTAGTTCCAATAATTCTAAGATGCTTAATGCTTGGTTTCTTCCCAGTCCATAATTGTATTGGTGATTTTCCTTCTATTCTAGAAGAACCACTGAGATTGAGAATATATTTAGCTGTATTTATCATCTCAGCCCACAATCCTTGAAGAATTTCTTCATGGGAGTGCATAAGAGCTCTAGCTGTTTCTACCAGCGTTCTATTTTCTCTTTCTGAAGAACCATTTTGTTGCGGTGTATTCGGCATAGTAAAGCGTTGTTTTACTCCATACTTAGCTAAAATCTCTTTAACTTCTTTATTATCAAACTCTCCTCCATTGTCACAAAGCAGTTCTTGCACTGTATGACCTGCAGCTCTTATCTGAAGCAACATTTCTTGCAGCTTAGAAGAAACTTCTGATTTATGCTTGATAAAAAATACTTCACGAAAACAAGTAAAATCGTCTTTAAATAAAACGTAGTATCTAAACCCTGACATAGAATTTAAAAATGGACCACATACATCCGTATGAATACGTTCTCCAGGTAGAGTTGCATGTTCTCTTGTACCAAATTTTCTTCGATTGGCTTTTCCAAACACACATCCTTCACATATTTCGCTATCGAGATATACTTTGATTCCAAATTCTCTTTCTATTAAGTTTTTCACATGTCTTTTGTTTTGATGACCTAGTCTTTCGTGAAATAACTGTAGTTGTGATTGATTTGATATGTTATTCAATTCAGGTAATTTCGTAATAGTGTTTATATTTAGTTTAAATAATCCGGAATTTTGGCTTCTGTAACCTTCAAGAACAACTATATTATCAATTTTTAGAAAACATTTTGTGGCTCTGGAGATAAATTGACTATTTGGTTTTTTATCTTGAGCAGCGAGAACGGAAAACAAATTTTTCTTGATTTTTGGTACAAGCCAAACATCACTAAGAATTAGTGTGTTTTTTTTATTATTGACCAATATTTCAAAAATTATTGTTCCTCTTCCTAGGGCTTCAATTGATTCACCACTTGCAGTTATCACTTGATGAGCTGTTGTGAAAGGTTCATAAGTATCAAATAATTCTGGACAAAATGTAATGTGATTTGTAGCACCATTATCTACATACCAGTTACGAACCACTTCTTCTGAATTAAAACATTCATTTGAACAGACTAGAATGACGTTAGCTTTTGAATTTGTAGTACTTGGCTTAGGGGGTTTGCCATCAGCACGCCATTTGGGACACATTTTAACTTTATGACCTTTTTCTTTACAATATTTGCAATACCAATTCTTGAACTTATTTTTATTTGGATATGAAGACGTACCAGTAAAAAGAACTTCTTGATTCGCCTTATTTTTATCTTTTTCATTCAAGGCTTTCTCATAAACACACAATTGATTCGTAAGGTTGTCTATTGTTCTATTATTTTTGGATATTAACATCCAACTAGATCTAAATGAGAAATAATTGTCTGGTAATGTTCCTAAAATTTTACAAATTAGCAACACTTCTGGTAGTTCAATTGCATTTTCTTTTTGAACTGCTAATTTCATTTCATTCCAAATATTTTTAAGCTTAGACATATGTGTAGCTACATCGTCATTTGGTTCTTTTTCAAAGCTAAAGAATTCTAAACAGAGATCATAAACTTTTTCTTCTGTTGCACCATCAAATAGTCTATTTAATTCTTGCCATATTTCTTTTGCTGTTGAAAATCTCATAATTTTCTTTAAAGTATCTTCGGTCATATTGGTTGTTAGGATAATCATTGCACTGCTTTCTACTTTTCTGTACTCTTTCAACTCTTTTTTGTACTTGATACCTTCTGCCTCCGTAGCATTTTCTGCTAAAGTTGTAGGTTCTTTTAGTGTACCTTCTACAATTTCTAGAGCTCCAATAATACCTCTTAGTAATATGCAAATTTTAAATTTCCACGTAGACCAATTTGATTTACCTTCTAAAAGTCCAATTTGTACTTTTGTATAATCCATTTTGTCAACTAAATCTGTGACGACAAAAATTGGGGTATATTTATTTATTGCGTTCCTGGGCCCATAACCTGTTGAAGCAAACCCAATAACACATAAATACTCTATTAAAAGACTTTTATGTTTAAAGAAAAATTATAATAATGACAACTATTAAAATTATATATGACAAGTATCAATTTGTATATTATAAACAAGTACATAACAACTAGTAAACTAGAAGGAAAAACCTAGAAAATGATAATATTTCAGCATTTTCCACCACACTAACGAAGGGTTAAATCTTTGGAGGTCTTATCCATGGACACACATAAACTTGAGAGAGTAAACTCCTCTTTGTTTGGTTTGTGTATTCCAAATCGACGCTCGTAAATCTGCTTCGATTCTGATCAATGATTTGTGACTGGAAATATTTCCTTTTATGGTTAACAAAAACAATAGTGAAGAAAAATCAGATATATTCATCACTCACAGAAACAGTAATAATACCGGTAAACCTGATTCTGTAGAATACAAAACTCAATATCGATATCTGAAAATAGAACAAACAATTGAATATCGGATGTAGCATCAGATCTCCATTTCTTGAAGTGATAAAGAAACAAAACTGAACACGAAAACATACAAATGCCATTTTCAGAACCAACATCGCGTTCATTTTTAAAATATGGAAAATATAAAACCAGGAAGGGCATATTGGTATTATCTAGGGTCGACCTGTTTACGGAAGAGAAAGGTTTTCAATTACATTACTGATATCTTACTGCTACTACAACCACTTAAATGTATTTATAATAAACTTACTTACATAGGCGTAGTTTTGGGAATATTTCGAGTAATAAAAATATAAATTAGATAAAGCTAAAAATGTAAGAGTACCTAATTGAATTATTTTTTGTACGTTTTTATGAAATGCAGGCCTTCCTATTTCGATACATTTTTGTGTGTGTATTCGAGTGAGTTCCTGGATGGTTTGGAAAAGGGGTCGGCAACCTTTTAACAAAGAGGTGCTCAGTCTGGGTCTGACTTCTATGACTTCCAGGACCAATCTGGACCAATTATCGATAAAAATTGGTAAATCCTTACATAGTTTCGGGCTTTGGCTGTTTTTATCTGCTGAGCTTGGATCTTGTGTCGGTTGGATGTGCTGCGTATCCCCAGGCGTATGTCAGGATTGGTAGGATTATCTCCTTGATGAACCCTATCTTCGTCTCAAGCTTCAGATTAGATCTTATGCCTTGTACAATTTTGAACAAAGCCAAAGTGCCACTGAAAATAATCCACAATATTTCTTAATATTGTAATCAAAAAGAAAACATAGTACAGACTTTACTGTTAAACGAAATATATGTTTTTATATTTTATTTAAAATTTGAAACGTTTTCAGTGCGATCGTTGTCCTTTATATCTAGTTACTTTTAATATTACACGCGCCTCTGAATTTTATGTTCTTAGTAGGCTTCCTTATGGATTCAAAATGATTTTTATATGGGAAAAAACTTGCTCACACATTTAGGACGATCCGAATGCTGATAGAATTGCAAATGCCATTTTTTTAGGGAAATAAATCTATCTGGCAAACTAGTCCAACAATTCAGTATTTCGTTTGATTTATCCTGAGAATCACCTTCTAAAACTGTGACATGTGACCATGTTTATCAAAATCTTGACCTCTTACAGTGAATTCTTCTTTCTGTTAAGTTTTTATATTTGGAAAGTATTTATATGTATGGGAGGTAATATCGCGAATAAATACATCTATTTTCATTTTAAAATAATCATATAAATCTAGAACAGTTTGACCCGATCCTCACAACTTATGGTTTATTTCGCCGAGATGATTTGTAATATCAGTTAGGAACATCAACCTACGAATCCATTCTTTATTATCGAGTTCAGGAAAGACTTGAGCTCTTGATTTATTTCTCCCAAACATTCCACACGACTAGAAAGCACTTTACCGCGACTATAAGCCAGCGTATATTGCTAAAGTAATGGAAAATCTGAATATGTACTTTTCATTTCTTGTAAAAATTACGAATTAATTGTCTGTGAGTTAATGAAAAACGACCAGCAATGTATAGTTTGGCAAACATAACTGAAGCTGTGAAAGCAATGCGGTCGAAAACATTCGATATTGCCATGTTTAACTATAAAAAACCTAAAGTGCTAAGTATGTAGTGATAATAATTAGAAAATGGACTTTTTATTATTAAAAATATGTCAATAATTATTGAACGTTAGTTCTTTAATGTGCTTGTTTCATTGGATTTTGTCTATTAACATTATTTTTTCAATTTCGGAATATTGAAAGATGAACACTTTTCCAAATGTTATGGGTTCCCTTCAAGCCGGCAATGTCGTGCGAAAATCATAAGTACCACGCCCTCCTACTAACTCAATTGGTGAATATTTATCAAACCTCCGTTGCTAACTAACCACCTGACTTCCTATTGGCAAGCGCGTGCGTGTGTCTTCCCTCTCACTTCGACAATTGACTGACATTGATTATCCAGTGGCGTTGTCAGTGTTTACCTTTGTATTTTCAGTTTTACCTGGTATCTTATTATTTCGTATCCATATTGAGTTCAAGTTCGATTTTTGAAAAATAGGTACCGTGTTTTGGAAAATACCTTACCTTTAAAGCAAAGCATAAATCAGTTTCTATATATAATTATTATTATTTTTAATACTTTCATAAAATAGGTACCGTACGCTATTGGTACGTTTATGACAGATATCGGCCATGTTTCCTCCCCCCTTACGGATGCCCCGTAGCTTCAGATAGACTTGCCAAACTATAGCTGACAATTTTTACAAAATAATCCATCACGGATTTTAAGCTTCCTCTCGAGATCTTCGCGCATAAACTTTCTTGATAAATAATGTAATGAAAATTCAAAAATGGTCGACTGATGCGTCTAGTAAGAAAAGATACAAATCCCCTATGTATCCCGTTTCTGTTTAACAAATTCTGATAGTATGTATATCTTCTCCTCTTGATGTTCCTTCGAATGGTAGCAGACATATCAGTTTTTCATAAACACGGTTAGTGTCAAAGTACCGCGCAACGATTGCCAATCGGGAAATGTCATTAACGTCGACACTTTCATCCAACGAAATACTAAATACGATATTCCGTTTAATGACGTCGATCTGTTATTTCCGTACATTTTCAGTAACTCGCCTCTCAATAGTCCGCGCTGAAGCTGGTATATATTTAAACCGGACCAGTATTACTTGTTTATTAGAAAAATCATCAAACAATACCTACATTTGCACTTCTCAGAAACGTTTGCTTCATAAATTCCCTATCAGTGAAAGGTCTTCCCTTTTCTGCCAAAGAATGTGCAGTTTTAATACTGCATTCGGTTGCTTGATCTTTTCCTTGACTAATTTTTGTAGAGAATGTTGCCTGCTTTGTATACTGAGCAACTGCTGATCGGATTGTCTCCGTTCTATCAGGATTATCCTTAAACCCCGATTCAAGTATTGTTTTAATATGTAGTTGAACACTAGATGTCCGGAATACTACGCTTTCCCGACATAATGCACATATGGCTCGATTTATTTGCTGTACAAAACCATAATCACTTGTCTAAGAACTTTGAAAGGGCCGAACGTCTAATATTAAGCCATAACATAACACTAACATTAATCGCGCACTTGTACGTTACAGGTTGATAAATAATGTTACGAATAACTATCCTGGGTCCGTCCAATAACAACACCCCGTACAACATTTAATACTGAACTTTGATTTCAGAACTTATCTTTACAATAGCTCGTACTAAAATAAACTAACTCTAACTGAATACACGCTTAAATAATGGTAAACTCGCCTCCTAGAAGTTTCCCGTATAACCGTGGCAACGCCGCTCACCGTGCGTTCGAAAAGCCGAGAATCACCTGCTCGCATCTTGTCTTGTCTAAAAACGTCCCGTCGCGGTCGCGTCATTCTAGCCTGGCCTGCCATCACTAACCTCGGTCGAGCTACGTTGCCAGCTTGTGTACTTGTGTACAGTTCCGTAGATTATTTTGAATTTACAATAAGTAACCTTAAAATTAAATCTTTATTTTATTGCTTTATCTTAAAATATTATACACCAAACTTCACAAAATTATGCGTTCCATTTTAAACTGCCAGGCGTCCCGTAGGTTGCCGACCCCTGGTTTAGATTCACAATTATTCTCGACTTACGTTCAATTTAAACTTGTGACGCGTTTCGCTAACACAGTAGCTTTATCAAACGAGTGAAGGAGTAATGAAAATTTTTTAATTTATACAGTGCAATAATACGGAATTTTGAGGATATTGACAAAAGTATTGAACAAGTTGTCCTGGAAATTTATTCACAACATTCACATCTGTACTATCTTCTAGGTAAATAGGTTTAATAAGGGAGAATGATTGATATCTATTCGGTCGTTAAGAAGATTACGTTCTACCGATATAAATTTTGTCACAGTTGTCATTACTACATATGTTAATTCATATACTCCTCATTTGTTTAATTTTGAAGATTTAGATTTGTTATTTTTGATGAGTTTGGATGAATTGTAATCGGTTTTAAAACAAATTTTCAAGTTTTGAGTTTCTAAAAACGATCTGATTCTTAAGGATGGTATTCCAAAGTATGTTAAGCACAGTGGAATTTTGGTATGTTCTACAAACTATATGAAATGATGTGTCCTAAATACTTGCTATTCATCTTTAAAACTGCCTTAGTGAGAGCACCACAAGTAAAAGTGAATTACAGTTTTATGCCAAACATTTAAGGGCTTCTCACTTTCTCTATCTGCTCTACAATATATCTTGTGTTGTTACAACTATGATTTAGCAACAGAACATTTAAATTTACAAACATACATAATTGCAGAATGTAGATGACATCTCTTCGATCAGTCATAATAATTATCTCAAAATAACAGTGAATGAGCAAAAAAAACTAATAGTGAAATGGTTTAACATGTATAGGATGAAGCCCAAAGCCTTATTAGTACTAAAAAGTTACTAAAAAGATAGTTAACAATACAGTACAGGGTTAGTTCACAGAAAGACAGTGAATGAGAGAGTGAAGATAAATAGTGTAATATTCAAGTGGTAAAAATAGACTAGAACTATTATACCGAGTGTAAATAAATAAGTAGACATTAAGTAAAGAGTATTCCTATATAAATTAATTTTAATACAGTGTGTGTTTCTATAAATAAATCAATAGTAATTAGCCACAGTAATGTGTATAATTTTATTCCACCCGCAAAAACTATTTAAATAAATAAGAAAAACATTACAATATTATCTGGAGCGACGATGTAAAATTTACTAGAAACGCAGGTCTTCAATAGATACAACATCAATTATTGGGTTCCAACAAATCTTCATGTAACGCGGAAAAGAAATTTTCAAGAGAAATGGTAATTTTATGTATTTTGTGCAATTCAGTTATTTATCTCGAGTTCTATGATGTTAATGTGACAGGAGAAAGATATGCTTTATGGTACGAAATAACCTGCGACCAATATCACAAAAGTACCCATAAATAGACAAGTTTTGCTATCAAATGGACGGTGATTTATGCCATAATAATTATCATTTGGTTGGTGTTTTATATACAGAAATGTTTCAAGACCGATGGATTGCAAATAAGAGTCCTTTTCAAGGGCACCCAAGAACCCCAGATTCCACTGGATGATTTCTTTTGAGGACACTTGAAAAACATTGCGTATTCAGATCCCATCACAATTAAAGACGATATAAAAGACAAAGTTAAAACCACTCTAAATGCAGTTAGCCAGATATAATGAGAAAAGTAGCACATGATAATATTCTTAAAAGACTAAATGCTTTTCTACAAAGGAATGGTGAAAAATTGTTAAAAAAATCCAGCGAGCCTTAAAGTAGTCGCATATGATTTGTAACATCTGACATCTCACCTTGCAACATTAAAATCAAATCTTGAAAAAAATGATTCAGGTATTATTTGAAATAAATTTTGGTAAGTTTTTTTAATGAAAATTGTATTTTATTTTAAAACGAGAGTATGCATAGACATGATAAGTAAAATATGAGACGTATGCTTGTGATTTCAAAGTATTTAGGAAACGTTGAAAAACTTCGTCAATACAGTACCACTGTTACCAAATTTAAATCTCAATACATAATCTTCAATCTGTTCAATTACACTAATTCATGCACACGTTTTCAATATAAAACATATTTAAATAATTTATATCATACAAGAAAATTATTTTTATCAAGTACTTTATTTTAACAATACAAAAATTGCAATTTACAAAGTTCATTTCCTAATAAAGCAAACACAGTGGAAAGTCACAAATAGTAAAATACATAAGTACGTACACAAAATATACACTGTGTTCATTTGAAAAGGACCCACCCTTAATATTTCAAAAATGGGACATATTAGAAAGAAATGCCGAAACACGTCAACTTTTAACTTGAGGGGGACACTTTTTGGCGCTAATGTCATAAACGTCAGATCCTCTCCCTACTGGAGACACCCCTTACATTTTTTCAAATGGCATTAGGTATCAAGTCACACCTCATTTTAAAGGTCTGGTAAATCTCTATTCAATCATTTTGTTTTGCCTTTGATACCAGCCTTCCATTGTTATTTAATCGTTGTTTAAAATTGGCTCTCTTTCAATTTTTCGTATGCCCCCGTATTGTGTTATGATAGAAAGACTCTTTAAAGAATAAAAAATTTACAAATAGTAAAAAGTCAACTGTTAACAAGAAAAAACTGCTATTTAATCATGTGTACAAAGTGACCACCGTTAACATTCAGGCAATAAAAGTTGAAAAAGAGCCAATTTCAAACAACGATTAAATAACAATGGAAGGCTGGTATCAAAGGCAAAACAAAATGATTGAATTGATATTTACCAGACCTTTTAAATGCGGTGTGACTTGATACCTAATGCCATTTGAAAAAATGTAAGGGGTGTCTCCAGTAGGGAGGGGGTGAATCTGACGTTTATGAGATTAGCGCCAAAAAGTGTCCCCTCAAGTTAAAAGTTGACGTGTTTCGGCATTTCTTTCTAATATGTCCCATTTTTGAAATATTAAGGGTGGGTCCTTTTCAAATGAACACAGTGTATAACTGTTGACGTTCTGACGTTTTCACAGAATTTCAGTCTTTATTGGAATAATCTGTGAGATTCCTGTATTTCTATTGGAATTTCTGAAGAAATATGCGAAAACTTGTTAACAGTAAAAACTTTTTTTCCAGAATTCAATTCTTGTATTATCCAATTAATTCTGTCTGTACTTTCCCTAACCTCAGATCCTGAAAAGCTCTGTCCAATTACAATCCTTCCATAATTGGAACAACTTTGTGAAACAACAGTGGTTAATCATAAGCGACGACACAGATTTAGTTTTTCTTCCACCAAAGTGTTAAGTTTCCTGTTTTCCCGATATATTTTTCCTGTCACGAATTCTCACTCGAAATCCTCACGCTTCTCCGTCACCCATTTTTCTGCCTTTTTCCTACGTGCTTTAAGGTAATTCCTGAGGGTCTTATATCGTTTTTTTTCCTTTTTCGTCCTGCGAATATTTTTATTTCCTTTTCGCGTCCGTTAGATCTAAAAGGTCGTCAGTGATCCACTCTTTTCTTACAGCGTTACTTCAAAGTTCTACAACTTCCTCTCCTATCCTAACATCCCTTTTTTTTCAAATTCCTGATCCAACTCTATTGACATTTTATCAGTAGTTTAGGTATTAAAGCTCTATCGAGTTTATTCATAGTAAATTTCCACTTCAATTTTTTATTCGAAAGCATTTGAGTTATGTAGTCAGTCTGGAGAATTTCACAATTTAATCTTTGGTCTCTATCACAACTTTTAAAAGGGAATACTTAGTCGCTTATGACTAATTTTAGATTTGAACGTCAACATCATACGCTCTACATACAACAGCTTGATTGATAAATTATTATGTCCTCGTAGCAGAGTGGTATTGAAGTCTGGTTGCGAAAATGAAGAATTGTAATCGTAAGGTTCGAGTCCGGGTCGCGTTGAGGATTTTTATTCGTTATTTTGTGACATATGTATATAAATAATGTAAACGTACAATGTAAACATTATCAAATAATCGTGGACAAAAAAATTGAATCCTGCGAATATTTTTTTGTTATTCCACAAGTTCATAATGGTATAGTCTAGTCATACTTATTATTTAATTATACCAGTACTCAGTATTGATTAGTATACTTATTATAGCGTGTTTTGTTTCAAGGCATTTTCGAATTGACGAATAATATATCATCAATTGTCTTAACCATTCAAAAGTTGAAATCCCTGTTTCAATATTTCACCGTCTTTATTCTAGCGAAAGAGACAGATTTCTGTAATTTCTCAACAGTAGGATTTATTAATGATATACCGAGTCGGTCGTCTTGAGTGTTGTTGCCTTTTCCTAACTATTATGTTGAGATAGAATACAAACAAACACTTCTCTTACTGATAAATGGGAGTTATTGAAGAATTGGAGAAATCATTTTGGACTTATTTCACCTTGGGAATTCATTGGAATACTATTGGTTTTGTATATTGAAATATATTTGATGGTTTGAATAAAATAGCTTCATAGATAATGTTTTCTTTGGAAATTATGTAAGATAAATGAAGGGATTGGTGCGAGGCTTTGAAATTAAGTAAAGTTATTCTTCCGGTTATATTCCAGGAAATTGAACTACAATATTTTTTAATACTTTTATTTCAACATGTGATGCCTTTTGGCATAAAATAAAATAGGAAATAAATTTCCTTGAAACTATTTTCAATAAATCATTGAACGTTAAAGAATGCATAAATAAAACTTCAGCACGTAAATAAACATATAACATTAAATAGTAAATGTCAGCCTGAACTTGAACCACAATATAAATATCATAGAAGCAGACGATAACATATTCATATTCAATTCAATTCATTTCTAATTCGGTTATAATAAAGATATAGATATTAAAGATATGCTATTCAGTTATACTATAATGATGGATACTTATAATAGAGAATTATTAATCCTAATTAGTTGTAGTTGTGTAATATTAAATATGGTAATAAACATAACTTATCCCAGTGCAAGAAGTCGTAGTTTTATTAAAGTCAGATGACCCTCCGAGTGACCTGGAAGACCACCAATTAGAGAGGCTTATCCATAACAACATCACAAACATTCCGTTAGCATTCCAGCTACCGTTATCAAGAATAAATACAATAAATAAATAAAACATACCATTAATACCAATTTGTAGCAATAATGATTTCCAGTGCAACAAACTATCAACCTTTCACATCACGCTCCGGTGTATAAAATGCACCAGCTTTACTTAATCGATATTATTTTCCTGAAAAATTCGATAGTGGCCCCATGTATCGTCCAACACTTCATCCTAGTGCCTAACATCATATCTGCTAGTCTGTTGACTGTAGCATATTATGTCTGATTGTAGCCGTGATGGTGAATAGTGTACGCCACTCGTATATATAAGTCAGGATGTTAGTATATATTGATTTTACTTAGAATGAAGAAGCGATTCAACTATTTATTGATTGTGAATAATAGCAATACTAATAATAACTATAATTACAGTAATATAACACTGATAAAATTCACAATAGCAACAATAAACATTATTATTCCTATTACTGTGTTCCCTATTATTTTTATTTGCCTATAACTATTGTCTTCTCATCTTGCCCCTTTTTTTAGGGATCCTATTCCTGTAAGGAATTCAAAACAACGCCTAACAGAAGATGAGCTTCGGGCTATGACTGAAGTTATTGTTGACGAAGAGTCAGAAGAAGAAGTTGGAGGAGAAGCAGATATGTCAGAAGATGAAGTAATAGAACAAAGTGACCGCAATACCGACACGGGGGAAGAAGAAAATGATTCTGAATGGGAACAAGAGCCCTATTCTGAAAGCGAAGAGAGAGAAGAATATTTTGTTGGAAGAGTAAAAAACACATATTGTACCAGGAATCAGTAACCAATAAGAAAAATAGAAATTTGACATGCGATAACTGGTTTACAAGCTACCCGTTGGCAAAAAAATGTTTTTAAAGATAAACTTACCTTAATCGGTACATTGAAGAAAAATAAAAGTGAGTTTCCAGCTGACTTTATACCTAGCAAAACAAGACCAGGAGGTTCGTCTGCATTTGGTTTCCAAAAGAATGTAACAGTAGTGTATTATGTCCCTAAAAAGAATAGAGCTGTTATTTTACTTTCTACCATACACGATGATGGTTCCATAGATACCGCAACTAATAAGCCAGATATTATTCTACACTACAACGCAAATGAAGGTGGCGTAGATACAGAGGATAAAATGTGCGGTGCTTTCTCCGTGTCCAGGAGAATAAGAAGATGGCTGTTAGTAATTTTTTTTAATTGTTTAACTGTCGATTTATTTGATGAATCCGTATCTAATGGAATGAGCTGAAATAAGGACATTACCTTCTGATATTGGTTTTTTTCTAAATAAATACAAGCGACCACAAGAAGAGCACCCAGAAAAAGGTCGTCCAACCAAAATACGGAGAAGATTATTTTGCTGTGGAAAACAGAAAAACGGGGTGACAAAAATTATGTGTACCACATGCAATCGTCCCGTTTGCAAAGAAAATTCAATAACTACCATTACTTGTCCAAAATGCAAGAATCAAGCTGCAAACGATGAAGACATGGAGTAGCAAAGACATATTTATTTAATATAAAGGAAGTATTATGGAACCATTTTTTGGCTTAAAATAATGTTTTAATGAATGGTGCATAAAATACACCACGCGTGTTCTTGAGATACATTTTAGGGCGCGTGTAGTTAAAACTTAAAAATACCCAACATTTCTTATATTTAGTCATTTTTTATGTAGTTATTCTTTTAACAAAAAATCATCACTTCTCAAATAAAAATTAAACACTGATCAGACACTTTATGAATAGACCAAATTGAGCGTAGCGGCAATAATAGAATTAATAAAATTATGTATAAGAAAGACATATTTTCAATTTAGTGACAATTTCTATGAACAGAATTGTTCTTGCCTCTTACCAATTTTATCCGATATTTACATTTTAAAGCCCAAATAGTCAATGAACGAAATTTATAATCCATTTTCTGGTGAATATATCTAGACGACAATTTCGCAGTAATAATAAAGTCTTATGACTATTTGAATGATTTTTTGTCAAAATTAAATGGAGAAGAAAAAATCTATAAAATTGGGAATAACAATTTTTTGTCATTTTTATATATTCTTATCAATAAATCTATGATGTACGTCACAGGTGGCCTCAATCTTAAAGTCCTGCGAGATAGGCAACTGGGTAGACCGGATAGTTGGGCTACCGGTAAAAGTGGAGCCATGTGATATATATGTTCAGAATCACTTCACATTAAATTGTTCGGAACGTTTGGTGCTAAAAAACTTCTGGTTAGAGTGTCATACACTGCCACTTAATAAAGTTACCACTTATCAGGACATTCCCTGGTTGCCATGACTTCAAGCTGTACATACATAAATCAAACACAATTTTGTCAAGTTCGACAATTATTACCAACGTTAAGTTTAATGTTTATAGTAAAATAATTAAGTTAAATATTATAGTGTGTTTCTAAGTAAATGGACTTTCATTTACGACAAACTACGCCAGCGACCTATGGTTTCGAATTGCTGGTAGCCCAGTAAATGAGCTACAACTTTCAGCACCCTTTTAATTGTGGGTTATCCAATATATCAAGGTTTGCTCTCAAAAAAATGTTATGTATTCTACCTGCTTATCAAGAGATTCTAAATAAAGTTTTATTAGAGTGAAACGTACGTATATGATTTAAATACACAACAAAATCATCTACAGTGTATAAAAGCAGACTTTACTGTAAAACAACACGCACTAATAGGTAGGTCCTTAAATTCAATTCCATTATATAAGCGTGAATAGAAGAATGGTAAAATCAATATACGATAAATACAAAATGATTTGTTTTAATTATGATGTATTCACAAAGGATAAAACTTTACTAAAGTCGGTTTTGAATAACAATAATTACCCAACAGAATTTTTAAACTAAGAAATCAGTAATATAGAGAATGGATCATTCTTACACCCAATAATAATAATAATAATAATGTTAATAATAATTCAACTAACATAATTTTCAAAAACTTAACAACACTGTGTAAGAATTCTTTTTTTTTAGTAAATGTATCATACTTAATGATTTTAAAAAACGTGAAAGCATGAAAGAATCACCTATAAGTCACACCGGCTATTGTTATATTAACATATGTAAAATAACCATAAAATATAAGGGTTTATGGCTTCAGGTGCTCTTAGCTATGGGTAAAGTAGAAACATGTCTTGATATGAAATCTTTTAGAAGGCAAGTAAACAACCTTTGTGTGAATATTATATATTCTTAACTGTCATTCAAAACCTTTTTTTTTAGTTCAGTCTTAATTTACTTCTCACTCCGAAAAGATCGGTTTTTCAAATATAGTTATATGCAAGTTTAAAGATAAACTCTGTTTGTTCGTGTGTGTGTTCTGGTCGATTTTAGTGCTTCGAATCATTTTGGAAATAAGGTGAGTTTTCTCACAGAGCTATTCAGTTTTACCTATTTGGTTATATTATATTTTCTATTTTATGCTTCAACTGATTATTTCATTATTCTAAATTAATGATAATATAAATCACAATAACGTTAAATAATTAAAGTGCTTAAGTCTGCAATTCTCTAACTCATGTTTTGCGCTATTGCGGAGTGCTGGAGTCGTACAGTTGATTCACGAATCCTGTATCACTGAAGTGGAGTGCTTGAGCCACGTGATATGTCCTGTTCTTTTGTTATTACCTGTATCACTAAAGTGGAGTGTTTGAGCCACGTGGTATGCGACCGTTCCTTTGTCATTGTTCTAAATCCTTTATGAGGGAGTGTTTTGACATGCTTAGCACATTTTAGCACTTGTGGGTGACAGACACACTGCGTTCCTGTTTAAACCAAATTGCAATATCAATAATTAAATTATTATATTTTTTAATTCAGTACTTACAACTGATTTAATAAATAAATACAAACTAAAGGGAATTTGAATGCTCAGGTTGATATTTCATTTTCAGGTATGTCACGGACTCACCTCACGCATCTCGGGCACAACATTAGTTCACTTTATAAGTTGTTTACTTATTTTTAAATAAAATAATTATATATATTATATTTGGTAAATCCTGTTGTTTCTTTATTTTAAATCGCCCATAAAATCAAAGATATCTGTGACGCCGTTGTTTAAGGTACACCGGGGCAAGTGGAATTTCGGGGCAAGTGGAACCAACCTCTACAAAAACTGTTCTGATCTATTTATTTGAGCGCCACCTATTGGAATCGATAGGCTCCACCCTCTTCAACCGTCGCGATATAGTGCAGTACAGTTCGACACTCGAATTTGATTAGTGGCTGCCGCCAAGTTCCCGCGCAATTTTAATCTGTTACATCTAGTTTATAGCCGCCGTGCAATATTATTTATATTCTGAGTTATTCAAAAATGCTGTTAGTTTATCTGGGCAAGTGATGTCCTATTGCACTGTTTTATAATGTCTACCTAGCATGGGTTCCACTTGTCCCTTTGCCCCTTTGCCCCTTTTCATTATTATTTCATTATTTGGCCATAAAACTGCAACTCGTACATGCAGATGTTAACCCATCATGGTCCGAAACTATAAGTGCAAGACCTCACCACCATCCTATACAGAAGAAGATTTGAACAATGCAATAGCTTCCGTAAGATCGGGAACTTTAGGATTTTATAGGGCTGCAAAAGTTTGTAAAGTTCCTAAACGCTTGAAGGGACAGAGAGGTTTAAAAAGTCGTACATTGGGTAGACCACCAGCCCTTCCCCAGGAAATTGAGCAAAACACTGCAAACTCTTTAGTAGCTCCAGAAAATGGGGCTTTGGTTTATCGTGAAAGGAAGTCCTTGAGATAATAGGAGCTTATGTAAAAGAAAACAATTTAAAGACTGGAATGGAATTCCTGGAAATTATTATTTCATAAGGTTTAAAAAAGAATTTAATCTAAGTCAAAAGAAGCCTCAAAGTGTTGAAATGGCACGAAAACGAAGCATGGACCCCTTTATAATATCAGATTACTTTGAACTTCTAAAAAAGGAGCTGGAAAATACTCCCCCGCTCAAACATATAATGTTGCTGAGACCAGCTTCTGCCTCGATCCTTCTAGGGTGAAAGTAGTGTGTAAAAAGAGCACAGCTATACATCGGGCAACTAGTGGCCCTGGAAGAGAAAATATAACTGTTTTTATGGGTGCAAATGCTGCTGGAGAAAAATTACCGCCACAGATTGTTTTTAAGGGTAAAAACCTCTGAGATTCTAGGATACCTGCACAAGAAGATGAATTTCCAGGAATGACCTATGCAGCAACTGTGAACGGATGGATGGAGGCAGCCACGTTTCAGAAGTATTTCACCAACATTTTTCCGAAACATATTGGCTCAGAACGTCCTGTACTACTTATTTACGATGGCCACAATTACCATGCTGGCCTTTCACTTGTAGAGGTAGCAAAAGCAAACGGTGTGGTCATATTGAAGTTACCGCCACATTCTACAGCCTATGGACTTGAGTGTATTCAAACCACTGAAGTTAATGTGGGACGAAGAGCTCATCAAGTGGCAAAGAAAAAATACGGTGTTAAACTCTCAAAGCGTAAAAGTGTGGAACAATCTTGAGTCAACCATTATACAAAAAGGATTTGCAAAAGCAGGAATCTATCCTTTAACAATGACATTGTCCCAATAAAAAAATTTGAACCAGATGCCTTTAGAAGATGGTCTCTCTTCAAACAAAATAACTTGCCACTTTCAGGTATTGCAGAGGATGACACAATGGATGCCCCAGTAGCACCCGGATCAGTCGCTCTGGCTGTTGTACCTCTGCAAAATATTTTAAATCCAGAAAAAATATCATTCGAGTCATTACTTTTACAACAGCTAAAGCAAGCTCCTAGAGTACAGACAGGAAGGAAAAAAATATGTTCAGGGGCTGAGGTTATAACATCTTCAGAAGCAGTTGCAAAATTAAAAGAAATGAATGACAAACAGCAGACAAAACAATTAAAAATTAAAAAACCGAAGAGCAAATAAGTTGAGAAGATACACAACCTATTGATAAACCAGAAGAAGAAGAACTAAATGGTGAAGCAGAGGCCGCGGAACTAAGCGACGATAGTTTAACCGATTACAATATAGAAGACGAAGCAAGAGAAGTTGAGGAAGAAAATGATTTTATGACTGCGATCACGAAAGATACGCAGCAAGCTGAAATCGGGGATTGGCTAGTAGTGAAGTTTTGTCCAAGAAAAGTATCCAAATTTGATGTAGCCCAAGTAACGGAAGCAAATCCTTGTATCGTAGTCAACTTTGCAAGAAAAGTTGTCTGTTATTTTCATTAGCCGGATGTTGAGGACAGGTATATTATTACTTTAGATGAAGTGCACCTTCATCTACCCACACCGACGTTCGACAAACGGGGAAGGTATCAATTTGACATATCTTTTACTACATATAAAATTTGTTAGACAGAATCCTTGTGAAATGTAATTTATTTCAATAAATTAGGATGAATTTAAATTTGTTTCGAATTTCAGGATTTAGGCAAAATGTATGTACACACAGCAAACACCTTTACAAAATATTTCCTGAAATTTGGATGTGCCCGCCGATCATTTTCCGAAGATATTGAGCGGACATTCCAGATTTAAAAAAAATATAGGTTCCACTTCCCCCGGTGTACCTTACTATTTTTTTATATAAAGGTGATTAAAGCATGTAAAATAAAAATTAGGCTCACAAAGTTTATGATGAAACTAGAAACATAGTCTAATGATATTACTGGACTGAATTTACTCTCATATGAGTTTGGAAAACTAATTAATGAGTTATTTCAGTTTAATAACTATCGCCAATGTTTAGAAAATGCATTAATGGGTCACAATAATGTAATCAAAGTTTGAATTTATTGTCAAAAGCTAAATCCCCATTTTGAAACTAGCAGTGGTAGAAGTTAAACAAATAAATAATTTTTATCAAGCAGTTGAGAACACATAAACCATTATTTATGATAAAAAACAAACGAAAGACAAGAGCTTTTTGTTTCCTACGCTCTCAAGCAAGAAGATGTGCAATTGCTGCTGCCAGATGGTATAGTCTTGATAAACAAGCGGCTTAGAGATATAATATAGCGTATAAAATTATTCTGAACACACCCGCGTTTTCTAATACAAACTGAGTAATAACGGGCTCAATCAGAATATCAATATTCAAGGTGAGATCTGATTAAAAGGAAACATTATACAGAATGAGTTTTAATTATGGAACACCTCAATTATTTCAGAAACGGATCACACGATTTTCATAGATTTTGGTGTGCAAGAATGATATTTTGGTATTTGGGTACTTTTACTAAACTCGGGAAACTTCATGTGTTCACGTATAAGTTACAGAAATATCCATTATATTTCATGATTCTTACTGATAATTAATACACGAAAACGACTACTAAGGGCACAATAACGAATATTGGAAATTAAATTGACATTATGCAGAAAATCGTCCATATTTGTCTAAAATGTCAGTCCCTTGTCGTGTCACCGTTGCAATTTATATATTAGGTCGATAATAATTCTGCACTTATATTGGGTTTGTACAGTTACTTTTGTTTCAATATATTTAGGAATACTTTACGAAGTGTAAATAATAAATAAAATTTGAATTTAAATAATCAAGTAACCATATTTTTCTAGTTAAAGTGTCGTACTCAACGTTGGGCATCAGTCCCTTGTCAAATTTGCAATTTCAAAATTCGCGGTATTCTACACGGGTCAAAACCTGAGTCTCTGCTTAACATAAACTAATCATATGAAGTTAGCAACCAATGTCGTTATTTTTGAGACAGCCGATTTACATTCAGTCCTAGTGGAGTACTTGTGTCGAGAACACGTGTCGTGACGGTCAACATCTCAGTCCCTTGGTAAGTAATTTTGTTGTAATTTATTGGTAGTTATTTTTGATAAAATTTTATTTGAATATCATTTGTGTGACTTAAATTGTATGAAAACTATGTAAAAAATGTCTCGTTTCAATCAAAAGATATTCTTTGTTTTACACGAAATTCATCAGTCCCTTGTCGTCAGTTCCTTGGTCGTGAAAGCGACAAGGGACTGAAGTACATACTGGGCAACAAATTTCGGGCAAGTGTTTCATTATGGGAACCAATTTTATTGTTCTAATACAATATATTCATTGTTATAGGACAAGATGGCGCCTAAAAAAAATAAATTGACACGAGAAGAAACTTTACAAAAGAAGAGAGAAGCTGCAAAGGCTCGCTTGATTCAAATTAAGAGCGATCCTATAAAATTAGCCGAATATAAAGAAAAGGAAAGGATAAAGTATCTAAAGAAAAAGGAAAAAGGACAGAGAAAAGCATTAAAGAAATGACTTTCCTCGAGCAAAGGAAAACTCGGAAGAGTTGGAAAAAATACTCGTCTGATTACAGACAAAAACAGGCATTGATTAATGTCACAAATACCTACTTAATGCAAACGCCACCTAGATCTGATGACGAAGTGTATCCTCCGTTTCTTGCAGAAAACGGAGCTCCAGATCCTAATAATCCCCAGCAACATATTATTAAAAATTCAAGACAGAAAGAAGCTAGAAAACGAAGTGAAAGGCAAAGAAAATTGAGACTTAAAGAGATTAAGAAGAAGGATAGAACTATTTCTGAATTAAAATTGAAGATTAATTGTCAACGACAGAAGTATAGAAGATTGAGAAACAAAATGGAGAAGAAAAAGAATGCTCTCACACCAAAAAGTAAAATTGAACAGATGTCAGAGAACCCCAACCAAAAGAAAGAACTGGCCAAGAAAGCTCTATTCGGCGATGTGATACACGCACAAATTTTGAATAATTTGTCTGAAATAAAAACTCACTCCGACAAATCAAATTTAAAACGGTTCATCAGCGGCAAAATATTTGACAAATATAAACTGTGGAGATTTAAGAATAAAGCTATAACATATAAAAGAGTGGGTTATAACTATAACAAATCAAAGTCAGTTGCGAAGAATACTAAGCTGAAAGTATAGGATGGAGTACGGAGTTTTTTTGAAGATGACAGTAATAGTCGTCAAGCGGCTGGAAAGAAGGAGTACGTCACCCGTAATAGTGTCAAAAAACAAAAACGTTACCTCTCAGATTCGATGAAAAATCTGCACAAAAAGTTTCTACAATCGGGAAATATTAAGATTAGTTACGCTCTTTTCTGTCGTCTACGTCATTATGGGTCATCCCACCTAAACTTTCGGACCGAGACACTTGTGCTTGTGTAACACATGAAAACATTGATTTGAAGCTGTCTGCCTTGTACAATGCCAACATCCTTGCTTGTAGTAACTTCCAAACTTTACTACAAATACTTTGTTGCGATCGATATTCCGAAAGATGCTTCGAAAGATCTTGTGCTGATTGCTTACCAAAAACATTACCTTACAAGGAATTTGACAACAATAGAGATATACTGTTAAGGCAATGGGTTCACACAAAAGAGTCGTTTATAGACCCAAAAACCAAAAAGGAACGCTCTGTCATGAAGTATAAAAAAGAGGCAAAACAAATGAATCCTCGTGATGTGATACTCCAACTGGAAGATGACCTTCAACATTTTTTCCTACATGAGAGGAACATTGTGCACCAAGATCAAACTATCAAGTCATTGAAACAATCACTGACAATAAAAGATGCGATCATACATATGGACTTCTCAGAGAATTACGCTGCAAAATGTCATCAAGAAATTCAAGCCTTCCATTTTGGCGGTTCCCACACTCAAATTTCTTTGCACACGGTTGTTGTGTATACAATGGATTCAACAGTTTCTCACTGTACCATTTTCTCAAATTTATCTCACAATGCCGCAGCAATTTGGGCACATTTACGACCAGTACTAGCATCCTTACCTTCATCGATTGAGAATATACATTTCTTGAGTGACGGCCCTGTCACTCAATATAGGAACAAGACCATGTTTTTCATTCTCGGTTGTAAAGTTGATGAGTTTTATCCGAATATAATGACATTCTCCTGGAATTACCATGAGACAGGCCATGGAAAAGGGGCACCAGATGGTGTAGGTGCAACATGTAAAAGGACTGCAGACCAAGTAATCGCTCAAAGAGGCGATATAACGAGTTTACCAGAATTTTTTGATATTCTCCGTGAAAAATGTCCAGCGGTAAACATCTCCGTTATTGAAGATGCCGACATAGAGAAAATGAACGACTTGATCAATGAGAATGAGAGCGAAATGATTTCATTTAAAGGAACTCTTAAGGTGCACCAAGTCGTCGGTAACATGTATCGCTCAGATTATAATGTTAAGTATTTTAATAAAACTGCTAAGTGTTTTAAACCGCTTGACAGAAATAATGATGTATCAGTTTTCAATCATGTAACAAATTCATGGGACTCGGGCAAAGTAGTAGAGTTAGATAAATCACCACGCTCATATATCATCCAAGATTCATATGGAAATACTGTTAGAAGAAACAGACACGACTTAAGAATGTCTGAAAACCCTTACAGACAATTGTGTAATGACACTGATAATTTAGTTAATGATACAAATTCTGACAGTTTATTTGTTTCTTCCGATAGTAGTGCCACGCATGCCACATTGAATAAACCAGAACCTGAAGCTTCCTCTGATCAAAGTGAAGAGACCCCAGCTAGAGAGAAAACCTCTCGATATGGACGTCTTATAAAAAGACCTTCACGCTTAGATTTATAAGGGGGGATGTATGATATAAACATAGTAGGCCCTGGTCTACTATTAGTGTATGCATGGTTGCATAGCCTGTAGTCACTGTACGTCAGTATTAGTGTCATGCGCAGCGTAGAACAGACTAGGTAGTAACCACGTGTTGAATGTCAAATGTATTCCATCATTCTCCATCTTAGTAATAGTAAAACATATTTGAGAAGACACTAGGATGTTTTATTTATAAACCATATCAAACACCCAGCAAAGTAAAAGGGATGCCCAGAGGCCCCAAATGCCAGGGCGATGAGGAAATCAGCTCCAAAAGGAACGAAGCCAGGAGTCACCTACGCCCAAGCGAGATCCAAAAAGACGATGACGCTCACACCGACGAAACAGCAGATTCTCGAACAGGTGACAAGACTGTTAGCTCAGCTAATGTCCTAAAGTCACTTATAGAGAATCTCAAGAAGACCCACCCAGGAGAAGGCCTGACACATCCATAGAAAGATGAGCCGGGCTTTCAACAAGTGAATCCACTCTATAAAGTCGTCTTTAGTCGCAGATCGTCGGCTGAGGATTTTCTTCTTATAGAGGTAGCAAAACAGAAGACAAAAAACAAGGAGAAGACCACTGAAGCAATAACTACCGCCGTTACACAGCCAAGAAGAAGACAGCCCGACTCCAGCCAGCAGCCATTTGGCGGTACGCGGAAAACGCAAACGTCGACGATGAGGACCCATCGGATGAGATGGGGAGTTGGTGGAAGTTCTCCCCGAGATGCATTGCGCTTAGAGCGATGCATCCTGGGAGGGACGGGCTCATCTCGCATGTGTGTGTGTGCCGTTACAAAACGAGCGTACACACTATGGCAACGTTGTGTCGGTAACTAAATCTTTAACTCAAGTATTAATCATACTTCAACTTCAATCTATAACCAACGTTTGTGTTCGTTCGTTTAATTTTTCATTTCCTTGTTTCTTGAACTTTCCCATTACGTGAGATTGACGCTAAAAATATTTTAAACTTAATTTATTTTCATTATTCGGGAAAATAATAAATTGTTCATGTATACTATACTTAATTTATCCAAATTAAATAAATACTCTCGTACTTAATGATATTAATAGCAATGAGATTTACTTTAGCGGGCAAAATGGACACTCAAAATAATTTTTTGTTAATATCTGTAATATTATATATTTTTTGAAGTTAACGTGAGATTTTCGATGAACCCCCCCCCCCCCCGACGGCTTAAATGAGATTTGGTGAGATTTCATTGTGCCCCTACCCCCCTATTTTGAGCTCACGTAATTAATGGATGTCCCCTAATCAATGGGTTTGTAATTGTAGATACACGTCCAGAAGAATAATTTTTTGGATGTCCACTTTTTTTTTCGGACCTCAAACTCGCCGTTACCCCCGCCTCGGAATCACTACCCTAGCATACTTCGAGACGAGCGGCGTTCCCTCGCACACTCTCCGCCAACTTTCACTCCTACCTCTCATGCCATATCGAGTCGTTCTCTCCCCCTAACCATGCTCTCTACTACGCCACTTACCTCCATCAATTCCTCCTCCCCCTCACATTATCTCCACCATTTTCTCCCAATACACCGCCTCCCCTAGTTTTCTCTCCAACTTTTTCAGCACATCCTAGTTCCTCCAGCATCTAAACACATGTCCCACATCATCCTCCACTTCACACCTCTCGCACACTCCAGTCTTTCTTTTCCAATCTAGTGGATGTACACTACTCTTGACCCATGTCCAGTGAACACCTGTGTCAAGAAGTAGTTCACCTCCCCGAATTTCCGGTCCATACAATCTCTCCTATTCCCAATCACTCCTTTTAGCGCGCACAGAGACCCTGTAGTGAATAAGTAAAATTATTACGCAGAAATGATGATAAATTAAATAAGTAAGAAGTGAATTAATGAGAGACAGCAAATTTGTAGTTGATTTCATCTATTCAAATGGCGTATGTGACGACATCCACGAGCTAGCTTTTTTCTTGTTTATCTTTTACCAGATGACTTGCCGTTCTGACAAATTTTTTTAGAGTTATTTTTATTGATTTCTATTGATGTTAAAGGTACTTTCACATGTTTTAATACCATGTCCACTATGAACTACACTTTTTTTAATCGGTTGATTCTATTCGCGATTATTCACTGTCACTTCACAAATTTTAAATTAATGACTTAAATCTGTTTGGATTATAACATTTCCACACTGGCTGTTTTGTATAAATCTAAATAATTATTAGTAATTCTAATTAAATACGAACAATTTCGAATTGAAAAACTTACCCATTATCCCATTAACTATACCTTGATTTTAAACTAAGAGGAGCGATTTGAATTTAAGTTGGCATTTCTGCTGCCTAGTGATTGGTCAGATTGCAGCCCGTTTCACACAGCTCTTATGATACAACTGTCAACGACATTTGTCAGTTTTGTGTTTATTGATATGAAAATATTCATTACTTCAATCTAACTGTACCTATTTTTTTGCATTTGTTGTTTATGGTCTTATTTTTACCAAAGAATTATATTCCAACCAAGTTAAGTGCTATTTTTATTATTTATTCAGTTTGATAAACATAACTTTCGCCATGGCCTGTGGCCAATGATGATTTGATATTTAGACATGCCTTGATCCCTTATTGGCCACGACAACTACCAGCAGTACAATACATATTTCACGTAATTGTCAATTAGTTCAAAAAGTCTGAACACGACCCTTTCGGAACACACTCCCAATCTAGTTACTTTTAGTGGTGTGTTTGAGGTTTCCTAAAATGCTCCTCCTAGTTTAAAAACAAGGTATAGGTGAAAAATGGCTATCTTGTCCAGGTTTTTGTCAAATGAATAGGAATCAAGGTACGGATCAATAGGGAAAATTAAGGAAATCGACAAATCCGTATTCGAAAGAATCTCACTATTATTAACATTAATGTTTTAATCTCGATATTTTTCACGTATCTTTTGACTTATTCAAACGATCTTGTCTAACTCACTCTCTAAAACTATATTGGTTCTTGTCTTTAAAACGTCTTGTTCGCATTTTTTGTTTTTTCTATTGCTGACGTTTTTGTTATGACATTAATGATTATAAATACATGAACAAGGTGGGTTGCCTATTGTTCAGGAATAAACAAACCATTTATTTTAAAATAAAACTATGGGCGCAAACACACACTATGTACAAATAGTGTGTCAATTCTAACATTATTTATTGAGGTTTATAAAGATAATTCTGTGTTTTTATTATTTGACTTCATTTCTGTTTTTATTTGATTTATTTATTAATTTTATTTGATTATTTCTAAAATAAGTTCCATACAGGGTGTTTCAAACTAATTAATGTTGAGATATTGTGTTACTAACTAATAATAATTGATTTATTAAGCAAAACTTACTTTACTTTTGGGTTATTCACCTACAATTGGACCTACCAATTTTACATCCCGTGAAGTATATGATATTTTTTCTCCCCCTCGTAGAATTTTTTTTTTGATTTTTATTAATTTAATTCGATACTTTTCGCATGAACTTATGGACAGCTTTGACCGGTTTCTATAGCGTCGTAAGCATTGTTATTTTATCAACATCGTCAAGCTGACAGTTTATTATCAAAAATTGAGAAAAATTGAAATCATTGATTTGTTCAACAGTTAAATGGATATAGAAGAATCAGCAAATATCGCTTGTCTCTCGCTGCTGCCAGAAAAATCAAGGAAGAGGTATGAAGCAACGTATCAATACTTCAAGAAATGGTGCCAAACAAAGACTGCATGAATTATTACCACCCATGGGTGGTAAGTTGACTTACAACCCGTCGTCAAGGGCAATCGATACCTTTTTGGCAGCAGCGACAGACGAGCAATATTTGTTGATTCTTCTATATCCATTTGGCTGCAATACAAATCAACAATTTCAATTAGGAGTAACATTTCGAAGTTTCCTGTGAACCGTAATTTGCATAACTAGGTACTCTACCAGATTTGGTGATAAGTTCTGTATCCCTAGGCATTCAAAAAACCTTTATGAACTTATTCCCTACTTTGCTGGAACTAGATTTTATAACCATCTTTGGTCTTCCATCAAAAACAGTGAATTTTAACCTTTTCAAAACTCATTTAAAAAAATATCTTGTATGTTACAAATGATTTTTTCTCTTAATTATTTGTCAACTGTATATATTATGTTCTATGTGTTTTTTCCCATGACTTGTCCTATATCATGTAAAATATGATCTGAAGGGATGAATAATTTTATTATTATTATAATTATTCATGAGATCATTATATTGAAAATCCTCCTTCTATATGCAATTACCGTTCACTGACCATTCAACAAATGAAATATTGTTGTGTATTATTTGTATAGCACACTATAATTTTGAATATTCAATAAATACAACGCGTGTACCGAAAAAACCCAGCTTCGTGATAATCTTCTATGATATATTTATTCTGGGCTGTGATAACCATTGGTTTTATTCTGAATATTCCACAAAAAATCTACTGTTTGTGTCGAGATTTTATCGTTCATTCTCTCTACACCCAAATATTGGAAAATTATACTAATCTCATTTTTATTAGATCATTTATCTCCCGGTAAACGATTGGAAAGCTCTACAGCCGAATTTACATCATTTGCCCACAGCTATTTTTAGAAGCAAGCTTGATCCATTATATTACTGATGTGCCGCTCTGTCACCCCATACAAAAATTCATATTTTATATGAATTTACTGTTTGGACCCTTACTTTGTGGAATCTACTCATATTAATGTTATAAATGAAACTAACTGTTTCTATTTAATTCCACTATTGAATGAAAAAATTATGAAAATTATGGAAGGATATTCCTTTAAAAATAGATTGTAACGGGCTCCGGCTCCGGCTAGAGACTCCTCTCAAGGGTGATTCGTCCCCAAGTTCAGGTCACACAACCACTACCTTTTTGACGTCGATAAAATGTACTAATGAATTTAAAAAAAACATACTAAGGCGGAAAAGGTAGAAACGCCTTGTAGAATTTAGATGAAAGTTAAACAGAAATGAAAATAAGAAAAATTACTTAAAAAACAGAAAATTAAAATTTCACCCCGGACGATATCTCCCTCAACTTTTATAGTTGAGGATTTAGAAAAAATAGAATTTAAACAAATTTACATTTATTTCTCTGCAACAGGAAATGGAACAAATGTGAGAAGAATTGTACTTTTATAGGTACTTAGCTTATGAAGTTGTTATTTCCGGAAAAGGTGGTGGTAGAAGAAGGTAGGTAGGTCTTGCCTCTACGAACTCTTGAGAAGATGAAGACTGGATCTCGAAGAAGATAGGAAGATAGAGATGTCTTGATTAGAACGGTATCCTAGCAGCTGTGTCCTGGTCTAGGGCGGTATTTTGGTCTAGGGCTGTGTCCTGGTCTAGGGCTTGTATCCTAGCCTAGGGGCTGTGCTCTTCACAGCAAAATTAATTAGATACTTAAAAACTATGAAAGATAGCGGAAAGTGGTCTTTCCTTATAGGCGGTCGGTAATAGAAAGGAAAAACTGCGTTTCAGCGGAAGGAAAATGCCGTTGACAAGAGTCAATTGTCTTAGCGTTCGGAGTAGGAGAATTTGAGATCACAGAACTATAATTGGAAGTGGCTAATGTGGCGGCGAGCGGTAATTAAAAGGATTTATTCTATAAAATCGAAACAGGTCGATAGACATGTCACAAGATTTCTTGTTGCATTACAGAAAGTATTATAAACGTAGCTTAATTTCAGTACCTGACTACTTGACGGGGCGTATGAGAGCAGACTCTAGAGGGAGGAGGTATGAGATGGAGGCTGGAGTGCCCCAGGGCTCGGTTCTTGGACCGACGCTCTTAAAGTGTGTGTTTGATGAGGTTTGTGGGATAGTATGTGAAAAGGGATGCGAGATTACGGTGTATGCGGACGATGTGTGTCTGGTATGTTATGCAAAGGGAGAGGCGGAGATAGAGAGAAAGGCGGAGAAAATGTGTAGGTAGATTGTGGAGAAGATAGAGCGGTGCGGACTGGAAGTGGCGGAAGATAAGATGGCGGGGTTGCTAGCGAAGAGACGGAGCAAGACGAGGGAAGGGGGGGTGATGGTGAAAAGAAGGAGAATTCGTATGGAGGAGTCTGTGAAATACCTAGGTGCATTCTTGGATAGCAAATTATCCTTCAAAACTCATATGTTGAAGGCGGCAGAGAGGAGGAAGATATTGGTGTGACATGTGAAAGGGCCGGGTGGAAGAGGAGGGTAATTGGTTGGACGGTAGAGCAGAGTATGCTGTACGGTGCGGAGGTGTGGGATGAAAAAGCGGGGTAAATGCGAGGGTTGTGCCACTCCTGCGGGTGCAGAAGGGGTTACTGCTGAGGGTGGTGCAGGGGGGTACATGTCAGTGGGTGGTATTGGCAGCAGCGGTGCTGGCAAGGTCCTTCCCATTGGACCTGATGGCTAGAGCTAGCAACAAACGCTGGAGGGGTGCCACCAGAGAGGAAGTACAGGAAATGGAGAGAAGATGAGAGGAGTATGAGCGCGCGCTTAAAGGAGCGATTGCGAATAGGAGAGATTGGATGGATCGGAAATTTGGAGACGTGAACTACTTCTTGACACAGGTGTTCACTGGACATGGGTCGAGAGTAGGGTACCTCCAGAATATTGGGAAAAGAGAGACTGGAGTGTGCGAGAGGTGTGAAGTGGAGGATGATGTGGGGCATGTGTTCAGAAGCTGGAGAAACAAGGAAGTGCTGAAGAAGTTTGAGAGGAAACTAGGGGAGGCGGTGTACTGGGAGAACATGGTGGAGGTAATGTTGAGGGGGAGGAGGAATGGATGAAGGTGAGTGGCGTAGTAGAGAGCAAGGTTAGGGGGAGAGAAGGACTCGATATGGCATGAGATGGCAGGAGTGATAGTAGGGAGAAGACGACGGTGTAAGCGGAGAGTGTGCGAGGGACCCGCCACCCGTTTCGAAGTATGCTAGGGTAGTGATTCCGAGACAGGGGTAACGGCGAGTTTGAGGTGGGTTTGGTTGGTAGGCATTTCCTTGGGTATGAGTCCAACACTGTTCGGGTCCTGGACCCATTCGAACATGAGCTTAATTTCAGTAATGTTGAATGAATGATTTAGCTACCTCATAAATTGAGAATTAAGCTAATAATGCAGTTGCTGGATTTATGCCAGAAAAGTCTAAAAGTGTAAACGAAAAAACTCATGCCAATTATAAAAGCTGGTGTAACAAGAAAAATGTTGAGAATCTTGTTCACGAAGAGGTACTTTTTTAAAGAACAATCAGTTACGAGAAAGTCTTCAAGTTTATGGAGTTAATACTCAATGTTACGAAGTACGTTGTTAATTGAAAAAAGTTGACACAAGTCACCTTATTGCTTTTTTAAAACGAAATTCCGATTCTTAAAAAACAAAAAGTCCAGAATTTTGACTAAAGAAAGATTTTTACAAGGGGTGGAAAATGGAAAATATTTGCAAGTGGAAGTGTCAATTTCAATGATAATAGGTATGAGTGGAGTATGCCGAAGAGACGATCTAAAAAACTTTCGTAGGGTAGATTTGCACGATGAGACTGTTTTTAGAATTGTAATACCTACTACAAAAACAAATGTTTTCCGAGAATTCTTCGTAATGCCTGGTGATGTGGAAGGATTAAATATGGTAAAATTGGTGAGAACCTCTGCATCAGTAAGACGTTTCTCGTTTCTTTTTGTTCTTTAAAAACAACAAATGTACGAAGCAGCCAGTAGGTATTCATTCTTTTGGAGTCAGGTGCACGACAATTGCTTCTTTTTCTAAGTAACCTTATTCTTCCGATTACACGGGTCACTGTTTTCGAATATCTTCAGCTTTATTGTTGGCTGATTCAAGTGTAGATCTGGCTGGACAAGTGACACAGCTACTGAAGGATATATAGAAAATTCCCGCAAAAAAAATTCGGTACCTATCTATTCTTGGGGGAAAATCAATATCGAATATTTCACCAATTACCTTTAAATTTTGTAGTTTTTTATACATTTTTCATATTTTTGCCTAGTATTATATACATATATATTATTCCATTACAGTCCTTTTAGTACTCTAATGAAATCATTATAGTACTCAGTCCAATAAAGTATATCATTTTTACACTTCCGTACTTTTTCGTATTGCAGCAGGGTTGCCGCTGGGTAGCGTACTTGGCCCACTAATTTACATACTGTAAACTTCAGATATTCCAGAGACACAGGACGATGCAGTCATCCTCTCCACCAATCATGAGCCACAAGCAGCGACAACGAATGTACAGGCCCATCTAAACAAATTACAAGAGTGGCTACAAAAATGGAGGATTAAAGAAAATGAAAGCAAATCAACACATGTAACATTTACGCTACGTAAGGGCACAGAGCATCCCCCAGTAAAGCTAAATAATACAGAAATACCACAAGCAGATAGCGCCAAATATTTAGGAATCCACCTAGACAAAAAACTTAACTGAAAACATAACATCATAAGAAAAGAAGAACGTGTCGCGGGACACACGGTAGGAACTTTAGTTCCTTTTAATGTTTTATGATCTTTTTAATATTTTTATATATTTTTTAATTGACTGATTGAATCAATAAATAAATACACTGAAGCCTCTGAGTCACTGCTTCGTACACGAAAGCAGTAACAAAGACAGCGAAAGAGAGAGAGAGACAGCGAGCAGCCATAACATAACGGTCAGATTTTTTGCTGCGCGACCCCTCCCGCTCCAACCTAACGTAAAGGACTGAAGTTCCAAAAAAGAAAACAACTTGACATAAAAGCAAGAGAACTACATTGGCTAATAGGAAAAAATCTAAAGTCTCACTCGAAAACAAAATCCTTATCTACAAAACTTTCATTAAGCTCATATGGACATATGGTGTTGAGCTGTGGGTTTGCGCTTCAAAATCGAACGTAAAGATTATCCAGAGATCCCAATCGAAAATACTTCGTCAACTAGTAGATGCTATGTATCAAATCACACTATTCACGTAGACCTGAGAGTGCCCACAGTACAAGAAGTTGTTCAGGAGATAATAATCAAACCATAGAAACTCATCCAAATCCACTACTAGAGGAATTGTTAAGACAAAGAAACACAAAAAGACTGAAAAAAAATGGCCAATAGACCTTGTATGAAGTTTCATCATTGAATGTAAACCTTATCAAGACATTATAAATGCTAGTTCACCTAGCACTTGCGAACAAATTAACCCACAGAATGTAACTTAATATACTGATTGTTAATAAAAGTAATAATAAAAAAAATACAATTTTTACACTAAAACTGGAATCCAGAATAATGACACTATGACACGTCGTAATACGAAAAATATTTTGGTACTTTTCTCAATTTTCAAAATTGAATATCGTTATTTATGTACCAATGACGATAATCTCTATTATAGTCGAGTCTGCAAATTGATAGTCTCGGAGTCTAGGCATAGCCGAGACTAGCAAGCAGGCAAGACAATAGGCAGTTATTCGCCTAGGTGCATATTACATTTTTTCGTCGATCTTTACAAAAAATTACTAATTTCCGAATGAAAAATCGACTATGGTTCTGGTAGACTTCGCGACCATCGGAATTTTATGTTAATTTTAAATTTGATTGATAGCTACCCTTAAATAAAGTAGATTAGAACAAAAATTTCGTTGGATCATTCAGAAATTACTTTAAAAATCACGAATTTAGTTCAAAAAATGATACTTTTTCAACACTATTTAATGCTATTCACGATGAATATTTTCACTTTAAACTGTAAAGGTTATTATCTTTAACTAAATGTAAGTCTGTTTCACAAAAAAAACCCGAAGAAAATACTTAAATTTTGCCAATTTTCAGAAATATATTCAAGCATAATTATTTTCACTTGACACTTATAGGTTATAAACCAACACACTCAAATCTTATGTCTAAGATACCTCACGATCACAAATCATGAATGTTGTGTGATCAGGTGATAGCTAAGCGGTGTTGTCAAATGGTGTTCATTTTCTTTTAGTTGAATTAATTTTGCATTGTAATATGGAATATATAAAAATATAAAATGATTTGCATTTATAATTATAAAAATCGAAATATTAGGCATCCTTAGAATATAATGTTTATCTTAGATTTGCTTTATTTCTTACATTAAGTAATGTAAGAGTTTATAACAAACTTACTGCTGTACCTTACCTAATACAGTTTTATAGCAATATAGTGAATAATATATTAATTTAATTTATACATTATTCAATTATGTAGGTTAGGTTTGGTAAGGTTTGGTTAGGTTTGGTTAGGTTTGGTTAGGTTTGGTTAGGTTAAGATTAGTTAGGTTTAGTTAGGTTAGGTTTGGTTAGGTTTGGTTAGGTTTGGTTAGGTTTGGTTAGGTTTGGTTAGGTTTGGTTAGGTTTGGTTAGGTTTGGTTAGGTTTGGTTAGGTTTGGTTAGGTTTGGTTAGGTTTGGTTAGGTTTGGTTAGGTTTGGTTAGGTTTGGTTAGGTTTGGTTAGGTTTGGTTAGGTTTGGTTAGGTTTGGTTAGGTTTGGTTAGGTTTGGTTAGGTTTGGTTAGGTTTGGTTAGGTTTGGTTAGGTTTGGTTAGGTTTGGTTAGGTTTGGTTAGGTTTGGTTAGGTTTGGTTAGGTTTGGTTAGGTTTGGTTAGGTTTGGTTAGGTTTGGTTAGGTTTGGTTAGGTTTGGTTAGGTTTGGTTAGGTTTGGTTAGGTTTGGTTAGGTTTGGTTAGGTTTGGTTAGGTTTGGTTAGGTTTGGTTTGGTTAGGTTTGGTTAGGTTTGGTTAGGTTTGGTTAGGTTTGGTTAGGTTTGGTTAGGTTTGGTTAGGTTTGGTTAGGTTTGGTTAGGTTTGGTTAGGTTTGGTTAGGTTTGGTTAGGTTTGGTTAGGTTTGGTTAGGTTTGGTTAGGTTTGGTTAGGTTTGGTTAGGTTTGGTTAGGTTTGGTTAGGTTTGGTTAGGTTTGGTTAGGTTTGGTTAGGTTTGGTTAGGTTTGGTTAGGTTTGGTTAGGTTTGGTTAGGTTTGGTTAGGTTTCGTTAGGTTTGGTTTGATTAGGTTTGGTTTGGTTAGGTTAGGTTTGGTTTGGTTTGGTTTGGTTAGGTTTGGTTTGGTTAGGTTAGGTTAGGTTAGGTTTGGTTAGGTTAGGTTTGGTTAGGTTTGGTTAGGTTTGATTAGGTTTGATTAGGTTTGATTAGGTTTGGTTAGGTTTGGTTAGGTTTGGTTAGGTTTGGTTAGGTTAGGTTAGGTTAGGTTAGGTTTGGTTAGGTTTGGTTAGGTTAGGTTAGATTAGGTTAGGTTTGGTTAGGTTAGGTTTGGTTTGGTTTGTTTGGTTTGGTTTGGTTTGGTTTGGTTTGGTTTGGTTTGGTTTGGTTTGGTTTGGTTTGGTTTGGTTTGGTTTGGTTTGGTTTGGTTTGGTTTGGTTTTGGTTTGGTTTGGTTTGGTTTGGTTTGGTTTGGTTTGGTTTGGTTTGGTTTGGTTTGGTTTGGTTTGGTTTGGTTTGGTTTGGTTTGGTTTGGTTTGGTTTGGTTAGGTTAGGTCTCAAAACGTCATACTTTCTACTTCTATCTACTTCTATCGTGGAGATTACATTAGCCATAATCAAAAGCTTAAGATATTTAAACTATTTTTCAAATAAGGTATTTGTCCAAATAGTGGTCATGGTGAAAAAATATTGTTTTTTGGATTTTTCTCTATAAATTCTAAATCTTCCACAAATTTTTTAGTAAAAAACCTTGTGTAAAGTATTTCCAAGCCGTAACGACTTACGGATATGAGAACTGGCAACATTGTTCAATCCACCATCTGATATCTAGACATAATTGTCAAAAATTGTCAAAATTTGAAAAAAAATGGTGGATTTTTAGTACTTTCAATTGCGATTTTCTCTTTCAAAAGTACATGATCCAAGAATTTTTTTCTTTTAAAATGTTCTATAGAAATAGGGCTTTCTAATAAGAAAAAAATCGTTGCAAAATTCCGAGGGTCGCAAACCTTACCGGACCCTCGACTATTTTTGGAGGCAAGTATTTTTTGTCCGCACACTAATATTCATACCACGGTCCTACGCACACGTAAAATCCAGCGGATTTCGTAAGTAATTAAATTGACAACAGCAAATGATAGCTAATGTCACAGACATTCTCGCACCGTGCCGTATCATAGTAACCACAGAGGACGAAAAGTAAAGTGTTTGCGGACGAAAAGTACTTAATAGACGATGTTTCATCCGGAAATTAGTACGTAAAATGTCGACGAAATAGTTATTTGTGTATTTAGAGCGTGAAGTAACAATTTGTCGCTTGAGAAAGAATGTTGCCGCGCGACGATCTTTTGAAAGCGGCAATTTCACTTTCCGCTCGAAAAACACACATAATTTTTTCTACAGTCGCCCTTTTAATACTTAAAACAGTTTTTTATATTATCTTAGGTTATAATGGGAGTGCTAGAATAATCGTCATTTTCGCTATTCATCATGATTAACCTTAAAAAGATCGACTCACTAGGGAGGTTAAAAAATAATCCATTTTTATATAAATCGATTCTTATAGTAATATTAATCGATTTTTACTGAATCGATTTTATAAATTACGTGTTTAAACCGATTTTCGGAAACGGCTCGTATTATTTATTGACTATTTTTCAAAATTTTCACAACTTCTGACGATTATTGACCATTTCTCAAAATTTCTACAATTATTGACCATTTTTGACAATTATTGATTATTTTGACTGTTTTCCAAAATTAGTGACCTTTTATCCAAATTTTTGATAATTTTTTTCAAAAAGATTGACATTTTTAACAATAATTGACAATTTTTAACCATTTTTGGTAGTTTTTGACCATTTTTGACAGATTTTCGAAATTTTAGACCATTTTTAAAAATTATTGACCATTTTTAATAATTATTGACAATTGTTGACAATTATGGACCATTTTTCCAAATTTTTGACCATTTTTGACAATTATTGATCATTTTTGACTATATTTCGAAATTTTTGACAATTATCAACTATTTTTCAAAATTTTGACAATTTTTAACAATAATTGTCCATTTTTGACAGTTTTTGATAGTTTTTGACAATTATTGGCCATTTTTGACAATTTTTCAAAAATTTTGAGTTTTTCAAAAATTTTTACAATTTTTCAAAAATGTTGGCCATTTTTAAAATTATTGGCCATTTTTGATAGTTTTTGACAATTATCGACCATTTTTCAAAATTTTAACAATGTTTGACAATTATTGACCAATTTTGACAATAACCGTCCATTTTTGACAGTTTTTAAAAATAACTGACAATTTTTAACCATTTTTGATAGTTTTTGACCATTTTTGACAATTTTTCAAAATTTTTGACCATTTTTGATAATTATTGACAATTATGGACCATTTTTTCAAATTTTTTACCATTCTTAACAATTATTGACCATATTTCGAAAACTTTAACACTTTTTGACAATTATCAACTACTTTTCAAAATTTTGACAATTTTTAACAATAATTGTCCATTTTTGACAGTTTTTGACATCTTTTGATCATTTTTGACAATTATTGGCCATTTTTGACAATTTTTCAAAAATTTTTGACCATTTTTCAAAATTATTGACAATTTTTGGTAGTTTTTGACAATTATCGACCATTTTTCAAGATTTTAACAATTTTAGACGATTGTTGAACAATTTTGACAATAATTGTCCATTTTTGACAGTTTTTGACCATTTTTGATAGTTTTTGACAATTATTGACCATTTTTGAAAATGTTTGACCATTTTTAAAATTTTTTTAAAATTTTTTGTTAATTATCGACCATTTTTGACAATTTTTGAAAATTTTTGGCTATTTTTCAAATTTTTTTAAAAATCTTTGACAATTATCAACCATTTTTCAAAATTTTAACAATTATTGACCATTTTTGACAGTTTTTAAAAATTATTTACCATTTTTGACAGTTATTGGCAATTATTGACCATTTTTTACCACATTTCAAAATTTTTGACAACTTTCATATAATTTTATTTGATTTTTAATCTGATAAATTGTTAAATATTCACCAATTGAGTTAATTCGGAGGGCGTGGTTTGATTAAATAAGCGAGCGAAAAAGATCCCTTTTTTGCGCTAGAGCGTAAAGTAACAGTCATTTTACGCGCAACTGTAGAAAAAAATGTTTTTAACACTTTTGATAATCTCATAAGGTAAAAGTGTGTGACGTTCAGATTATTATTGAAACTTCAATTTTTTTTCACAATTTTGAATTTTGTCGGATTGCTTTTCCTTCAGAGGCCATGAACTATACAAAGGAAATCGTATATGCGACACGAAAAACCAACATAAAACAAATTTTCCACCCTGCCCTCTCTAGTATGCTTAGTTGGGTTAACTATTACATTCCATGAATAAGAATATTCCAAACATGAATGAAAATAGAATTCCAGACTTGTCAGGAAACAACTACAATACGACGATGAAGGAACACCTAAAAACTATTAACAATAAATAGGTAGAACATGTTCCTCGTTGAAGTAATTGCACTGGTTGATGACAACAGAACATATTTCCATAAAATGGAAATACTTTTGACAGACTCCTTTGTAAAAGTTGTAAGTACGAAGATAAAACAACGTCTCTTGTAATTTTACGGCACTTGCATAAAGAGAGATAAGTTTTATATTGTTTGAGTGATAGCAGCTAACAAGACTTGAATTCGCGTAGCGATCCAAACTTCACATATTTCCATCTTTTACATTATAACTGTTAAAAATTTGTATTTCGCTTGAAGGTGTTAGTAGATAAGAAGGACAGGGTGAAAAACAAACAAGTATAAACCCTCAGCTGAAGGGCTGAAAATATAAAATTACATATTCGGTGTTGGAAAACAAAGTTTTTGTTCAATTTAATGTTTTTTTTTATTTAAAAAATACCCCTTGGGGTATCTTCCTGTAATTAAAACTAGTATTATAAGACTAACCATTAATTTGCATCTAACTATTCTTGAAACAAGGTACTTACCATCTAGAGTCGATCCAATGATGTCATCCAGTTTTTTCTAATCTAGTATACACTACACTCATGCACTGTCTCTGCTTTACATAAAACACAAGATCGATTGGCTTGATTCTTTTCAATCTTCGGACATGATGTTGGTCGTCCAGCAGCTGAAGAGCTCCTGCATTCTCATGTTGATGGAGCCTGGCTTCATGCTGCCGGCTAACCTTTTAATATCTTCCTTGACGGTTGGTATTCGAAGATCTCTGTGAATATCAGAGTTACGAACATACCAATGGGCATTCACTATGTTTCGTTATACATTTTTTTTGAATGTTTGGATGCACTTGATATTGGAATCGCTAGCACAGCCCCAAAGCTGAATACCATAAAGCCACACCGGTTTCAAAATATGTTTATAAATCAATGACTTGTTAAAGATTGAAAGCTTGGAGTTTCTTCCAATCAGCCAGTGGTGTGAAACCAAATATAAGTACACAAACAAAATATCTAGCTGAATGCAGCTTTAATTATAGTTTTGAGAATGTCGTACACAGAATGCACTTGAAATCAGTTTATCATTGGATGTAACATAAACTATCAGCACTTAATATAAGATTAGATTAGATTTTGAGGTGGCTACTGGCCTATTCCACTGCGACCTCTTCAGATCTTTTGCCGTCTTTTTTTCCTAGTTTTCTTTCCCCAACCCGACTGACTTCATGAAGTCCACTAGCTTTAAGACTGAATCCTTAATAATAGTATCGTAATGGCTTATGATGTGTTGTTCCATTTCTACCTCTAACTGACAGAACATGGCTTCGTCTTTTAATCCCATCAGCTTCAAGCGACAACACTAGACTCACTACAATTTTGACAATATTTCAGTCTTTACTTATTAAGTCTGCCGTAAACTTTGGCCAATGTTATATTAAGAACTATTTCGCTCGTCTTCGTCCTGGTAAATTTGTCATCCACTCCATGGATTTGTGAGCTACCCACTCTTCTGTAACCCTATTGCAGTCGTTTTTGCAACGTCACAATAGGGCTCTGGTCCAATTGATGGAATTGACGAGCCTAGTCTGACCATTTTTTCTGCTTTTCAATTGCCTTCATGGCCCTTGTGCCCTGGAACCAAAGCTATCGCAACTCCTAGTACATTCAGAGCACGCACACAATCCCATAATAGCTATTAAGAACTGATCTCTATGCAATCGAGTGCTTTTAGCGCTGCCTGACTATCTGTGAAAATGGTAATTGAACGATATTGTCTTTCCTGCCTAATCAATGTATATGGCACAGTGGTGAATTGCCGTCATATCCGCTACCTTCCAATCCTAATAAAGATACGTTGTATTTATTGATGATATATCTTGTTGCCTTTGCGTCCATAATTATATCCGCTTTTAGCTCCTCGATTAGGCTTCGATGATCAGCACTATGCGTTCGGCTTATATGCTTCTGACTATTGAGTGACCCATGCATAACAGACCTGGCATCGTTTAGTATAAAAATGACTACTGGTGATAAGTTCAATAGAACCTCCATCGCCGCGGTAGGATTGTTTCTTGTGGCCACTGAGACACACAGGAATGCTAGCCTTTGTGTGGTACTTAACAGCGTTATTTCTTCCATCTTTTTTATTCGGGTCGAGATGGGAAACTCATGTTCGAATTGGTCCTATTCAGGACCCAAACAGTGTTGGACTCATCTCCAAGGAGATGCCTACCAGCCAAACCCACCTCAAACTCGCCGTTACCCCCGCCTCGGAATCACTACCCTATTATACTTCGAGACGGGCGGCGGTCCCTCGCACACTCTCCGCTCACACCGTCGTGTTCTTCCTACTATCACTCCTACCTCTCATGCCATATCGAGTCCTTCTCTCCCCCTTACAATGCTCTCTACTACTCCACTCACCGCCATCCATTCCTCCTCCCCCTCAACATTATCTCCACCATGTTCTCCCAGTACACCGCCTCCTCTAGTTTCCTCTCCAAGTGCTTCAGCACTTCCCCGTTCCTCCAGCATCTGAACACATGCCCCACGTCATCCCCCACTCGCACACTCCAGTCTCTCTTTTCCCAATCTTTCCGAGGTACCCTACTCTCGATCCATGTCCAGTGAACACCTGTGTCAAGAAGTAGTTCACCTCCCCGAATTTCCGGTCCATCCAATCTCTCCTATTCCCAATCGCTGCTTTTAGCGCGGCCTCATACTCCTTCCACCTTCTCTCCATTCCCTCCTTCTCCGGTCGCACCCCTCCAGCGTTTGTTCCTAGCTCTAACCATCACGTCCAAAGGGAAGGACCTTGCCAGCACTCCTGCTGCCAGTCCACCCACTGTTCTGTACCCCTGCACCACCCTCAGCAGTATCTCTCTCTGCACCCGCAGGAGTGGCCTAACCCTCGCATCCACCCCCGCTCTTTCACCCTACACCTCCGTACCGTATAGCATACTCTGCTCTACAGTCCTACCAATTACCCTCCTCTTCCACTCTCCAGGCACTTTCGCATTACACATCAATCTCCCCAGCCATGCTGCCCTCACTTTCCTCTTCTCTGCCGCCTTTAAAATGTGAGTTTTGAAGGATAATTGACTATCCAACCACACCCCTAGGTATTTCACACACTCCTCCATACGAATTCTCCTTCCCATCACCATCACCCCCACTTCCCTCGTCTTGCTCCGTCCCTTCACTAGCAACCCCACCGTTTTATCTTCCGCCACTTCCAGTCCGCACCGCTCTATCTTCTCAACAATATTCCTACACATTCTCTCCGCCTTTCTGTCTATCTCCGCATCTCCCTTTGCCGTACATACCAGACACACATCGTCCGCATACAGCGTAATCTCACATCCCTCTTCACATACTATCCCACAAACCTCATCAAACACACACTTAAAGAGCGTCGGTCCAAGAACCGAGCCCTGGGGCACTCCAGCCTCCGTCTCATACCTCCTCCATCTGGAGTCTACAAGATTTCCCCTTCGTTCATCACATCACCCCTCAGGCTATCTAACCCTGGGACTTTCCTTACTTTAATGTTTCTCCCTCCCCCCCCCTCCTCCACTCCCCACTTCTCCACCGGCCTTATCTCCCTCATTTTTCCTACTACCCTAGCATCCTGGATTTCTCGAATTCTGCCCCCCACTCCTCCTTCTCCCCCTGTGAATAATTTCCCAATAATCTCCTTCTCTCAATCTTCCTCTAGCACCTCGTTCCTATTTCCACCCATCCTCTTCACCGCCATCTCATACGCCTTTTCCCATGGATTGTTTTCCAGTTACCCCAGTATTTCTTCCAGCTGCTGTGTCTTCGTCCACCACCTAGACCTAGAAATTATTATTAATCTAATAACCCTTGTATATGACCATAGGGTCATTTTGTGGTTTGGGCACCAGTTCTAACCACACATTCTTGTATATCTGCTCAAGGACAAAGCTGCTTTCTGTGTGACTTTTGTATGTTAGTGTCTCATTAGAGCCTGTGATCGAAAAATACTGAAAAATATTTCGTTGCATTGAACAATGGAATTTCTTTTGTCTACACCAGTTATCAACTATATTAAGAGCCGTCTGCATTCTTCCATCTGAAACTCCGGAAAATTTACCGCTGACAAAAATTACTATGTCATCTACATATATTATCCTAGGCAGAAAACGTATGTCCTGTACAGTTTGTTGAGGAGGTCATAGAGGTAATAGTGTCGCTCATATGATGACAGGACCCCTCTGTCTGTGGGCGTCCTTCACCTGCTTTTGCTTTCATGGCTGCTTGTCCCAGAAAGAATAGCACTGAGGGCTGCCCTTATCCATCTGCATATTACCGCAAGTGTACCAATAAGTTGGTAGTCACGTTAGACTCCCAAAATTTCTAAGAAACTGGCTATTGCTATTTCTTTGTCCTCTATTGACTCTGATACAAGCCTGTTTAAGTAATCCAAAGGTAAATCCGCAGATTTTCCCGGCTGGTATGTATATTGACTATTACTCAGCAAGTTATCCTTTAGCACTTCGTTTCATATGTACCTACCTAAGATCCTCTTTAGTATTTTTAGTAAAAAAGACGATAGGCTGATCAGACAATATGACTCTGGTGTTAGGTCTAATACTTATGCAAGTATACGACTCCTGCAAGACTGGCTTTGAGGATCCTACATAACTGCGGTATGAACATCTCGATTCCCATCTCTAAGAGTATGAAACATACACCATCTCTCCTTGGGAACTTGCATAGCTTAAATTTCATAATTGCCCATCTAATTCTACTTGGTCTTGTGACTTAGGTGGCTATTTTACATTCCAAAGAACTTGACCTACTTTCTCCGTGTTGCTTTTCCAGTCCTTGTCCTCCAGAATTGATGAGACCGGAAAGAGGACAATTATTAGTTCATTTCCTCTTTGATCTCCCTAATGAAACCCACCTCTTTTATAGTTATCCAATCCTTAACCAGGAAATTCGTGACACTGCGGGAATATCTAAGATTTCCTCGCAGAATTTTCTCCAAAAGTTTCTTTGGATTCTCTAATTTTTTCATTCTATTGCGTGAGCTTAAACCTGTAGGTTTCCCAGTCCTGGCTACATTTGGCTTTATTATATAAGCTACAATCCTTTGCCCTCAGTTTATTGAAACCGTTGTTTCACCAGACTGTGTTTTTACCCGTATTTTCCTTGTTTTGTCCGGGCAGTTTTCGTGATAAGCCGCCGTAATGGGTTCGCTCATTATATCTACTGTCGCGTTAACGGCATCTACGCCTTTAAACGATTCTGTGACATCTCCAAGATTTTTATTGAGGGATTCTTGGAATTCCTGTCACCAGCATATCCGAGTTTTTGAACTTATAAAGAGAATTTGAAAAGTATTATTGAAGTGCAACTCGATATAACAAAAATAAACTAAACACGTTCATTCTAATATTTATACTTATCAACCTACTTAGAGCACATCTACTGCAACAATAAGATGAAGCAGGGTTTATCAGGAGAATTGGTCACACTAAACTCACACATGGCTATATTATGATATCAGGTGATTTTCAATTCTGTCCAGTCTTTCACACGATCATCACTGTTGGACATTCAATAACAAGTTGCCAACACTACCACTCAATGCACCATCGAATGCAATTGACGCCAAACCACGAAGAAACGCTGAATTGCCAGATAAAAAGCATAAATCAACCTTCACAATAAAATATAAAATTAGTGTATCATAATGTTACAATGTTTGTAAAATCTGTTTCTTCTGTGCCAATGGTCATAGTACTCGAGGTAGAGAAATTTGAACTAAAAAATATCAATAATGTTGAGGTACAGTTCTGTCGACAGTGTCTAAGTGACAATTTTGTATATTCTTGAGATTATAGCTTGTAACTTAGGTATATAATTCATATTTTGTGTATGCCTTTTTATTAGTCTCATCAGTCTGCCTGATGTGACAACACTGTTAACGGAAATATAATATGTGAAGTTTAGTTCACTACACAGACCCTTCAGCCATCACGAGTACGTGGCACGTCCCAACTGAAAATCAACCTAACCTAACGCATCCTTTATCTATGGTCCCAACGACATCGTCAACTACGTGAAAATAGTGGACTGTGTGACGAATTGGAATTTATGAAGGAGGTATAGTGGCCCGTTTATAAAAATAAATGCGATTGTTTTTACTACTTATGCAGTTTAAGAATTTATTTTTTGCCTAAAAACAAACATTTTTTTATGGAAAATTGAAGGACAAAATAAATCACACTACAGCCACAACAAAACGTGCCAAACGTGCTTGGTGTTTGTTAACAGAATCAAGATAAGTGAGTATCGATCGCATAATAAGTATGTTGTGTAACTAGTGCAGAAAATGAGCTTCAGCAGCCCGAGCAAGCGTAGCGAAGCGAGGGCAGTTGATACATAAAGGCTGCTAAGCGTTTTCTGCATGTGTGACACACAACAGTTTTTCGCCTACCGAATAAACCGAGAAATTTGAAAATCTAAAAAAATACTTTGACATTCACTGACGATTAATTTAAAAATTTACTTGAACCGTCAAAGTACTCAAGTGACAGATGGTGAAAAACTTCAAAAGTCGTAGTGTTGAGAATTTTTCGCCCTTGAGCTGCATATGATTGGTTTTCCGGTAAAGTAGGCGAAAATTAGCATTTTATGCAACGATCATGAAATGATAGCCATTAAGACACGAGCATGTTGTAGGATACGAAACGAAACGCAGGCGAGTTTCGTATATGATATGCGAGTGTATTAATGGCCATTACATGAAAGTTGCATACAATATTTTTTCCACTCCGATTAATAAGAATTATTTAATTAATAATTATCAGATATAGTTACTTTTGAAAATCAAAATTATTTGACAGCTGTCAAATTAAGTGTCACCTAATATAATTAATTTCAGAAATGTCAACCAGGTATCCATGGCTATATTAAATATTGTGTGAATGTCGCATTCCTATTGGCTTAAAAATCTGTATCATAATGAAAATTTGTATCATAATGAATATCATTATGATACAGATTTTAGTCTTTTATTAAGTATATTATAAAACAGGAGTAGAAAATAGTTATTTATGTAACTAGTGCATAAAGTGATGCTTTTTTTCACGAATAGAAAAATTGACGCATGAGCCGCAGGCGAATTCACTTTAAGCACGAGTTGCATACAATATTTTTTCTACGCGCATGCAAAAACCAAAAAATGTGTTATTTAGGTTGCTCTAAATGGACTAAAAATGGCGTCGATTTGAATGTTTATGTTTGTCATGATGACAAAACGCTAAGTAAAATGACAGATGAGTGCAATACAGTCTTTTTTGCACTTATGCAATAAAGAACTAGTTTTTTCAACTGAATAGAGTTCAATAAAGTTTTGTTTTTTGCATGAACGTTTTTCAAAATAATCACGAGCTCGAAAAAATTTCGGAAATAATTTGACCTCTAGTGGTATTACTAGTGAAAATGTTTTGCACTAGTAGATATCCAATGAAATCAGTTAATTTGAGGTCATGGTCTGTTATCAGTGTAATGTTGTTCTGATTGGTTGTGTTCAATCAAATGACCTCAAATTAACTGATTTCATTGGATATCTACTAGAATCTACGTTGCCATGGATACATTTTGATTTATTTCGATTTTGACGTTTAGAAGCAAATATACTCTGTATTTTTTTCTATGATTAGCAAAAAAATTTCTATTCGAATAACCCTCGAACATTGATAAATGCTCAAAAATTTTATAACAACTTTCTCAAGCTTGTTGCTTATTGGCAACAGACCTCTGCCTGCGGCGTCGGTCTGTTTCCAAGCAACAAGCTTTCGAAATCTGTTATACATTTTTTTCGAACAATTATCAATGTCCTTGGGTTATTACTACTGAAAATTTTTGCTCTAGTGAATATCCAATGAAATAGATTAATTTGAGGTCATTTGATAGAACACAACCAATCAGAACAGCATTACACTGATAACAGACCATGGTCTGATAACACTGATAACAGACCATGGTCTGTTATCAGTGTAATATTGTTCTGATTGGTTGTGTTCAAATCAAATGACCTCAAATTAACTGATTTCATTGGATATCTACTAGAATCTACGTTGCCATGGATACATTTTGATTTATTTCGATTTTGACCTTTCAAATATTTAATATTTCAAAATGTCACGATTTTGTAATAATACTGACGACAACATTAATGAAATTATAGAAGCAAATATACTATGTATTTTTTTTTATATTAGCAAAAAATTTTCTATTTGAATAACCTTCGAACATTGATAAATGCTCAAAAATGTTTTAACAATTTTCTCAAGCTTGTTGCTTATAGGCAACAGACCTCCGCCTGCGGCGTCTGTCTGTTTCCAAGTAACAAGCTTTCGAAATTCGTTATAAAATGTTTTCGATCAATTATCAATGTCCTTGGATTATTAATACTGAAAATAGGCTAATTGAATATTACGTTAATCAAAACATTTTTAAATTAGACTTCATTAAGTCAGTTTGCAATTATTATGCAGCTAACTTTCAATAAACAAAAATATAGTGTTCACTGAGTACTGTACTCAAACTTACTTATTGTAATCACTAATCAGACATCAGAATTAAGCATTGTTATTGTTTCAGTAGTTATTGTTATTGTATATTATGTATATAAGTTGATGTAGATTTATAAATAAACTTTATTCGATTAAATTGTGATAGTTCCATTATTTTATAATTTCAAATTTTCGCTCTTATTTTAGGAATTTTTGAGATAACAAGTGGTCGTTTTTAATTGGCTTTAAAAACCGATAAAATCTAGGTGTCGTGGGGCAGTTCGTAGTCGCCCACTCAAATGTCCAGAATGTAATGCTGTCTATATTGGTCCAACCAACAGAAATTTTGAAATTAAACATAATGAACACTTACGACCATACAAAATAAAACAGCCAGATAAATCCCATTACGCAAAACATCTACTTGACACCAAACATTCATTAACACCTAACACAGAACTAGAAATATTACATATTTGTGATAAGAAACATGAACTAGAAATCCTTGAACAATAAGAAATGGTTTTTTGCATATTTATCATTTTAATCAGACATTTTGCGTGCATTTAGTATTGCCTATTATTAGATATAGTGAAAATTGAGTCCAAACAGGGCTTATAGTATATAGTATTATTTTGGTGGTGGAAACAGTTAGTAGTAGATATTCGTACCTAGCAAGGTTATCATTTTGTTTTATCATAATTGATTATGGTGAAAGTGTAACGTTAATTTCGTTCACTTTACTTTCTTTCAGTTAATTAATAATAAATTATCGTATGGGCGGCGAATAGCCAGTCCTTTCTCATACCGAACACCGAGAAATGTTTCAAGGCTGAATATATTTACTGTCGACGAGAGTCGAAATCAACGTTTCTATACGGGCCGATCGAGTTCCGTCTGTCGTGAAAATAGTCACTTCTATTTTGATATTCCCACTTCGACCTCGTATCTCTTCTTCTACCACTTATTAATTAAATATGAATTAAGAATCCACTATTGAAATGTAAATTTCTTTCCTGGTCAAGGCGTCTGAGCTTGACATGAACATGAGACGTAAGTCTGTTATCTTTCATATGATTTCCTGTATTTAAAGAATGGCGGAGAGGGTTCATTCTTCTTTTCTGTGAACATGTGCCATTGAAGCCTTTCTAACATATCGTATCTTATCTTTAAGAAGTGCATTCATTTGGATGGTAAGTTTGTAACGAGTTATTTTTTTTGCTTTTTGCAAGTTTAATTTTTATTTTATTTTGTTCCGTAATATATTTTATTTTACCACTAGGGTGTATATAACTCGTTACTTTACAACCCTTTCTACTACCGCATTGATTTATTTTTTTTTGTTATTACCGTTGTATATTTTAGTATAAGTCCGAGTTACGCAAATCCAAATTCTACCATACACAATTTATTCATTTCCGATATTTAAATTTTTCAACTGAAAGGACGCCCGGTATATACAACATTTTAATTTAAACGAAAGCCGTCTAGTATAGATACAAGTTTTTGTCGAAACTAGATAAATTTCACGTTTGATTCCCACACCACATTACGGCCGAAGAATGTAACTAAAAATTTTGGATACAAATTCTCAAACAATTCATTTTTCGGGTGATTTTTATTCGCGCTCCGATTTTTATTCCGTCTCCGATTCATTCCGTCTAGCATCCATTTTCGCTCGATGATTATTCATTCGCGCTCTGATTTATTCCGGCTCTAACATAGTATTTCGTGATTCTCCGTTCAACTTTCTTCCGAAAACCGAAAAACCGTAGTGTGAAAAATTTAGTGTATTCCGTATTCCGATTGTGTGTGTAGGCTGTATTTATTAAGGTAAATCATTTTAACAAATAAACTGTGTATTCTAAACTTTCCGTATCGCCGATTAGTATTAAATTGTTAAATGTATGGTTTTGAAAATTTTCCGACCGGCTATTTTTTTCTTTTGTTGTTGAACTGAAATTTGGTTTTTTTCATTTTGTTTCTCTTATCTGGAAATAAAGATTTGTCAACGGTAATTTGATTTCGAATTTTTATTTACTGCGTTTATTATATATTAATTAACTGATATGAATTATTAGTGGATTCTCGAATTATTTTATGCTTTTGGTTGTCAGTAGTTTTAAATCAAATTGATATCCAAGTGGATTAGGTATAATATTTTAATTTTATGCTAGTACGAATATTTTCACTCTGTGTGTCGATAGTTGGGTACCGTTTAACTCGTGGGAAAATATTTTTTTTTGGAATAATTGTTACCGGCTTTAGTTAGATTCAAGGGTTAATCAGACTTGGAAGAGGCTTAGCCACAATTTGTTTGATTTCCCGGCAGATCTAATTCGTTCTTAAATTTTATTTTTTTTCCGGAATAATAGTTACCGGTTTCCTTTAGATTCAAGGGTTAATCAGACTTGGAAGAGGCTTGGCCACAATTTGTTTGATTTCCCGGCAGATCTAATTAGTTCTTAAAGTTTATTTTTTCGGAATAATAGTTACCGGTTTCCTTTAGATTCAAGGGTTAATCAGACTTGGAAGAGGCTTGGCCACGATTTGTTTGATTTCCCGGCAGATCTAATTCGTTCTTGAATTTTTTTTTTGAATAATAGCTACCGGTTTCCTTTAGATTCAAGGGTTAATCAGACTTGGAAGAGGCTTAGCCACAATTTGTTTGATTTCCCGGCAGATCTAATTCGTTCTTGAATTTTATTTTTTCGGAATAATAGTTACCGGTTTCCTTTAGATTCAAGGGTTAATCAGACTTGGAAGAGGCTTAGCCACAACTTGTTTGATTTCCCGGCAGATTTAAATCGTTCTTTTCCCGTTTCGTAGAATCATTATTTATATATTTTTTTCCGTCGGAATAATAGTTGCCGGTTTCATTTGGATTCAAGGGTTAATCAGACTTGGAAGAGGCTTGGCCACAATTTGCCTGATTACCCGGCAGATCTAAATCGTGCATTAGGGACCCCGTTAAACCCGGTAGATTTGAACCGTATTTGATAACCTGACCGTTAAGTCCGTTAAAATCCCAGATATAGGTAAAACATACCCCATTTTCTTTTCCCGGTTAATTTGTTTGTCATTAAAGAATTCTTCGTAAAATAGACCACAGAGTATTAATAGATCAAAGTTTTGAATTCCTATTATTTTCATTTTTAACCGCAATTTATTGATTGGAGAACCAAGATTTGGCTTTTCCGGATTTTCACTAGTTAGTTAAATTTAATTCAACAAGACCCCTGGACTCCAATTCTTGACCCTTCGCAACACTCAAGGCTACTCGCTTCCTAACGAATTCGTTAAAATACTATTCTTGAGCGCTCTCTGCTTTGCGCATTCGCTTGATAGTGTTCGTTATGGAGCGAGTACATTTTTGTACGTGATAACCATAGATAGATAATATTTATATTTATACTGAAAGTGATAAGTGAAGCGCGCGCGTATAGTTAATACTATTGTTGATAGAAAAATTTCAAATTGTAATTGTGTTTGAGTAATCGAGGATGTGAATTTAATGTTAGTGGAAAAATTAGAGCTGGCGGCAATAGAAGTTAAAAATTTCCGGGTTTCGCGCAAATCTTTGAATCCGTTCACGACAATGAATGATTTTCTCCGTTGCGAATACTATCTAAGATATTTGCCAATTTAGTCCAGTCTTCCACGAAATCTTCAAAGTTATTTGTGAATGTACGTACTACCAATTTTTAGATCCGTCCCCTTGAAATATTCTAACATCTTTTTATGCTTTTCCAAAGCTTTTCCTCCGAGTCCGCGTAATTGAAAATGTTTTGATCATTTTCATACAACACTTTTAAACAGACATACATAAAACATAACCATAAAATTGTAATAATTTGACAGCGTCAAGAAGAGCGAACGCTTTATTTACGGTATTGCCAAATTTCTCATTTCGTTTAAGCACGCCCATTAACGAATCACCCCAAGAATTGCATAGTAGTAAAGTCTTCGCTAACTACTGCTCGTTATGCAGCGAATTCGTTCGATAGCGAGTGATGTCAAGAATTGGGTTCCTGGAATTTTCCGTAACCTCCATCTGAGGCTATCTGGAACTCTTGACGCTAAGGGTCAAGGGGCCGTGGAGCAAACCACGTTAATAATCTGGCGCCCGAGATTTAAAAACCCGAATTTTGCATCAAGGGTGTCCATAGTGACGTGTTCTTGTGGCAGGAGCCACGTGTAAGAAGGTAGGCACGTTACAAGTTATTTCGCTTAAATGTATAACTATAACTATCCTTTCTTAATAGTTTTCTACTTTCCTATCTTTATTATGTAGCAATGTCGTTCCAGTGCCAGGAATATATATCGATATGATTTTGTGCTTTTTTTTGTCTTTCATATTTTTTTAATGTTATCTTGGAATATATTTCAAACCGGTGTAGAATCGGTTATTCGATTTTATGTTTTTTATTTGCTTTCTTTGAGTATTTCTTTTATCTAAAAATACAGGATGTATGAACCACGTTGTCAAATAATTTTCTTTAACAAAGTAATATTAAATTAATAATTTTCTTTAACATTGTAAGATCATACTTCAGACATCCTGGATTTTGTTAAAATGGGTAAATTTGTTCCTGATACTAGTATTGTTCTTAACACTTTACCTGGACCCAAACTTTACCTGGGAAGAACTTTACCTGGGACAAACTTTACCTGGACACGAACTTTACCTGGGACGAACTTTACCTGGACCATTTTACATTTTACCTGAGACACTACCTGGAACTTTACCTGGGACAAGATATGTAACCTAAAAGGGTCAAAAGGACACGAAGGACACCATCTCCTCACCATCATTCCAGGAAAGTAACAGATATATATTTCATCGCTTCTTCAACGACATCAATAAAAACTAGTCAATTGTTTTCCTTTGTTTGAATGTTTGTAACAAAAGTTAATATACAACTTGTAAATTTAATAACTTTGTTCATAAAGTTTATTTTCCCTTCCAATCTTACAGGATTTGTCGTTATAATGCTGATGTGAATAACAAATAAGCTAGTATTATTCAGGGTGGCACCCACCTACCTTTCTTAACTTTCATAATTTACCTTTATCTAATTTCAGTACCTTAAATAAATTTCAAGTAGGATGACCCGAGAACCGGTAAGACTACTCTCTGAATTTGTACTAGTTTGGTCTCAGAATCTACACCTGAGGTGCTCTCTAAGCTGAGTAGCCGTAACAAAAGGTGAAATTAATTACCTATTTTCCCTCCTCTATCTCACCCTATTGCTATTTCACCGAAGATTTAAGGATATACAAACCTGCCGGTGCATACGGTAAGATTAAATTATCATTCAGTCCGCTAATAGTATTAATTAGAGATTATTCTCTTGTGCCATATCAGAAATTATGAAACACTTAAGAGAACTCATAATATGAAGTTGTCAATGAACAGATAAATCTAGAAAGATCTCCACTATTAAATTGTCTTCTTAAGTAACAATTGTAAAGATCAGCAGATATAGTTAAATATTTGTAATAATGTCATATCTACTTTTTTCTATTTATATATATTGAGTCAATCACAAGATACACAAGAACACAATGTTACATCAGGTAAGCATCACATAAAATGCAACTCCTCTCATTCTGACGATGATATGTCAATATCGAAATAATTATCAATATCCTTTTATAATTTCCATAATTTTTTATTAAATAATGGAATTAATTATAAACAGTTAGTTGCATTTATAACACTAATACTAAAGAACCGCTTAACTCATTTCGTACATGAGAACACGGAGAAAATCTAGTAACTGATTAGTGACTTCATATTTGGTTTGTATCAAGTGACAGTCAGCTTTCGCCAGTGTTAAATGAAAACGGTTAACCTATAAATACAAAGAAACCAACAAACTTCAGAATTCATCAGGGGTTAACAAAAAAAAACCATGCTAGCACCTGTCATTCATGGGAGACACGCTGTTATTTCTGTAATAATAGTTGATCATCTGGTCTTTTAGGTTTCCTTATTAGACAATATTTCACTTAAAAGTAATCTCGAAATTTCAGGGCTTCCCCTATCAATCCAAAAAACCCGTGAACAACATTACCTTGTCACTCGGAATCTTTGATAAAATGCAAATTCCTTTATGTCGAGGAAATTATCAAGGCAGCCATTCTTGACATGGAATGGTCAATTTTTCGAACACTTTCTAAAAATGGTATTCTTGACTTTGTAGAGATGTGTGGAATGAATTTGGCAACATCGCAATTTCTAGATTTTTAGCTGTGTTACGATTTATCCGATCATGGATAGCTAGTTGTTAACTTAGCTTAGGATATGTATCTCTCTCCACTATTTTTGTATAGTTCATATAATAGCCTTCTTGGTGTGCGTCATCGTTTGTGACGTATATCCGGGTTTTGGGCATGTCGATATTTTATTTGTTATTTTGACATATAGCTTAGAAAATCATTAATTTTCATAATTAGAAACCAAAATATATCCTATAAATTCTATAAAACGTATACGCAAGGCTTTCACGAACAACAAATACCTCTCGTTGTGAAACACGCATCACTCGCTATCGAGCGAATTCGCAGCATAACCAGCAGTAGTTAGCGAGGACTTTACTACAATGAAATTCTTGGGGTGATTCGTTAATGGGAGTCCTTGAGCAAATTGAGAAATTTGGCAATGCCGAGAATAAAGCGTTCGCTATTTTTGACGTTGTCAAATTATTTCAGTTTTATGGTTATGTTTCATGTGTATCTGTTTGAAAATGTTGTAAGAAATGGATCCAAACATTATAAATAATGAATTACGCGGACGCGGAGGGAAAGCAATAAATAATGTTGGAATATTTGTAAGGCAAGAATCCGTAAAAGAGTGGACTAAATTGGCAAATATTTTAAATAGTATTCCCGGCGGAGAAAATCATTCAATGTCGTGAACGGATTCGGAGGATTGCGTGGAACCCGGAAATTTTGAACAATTTCCGCCAGCCCTAAATTTGCCACTAACATTAAATTCACAAGATCATCCATCCTCGATTACTCAAACACAATTACAATTTGAAATGTTTTAACAAAAATAATATTAACTATACGCACGCTATCACTTTCAGTACCTATAAATATAATCTATGGTTGTCACGTAGAAAAATGTGCTCGCTGCATAACGAATACTATCAAGCGAATGCGCAAAGCAGAAAGCGCTCAAGAATAGTATTTTAACGATTTCGTCAGGAAGCGAGTAACGGTCAAGAATTGGGGTCATGATCGCTGATCTTGCGAAAGGTCAAGAATACTTGCCATATGCAAATGACATTCGCAAAATTATGAAATGCACACGAAGTAGTTAAACAATGTTCCTTCTAAGTTATTTAACACTCAGTATATGCTAAATCCCCATATTTTGGTAGAACCATCCTGTATAAGTGCATAAATATAAAGGAATGCACTGTGTGTGTGTACAAAGTATAGGAAACAAGCCCGCCCAAGGCTATTATGCATTAATTATATACGAATGAATATATTTTCAATGGGATAGTCTATGATGCATGTATAATACTTTGCTATGACCATCCTGTTATTAAAAATCCACCAGAGACAACTAATGCAGTCGGGAGTCTTACATAATAGTGCAAAGTATGCAATCATTATTAAGGTCATTTTAGATAGTTTATTATTAAAAAAAATCTTAAATCTGTATATATGTATACCGATAGGAGGCTGTTTGTTTCTAATAAAGTATCACTACCTGAAAACGTAAGAAGAACATGAATAGGATGAAACCAGAAAATGCGGTAAGATTGAAATTTCGTTTTATTTATTTTTTATTAATTTTCAAATATTTAAGGTTTTAAAAGTGTTGAGAACAAGTCCAAACGCTTTTATTCCAACAAGAGCTACATCGCAATCTGCGGGATGTGATTTACAAACACCTATAAATTTTACTATAGGTTCAAGAGAAAGATTCCTGGTGGATAGTGGGTTAAAATTAGAACTACCACAGGGAGTTTATGGAAGGATAGCACCACGATCTGGCATAGCGCTTAAAAATGGAATAGAAGTGTTTGCAGGTGTAATTGATGCTGATTATAGAGGTACAATTAAAATATTATTATATAATTCATCAACAAACATAGTTAAATTTGGGAGAGGAGACAAAGTCGCCCAGCTTATTTGTGAAAAATGTTCTATTCCGATTATTGAAGAGGTGGATAATTTAAGTTTTACAGAGAGAGGTGAAAATGGTTTTGGATCTTCATCTTGAATTCATATAATTAATATTGTATTGGTTTTAGAGTGATATAGTAATTTACGTTATTTTTAAGTGTATGTAAGTAGTGAAGGAAATCATTGAAATTGTAAACATACTGTTGAAAAAATTGTTAGTATAATAGTTTGCAGAATGAATAATCTATTTGATCCACCTAAGTGTAGAATTTTTGAAACAATAGTTTGTTTAGTTTGTAGAAAAGTGTTACGTAAAACTTTTAAACTTGAAAAAATTTGGAGTTGTAAACAAAAATTAATAATTGGTTTGTGTACGGCTGAATGTAATCAAACAAGACCACTGAGAAAATTTCCTGAATATATAGATAATAATTGGTTTTATGAATTAGACCCATTAGATGAAAGGGAGATATATTGCAGATATTTTTTACCTCCACGACAACGAGATTCGAATATTAGAAGAAAATAATTATAAAACCGTCAGTCTTACAACATCCTCAGAATAAGAAGAAGGTAACATAAATCTAAAAAGAATGACTTCCTTAAATTTAAACTTTATTATTTTGGTTGCTGTTTCAAATAATATGCTGTACACAAATGTACCAGAGAATGTAAAACATGTTGCAATATGTTTTGATATGAAAAATATAAGGGAAGACTGTAATCGAACAACATGGAGTTTGTTAAGTATAACAAAAACAAATAATGGTCACCTCTCTGTATACCATATTGAAATTCCAGAAACGAATTTATCATATTTTAGTTACAAATTAAAAATAATATTTAATGACAATTCCGAAGGTGATCAAACCCAATGGCAGAATGTGATTATAGATGATATTTCTATGGACAAGACAAACATAAGTGAAAAAGTTGATAAATTGTACATTTTAACATATATAGTATTGATTTTATTAATTATAATTGTTATATATAACTTACTTAAAATGGTAAGAGTATTTACACAATATAAGTTTTACTCAACAGTTTGTAGTAAATAAAACAAGTTAATTAAATAATATTCTTTTATTTTTCATCCATTATAAAATGTTCATATAAAGTATAAGCATTTTTTAAAGCGCAAATAGATGGATTAATCTTATGATAAAAACATTTTGGTGTCGAGGCTGCTAATGGTGGATTTTCATCTAATTCATATACAGGTGCGGTGGAATATTTTTGAATGAAATTAGTTTTTTCTTTTCCTTTCACGAAAACCATGTCAGCATTTTCAGTAATGTCTTTTACGATATTTTTGAATTTGTGTAAATGTGTATAACCAATATTCCAATCGATTCCATGATGATTTTTCATTAACCAAGTTGCTTGTCTATGTAAGTCTGGAGGTAACATATGTAGAGGAAATGGTGATTTGAAAATATAGTGACATACTTGATGACCATCATAAGCTGCAAATTCTTTAACGATGAACTTATTATTTTCAATCTTAAAACCTTGAACATCTAAAACAACTTTCATATTTGTAATTGTTGCAATTTAGTTACCGCACCTTTATATTGTTCATAATATTTTATGTCACGTTTAAGACGTATTAATTTAAAAAGAAACTGACTAAGAGCAATTTGATACTCATGGGTATTCATATTTAATGAAGAATATGTAGTAACCCTACTTTTATATTGCATGTCAATCATGCGCGCTATGAAATGTTTTTTCCACATCAGTATTGCTTAACAATTTTAGTTAATGGATTATAGGAAAATTGTTTTTCATGAAAGATCAAACAATATGCAGAAATATCACTCGTAATGGGAGCATTTAACTCAAATTCTATACGAAGAACTACAGATCCAGACTGTATTAGTTCCTTCTGCCTTGAGCAATCTATATGAATTAAGGGAGCTGTATCTCTAAATTCGTCGGGTGTGAAAATAGGTTCACTGTTCGAACGGCTGTAATAAGAAGTTTGAAAATCAGCAAACATTTTATATAACGTAGCAAAACTATTGTTTGTAAAATCTAAAAGTAAATCATTGTATGGATACTTCTCAGAATTGAGAAATACCTTAATATTTTTCAAATTCAGATGTTTAAATTGACTCATATTTTCTTTTATGTTACCCCTAGCATTATTTTGAAATCCAATTACAATGTGTCTAGGTGTCTCTACTTTTGTACTAGTTTTTACAGCCCAAGTGTGGCGAGACGTTTTCGGTAAGCTGGGATACTCAATCAATTGCCAAGATCTGAATTTTATTGGTAGTTCCTTGTTACTTTGAATAATTTTGTTTAGATGTAATTCATGTTTTATGTTCGGTTTCACGTGAGGAATTCTCCAACTGATGTGAGTTAATTCAATTTTAGGTTTTTCCGTTTCATCTGTATGTGTGACTGAGTCTCTATCATCACTAGATCTCACCAATATTAGCTCTTGTTTCATGTTTAAGATTATTTTATTGAAATCTTCAAAGAATCCTGACCATAATTTCAAGGGTATACACACGTTAAAATTTCCATGTTTGTCTGACAACTTGACGTCCTCCTTAGGAAACCAACCAGAATTATTTAGAAAAATACTTTCATTTGAATTATAAGATAAATAATTTTTCATTGTTGAAACAAGACCAATATCTCTTACTGAATCAACTACAACACCGTTCAGTTCATATCGAATTTCGCGGAATAAAAAAGCTATTGCATTATTAATGAATTTCAATTTTGTAGGTACTGTGTTGGTTTCAGTTAAAATTTTCCCCGTAATCTCAAGATAACTGTCAGCCGGATATGTTATACAATCTAAATCTTGCACTACAATACGAATCTCATCATTATAATTCAACTTTCCGGTAATATATGGTTGGTATGTGTGATATTCATAATCCTCCACAGCCATGTCATTGAAGGGCTCATGAGTGACTTGTAATATATCCATTTATATTAATAACTTAAAACCGAGTGATTTTAAAAAACGTTTATTTTTGGGCGTTATGACGTCTATTCTTTCACACAAACTAATTGTAGACGGTTTACTCATCAATCTTTTATAGTTTTTTTCAGCATATGGATGGGAAAATTTTAAGACCATTTTTGTTGTCGAATATGTAAAGTAATAGTAATCTCCTCGTCTTGAAAATTTATAACGTTACCACTCTGATCAATAATTTTTACTGTTATGTTGTTAATTGTTTTAACACTTACAGGATAATACAAGATATTTTGAGGAGATTCAACTATTTTATAGCCACTAGGAACAGTAGGAAAAAATTGATGGATAATGTGAACAGGATGTCCATTGAGATATGATCCAACAGCAATGTCACAATCTATTCCAATAGAATTAACTTGTAAAATATTTATAGGTTTTGTAGAGGTGTGTGTCACATTGGGAGTTAACAAAACTTTTTCAAATCCAAATACTTTACCAATTGAGTCATCAGTTAAGAATGAAATTGTCTTATTACTAGAAATTGATACGTGAGATGTGTTTAGATTTGGGACTATGTCAATTGTTGAATCTGATGCTACTATAAGCATGTGTTGTTTAATATATTGAATTATTTCATTAAGTTCATAAGCACCTTTAGGTATAATTATTGTATAATATATAGTAGGACCTCCAAAAATAAATCTATTGTTAGTTTCACCAATATTTGGTATTGTATTGAAACTATTGAAATTAACTAAACCAACTTCATAGTCATATTTATCATCCAAGTAAATGGGAGGATTGAAATTATAATTAAGAATAGATGATGCACCACTAAGTGTAACAGAAAATGACATTTCAACTAAATAAGTGTACAATAAGTTTAAATATTATGATTGAAATATTTATGTATGAATTGAAGTGAGTGATGACCACAACTATACGAATTGTTCTGTAGTCTATCATAATTGTATGTTATATATACTGGACCGTTACTATGAAAATACTTGATCAGTTCCATTGGTGGAGGTAAATTTCCATAACTATCAAAGTAAATAATTTCCTTGTCTGATTTTATGTATGATGTCCAATGTGTTCCGTCTCCTCTAACTGTATCTATATTCAAAATACCACATTCATGTTTATGAATTTTCTTTGGTAAATTATCTCTCATGAAAACTCCCCTAAAAAAAGGTATTTTCAATATTTTAACATATTTCCACAGATCTTTATCGGTAAGCCCACGATGGGGCAATTTCAGTTTTTTGTTGTTCCTTCTCCTTTGTATGGTCTTAGATAAAGACCTTTTCCTTTATGTCTTAGTTGTCTTCTTGGCTTTTTTTGATGTTTTTTTTTCAAACCTTTTCCCTGTTTCAATTCCATAGCCATATCATGTCGTTTTTGTTCAGTTAATTGTTGATTGTTATACTTTGCATCATTTACTGCCTTTGCAATTCCAGCTGCTCCACCTCCTAGAGCTCCTAATGCACCTAACAGTGGTAATATTAATGGTAAAAATCCACCTATTCTCGTCGGTGTTTGAATTATACGTTTTTTAGGTTTTTTCTGAAGTAAATTACCACCACGACGAGAACGACTTTTTTTAATTCCTACACCCATACCAAGTTTACGTTTTCCTTTCATGACTGCAGTAACAAACAATGAAGCTACTTTTTCACCTAATGTAGCGTCCTGGGATTTAACTCGCTTCCAAGCTTTATCCTCCAATACCTGATCTGCTTTATGTCTTTCCTGTAGATTTTTATTTTTTGCGTATGCTATATCGTGTTCCTTACAAGCTTGATCTAAAAGATTAATTCCCTTATCATTTCGTTGTAGTCTTTGTTCTAGTTTTGTGTTTGGTCCACAATATTCGTATCCACCAGGTAAATGAAGTTCAAATGGTAGTTTATTAATTAACGAAACTAAATCTCCACCTTTGTGATGATGATGACGATGACGACGATGTGATTGTAACTGTTTACGTTTAACCATAATTCTCTTTATATATCTATATATACTCTGATCACCCTATAAATACTCTCAGTGTTGTTAACTATTTATATAAGATGAAGATTGCAAAACATTTTATAGCTTTACCTGTTGAAAATTATGATTTGAGCTGTGAACAACAACGTACTGCAGGTAAACATGGATATTTATTTGGTGGAGATTCTAAACGAGCATTAATCATCGGTCCCAGTGGTTGTGGTAAAACTAATGCTATGTTATCCTTAATAGATCATCCTAATGGTTTAAGATTTGAAAATTTATACATATATTCCAAGAGTTTACATCAACCAAAATATGCTTATTTACGTAATTTAATTCAACCCATGAAAGAGATTGGATATGAGGAATTCAACAATTCTGATGATATAATTACTCCAGATGCCATAAAGATCAATTCAATTATTATATTTGATGATGTAGTGGCTTCCTGCGATCAAAAACCCATTCAAAGTTACTTTTGTTTTGGTCGACATAAATCTACAGATTGTTTTTACTTAAGTCAAACTTATTCGGCTATACCAAAACAATTAATTCGAGATAATGCCAATCTCCTGATAATTTTTCAACAAGATTTCACCAACTTAAGACACATCTATGATGATCATGTTAATATTGACATGTCATTTCAAAAATTTAAAGACATTTGTTCATACTGTTGGGGGGAAAAGTTTGGATTTCTCACTATCGATAAAGATTCTGAAATAGCATCTGGTGGTCGTTATAGAAAAGGATTTGATGGATACATTCATATATAAGGAGAAAAGTATATATGGTCAATTTCAAACCCAGCATGAATCCTAAACTAACTCAACGACTGGTCAAAGCTAGACAGGCGCTTCGAAAAAAGTATAAAAGTTTGAAGCGAAACATAAACCAATCTCAAACACGACTGGAACAAACCTATGAGCCCATTACTCAACCGCTAAGACAACTAATATCAACTATCGAGAAACAAGAATTGATTAAACAAGAACCATCAATATCACCAAAAAAAGAATCCCGCCTGAATCTATCAAGTTCAAAATATCAACCAAAGCCTTCCGATTATGCACTTGCTTTCGATTCACCCCCCAAAGAGGATATTTTCAGCTCTTATACAAATGACGATAATGATGATGCGTTTGAGCCAAATAAAACTTTAGGGTACAGTAGTGATGAAAATATTAGTAGATTTATGGATGAAAGTATCCGTGACCTCGGTCGAATGACCACCGACCAAGGTATCCAACTATATTACGAACAGTTTGAAAATCCCTTACCTAGAGTGTACATAAGGGAAGGTATTGCTGACATTGAAGGACAATTTGATAATACTCTTGGAGTCTATCATGATTTGCAGCTAGAAAAATTCTCTATTGGTGATTCTCCAATTGACTTTATCGGACCTGATTTAAAAATACAAGGTATCACCTACAAGGGTACTCCAGGTCTGTATGAACTGTTATTCAAAACAGACCCACACATTTTTACCAAAAATGATGCTAAGGAATATGTTGACATTTTACAGAGAACGAATGCCCTATACACAAAAAATAATAGAAAATTACCAAAACGGAGAATTCCCGCAAAATTAAAAAATAAATTCACTAACGCTATTCAACCTTTCCTAGGAATTCCTCTTGTTGCACAAAGAGAACGAGCCTTTTCAGTTCCCACTATGACTACAAGACAAATAGCAGCAAAACTGAAGGGTGGGAAAGGTTTAACAATGATGCGATATTCCCAAAATCCCATCGATTATAAATATTTTGATGATTTCAATGAATTGATTGATAGATTACGCTTACTTGTAGCTTCAAAACAAGCTGGTAATAATGCTCACCAAAATGAGATAGTGTCTATTGTTGAAGAACTAAGGGAAGGTGGTATAATAGCATAAAATAGATAACGTCACTTACATTCTTAATAGTAGTAGCTATGCCGTTAAACAAGTTTAACCAGCATTATCTCACTTCTACACGTTCAAATAATAAGGATGATGATGACGATGATGAGGTACTACTACCATCACTACAACCACCATTTTATATTTGTCAACCTGCAGACATTCGAAGTTTAGTAATTATTAATATTAGTGGACATATAGACAAAAAAGTTAGTAAATTAAACTATGTATTAAATAATAATAATAATACTGAATATACTTTTCCAGTAAGTGGAAAAGTTGTAAATATTAATAGCAACACATCACCACCACCATCAAAAATTGAAGCAAAAATACTTTATCACAATAAGATTCAAAATTTAAGCGTTCTCAACCAGCAATCTATAACGAAGGGTGAGAAGATTTCTATTTTTATAGGTGATGAGAAATATCTATATATTGAATTTGTAATAGAATGTCCTCTTCAAGGTGGGTGAGCTCTAGCTCTACGTTATTATAAATATAGTACTTTTAATAGTACATACACCATTCCAACAATGCCTCTTAATAGATTTAATCAACACTATTTACAACCATCATCATCATCATCGTCATCGTCGTCGTCGTCGTCTCAGTCAGTTCCAAAACTAAATGCGCAATTTTATATTTGTGACTCATTTGATTATCACGTTAAAAACATTATTAGATTGAAAGGTAAAAAGAAAACTAATTTAAATAAAGATTATTATGTGTTGGACAATGCAGGTACAACTTTTGTTTTCCCCTACGATGCTAAAATTGAAAGTGTTCGACATTATTCTGCAGACGGAGAGGTTTTAGTTAATGGTAAATTGTTCAAATTCCATGAAATTGGTGGTAATAGTTTAAGGCGAGGTGATAAAATCCTATTTAAATTAGGTACACCTTCTTCTATTTGCATTGAATTTTTAGTGCAGTGTCCAGTAGTGAAAAATGAGTAAAGCTCAAGTTGTACGTGAACTTCATAAACCGGCAAGAATCAATTATAGAAGAAGACATGTTGTAATTAAAGGACTTAATGATCTGATTCAGGCTGATCTAGCCATTCTTGCTCCTTTTTCGAAAACTAATAGAGGATACAATTACATCCTCGTTGTAATTAATGCTTTCAGTAAATATGTGTGGGCTGAGGCGATTAAAAGAAAAACGGGTAAAGAAATCACATTAGCTATGAAGCATATCTTAGACCAAATGAATATTCCACCTAAAAATCTTCAAACCGACAACGGAACTGAATTTTATAATAAGAATTTTCAAGAGCTCATGAAAAAATATGGTATTAACCATTACAGCACATTCTCCAATTTAAAAGCAAGTATAGCAGAACGAGTAATTCGTACTCTAAAAACTATGCTATGGAAACAGTTTAGCATGCAAGGATCTTACAAATGGTTAACGATTCTACCTAATATTGTCGCGAAATATAATAATACAAGACATTCTACTACAGGTGCCATTCCTAGTGAAATAAATGAGAAAAATGCAAAGTATATTACTGCATATAATCACCTAAAAACTATTGATCCAAGATTATAAAATTTTAAAAAAGGAGATTTTGTTCGAATTAGCAAGTATCGACATGTCTTTAAGAAGGGATATACTCCAAATTGGACTGCCGAAGTTTTCAAAATAAAGAAAGTGAAACTAACCAATCCAACAACTTACATACTGGAAGATGATAAGAACGAAGAAATACAAGGAGGATTTTACAGGGAGGAATTGCAAAAAGTTAAATATCCTGATGTGTATCTAATAGAGAGGGTCTTGAAACGAAAAGGTAATCGGCTATTAGTAAAATGGCTTGGAATGGATTCTAAATCGTGGATAAATAAAAATAACATTGTTTAAAATTATTATTTTTAATGTTAAATAAAATTATATAAACTGATCGACAATTTATTTACACATTTTAATTAATTATACTCTTAATTTTATCATAAACCTTACATCTATGTTTTTCATCTAATATTGGATCTATAATTTGGGAAATTTTAATAATTCGTTGCATAAACCGTAGTCGGTCACATGCGGCAATGATCCATGATGATCCTTGTCTCGCTTGTTGATATGCATATTTCCAAGTTACTAATAAATGAATTTTGTTTCTTGTTTCATCAAAGTGAATAGTTTTCTTCACTTCTATTGTATGCTGTCTATTCTTCATATTTCATAGCTGTAAATCTTCATCTTTAAGTAACTGAGGATATCTATATATTAATTCTAATGCGATAGCGTATGTCTCGTTATTTAAATGTTTTATGGGTTCAATTATATTCAAAGCTGTAGTTACTGGATTGGTGGAATCTTTTATTCCCATTTGTAAAATTTTCAATGAACTAGCAAATTGTAAATTTTTCAAGTCTGTTAATCTATTTTCAATGAGTGGTAACATTTTCCATAACATTGAAGTAGTATCAGCTCTTAGATAAATACAAGAATCACCCCTATAAATTTTCACCACATTCCCGAATGATAATCGTTTAAATATCAAATCAAATTCACCCATATCTAACGGTTCCATAATATTCTTGTTGTTTGTTGATCTAAATAAAAAGTCATCAATATCATTTCTACATGATAAAAAAATGTTCCATTTTTGCGGACTGAATATAAAATAGGTATTTTTGGTTCCAAATATCCCAACACATGGATCGTAATTTAAATAAGGGGATAAACCAACTTTTACATATTTTGTTTTATATGTATTTAGAGACAATTGACGTTCTCCCAAAAATACATCATTATCTTGCAATTGATTCATATATGTAGTCTTTGTGAGTGATTCTACTACTACTACTACTATTACTACAATATACTATCGCTATTAGAATAATTTAAAGATATTTTCTGGTTGAAAAAATATCTGAAAAAAAAATCCCATTTATTCTAAAAATTACATCATGCACTCGAGAAATGGAAAAAATTGTATCACCCCACTCTAAAATAAAGATTATAAACGTTAGAAAATCGTTGAATCTAAACAGTATATTGATAAACTTCAAAAGTGAATTTTTAAAATAAAACCATGTATAATCAACAGCAACAACATTATCATCTAGAAGATTGTATTTGTCCAATGAAGGATCATTGGCTATACAAGCGACGATTATATCAGTTTAATGAAGAAGAACTTGAGAAGTTTCCATTGGATTATTTGATTCAAAAGGCGCAACCACTTGAGTTATTATATGCATGGTATAAATTACCAAGAGCATATCGAGACAATTTTGATTTACAAATCCAACTGCCTTGTTTCATACATTACAATCGTCCTGACTGGCAAACTCACATCGATGGACCACCTACATCACAGTCAAGATGTCATTTATGTAACTTAACTATTGAACAAATACATGTTTGATGCAAATAAAATCTGTTTAATATACTATGTTTTTTATTACATAAATTACAAAGATATAAATTTACAAAGTTATAAAATTACAAAGTTTTAAAATTTCCATTAATACCACTTTCAGTTAAATTTTATAAATAATTATGATATATCATCATCTCTGTCAATCTCATAATCGTCAAGAAATCTACTAAACCTCCCATCAGCGGGTATAGGTGAATTCAATCCATGAGAAGGATGTAAATCCATATCACATTCATATCTTTCCTTAAGCCCAAACAGCAGTGTTGTGAACTGATTTTGACACCACATATTCTTCGACTGATATATTTTATGCAATTGTTTAGTATAGTAATAACCATGAAAATGATCTCTAATTGTGTGTAAAGTGAAATTCAAGTTTTTCAACTGTATCAAAAACAAAAGACTTTTATAGCATGATTGACATAAATATAAATTTAGTGAAATTACTTTGTATCGGTTAAACCACACACAATATTTCATTTCTGAATATACCGTCTCCCAATTGCGATGAGCAATTATAGCATTTCGTGCTAATGCTGAGGGAATATCACGTAGGTATAACATGTCAGCAAGAATGTTGAATTCACTAGGAATGTTGGAATCTTCATCTTCATCATCATCATCATCATCATTATCATCATCGATATTAAGATGTTGTACAAAACTCTTCCATTTAAAATAACTATATTTTTTAATAATATTGAGAGTTAAATTTTTAGGTAATGGTGAATTCATTAAAAAGTCTGTAACTGATTTAATTTTTAGACAAATAATTTCAGTACACATTTCCTCCAAACTCATGATGGTTATCTCTAAAACAAAAACTTACTGACTACTCTTATAACCCCAGGGAAGTGTGTCAAATGACTTTGAAATTAACTGACGTTTATCATCGTATGGACTTAAAGCAATTTTAGTCTGTTCTATACTAAATACATTGTGAGCATATGAACGAATAGTTTGTTGAGTTATGACTTTTGTGTTGAATTCATTTAAGCATGTAATATAATCTTCAAAAGTAATAATATTTTTCACTATATTTTTTTTAATCCCCTTAGATTTTTTTGAAATACCAAAGTTATTCAGTTCAATAGCTATTTGGTTTGGGGACATGCCCTTCTTTTCAAGTTTTTTCTTAAAATTTAATTTTTCCTCCTCACTGACTTGCATTTTGTAGGTATACATTTTGGAACGAAGACCAGCAAAATGAGTAATAATTTTACCATTTGCCTCATCTTTCATCAATCCCGGTATTTTTTTATTCACCAACGGAATATTATAAATATTATTTTTGTTATAATCTGAAGTATCAAATTTGTGAATATTTTTTTTAATAATATCTTCGTAAACATCTAGGTTACTTATTTCATAGATAAAACTATCTGTGTCTGTGTACAATAATTTACATTTTTCCACACCTGCTGTTGGTATTATAAAATTATAGTGAAAATCATACATACAAATTTTTGAAAGATCTAAAATAACCATACCAATGTACAGTGGTTTATTAAATATCAATTCTATTTTATTCAACTCAATTGCCATCAAGTTTTCATCAAAAATTGTTCTATTGTGAAATCGTGGACTAGCAATTAAATTTTTCGCACCGTAACGTCCCTCCCACATAGAGCAAAGTTTAACGAGTCTATGTAATCTTATGTTTTCCATAGTTTTTCCAAACACTGCGTTATTAGCAAGTTTAAATTGATTTTTTTCAAAGTTGCTTGTAGCACTTGCCCTTAATCGACTGTTTAATTCAATATAAGGTCTCAACCATTCTGATTGATTGAATTCCAACACTTTATGTATTTTCGTAATTATTAAACCATGTGCCAATGCTTGTTTTAAATTTCTATAATGTATTGTATATTCTTTTTTATCATACAAATCAGCTATCAACTTTGGTAGTTTTGAGGCTGGAGGAATGCGATGGTTGGCACAAAAAGGAAAATCTTTATGTAGAGTATGTAGACTCTTTGGATACTCCAAATCCACTTGTAATATGTACCCAATCGGAGAATTGTCAGGAATTGTTGTTACATCAATGTTTGAACTTGACCATTTAAATCCTCCAAATGGTAATGGTTCACACATTGCGTAACCATAGAGGTTATTTACATCTAGGTAAAGAATTGTTTTGGTGGGTTCTGATGAATCATATCTGTCACCCATATATTTATTGTTTGCCTCTGAAAATCGACTACAGCATACTGAAATTCCACCTCGAATCGCTTTCTCTATAAACATAACCATGTCAACATCCTTTAAAATTTCTAATTTACATTTAGTATATTTTAACATAGCATCCCATGTGTAGCCTGGCATTGTATAATACCATGCAGGATCTAAACCATATGTTTTCAATGCTGTTTCTCTAAAATTATCCATAACATCTGCTAGTAACAAAATATCTATCTTCATATACAAACTACTGTATTCTCCAAGGTGATTTATGTTGAAAGCGGTCCAAACATTTTGTGCATGAGTGTAATCAGTCTTGCACAATTCCACATCATTTAGTTTATTATAGAATTTTTCAATGGGTGGTAGCTCTTTCTCCTTCAATTTATCAACATTATCTACATAATCATAGGGAAACACCCCTTTTCTAGTTAGAAGTTGAAATTTATTATGATCTAAATTCTTAAACTCCTGTTTTAAATTCTGAAAATTGTCTAAGCTCAAAGTCGAAACAAGTTCATTAAGACTACAACCCATAAATCTAAAAGAATCTATAAACCTAAATTTAATTCTACTATCATTATCTGCTAGAGTGAAAGATATGTACTTTTCTTTATTTAGTGGAAGAACAGATACGTGTCCACGCTTAGCAATGTCTTTTATGACAAAATGTGCGTCATAATTTGAAAGGTTGTGGAATAGTATTGGAACAATAAACAATTTTTTAAATGAAAGATTACAAGTTTGATGAGCGTAACCTCTAAATAGTCCTGTAAAATGATCATGGTCCTTAACAATTATGTCTCTTTGATTAAAATGTTTCTCACAAATGTGACAAATATGTACATTTACATTTTCTATCGAATCTACTATTATTGGTATTATATTCACAATTTTGCTCTCAACAAATTGCGCAATCTTTTTAATTTCATTTGAAAACCAATCCATACAATCTTCACCTTCATGATGATTGAAAAAAGAAAAATTGTTGTTATAAGTACATTTCATATAATATCCTGCGCAAAATGCTTTATGATGTTGGTATTTATTCGTTGTTTTTGATAATTTTGTTTTACATGGTTCTAAAATAGCTTCAATATCAGCATAGATAAGGAAAGGTATTTTTTGTTTATAAACAAAATTTCTAAATTCAACAGCATCATATTTTGGAAATGAAATTTTACAGTTGTTTCTATTTTCACATAACAAATAATGCTTTTTCAACTTTTCCTCACTATAAAAATAATTTAAACAACGGTCACACAAGCTAATTGTAGCTCTATGCTTAGTGATTTGAGATCGAATAAGTCGTGAAAGATTTTTAATTAAACAATAATGAAATTTTATTTCAATATTCTTATCATCATCATCATTATCATCTTGTTCTGATTCTGCAAAATTATTCAACTTTGGAAAATACTTATTTTGAATTAATAACAAATTAACATGTTTCTCTAATTTTCGTTTGGTAAGTTTAGCAGGTACAACTTCATAATACGAACTTTGTTGTGTACAATTTAATTCTAGAGCGTATACGTTTACGGAAATATTATTCAATTCCTCAAATTTGTTAATTTGATTTAATTTCATAGGTAATTCTAACCCTTTGATATTAAACACAAGACTATAGTGTGGATATGATGAGGTGAGTCTATAATTACCCGTTGGTGGGTATAAAAAACTAACAATACTCCAAAAAAAGCATGCGTCATCTCTATTTTGAATGTTGATGCATGCTCTTTTATTTTCTATCTGAGGTGGTAATTTAATATAAGAGGTTCCATTACCAATTTTATATTCGTTTATAGCTACCTCCAATAATAGAATTTTTTGTAGCGCCCAACCGCTTGATTCTTCCGAAAATTCTGACAGTTTATTTAAAATATAATCTGTTACATGTTCTTGAAACCAAATAGCTAAATCAGTTGATTGATCTAATACTGCATTAGGTGTCACAAAATACTTTTGATCAATTACTTCTTGATCACCTGACGTTTTAACAAAATCTGCCCACAGTGTGGTATTAATTTTCACAATTAACTTTTTTTTAATAATTTTGAGAACCTTAATTTTAAAGAGATCAAAAGCATCTGATAAAAATTCTTTTATTTCTTTATGATTCACATTTATAATCACTGCTGTCTGAACTCTACTTTTGAAACAAGAAATTATATTTTCCCAGTAAACTTTTCGATTTTGTTTTACACCAACATGTTTGTTTTTTAATTTTATTAAACATTTTAATCGTTTCAATTGACCAATTTTTGTTAATATCTTACGTTTTTGACCAACCTTTAAATGATATTTTTTCAATGCTATGTTACATTTTTTAATATGTTAATTAATTAATTTTATTGATTTGTTTTCAGCAGAGTTCACTCTAATTAAATTGATAGATTCATCAATTTTGGATAATGTACCGTGATATTTGTCCATAATATTATATCATAACTATTTATAAAAATATAACTCACCAATAATTAGATTTCAATAATTTCAAAAGATGCTGTTGGATTCAGTTTTCCAATGTCCACCGCTCCTCTGAATATTATAGCGTACTTCCCTTCTTCAAAATATTTTATATAAGGTTTATACGTCTCTGTTACCCTCTGCGGAAGGAACGTTATTTCTTTCTCCAGTTCCAGCAGCACCGTTTCCCCAAATTTACTCCGAACTAATTTAGCTGAAATGATTTTCTTGGGTTCCCCTAATATTAAATCTGTTAATTTTGTAGTTGGTTTTGGGTCTCTTTCTAAAAGTGAGGAAGAATTTATGGTTTTTAGATCCATTTTACTAAAAATAATAATAATATAATTAAATCATTTCAAATTCTGTTTGTTCACTTAATTAAACATTAGAACACATTACTAATTTAAATTCCAAGTAAAATAAAAATAAATGAAAACGTCTTACCTGTTGTTTATTGAAGGTTGATGATGCGATTGAGAACAAGAAACGAATGAATTTCATCAGAAAATCTTGAGCTTAAATACAAAATGAATCTAATGACCTTAATAATAATTGCATAGGTATTTACCTAGTTTCCGCGGCTTACGTAAGACTTTCAACTGCATTAGTTGTCTCTGGTGGATTTTTAATAACAGGATGGTCATAGCAAAGTATTATACATGCATCATAGACTATCCCATTGAAAATATATTCATTCGTATATAATTAATGCATAATAGCCTTGGGCGGGCTTGTTTCCTATACTTTGTACACACACACAGTGCATTCCTTTATATTTATGCACTTATACAGGATGGTTCTACCAAAATATGGGGATTTAGCATATACTGAGTGTTAAATAACTTAGAAGGAACATTGTTTAACTACTACACGACCTTGATTGATACGAACGCTCAAGATCGGACCGGACCCCAATTCTGTGTAAAGCATCTCGGGAATTTGAAGTTATCGAAATCAACTTCGAAAATGTCATTCATAAAGACAAGTTTTTTAGGTTAAATCCTCTGTCAACCGCGCAAGTCTAGCCTAACCAATCGGAAGCTTAATATGAAGTGCTTCTTAACTAGTTTAAGGAATACTTAGAGAGCGGGGAAACGCAAACTAGTCTTTTTAAGATTACATCATTTTATGTTTTTTTTGGCCGGTCTATTTCTCCAGCTGAGGCTAATCACACCGGGGGCATACTACCCCTAACCAGAAATTTTATCAAACCTACTAGTGTTCCAAACAATGGTAGGGATCCTTATCAGGCTGTACGTTCTCTTCGACGGTGTTTCCCTAGTGGTCACCCATTGTAATGTTGGCAACGTTAACGTTAACGTCATAAAAATGTCATTTTATATTATTTTTTATGTCATGTCATATATATTCACCGATAGACCATTATTATTTGTTAATTACGGTAATTACATATGCATGTTTCAACGTAGTGTATTATTACTAAAAACATAACATACTGGCGTCGAGGATATAGTTATTTTAAGCAAGTAGTGAAGATCACGTTCAGGATATAGGTACTTATAACCTCAAATAATTGGACATGGAAGCGACACAATTTGCACAAATTTTAGAATTGTACAACAAGCAACAAGAACATATTACACAATTATTACACGCTTTGACCATAACACACAACAGTCGACCGCTAATATTTCTTCACAAACAGAAGTGACCAATATCACAAAAAACTTTAAATGTGAAAAATACGATGCCCACATTACTGCCGAAACATTCATAGAAAACTTTGAAGCTCAGTGTCGCATGTGGGGACTGAAGAAGAAACCCAACGATGTGGAATACATTAAAACAAAACGTGAGCTATTTTTATCCTGTCTAAAACCCGAAAAATATAAAGAACTTAAAATCGCATTTGCTAATTCAACACCTAAATTTGAAGAACAATCGTATTTAGAAATATCCAAAAAATTTCTAACATTATTCCAACCTAGAATTTCGAGATTTAAAGCCTTAAACAATTTTTGGAATTGTACTCGCTCTGCGGGTCAATCTTTCGAAGAATATGCTAGTACCCTCAAAGAAATTGCTACACACTGTAAATATGAAGGCAATATGCTAGATTACCAGTTGCGTGACCGATTTGCAACGGGTTTGAGTCATAAGAGGCTCGAAATAGAATTAACACAAAAATGGCCCGATCTTTTAAATCCAGACGGCAGCGAAATAACATTCAACCAGGTATTTGAGGTCGCTCAGGCTAGAGGAGCCGCTGAGCACGATTATGACAGCAACAGCGATGACAAAATACAAAAAATAAGACAGCAGCAAAAACGTAGTAACAGAGCAGTATTAACGGGGGATGACAGTAGTAGTAGTAATAAGGTGAAATATTTCAAACAGGGAGAATGCAAACGTTGCGGCAATGAGTCACACAAAAACAACAAATGTCCTGCTACTAATGTTAAATGCCATACTTGTGGTTCAATGGGACATTTCGAACGAGTTTGTTTAAAGACAGGAAGAGCAAGACTACGTACTAGTATCACTAATTCGAACAAACATTTACATAGAAAAAGAATACACAAAATGACAGAATCAGAATCAGACACTGAGAGTACACATTCAAATAATACTTCTGAATCAGAGCCAATTGATAAAATTTTCAAAACATCCTCAACAAAAACAGCTAGTGAGCGTATTCATCTTAAACTTAACAGGGTACAGTGTACTATGGAATGGGATCCAGGCGCAGCACACTCAATCATAAATGAAAAAATGTGGAAAAAATTAGGCAAACCAACTTTGTCAAAGCCACCGAAGTTGAAAGCATATGGAAATTTTGAACTAAGCCCAGAAGGAACAGTAGAAGTTGATGTCACACTGAATAAGTGTACCAAGCGTTTACAAGTTGTTGTTATTCCTGACGCAAACCCAATGCTATTTGGCTTGCCATAGCATAAGACATTTAATATGCCTTTCCCGAGTAGCGTTTATTCAGTAACGTCAAGTAACACACCAGAATTCAACGATAAACCGTGCAAACAACATCTTAAGGCACTAATTGAAAAAAATAAACAACTTTTCGACAAATCGCTGGGTAAGATAAAAAATTATTCAATTAAGCTACATATTAAGTCTGACGCAAAGCCCAAACATATTGCAGCACGCCCGATTAATTTCGGCATACAAAAAAATGTCGAAGCGGAGCTAACACGCTTAGTGGAAAGTGGAATAATATCACCTGTTGACCCGAACGAAGAACCATTAGAATGGGCTACACCTACAGTAAATGTACCAAAGAAAGACGGAAGAATAAGAATTTGCTGCGACTTTCGCAGCACCATAAATCCTGAACTAATTACAGAAAAATATCCTATACCTCTTTTTGATCACCTTCGAAGACGGCTGGCCGGAGGACACTCATTTACGAAAATAGACCTCAAAGATGCATATCTACAGTTTGAAGTTAATCAAGAATCTCGGAAATATCTAACGATATCGACCCATAAGGGCAGATATATTGAGAAATTGCTGGAGGGCATCCCCAATGTGGCTGTTTATTTTGACGACATAGCAGTCACAGGTAAAGATAATAACGAACATCTTGATAATTTAGAACGCGTCTTTAATCGATTGAATGAAGTGGGAATGAGGATTCAGCTTGAAAAGTGTACATTCTTGCAACCTACAATTGAATATTTGGAGCATGAATTTAGTAAGCATGGAATTTTACCAACAAAAAATAAGCTAGATGCCATTAATAATGCAATGCCACTCACGAATACCGCGGAACTGAAATCATTCCTTGGACTTGTAAATTTCTATGAACGTTTTATTCCAAATTTACAGACTATATGTGCAGATTTACATAACTTATCTCGAAAAGGAGTCAAGTGGTCCTGGACCAAACATGAAGATAAAATATTCAATAAAATAAAAAGAGAAATCTCAAATTCGAACTCATTAATTGCCTATAATGAAGACAAACCATTATTTTTAGCTACAGACGCTAGCGAGAAAGGCGTGGGAGCCGTATTATATCATATTGATGAAAGACAGCGAGAGAGGCATATTGCTTTTGCTTCTCGTAAACTTAACGATGCAGAACGAAAATACTCTGTGATTGATCGTGAAGCTCTAGCCATCTTTTTTGCAATAAGGAAATTTGAACAATACCTACAGGGAAATAAATTCACACTTGTAACAGACCACAAGCCTTTAGAAAATCTCTTTGGTCCAAATCGTCAACTTCCAAAATTAGTAAATAACCGACTTACTCGTTGGGCTTTATACATTAATGAGTACAATTATGACATTGTTCATCGCAATGGTAAATATAACACAACGGCTGATTTTTTATTAAGAATACCCAATAAGAAGGAGAAGGCATCAATGATGAAAACATAATTTTTAAAACATTCGAAAATGGTCGCACAGAGAAGTTTGAAGACATCCTCCTGTCACAAAAAAACCTCAGGAAATATACAAAAAAAGATAAAGTGCTAAGCTCTGTTATGCAATGCCTGCGAACACAAATGTGGAGTGAACATCAGATGAACGATTTTGCTCAATTCTCTTCGAAACGACACGAACTATCTGTAGAGAGGGGAGTTTTAATGTGGCAAGGAAGAATTGTTGTACCGCAGGTACTCCGGGAGCATGTGCTGAAAGTAAAAAACATTGATAAAGATATTGAAAACTACATGAAAAGTGCAGAAACTGTCAACAAAATAGACAACACCAACCAGATATGCCATTGTACTCGTGGTCAATACCACAATACCTGATGCCATTTGGGAAAGAATCCATATTGACTTTGCTGGCCCGTTCGAAGGAGTTTACTGGTTGATAGTCGTGGACGCCCTATCCAAATGGGCTGATGTAAAACCCCTTAAAGTGATCACAACACAGACACTTTGCGAAGCGTTGGACACGATATTTTGTGATCTTGGACTTCCACGAATTATTGTATCCGACAATGGTAGCCAATTTACCTCACTCAACTTCAAAGACTACTGTTAGAAGAAGGGAATCCAACACGTGACATCAACACCATACCATCCAAAAACGAATGGATAGGCGGAGCGTTTTGTGAGAGCTTTTAAGAGTAGAATGAAGGCTAGCCAATCAACCACATCGACACAAATGCAAAACCTCCAAAATTTCCTTTTCCATTATCGCAATACACCCCATAGTACCACTGGTAAATGCCCAAACGAGATGATGTTGGGAAGAAGATTTCGCACATTAATGGACAACATTAAACCAAACGTCAGAGATTCCTTAGCGTTTCAAAATGTTGAGCAACAGATGGAAGAAGAGAAGCGATACCTTAATAAGCGCACGTTTAGTGATGGGGAAGACGTCTATGTAAGTACAAATCTAGACAAGGAATGGTCACCTGTAAAGATTACTCAACGCACCAATAAATACTCGTACAAAGTTATTATGGATGAGGGGGTGGAAAGAAGACGAAATGCAGATAACATAAGGCAACGCAATGACAGTGCCCCTTTAATTACTAATCAGCCTCTTGAGCTACAGGTGCCAAAAGTTTTGCAAACATCTATTCCTTGCAGTATGGTCGAAATGAAAGGGATGACTGTTCCAGTTACAACCGATATACCAATACCAGAGGTAGCATCACCTGCCGATGTCTTGACCCGAGAGATAGCATTGCCTACAGTTTCCTGTGGGGAGCAAATCGTTGAAAAGCAGAACACACAAAGCGTGATTCTAGTAGCACCAGCAGAACAACGCCGGAGCACAAGGGTGCGCCAAAAACCGAAACGATTTTTAAAATAAAATATATGTTGTACTTTTGTTAAACGGGAGGAATGTAATGTTGGTAACGTTGACGTTAATGTCATAAAAATGTCATGTTATATTATTTTTTATGTTATGTCATATATATTCACCGATAGATCATTATTATTATTTGTTAATTACGTATGCATGTTTCAACGTAGTGTATTATTACCAAAAACATAACACTCATACAAGAACTAACTACGTTCGACACTGCTTTACCGTAATTATCGCATTACCACGATCCTAAACCAAAGTGTAACCATTTTAACGCTAAACGTTAAGCTCCTTCTTATTCAATGTCGCGAAGCGACAACAGGCGCAGCTCCAATCTTGTAAATTAGACTTTTTGGAGCCATCATGTAATTTGCAAAACTTGAAGGCGTTTCTGAAATCAACTGATGTTCTAAATCTCATATAATTTTATTCCTTTTTGAGATTTTCTGTCTTCCTTAATGATGCTAATGATCTCCGTGGTCGATGCGTATTAATAAATGAAAATGCTGCAGCTAATAATGAAAAATTGACATTTTTTGTTTCCCTCGTATACATCTGAAAATAGCACACGTTTCAGACATGTTTTGGTACCATTACATTGGTCCCCTAGAAAGGCAACTTTACTCTCATTTAACCTATCTCGTAACATTTAGGGTTTCTAAAATTGCAATGCTGGTACCATTTAAAATGATCAGCCTTTATATTAATTGAAAAAATGCACCTGATACTACAAATGAACGTAACCTTTCGGCTTCGGTAAGCTTTTAAATGGCACTATTAATGTCCATGGCAATTGTTATAAAACAAACATAAGTGTTCGAACATTCATGTATTAGGGCCTCATACGACCTCATATGATTCAATTATTTTTGTTGAGGGCTCACAGTAGCAGCCTGGATTCATTCCAAACTTTAATCAATTATTATAAGTTAAATTGATGCTTGAATTTATTTAGTATATTAAAACAAAGTATGTTATGGTACATATGGCAGCAAGTTGAAATATAACCGCGAATATAAACAAAAGATCCCAATTGATGGCCTAATTCGAGATTTAATCTCGGCTGGATATATTTGCCAATAAATTCTCCCCCATTTGATACTATCACGTCTGCTTTGATGGACGTCATTTTTTATTTCGACTAGATAAACACGTTGGCGTAGAGCAATTGACAAGTTTTTGATTTATAGGGTGTTAACTGGAAGTTTTTGGAACACATTTCGAAGAGGTTGAATGATTTGTTCCAACAAGTGACAGAGTTTAACATATTTATTGCTTATTAAAGCTTCGTTCGAGAAGTCAAAGCTTGACATCGATCTTTTGAACAATAAATTATTTATTCAACATACACGTACTGAAACGAAGCAGATGAGTCAATGATTGACACACTGCCAAGCTTTAAAAGGATGAATTAAAAAAAAATAAAGCTTCCAGTAATATCTCCTTCAGACTCAATGAATTTTGTCAACATTTCTGATATTTATTCATTCCATTTCTAAGGTAATCTTTCCGGTAGAGTCGAGTAGTCTCCAGAAATCGGCAAGTGGATTTTTATTAGGGTCGAATTGAATCCGGAAAAGGGCCGAGTTGTCTCCCGTTATTGATACTTTATTTAAGGCAGATTACTTGCCAGAATTTTACTTGTACCAAGGATTGATTTGTTAACATGTAATGTTCGTGTTGTAGATTGTTAAATAACCCTTCAAAACCTTTTGTTAGGCTTTATTGTACAAAAATAATCACATTAAATCGGAGACAAATATTTGGACGCTGTTATGCAACAGTGTGTTAACCCACATGGTTGCCATTTTGAGAAAAAGCCGTTTGAAGTTCCAAAGAACATACTTAGCTCTAATACTCCTGAACTTTTCAATATAACTTATATGAACATGGCAAGAAATTGCGATGTATCGGTGGATTCCGAAGTTATATTACTAGGCAGATGAAAAAATCAAGATAATACAAAGAAACAACATTATCTCCTAAATTACAGTTTTGCTAAATTTTATTTCATTCCAAGACATGTGTTAACTCACATAACACATTTATGTAAAAATAGAGAACCAAAGTATTTTATTACACTGCATGTGACTTGACACTGTTGTGTGAAATATTGAAATGTTATTGTTTACATATTTGTTATAAATTAAATAGTTTAACATACCTTAACATCACCACTTTTTAAAAACTTGAATACGGTTTTAGTCTAGGGTGTTATAGTTGATCATATAAATTCTTACACTTATCTTTTTTGAATTTACTGTTTGGACCCTTAATTTGTGGAATCTACACATATTATCGTCATTCTGACAATGATAAATTAATATCGAAATAATTATCAATATCTTACGAGTTTTCATAATTTTTTCATTAAATAGTGGAATTAATTAGGAATACTTAGTTTCATTCAAAAAAGCTTATCTTTTTTGCTTTCAGTTTATAAACACTGGAGGAGAAAATCGAAATAATGTAACACTTTGAATAAATAAAGCATTATTTTCTTTATTCACACATTGGAAAATGAAAACGTGCCACAAAAACAATTAACAAAACGAAAACAATCCAGACTCTTTAAAAATTCAAACAATATTGGGTAAACAATGTTTATATTACGATCTCGACCTCTTCGTAATGGTTGTCAGTTGTATCAAACCCATCCATCTCAATAGTTTCAATATCAAAACCCACTGCCTGTCCGTAGCCATCCACGTCATCTACAAAATCGGCAGTGGACACTTTTCCAAGAACGCTATAAAACTGCTTTGCATCGCACGGAATTAACTTTAACATCTCCTTTAAATCTTTTACTTTTGCAGTTGAGATTGGTTTTCCAGTAGGCCAAAGTAGAGGAAGTTCAATATCTTTAAACATTTTCTGTTTACGATTTTTTACTTATCTTTGAAATATTGACAACTTTTGATGTAGTGGAATCACCAGTGACTGCGTTGAAATAAAGATTGCCGATTTCATTTTTTTTCATCACAATTTCGAAAATTTTCAGCCAGGATATCTTATTTTTGTCGGTGTCTTGCTTTCTGTTAGTTATAGGTTTTAGTAACGGAGCAACAGAGAAAAAATCTGATTTGGAGAGCTTGGTAACAGTAAACTTCTTTTTTCTACAGTCGCGCGTAAAATGACTAATTAATGAATCCAAATGAAATCGTAAAGTCGACAAATGCCGAGGACTGTTACTTTACGCTCTAGCGCAAAAAAGGAATCTTTTTCGCTCGCTTATTTAATCAAACCACGCTCTCCGAATTAACTCAATTGGTGAATATTTAACAATTTATCAGATTAAAAATCAAATAAAATTATACGAAAATGGTCAAAAATTTTGAAATAATATGGTCAAAAATGGTCAATAATTTTCAATTATTGTCAAAAACTGTTAAAAATGGACAATTTTTATTAAAAACTGTTAAAAATGGACAATTTTTAAAATTTTGAAAAATGGTCGATAATTGTCAAAAATGGTCGACAATTGTCAAAAACTTTAAGAAAATTTTGAAAAATGGTCAAACATTTTCAAAAATTGTCAAAAATGGTCAATTGTCAAAAGTTTTAATTTTTTTTGAAAAATGGTCAAAAATTTTCAAAAATGGTCAAAATGGTTCAATAATTGTCAAAAACTATCAAAAATTGTCAATAATTTTGAAAAATGGTCATAAATTTGGGAAAACTGTTAAAAATGGCCAATAATTGTCAAAAACTATCAAAAATGGCCAAAAATGGACAATTATTGTTAAAAATTGTCAAAATTTTGAAAAATATTTTATAATTGTCAAAAATTGTTAAAGTTTTTGAAATATGGTCAAATATGGTAAAAATTGTCAAAAATGGTCAAAAATTGTCAAAAATGGTCAAAAATGGTCAAAAATGGTCAAAAATGGTCAAAAATGGTCAAAAATGGTCAAAAATGGTCAAAAATGGTCAAAAATGGTCAAAAATGGTCAAAAATGGTCAAAAATGGTCAAAAATGGTCAAAAATGGTCAAAAATGGTCAATAATTGTCAAAAATCTGGAAAAATGGTCTAAAATTTTGAAAAATTGTCAAAAATGGTCAGAAACTATCAAAAATGGTTAAAAATTGTCAATTATTTTTAAAATCTGTCAACACTGGACAATTATTTTCAAAATTGGTCAATAATTGCCAAAAATGGTCGATAATTGTCAAAAATTTTTAAATTTTTTTTTAAAAATGGTCAAATTTTTTTAAAGGTTACCAAAAATTGTCAATAATTGTCAAAAACTATCAAAAATGGTCAAAAAAGGACAATTCTTGTCAAATTTGGTCAATAGTTGTAAAAAATTGTTGAAATTTTGAAAAATGGTCGATAATTGTCAAAAATTTTGAAAAGTTGTTAAAATTTTTGAAAAATTGTCAAAAATGGCCAATAATTGTCAAAAACTATCAAAAATGGTCAAAAATCTGGAAAATTGTCAAAAATGGTAAAAAACTATCAAAAATGGTTAAAAATTGTCAATTATTTTTAAGAACTTTCAAAAATGGACAATTATTGTCAAAATTGGTCAATAATTGTCAAAAATTGTTAAAATTTTGAAAAATGGTCAAAAATTGTCAAAATTTTGAGAAATGGTCAATAATCGTCAGAAGTTGTCAAAATTTTGAAAAATACGAGCCGTTTCCGAAAATCGATTTAATCACGTAATTTATAAAATCGATTTACTAAAAATCGATTAATATTACTGTGAAAATCGATTATTTTTTAACATCCCTAGTCAGTAGATCTTTTTAAGGTTAGTCATGATGAATAGCGAAAATGACAATTATTCTAGCACTCCTAAGATAATATAAAAAACTGTTTTAATTATTACTGCGATATTGTCTACCACACGCTTCTGACCAAAGAATTAAATGAGTGGCTGTAGGTTTCAAACGTTCATCGGCAAATTTTTTCAGGCAGGATCCTACTTCTTGACAGCCACGACCTGCATCTATCTCTAGCCTATTTCTCCTGCATTGGTACTACCATTCTCTTCTACTGCATGTTCCTCATTTGAGATTGAGTTTCCAACCTGTATCCTGTATCAACAAGTTTGCTAATGTTTTGTGTTACATCAAATATTCCTGAAAAAATTGCACTGCACTGTGAATTGTTGAACTCCACGGATTTCTCAAAATCGCATGCGGAAATAGATATATTTGGAAATGGAAATTCGGCATCAACTACACCCTTTCTTTATGCAGGAATGTGTTAAGCTTGAAATAATGTAGTTTCAATATGTTGCAAAGGGCGAATTAATAATTTTCAAAACAGCTTCAAATGCTCTTAACATGTTTTTCACATGTTCATCATGCCACATTTCTCAATTTAGCAACAATGTGTTAAGCGGTGATTGAAACATTACTGCGAAATGAAGGTCCATCTCTGTGACTGATATGCCAAAAGATGTTAAGATACTTGAGATGTTATTGCTAAATGAAAATTCAGAACAACATTCGCGGGTTAACTTTTTTAAATTTTTTTGATACAAGGAATTTTTTTTCGTGTTAATTTTTCATGAGAGGAATCTCTGCACTCTTCATTACTGTAAGTAAAAATAAACTTTTTTGTTGGTTAACACATTTCTGCACAACAGCATCCAATTGACACCTTACTTGTCAAAATGAGTTTTGAACAATAAAGTGTAGTGAGTAATGTTAAATAAATAATTATATGACAGTTTCTTGCCCTCACAATTAATTATTAACGTTCTTGAAAAGTTTTTTACGTTTTTTGTCTTGTTGGAATTATAGTTATTTGTTTAACTAGGCAGAGAAGTAACAGATTTACTGCCGAGGCAATGAAACTAGCCAAGGCAGTAAATCTGATTCTCTGCCGTGTGAAACATATAATTTCTCTCCGATTGTTTGTACAGTATGTTTAGAAAAATCAAATTGAAATGAAAACTTTTTTATGACGGATATAACTCACAATTTTTAATATTTTTTCTAATCGTATGTTATAGGTAATAATTAAATCGTATATTTTAATTATTATTGTCGATTAGACCTTATACATAATAATATCTACCGAAAGATAATAAATATAATGTTAAATATTGACAATAATAGTGTGCACAGTGAAGTTAGCCTATGTATGTGTGAGATGGAACTGATTGTTTGATTCCAAGGATATGCTGATCACATTATCTTTGCCGTTGCTAAGTAAAGTCTGGATTGCTATGTTCCTTTTATGAATCGTTTAGATGAAAATCGCCATTTTTCATCCGTTTATCTTAAAATTAAGGTGTTTGGAGAAGAGATTAATCTGTGTTCAGAGATATTTTATAAAATAATGGAAAGTGATGTTAACACCTCTGTTGAAACCACACGTTCAACAATTTTTATATTTATATATTAGTTCCTTTGTAACTTCTTGTTCAGTTATATTTTAGTCGTTTTATTTCCATTCGAAACTCCTACCGGCGCGCCACTGCCTCCAAAATACTTCTACCTTAGTTCGAATTCGCGTTTTGTTTTCTTTCCCTGGCGTCTGACCGACGCCTTGCAATATTTACTATCATTCTTCGGCAGTTGAAGTAGGCGTGACTAAACGCATACTTCGCGCCTAAATTCATGATCTCCCTGAGTTAGTCGAGTCGATGTTGATTTTCCAATCTGATCGGTCTCCCAGCTAAGACATATCACTCCTTTCCCGGTATAAAACCGATATTTTCAGACCAAATGGGTCAAGTTTCATAGTAATTAACTTAATTCCTTTATTTTCTGCATAATAAGTGCATCTTCTATAAAGTTAAAGTTTGTATAGTGATTAAACCCGAAGCAAAGTTATATTTCAAGTGAATAGTGCTTTGAAAACCACAAAGGAAATAGTAAGATCGTTCTAATAATTACTATTTCATACTTAAAGGCTTGTGTATATTTATCGTTCCATCTGTATGTATTTTCGAAGTTAGAGTTTATTGAATTGTTAACGAAATACAGTTATTATTTATGCGAGAGTACCAGTCATCCTATAGAATTCCAGTCCACTAAATCGAAGGCATCCAATCTTTTTGTTTTCTTTCCCTGGCGTCTGACCGACTCCTTGCAATATTTACTATTATTTTTCGGCAGTTGAAGTAGGCGTGACCAAACGCACACTTCGCGCCTGAATGCATTATCTCCCTGGTTTTTACGTGGCTAGCTCAGCTAGTAATAGTCGATGTTGAGTTTCCCAACCCTATCGGTCTCCCAGATAAGACCTACCACTTCTTTACCGCTATAAAACCGATATTTTCAGACCAAATGGGTCAAGTTTCATAGTTATTAATTCACTTCCGGTGCTTTTTCTATAATGTTAAAGTTTGCATAATGATTCAACTATTTCATACTGAAAGGCTTGTCTATATTCATCGTTCCATCTATATGCGTTTTCGACGTTTAAGTTTATTGAATTGTTAACGAAATACAGTTATTATTTATACGCGAGAACCAGTCATCCTATAGAATTCCAGTCCACTAAATCGAAAGCATCCTCTTTTTTACGACAGCATAAAATTTGTTGTCATTTCAACTGATGTGGCATCAACGGTCACATCAACCTCGATCCCGAAATTAAAGAACTGACAAATGATGCAGAATATAATTTGTTGCCAACAAAAACCAGAAAATTGTATGAAATAATATGTTTTAGAAAATTTATGGATTATGGCAATAACAAGAAGATAGGATCATTTTCAGAAAACTATTTACTGGCGTACTTTGCAGAATTAGCCAAGAAATTGAAATCTTCGACTTTATGGTCTACATATTCTAGATATATACAAATATTTAAAACTGCGAGCCTTTTTAAAGTGTCAATCAGATGGTTATCGTGTCAAAAAATCCCGAGTACTACAGAAATCACAGATTCAGGAATTTTTGTTCGAAGCTCCAGATAACATATACCTATCTACGAAGGGAAGAATTTAGAAATGATTAATTTTCAATTAAGTATTGAATAAATGATTTTTTTTATTTCAGGATGCTTTAATTTTTGGCACGGCGGGAGCATGTAGGAGTGATGAGCTATACCGAATGCAAAAAGCTCAAATTGAAGATATGGGGGAACAATTATTTATAACTCTTCCTGACACGATGACAAGAAAAAATTACGCTCATTTATTGGAGTGGAACATTTGAACTTCTACAGAAAATATGAAGATTGTAGACCATCAGGCTGGCTACCTAATTTTTTCAATACTCTAATAGTGAGGCATACAAACAACCGCTTGGTATCCATAAATTTGGAAAAATGCCAGAAGAAATTGCAAAGTTTTTAAAATTACCGAACACACAAGAATTTACTGGGTATTGTTTACGCAAAAGTTCTGCAACATTGTTGGTGGACTCTGGGGCGGATATAACCACGTAAAAAAGACATGGGGGTTGGAGATCATCAACAATAGCCGAAGGTGAAGACTATAGCTCCAAAAACAAATATTAGTGAAATACTTTTTCCGGATCCCGAAGAACAAAATATCGTCGATTGTAGCAATAGTTCACAAATGAATAAAAATAATTATACTATTATTACAAAAGGCAAAACGGATTTTCAAGCCAGAGGAATAATATTGGAAAATTGTTCGCAAATTACTATAAATATTCAGGGAGTAAAGTGCCTTTTCCTCCCCTGAATGATTACTGCCCTCCGCTACGCGTCGGGCAAGTAAACTTCATCCTCGGGAGCAAAAGTAGCACCTTGTTATACAAATAGCTATTACTTAGACGTAGGTTGTAAATAATTTAGTTAATATAAATGAAATATTACAAGAAGGAAGCTTACCTTTATGAACAAATAACAATACAATAGTTCAGTATTTAGTTCCCAATAAACAAACGACATAATAATATTCATATTAATACTTGCTAAACACGTTTGTTGATACCATTGATACATTATCAAATCGTTTAAGGTCGGATGCGAGGAGAGTCGAACATTATAGTTTGCGTATGCGTAGTGATGCGTAATATATTTAAAAAGGTTTCAATAGTAATTTGTTATTTGTTCATAGTTTTTGAGATAAAATACTAATTCCAATATTAAAAATTTTTATTTTCATATTGTTATAATTAAAATTAGAAATTTGTTTGAGTGCATTTTATTTGAATATCCATCTTTGAAGGTGAGTTTATTTCGAAAGAACCCAACCCGAATGAGATAAATTTATTCATATCTGTACGGGGGATACAAAAAGCTTTCTTCACATCATTGAAATTTGAAGAAATATTAACAACACCCACGTACGTTGTAATATATATTGTTAGTAATTTTATGAGAAAAAATGAAAGATTGACAACCAGGAAGCAGATTAGCACTCACCTCTTTTTCCTGGAGTCGGATCTTCTTGTCGGTATCGACTCTCTGCCTGTTGTCTGTTAGGGGAGGTAATAGAAGTAAAAACTTCCAACACGCGCTAATTTACACAGAAGCAAATTATATTATATGTCTTAAGTACGACGGCCATATCAACAAATAGTCGTTTTACACGCTTTTTTTCTTCCCTCCATCGCACACGCGCTAAGAACTATATGCTTCCAGATTGGAGAACAAAAAATTAATCATGTTTGGATGGGTACTGAACATTGACCATAGAATATCATTTTAACCCATAAAGTATGTGTTTTGTGTCACAAAACACATATGTTCTAGCTTAAAATGTCATTCTTTGTTAGTGTCTAGGTAACTATTAAAATTTCAAAGCCTACTCCAAACATATGTTTTTTTTGGATGTCCCTATACTATTCAGTACCTTGGTATCTTGGTATCTTTTTTGGTCGGATACTCATGCAGAGCAAGATTTCAAAAAAAAAGGAGAAAAAATGATTTTTTTAATGCCTAGGCAGTAAAGTGTTACTTCTATGATCGATATATGTCACTAAAACTGAAGTTTAATGTCAATCCGAGTAAAATAGTATATTGTATACCTAGGCGGTAAAGTGGCATTTTTCAGGCCAAAAGAAGATGTGTACCACTTCTTCTTCATATGGCTACTTCTTGAGGCCTGAAAAATCACTTTACTTCCGTGGTTTACACATAATTTTTTATCCTACTCAATAATTGTTGGTAATATTTTTTCTATACAAATTTTATTTTATAATATGAAATTCATTACTGTTTTTATCCCACACTATAATTGTTGGTAATATTTTATATAAAATTTTATTTATAATATGAAATTCATTACTGTGGGTCATTATTTTTTAAAGCGATATTAAAAATCGGATTATGTATAGTACAGATAACAAAAGAGATTCCTTGCTTGGATAAATTTGATAACTGTACTTGCCCCTACGTCTGCTATATTTTTTTACTTGCTTGGAGGCACACCAGTCCATAAATAGCTTGTATTGGAGGTTGTATTTCGTTTTCGATTTTTCCGGTAATAAGTTAAGCGTGACCTGGTTAGCTTTATCTATTATTACAGGCGGAGTGAGATACATTATTTCATCTGATTCAGGCTCCATAACTGACAAGTTAATTTCAAACAAACATCAAAATACGACAACTTGTGATTGAATTTGCAGACATTGACAACTGCTAACAATTTATTTTTATACTGACGTTTAATGGTGTTGTTTATTTGTCAATTGGGGCGCCAGCTAGCGTGGAAAAGTAAAATTTATTTTCTCGGCTAGCCGTAGAAAAGGTAACTTTCTCGTCTCCGTAAAGCTGGTGAAATTCAACTCATAGTGTAGGATAAAAATATATTTTTCATTAATTTTTGGATTTTAAAAAATGTTGGGATTGAAGAAAGTGTACCTGAATTAGATGGGAAACAACTCGGACATGAAGACAGGTAATAACGTCCGGTTCGGGAGACAACTCGACCATGACTGATTTTTCGACATGTATATGAGGAGAAACATTCACCTTAAATGGTTTTTAATGACTTAAAGAGGGGAAGCGGGAACAAAAGTACTTTTTAATTATTTTTGTTATTTGTTTTTTCAGTTAGAAAGCATTTCGCATCCACCAAAACGTTAGGTACTAGGTCTTCTACAAGGTAAGTTCAAAGTATGCAAACATCAGAATATCTCACAAACGGAAAATGACGAAAAGAAGATTTTAACTCGTGTTGCAGGGTTGTCATAAAAGCGTATTGTCCCATTACGACAAAACTTACAGAGTCGTCCTGGAAAAAATAGTGACTAGAATGATTAATTTTAAAAATGGGACACCCTGTATGTTATATTATTTTTTGAATAATTTCGACTTGTAGATTAAATTTGTTATGAGATACTCTATGCCCAAATTCTATGATTACGCAGATATCGACAATTACATAACAAGTACTTATTGTCAGAAAGCTGACTATGCTTGACCTTGTTTGTAGAAGGGAAGAAGGTAATAAGAGTGGGGACAGACATTCAGACCTGTTAAGAAATAATATTGTGCCAACTGTAGCAGCCATGTTTCCCAATCATAACAATCCCATGTTGCCTTCTGATGGCACATGGTATCAACAAGATGGAACTTCACCTATATACACCTTGGCTTAACGTAGCTTTCTAGGTACAGTGTTTCCACAGAGATGGATATGACGTCAGGAGCGATAGAATGACCGCCCCGGTCACCGGGCGGTGAAAGTTTAAAAAAATAGACCAGTTGATTTATAAGCTCTACGAAATCGTATTTTGGAAGAGATAATCTGATGTCACAAAAATATTTACGTGATTAATTTGGACAATTTTGTAAAAGGTTTGGATACTGTAGGAATAGGGGTTACAGGTCCTAAATACTAGGATATCAACAGCCCTGGGAAACACCTATCAATATTCCAAGCGGAACTATTATGCTAAAGAGCAGCTCAAAAAACTCAACCAATATTTATCGCGTCTGATAGCCGAAAATAAAAAGGAGCATAGTGCAGCCAACTGAAAAAAAGGTTTTTACGACCTTCTGCTCACTACGCTAAATTGCTCTTAGAGCTTAAGAAATCTGATCTTGGAGAATACTAACTGGACACTGCTGACTCAGATTGCAAAATAGAAAAATATCCATTCCACATTTTTTCTGGAAATGCAAATGTTATTGCCTACTCGTACATCCCTTCCGAAATATGTTGTTCGTCTTGGTACTTGAGTGCAGTTCTATATACCTATTAAGATGGACTACCGACTAGTACATGCTGCGTTCTATATTATATGAGCTTTGCGGACGACATAGTGATTGTCACCAATGGGAAATTCCCAGAGGTGGTTATGAGTGTCCTACAGGAAGCACTGCGAATTGTGGAGGAATGGTGCCTTAAAGAGGAATTTTCAGTTAATCCAAAAAAAAAACCAAACTAGTTGCTTTTACGAATAGAAGAGTTCTCCCGCAAAGTAGAGTACTGTTGTTCGGAGAAGAAATAGAATTATCCAAAGAAGTTAAATATCTGGGAGTGACCCTTGATCCCAAACTGAATTGGAAGGTAGACCCGGAAAAAGTTACTACAAGGGCGACGAGGTTTTTCTGGTAATGCAGAAGAGTTATGGGCAAAACCTGGGGAATACGACCTGAAGTGGTTCAATGACTTTACACAACTATGATTGGGTCAAGGATCACCTATGGGACAATAGTCTGGTGGAGGAGGACAGAAGTGTCCTCTGCAGTTAATATATTAACTGCAATCCAAAGACAAGCTCTTCTTGGTATTACCGAGTCAATGAACAGCACGGGGACAGCATCAATGGAAGCCCTCATTGGACTTTCTCCTCCAGAAGTTTTTATAAGGGCGGAGGCAATGATGGCAATTCTTATGCTAAAATCGGGAGACTTATGGTACCCGAAAAATGTTCGAGATGGACACACTGATACAACTGGGACATTGCTAGACGAACCCATATTTAACAAGACTTTTGATAGCATAACGCCAGAGAATATATTCACTGAGCGAGTGAACATCATCATCCCATCTAGGGAACAGGTAATTCTGGAGAAATCATCTGGTTCACCGATGGCTCCAAAACACACTATGGCACTGGGGCTGGTACAGAAGGACCTAGAAAGAGAATGTTGCCTTGGTCGACATACGACTGTGTTTCAAGCAGAGACGATTACTGCTATAGCCTGTATTGCTGAAAACATCAGAAGAGGATATACCGGACAAAAAATGAAAATATTCACTGACAGCTTAAAGCTACCAGTAATCCAACAACTAGGTCTAGACTGGTGAAAAACTGCAAAGAATCCCTCAATAGGCTGGCAAGAGACAAGAAAGTGTCTCTAATATGGGTGCCGGCACATAAGGGGATTGCAGGTAATGAAATGGCGGATCAGTTAGCTAAAGAAGGCTCTAAAGGAGACTTCATACGTCCGGAACCGTTTTGTGGAATCAAAAAAGATTGCATAAGAGGGAACTGGTTAGATAGGGAAAACCAACTCAAATGAAGGTTGACACAAGGGCACCTCCATACAAAGAGTTTACTGAACAAGGTACACAAGGAACTCTCAACCTGGCTATCGAAACTGGGTGAGAGACGTTCGAAGACAGTTACCGACCTGGTGACTTGACATTGCACCATGAGGAAACATATGTACAATATGGGCAAAGTTAGTGAACCTATGGGCAGAAAATGTGACCTTGATGATGAAACACCTACTCACATATTCTGCTTCTGCGAGTACTTAGACGGAAGGACTTTCGGGAGGAATTAATACAACCATTACAACTACTGAAAATCCCCTTAGTCAGACTAGTGGCCTTTATAGAAGACACGAAGCTTCTGGAATGGAAGTATATAACATGGGAAATGGTACAAAGATTCAGTTCAAGTGCCTGGGCTGATGAGCACAACCCAAACGAATGAATGAATGTACGCAAAAGTAGTGACGTCATTCGTACATCCAATGATAGAGTACGATGCGCAATTGGAAATAAAAATTGATCTGTGCAAGTGTTTTGTTATAATAGTTTTAGACTGAAAAATATTGAATTTATTCCAGCCCAAACGTCTTCACTGTATATCAATATATTAAACTGTATTTAATTAACGGTTTCTATTTCACTTTTAATAATTAAAAAGAGGGATTTTACGACCCACATTGTCTTATCAACCATATTCAAATATTTAATCAATACTCTTAGCAGCACTTCAGTTTTGTAGGAAAGGGTTGTTCACAAAAGAAGCTGAGATGATTGTACTAATAAATAATATGACTTTCAAAAGCTTAAATAGGATCTACTTTTTATTGTTGAACGCCGAGGAAAAAGAAGCGACGGTATCAACCATAAAAAACATTCAGTTCGGTGAATGAAACTAGCACTGTAATGTTCAGGAGCTAGTAGAAATCTTGTATTATGATAATCATCATTATCCGTACAATGCTTCTATGTCGAAAAGAAATTTTTCAGGAATGATTGGGAGTTTTTCCAAATACAAATATGTAATAACATTGTGAGAAATGAAGTTCATAAGCAATAACAAGTAGATGAATTTGGCACTACACTGAAACTTTGCTCCTTCACAAAAAATGTGTTGATTATTCTTGAATTTTTAATTCCAGACATTCTGCAAATCTGCAGAGCGCGGCTGAATTATGAAACAAATTCATTATTCTGCAAACAATTTACTTTTCACAAAAATCCTGAAATATGTCTATTTTTAATTTTAAATGTCGATTTTAAAAAAAATATGCGAACCAGTTTTGACGTGGTGACGTAATTGTTAATTTTTTTAAATTGAAATGAGAGTCTTGTAATACCTCATTTGAGAGGATTTGAAAGGATACACCAAATTTCAAGTATCAAAGTTTTAGAAGTAAATTATGGCTATTTTAAGTGAAACCCAACGCATGGAAATTTCAATTTCTATGAGATGTGGAGATAAAACGAGAACTCAGCAACAGGTTTGCAATCGATCCCGATCGCCGTATGCAGTTTTGTGACATTTTGCAGGATTTATGTAACCGCAATCCACGTTTTATTAAGCAAATTATGTTTTCTGGTAGGGCTACATTTTGCCTGAATGGTTCAGTCAATCGTCGAAATTGGAGATACTGTAGTAAGGATAGTCCTCACTGGAAGGTATACTTAACACCATCAGAAAGTGAAAAACTGGGTGGGAATAATGAACACAATGACACAATTAGTTGTCCTTATTTTCTTGAAGAAAATCCTACAGGCGAATTTCTGCGAATAGAAGTTATACCAGACATTGTCAATATGTTTCCAAACTCCAACAATCCTAACTTACCAGATGATAGTATTTGGTTACAACAAGATGGTGCACATCCGTATTATGCACATGATATTCGCTAGTTTTCAAACCAGTGCTTCCCTATGAGGTGGATTAGTAGATGAGGACCAAAAGAGTGGCCCTCCCAAGATCTCCACCGCTAGATTTTTTATGGGGTTATTTAAAATCAAAGGATTATGCAGATAAACCGCAAAATCTACAGAGTTGCAAAATCGAATTAGCGACGGAATTTTCCGGAATACTCCGGAAGTAAAACACCCTGTAATAAGCAGCAACTGCAACCGGGGGTATCGACTAGTGTCAAAATGTAGCACCATGCTTTATAAACAGTTTGGTTTTTCATTCACGTTAGTATCTCTGTTATTGAAGAGGCCAATGGTATAGAAAGAACTGATAATAATAGTGAAACGTATGTTTAATCTCTCAAAAATCTGATAAAAACAGTAAAATTTCAGATAAAAATGAAACAAGTACGAAATGATGAAATAAAACAATTTAATTTGTTTAAATCTTCATTTTATTACTATAATCATTTAGTATGGATCTTCATTAAGTTAAAGCCTCATCTATTCAATTTTTCAAACAAGTACGAAGCTGATGCCATGTGTTGGTTAATTATCTGGTCTATAATAATTACAATAATAATTTTAATCACCATATAAAATAAAATACAATCAGAAAATGATGCATCGAAGTATCTAGTGAATAAAGGAATAACTTACCAGGTAAAATTACCTGTATGTAAGTACAATAAAATGTTAATAAGGAAATATAACTATATAAATATTATTTTCGGACACCACAATTAAAAATATACAGATATAAGGTGAAGGGAATTTCTAAAATATTCTTATCACTGACTAACTAGTAGAACTTCTAAGTTTTTTTCAAAATTTTTTTTATTATTATTATAATTTTTTTTTGACTTCATCTAATACAATTACCCGAGACTTTTCCAATATATGTACATATATTAACCTAGCAAATTTTATATTTTTTGCCTTGATAATCTTGTAAGTAACTTTTCCAGTTCTTTTTTGATATTTCTGTCATTTATTTCACTGCTTTGTAGTTGCAGAAAGAAATTTAATATTTTCGGTCCAAGGTAAGCAAACCCTCTTTGTCCCACAGATTTTAACATTAAAGGTAAAACATAGATATCCCGCTGTCTTGTACTATATGAATGATTGCCAGTTGAAAGTAATGATCGGTTTGCAAATTGGTAGTTACAAATCTGAAAGAAGATTAGTTGACGACAATCAAAAACTTCTGCTTCTTTGTATAACTGATCACTAGAATACATTCTGTCTCTCCTAAGAATTATTCTTAAAAACCTTCGTTGAAGAACCTCAAGGGAGTTTAAGTAAGTTCTACATACGCCACCCCATCCTATGATTCCATATCTTAGGTGAGACTCTACCAAACTTTTGTAAACTATGATCTTTTGCTTTAAATTAAAAATAAATGAAAACTGTGTAAATCTATATAGGATTGTTCTAAGTTTTCTCAATAAATAATCAATTAGAGCATTCCATTTCAGACTACTATCAATAATTATCCCTAAATATTTAATTTTCCTCGCTGATTTAATTTTAATGTTATTTTGGATAATTAGGTCGAAATTTGGGAGAGAAATTTCTTGGGAGCTAAAAGGTATGTAAAATATGTTGTGTCGTCAGCAAAACTTATTATTTTATTATTTTCTTGTAATGAAAACAGGTTATTTAGGTAGATGATGAACAGCAAAGGCCCTAACACTGTTCCTCGAGGAACTCCACAAATAACTGTTTGGTCATCACTTTCATATTTGTTTATTCTTACTTTTTGTTTCCGATTTTGTAAATAGCTTGCAAACAAATCATGTGCAGTACCTCGTACGCCCATATTTTCCATTGTCTCTAATAACAGAGAGTGATCTACAGTGTCAAATGCCTTAGTTAGGTCAATAAATACTAAAATAGCATCTTGTGTTGACATTTTCTGCCTAAAACCGAATTGTTGTTTAGATAAAATGTTATGTTTTTCAATAAATTTTATTAATCTTATTTTTATGAGCATCTCAGTAACTTTTGCAAGACTGGTAATTAATGCTATTGGCCTATAATTGTTCATCTCAGTTCTGTCCCCATTTTTAAATATGGGCGTTACAATAGAGAGTTTCAGTGCTGAGGGAATATTCCCACATTGTAAACAGTAGTTATTATCTATATATCCGTCTTCCTAAATATTGTCCGCTTTTCAACGTGATTTTATTTTGTCTCCTGTACAATATTATGATATTAAACGTCATTCATTGTGAGGCATGTACAAGACTTATGCCATGTGTCAGTAACTTGGAGTATAATTATTTTCTTTTATAGTTTTATTGATATTTAAATAGATTTCCAAACAAATACCAGGCTGATGCTATGTGATGATTGATTATCTAGTATAATTAAATAGGTGTTCCCGTTCCCCCAGGCTTTTTTATTTTCTTTTTGAACGATATTTGAAGATATTGAACTTGATTGTGGGGCAAGTACGAGTCCGATATCATGTGCTGTCCGCTTTTTAAATTTTACATTAAAAATTTTTTTTTATCATGTACAAGGCTGATGTCATGTGTTATTCGACTATCTAGTCCATTTCATTTGTAACATGCTGTTCAGCTTGTTACGTTTTTTTTTAAACTATTTTATTTAGTTAATTTTTGTGGCTCATTAGTCACTTCCTCCTAAATTTCTAATATATTTCTGAACATGCCGTTTCCTTGTCGCATTAGCCACTCCAAACTAAAAACATTCATTTTTATCGAATTCCCCTTCCATTTTTGTCTTTCGATATTCGAAATTTTAAATTGTCGATGGAACTCTTTCTTTCCTCTAACTGCCACCTTAAAGGCAACAGTTCAATACAATATATTTTAATTTTAATTTGTTGGTGAACAATTTGTATCGTCTGGTTGGTAAGTTAATTCTTGTATTTTCCCCCAGGTTATTTTCTTGTGTAGTGCTTACTGCTTATTTATGTTTATTGCTTATTTGCTAATTTGCATTTTTTGTATATTTAAGGAACAAAACGAATAGAATAAAACAGATCACTGTTAAGTTGTATTTTAACACGTGGAGTTCGGGTTTTGTATGCGCTATAGCATAAGCTCCTTTTTACATGATCTGTTCTATCTATTCGTTCCGTCCCTAATGTTTTTTCTAGTTCCTTATCCCTGTTTTTCTTTTTTCCGCAGCTCTGTAGCCCTCAAGATTCCCCCTCAAGTTCGGCACTCAAGTTTCCGGCAAGTACCGTCAAGTTTTCAAGTCTAGTACCCAAGTTTTCCCGTTCCTGTTCCTGTTTCATCTGGAGTCATCACCGCCAACGCTAAGAGCTGCAAACATCCCAGCCCTTTAAGATAAGTTCCTTCGCCCTATCTTTAGCGTTTATAAGATTTGAATTTGGCGTGTTATTATAACTTGTTGTTCTCCTCGTTTGGTTTTTTTTAATATCCAATTTATGTTGAATTTTTAAATTTCAATAAATAATTATTGTTTTCATTCTTTGTATTGATTATTCAATAATTATTAAATAGGATAATCGGGTTCAGGAATAAATAATTTGATTTGATTTTTTATTTAAGTCAACGTTAAATTTTACAAGGTGTTTCCAGCTTTCCACCTTTTGCTTTCGTTTTTCTTTGTTTTCATCTCAATAAAAAGCTGGTGGCGTCCAATTTAATATTAATTGTACACCCCATCCCAGTGATAGCCGATAAAATAATTTAATTGGTGCCGAATTCCACTCCCTGAGGAGAGTGCTCTAGCCAGGGCCGATTATCGTTGCGCATTAGTATTCCTTCCGCGTTGATCTAGTAGTATTTCCACAAATATTTATCCTGACCGTCCCTACCGTTTAATTATTCAAATTACATTTTATACCTTAATACTGCATTTCCTTAATTCTGCTCGACGTTTTATCTGCTACCGTTTTATTATACATTAACACAGACATCGCAGTATCAATAAGCTCGTATAGTCGTCAGTGTGAAGACATTAAAATAAAGCAATGTTGTCAGATATATTTTCTAAAATTGTTAGGCTCACTATACAAATGTTCTCCTTACTTCAGTAAGCTGTTAGTTCGTGATGTTCTTAGAAAGCTAGTTTGTAAATATTGAAAAAAATACATATAATATGAATTTATTAGTTGGCATCAAAATAAGTAGCTTAAAATAGCTGGAAGAAGAAAATTAATTAAAACCACTTCATGTATGTTACTATATTTAAGAAAATTTTAACTAGCTGGCATCGTAGCAGCAGTGCAATGAGAATCGATTAATCCAACTCGAGTTTTTGGCATGATATAACATTAATGCGGTCCATTGTGTCAAAAAAAATTTTAACGTCTTCACGGAGCTTCATCCAGGGGTGTGCGTGAATTGTATTGTAGAGAAATGTTATTAATATACTATCTATTTGTTGGTTGAGTGAGTTTAGTACTTCCACTGGCGTTAGTGAATTGTGTAGAAAAGTGTAGTTAAGCTAGGGTGGAAAAGTATTTTTTGTCCTCTATATAGTAAACTACGCATTTTGACACTGTTTTGAAGGACGTAAGTAACTCATGTTATTAGAGTACTGACCGAAAATTACGCGTGTACCAAATGCATGGATAATTCAAGTTCAATCGTCGTCCGTGCCCTCCGCGCGGCGTGGAGCTTACGGCGTCTGCTACAGTCCATGCATCAGTTGCTGACATACATTCAGCATTTATCTAGATTGGAGTGAGTGAGAAGAGTGAATAAAAGGGCAATAAGAGAGAAAAGTGAACAAAAAATTAAATTTAATTTTTGTTGTAATTGGATTTTGGTTGTAGAAAAATGGAAGGAAACTCCGTTGAAGCGGGTTTCGTCCTTTGTAATCAGGATAGTATCTATTTATGAAATCCAAACTGTCACTCGTGGGATTGAAACTTTAATCGAGGTTAGCAAGAAGAGGAACGATAATCTCCATCTCTTGGAGAACAGTCCTCTGTGCAAGTCCATAGAAATCGCAGGAACCGCTATGCTCGTAGAAAACGAGACAGCGATGTGTTTCAATACCACGATTTTGCTCCTCATGGGACAAGAAGATTGGACCATTAGACCAGTCCTATAAAAAAGAAAAGTCGCAGAAGTAATAACAGTTTTGACTTTGAGGCCAATTGTTTGTTTTGTAAAACACCAGCGCCCATAGGACACAAAAAAGCTGCAGAATTCCTCATTTGTGGCCGTAGCAATTTCGGTAGTAGAGAGAACACGGTGGTGCCATCTGCAATTGGAGTTTTTAGTGAAAAACATGATATTACTGTATTTTCGACCTCCTAGATCCACAATTTCGCAAGAAACAGCTATTCCTTCTGGACCTCAAAATTATGGTTTTTTCAACATCGAAAAATATCAATGTTGCGAAGAAAATCATGAGGACCATTTTTGTAGATAATGAACTACACCTCATTTTTCCAGTATATTAAAATTCTCTAAATGCCATATTTTAAGAGATATTGGCGGGCAACCTATTTTTGGAACTTTGGGGCCGGGAATACCACCCCAAAATGGCGTTGAGGATTGTGTATGCAGGTTAATTTTAATATTAATTTGAATGAAAAACAATATTTCACAATATTCGAATTTATATGCACGCCATTTGGAATCAAAAATATGGGTCATTACATTTGGTTTAGTTATACTATACTATTGCATACCTACGCCGCTTTATACTTTAGTTTATCTTTCTTACATCCCTCCCATCTCAAACCTTATGTACGCATTACATGCCAGTGTTGCATGGAAGACATTTTTCTTCGCACATATACTTTTTTCCAGATAAGTGGCATCAACCCAATGTGTATTTAGGGACGGCTGAATTTATTTTTCAGAAGTATTGTTAGAACCTAGATTCCCGTATAAAAGTTAATTGCCTTAAGGTATGCACTCAAGTTTTCAATATTACACTGCCCTCCTAAGATCGACCTTACGTTAGTTTCGATTGACCACTGCGTTATCTCGTGTGAAATAACGGACACTCCACAAGAAGATGTTAAACCGACACTTGACCTTGACATGTTTCGCACACAAGTTGGTTTGTTTTTAATATGTGAGTGGGTAACGAACGTATGTCCGATTTTCAACAAAGATAAAATCATTTGTTGTTGTCTTTTCGTTTGGGTATTCTTCCAGATATTCACGGACGTTTTAGCTTCGGAGAGTTTCCCATTTTCATTGCAAGTTAAAGGTGATACTATTTTCATATTATAATCTGAGCTGATCTGATCTAATCTGTGAGAGATATTGGAGCTTCTGCAGCAGTCTTGGCTTATTTGTCAGCCTTTTTGTTCTATGTGATGGTTATACTTTATCCTTATATTTTGGTTTTAGGATCCACATTAATTGTTTTGAACTTATTTTGAACACCACTGAAGGTGTAATATATGCGTAGCCGATGGATACTGGGTTAGATTATAGGTGTGGAAGGGCCTCTGAATAGGTGGTGTTGCAGGTCACATGGAGGATCATCTCAAGAGAATGAAACAACTACTTCTTGCACTGGGATATGTTTGGTTTATTTACTAAATACATTAAACTACTTACTAAACTAATGCTATGCATAAGTACCTAGCCGTATAGCATACTTATGCGTAATGGTTACTGATTACTACTAGCTGACTATTCAACTATATAGAATAGTTTTCTTCTAGTATTCTGCATCGACTCTTCTTTGATCAATACTGAATGTATATTCGAACGAAACAGATAAACATATAATTGTCTTGTTTTGCTTCACGCTTGAACTTGACAATAACCTTCTTTATTTATATTTATATAATAATGAAATGATGAAATAAAACAAATTAATTTGTTTAAATCTTCATTATTTATTTTGAACTGACGTTCAAATTAAAATTAGTGACGCGTTTCGCTACACAGTAGCTTTTTCAAACTGTGTGGATTTTACTTTAGTTTTTAGTTACCGTGGAACTACTGATTTTGTTTCTGGCTTTGATTATATCACCTTTGGGGTGTAGCCACAGTAGTCCAAATACTTTGTCCGCTTCAGCTTGATAAACGCTAAAGTTTATTAGGGTTCAGTTATAAATTACTGACTCCTTGACTTGAAGTCTAAAACATTTAAAATAGTAATTAGGTTGGATAAAACTTATTGATCTATGTAGACATACTTAACTTTTGAGTTAAAGGTAAATTTTCTTCATTTATCTACCATATTTTGACTTGAGTAAAGACATACTAGTTAGAGATCTTCGGTGTAGGTTGGCATTCGAATATATTCTGAACATCTACTTAAAATATATTAGCTGTTTATCGCCATGTGTTTTGTCTGTTAAATCCGAGGGTTTGATCTTGCTTTGTTTACGTTGGCAGGAGGGTATTGTGGTACTATGATTGCTCAAATTTATTTGAATAGTTTCTAATATATACTTTATTTTCTCTGTTAATTGTTAACAAATACGAATTATTTGTTGGATGACATTGACAATTGGCTGTGACAGTCGTGTCTTGGATAAACGCGTTCGTTCGTCATGCCGTGAAGTAGTAACGCTGAGAGTAGTCGTAATTCATGTTTAGCGTTTGCTCTGTGACTTTACGAGTCCACAGACAACTTAGTTTGTTGCGCCGATGTCAGTATAGATAGAGCAATGCTCTGTGACTTAACGAGTCCAAAGACAAATGTTTTTTTGGGAATTGTTAGAGCGTTTGATCGATGCTACTCAGAAATGTAGGCTGTTTCACTTGCGAGTGCGTATTGACTTAGGTAGAGGGAAGTGTAGCACTTTATGACTTCATCTGTGTGGAACACGCTCGGTGTAGTGAGCAGTGTAGTTCGGATGTATGTTTCGGGTAGGTTTCTCTACGGTAGTATTCGGTACTGAAGTTGAGGAAGTGTGTGCTCCTACTTGATGGTTGGTTTCCAAAAGTGCATCGAACAAGAATCTGAATTTTGTTAATGACTGGGTAGTCATCCCCTGCTGGGTTTTATAGGTTCTCGTTCTGAATTACTTGTGGAATATACGGTTTAGTATTTTGGTTCTACGGGAGTTCGTATTGATGAAGAATTCCGTCCTGTTCTGGAAGCCGTTTCCACAAACCCTTATAGGGGATATATTGCACTAAAACGATTGAAATCGCCAACGTTGAAGTTTTGGAATTGGAGGTGTGCCACATGTCGTTGTTGGTTCGTTATTTGTTGGTAGCCGTCCAGTAAGAGGAAAATTTTAAGTATTGGACCCTTTTTGGAAAATGTATGTCTCATAGATTTGTATTTTGTAGTTTGAACAGTTGGTGGTAAAATACCTGTTGATTTCAACTTTTTGATTAAGAAGGCTGCAAGTCTATTTTGTTTCCCTGTGTATATTTTGTTTTTCTTCGCCCGCTTTAGTCTAACGAATACTATAATTCGTGGGTGGTTCTTCGAACCTACCCTGGCTATGACCAAATACAGTTTATTTTAGATGCTTATCGCATTCTTATTATTTGATTTAAATTCAGTGTAGTATACAGGTGCTGACACTGTAGATTGTAAGTAGGCCTTATGCCTACTCTGTGGGTTTGATTGAGTGAATTTGGGGTTAATTTTGATTTGTACGTTACTTGTAAATTCTTATAAATTGGCTTCGGGCATAGGCCGAGACAAGCTTAACTTGTTTTTAGCTGATACCTGTTTTAATTTTTAAGGGTTCACCTATGGGGCCAAGGTATACTCACCACCCTCCAGATACACACTTTGGGATGTTTGGAGTTTACTTGGTAGATCGATTGTGATGTCTTCTGGAGTTTGCTGCTACTTCTCCACAACATCGTGAAGAAGACCACATTGAGGGTAACCCGGTATCGGGGTGTTCCTAATTTATTTACGTATTTTCATTTTTTTCCCCAACCACAGAATGGTTGAGGTTGAATAGGCCTTACGCCTACATGTATATATATTTTCATAATTATTAGATAGGTAGTTCCTTACTGATTTATTTTATTTTCATGTAATTTATTGTAATGGTGGAAATTAATATTTTGCGGTAAAATTTTCACAAATTAACTTTCATAATTTAATCCACTTGCACATGCGTCTCTGCCTTGGTAACAACGCCTTGACTACGGTATCGCCTTGTATGGAATTGTTTTTTAAAACTTTACCTTACTTTTCAGGTTCGGTTTTATAACATAATTAATAAGTTTGTATTTAATCTGTACTGGTTCATTTGAACATCCATATTAATTTCCCACCACGTAGGAAAATTAACCGGTTTAGCTTGATGTTTTATTGTTAATTATCTGACTCTAGGCGTGTAACAGATGTTCACGCTATTATCTTTTTTTTAGTGGGGGGCTTTTACTAGGGTTTCAGGTAGTTTATAAGTGTAAAACACCCCTTAAGGGAATTAAATGATTTTCATTGCGATATTATAAGGAACATAAGCTGAGGTTTGCCTTTTATTTTCATCCCTTGTTTTACTGGGTTATCGGGGGAAAATAGTTGCGCTGGGCCAAAGTGGAAAACTCAGATGGCGCCCACACAAGTTGTCTACTATTTTGTCCGGAAGATCAATAAGAGGGATCCACCCCTACCTCCGTTCTGAGCGACGTCGACGGCCTAAGGTTGTCACCGGAGCAACCGAAACTTATGTGACCGAGTAGACAAATTAATCTATAATCTTGCACTTGTTGTTTTTAATTATCATTTAAATTTCATAACTAAATTCTTATTTGGGCTTGAGCTCAATTTTTAAGGTTACACTCACTTGTACCTATCCTGGTGACAGAAAATTGAAGATACGTTACTCTCTTTCTCCTCTGTTGTAATTAGACGCAAATATATTCACTGTGTTCGGTATTTACATCGCGGATGCGACGAATTTTTGATCACAGATTTGTTCAAGCAGATAGTAATTGACGAAAAGAGACGATTAGTTGGATTGTTTCATATCCTTACTATTGTTATTATAGAAAACATCTGAATTTTTTTGGTGATTTGAAGCACGTTGTTTATTTTTGTTGAACTTTTGTGATATCGACGTCATATCCATACAAAAATCAGTACTCACTACCATTTATGGTATATTTCACTGTTTGTTTTGGTTTTTTCATAACCTCAACCTGTTTCGTCGGTCGAAATACCTAGAAAAAGCAGATTCATCTCGAATATTTCCTAATTCAATTTAACAATTATATATTTTTTATGACATCAATCAATCAACAACAATATGAGTTCATGTAGATTAAATAATAAAGTATTTATATATTTTTACATGTTCACGTGTTTTATTAATCTGGTGTGGTCGGTCATAGTTTAAACAAGTTCTGTTTTGTTGAGTAGAATATTTTTGAATTATTTAGATTGTATCGCACCACTTGTAGTCATAACTTAAGCAGTCAGTTGTTTGCTAAATAATTTGAAGTAAAGTTGAGAAGATACTTTGGTAGATTAACATTTTGTCTGAGAAATGAGTTTGCGAATTCAAATTGAGCGACGAAATATAGTTACATGTGCTCTAAGTTCCTCGATGAGGATTATTTTCGTCATCAAACACAAACCATAACATAAATGTGTTACGGTTGCAATTAGGATACTAAATTAATTTATGGAGAGTATAATAATTATTTTCATTTTCAAACATACAATCTGATCATTTTAAATGGTATCAGGATTGCAATTTTGGAAGCCGTAAAAGTTACCAGATAATATTAATAATGTTCATTCACTAAAAGTATACAAGTAATACAACATTATATAATATTTAAGATTTTAAAATAGTAGCATAAATAAAAGTAACACAAACATGGCGAATAAACAAACAAAAGAATGACCACAAAGGCAAGCCTGTATGTGGCAAATCACACCTACGTCTCCTTACATTGTTACAGGTCAAAAGTTACATGCAAACACTCACTCAATATGCCAAATTTTACCAACAAATTATGGTGAAAATAAATAAATATTAGGCCTTACTCTGTAACGTGCCTACCTTCTTACACGTGGCTCCTGCCACAAGAACACGTCACTATTGTAAGGAATGGAAAACTTGACTTGAGGAGAATGAGTAATTTGTAAAGATTGATATATTTAATTAGAATTTAACTTTTAATTACTTACTGTGTACTTACATTCAATTGTTTATAATATAGATAATAAAACAAATCTAAATGTTGAAAATAACTATTTACAAGACACTGGACGTGATGCCTGGATTTAATTGAACAGTCCATGTGGACATGGTCCAAGTAGGTTGAACAACCGAGATGACGTACCTGGAATTAGATAGAAAAACACTCTGAGTATTCAATTTGCCATAAATAATGATTAATTATTTAGCTAACGATTAGTATAGTTGAAATCCCCAAAATTAATGAAAGTATTAATAATATACAAGGTGCATCTTATGTGTTTGAACTGTGATTATGTATATCAGTACTAAAGTAAAGTTAAAACTTCACTTGATCAAAAATAAATGCCTAATAGTAAGTATTTAGGGTTATTAGGAAAGGTGCAAGGGGCGCAAACTCTCCCCAGTGCATGTAAGGAATATGTGGCACAAACTCTCCACAAACAATATTATAACTACTGCAAGTGGCACAAACTCTCCACAGTACAGCAAAATAATAATACACTGCAAGTGGCACAAACTCTCCACAGTACAGCAAAATAATAAAACACTGCAAGTGGCACAAACTCTCCACAGTACAGCAAAATAATAAAACACTGCAAGTGGCACAAACTCTCCACAGTACAGCAAAATAATAATACACTGCAAGTGGCACAAACTCTCCACAGTACAGCTAAATAAGGTTACACTGCAAGTGGCTCAAGCTCTCCACAATACAGGGTGGTGGAAGGAGATATGGGTGACGTGAGAAGTCACCCTGTATCAGGAATGGACAAACCGCAAGTGGTGCAAACTCTCCACAATACAGTATAGGTATGTGAGTTAAACTGCAAGTGGCACAAACTCTCCACAGTACAGCTAAATAAGGTTACACTGCAAGTGGCTCAAGCTCTCCACAATACAGGGTGGTGGAAGGAGATATGGGTGACGTGAGAAGTCACCCTGTATCAGGAATGGACAAACCGCAAGTGGTGCAAACTCTCCACAATACAGTATAGGTATGTGAGTTAAACTGCAAGTGGCACAAACTCTCCACAGTACAGCTAAATAAGGTTACACTGCAAGTGGCTCAAGCTCTCCACAATACAGGGGGGTGGAAGGAGATATAGGTGACGTGAGAAGTCACCCTGTATCAGGAATGGACAAACCGCAAGTGGCGCAAACTCTCCACAATACAGTAGGATTGGATGAATAGGAAATGCAACAATAAATTAATGTTCTTGATAACGTTGAATATTAAATAACTTTAAACAAAGTTATTATTAAAAATAATTAGCAAATATACATACCCTATGTGATAAAATATCTTTTAAATTCAAATATCAAATAACAGGCAAAAATGAATTACTCTGTGAGGTAGACTCACCTATTTAATTTCTGACATGCACCACAATACACACTATATTTTATATATTTAAATTTATCCGACTCAAGTGAACACTTTAGTTATCTTCTAGCAACTAAAACCCAAATCGTTCTTAAAACCTTTCTTTCCCCTTTCGTGACCTCGAAGTCTACGTGACAATGTGATATTTTACTTATCTATTTCAGATAATTGTCGAGAAATGCATTTCTGAAATATTAGGGTGTACCCATGATTTAATTTATTTTACTTGAAACGAAAACTATTTTAAGAATAACAGGGTGAGAAAAAAAATGTCTTACAGTCGGCCATCCTGCGAGCATCTCGTCCCGAGATATCTACTAGTTCTGTTCCCATCCTGACTGGTTATTTTTTTTGACTGGACTGAAAATGGATTTCAGAAATCTTTGACATGTTTACCAATGAACTAAACTATCCATACAAGCTTTCAGTAGACATATGATTCCCTGCTGTGGCTCCTGTCTTTACTACTGTGTCGAAAGTTAAATCCACAAAATTGCCAATTCTTCAGGCGTGAAGACACTTATTTAGAGCACAATTTGTCTAGTGAGGGAGTACTCCCCTATAAAGTAAAATATTCAGTCATTGAACAATATCCAATGCCCAAAAACTCGGAAGAATCTAAAAGGTTCGTATCATTCTGTAATGATTACAGACGTTTCATTCGGAACTTCGCTGAAATATGCATACCTCTCGAAAAATTATCCAGGAAACATGTAAAATTCGAGTGGTCGGAAGACTCCGAAAAATTATCCCAAATATTAAAAACAACATCAATAGAGCCACCTTCATTAAAATATCCTGATTTCAGTAAACAATTTATACTGACTACAGATGCTTCAAATTACGCGTGGTCTGCATGCAATTCTTAGAAATACGAAGGTATAGATTTACCTATATCTTATGCATCGCAAAGTTTTAAGAAAAGTGAAATAAACAAACCTATAATTATGGAAGAATTGTTAGCTATCCATTGGAGAATTAATCACTTCAAGAGTTACTTGTATGGTTCTCCACAGTTTATAGTAAAAACGGATCATAAGCCGTAAACACATCTATCTCAATGACAGAACCCACTTCAGAACTCACAAGAATTAGACTAGACAGAAGAATATAATTTTGAAATACAGTATATGAAAGGAAATTCAAATTATGCAGACAGTATTTCAAGGATATCCATAAATGAATTAAAAGACTTGTACATAGATAATTTTCACGTCTTAGCTATAACGAGGTCAAAACCTCGACAAAATAAAACTCAACCTATAGAAGAAAATAAAATAGTTTCTGCAAAAGTAAAAACAGATGTTCGCAAACCATCAGTATTTAAGTACTGAATAATTTAGAGGCGCATAAATTGGATATCGAAAAATAAATATATATATTCAACGCTTTACAACTAAGTTTTGAAAAACATTTTTCAAAAACAGTGACCGTGCAACTAAGATGAAACAACTACTTCCCGGGCTATCTGCCTCGACATACATTGAATTACACTCCTAAGTCAAACGGGGTTGGTATATCTACAAGATTTAACCAGCCATTACCAATACTGCAATTTGAAAATAACCGTGTTTCGCTAAGGATGAACATACGGATCAAAAACAGAACATTAGAATTAAAATTGGGTACACTTATTATTTCCCAAAGCTGAATACGATTTTGAATTGGGACAGCATATACTGACAATTTTAAGTAGCCCTAAAAACAAAAATCGCACGAAATGAAATCGAGTAATCTTGCAGGCCAATTGACTGGCCCGCGCCCTCGAATACATCGATTCCCGTACGAACTGTGAGTATATTGACGAACTACTCGACTAAAATGAACAGGAGAACCATCGTGCATGAACCAGAAATTTTGCCGTGCCATTAGGGAACGTAATCCATTATTAAATCAGGTATATTATTTCGCAAATCAACAATTAAGCAGTACAAGTTTTATGTACCAGTGCGAGAAGTGACTACTCAAGAATTTCTCTATGGCAAGATTTGACAATATCGGAACTGTTAATTTTTTTTTTGGACTCACCTTACATACAGGTACTTTAAAGTTACCTACCTTGCAGGAATATTGAGAAAAAAAAACAAGACTATTCTCCAGCTGTTTCTCACATTTAATGGGTAGGGATCGCTACTTGCTAATAATGAGATGCCCCTATGTTCCTGAAGTTAAAACCAATGAGCTGTCCCCAGATGGTCGTAATCAGGCCTATACTGGATCACTTTACTAATAAAATGAAGATAATATATTACCCATAAAAAAAAAACTTATCCGTGGACGAATCTATGGTCTTGTGAAAAGGGGGACTTTACTTCAAGCAATATCTACCAAAGAAGCGGCAGAAATATGGGATAAAGTTGTATATGGTAATAGAAGGGGACGGAACAATTTTAGATATGATGGTACATACTGGCTCGAGCGATATAACTGGCAGAAAAGATCATGCACAAAAGATAGTGATGTATCTGATGCGCGAATGTCTGAATAACGGACATAGCTTATACATGGACAACTTTTATAATAGTTATTCATTGGCAAAAAAAAAGTTGCTTGATCAAATACCTTTGTACGGGTACTCTCAGAAAAGCCGAAAAGATTTCCCCAAAAACGTTGTAGCTACAAAATTAAGAAAAGGTGAGACCAAAGCTATGTATAACTGCAATATGATGATTGGCAACGGGACCGATAAAAGAGACGTCTTAGACATATCTACTGAATAAAAAAAAATGAAGTGGTAACTAAAAGCAAAAGTCAAGTATAATAAATAGTGGAATAGACATAAGGCATTCGTGATCAAATGATGGCTTATTATCCAACGGCACGCCGTTACGTTGATATTAGAAAATTATAATACATGTGATCCAGTTGTATTTGCACAATGCCCATAAACTTTATAATAAGTACTCTGGTTAGAAAGTGACATTTTACAACTTTCGAATGTCCGTATTAGAAAAACTATTGCCAAAAACAGTCGCAATAAGCAGATGTACCTGTAAATGTAAACCATTTACCTGTAGAAATCGAAATTCTCAATTAACTTGGACAAACGCTTAGAAAATAAAATGTAGGGTTTGAGCTATGGACAAAAAATACGGAAAGATACTGTGTACCACTGCACAGCTTGTCCCGAGATGCCCGGCCTCTGCATATGAAATTGTCTTAGAGAATACCACTCATTGGAGACATAGGATTCTAGGGCTATAGTACCCAAGGGAGGATTTCTCTGAGGAGAATATTGTGGAAATATTATTAAGCATAATAAGGGCAACTAATCTCTTCACATAAACAGAGCAGCCAAGAGCAAAAAAAAACAAAAAACAAAACTTAAAAGCTGAGGTGCCTTGGACTTGACACATTAGCAAACTCTTATACCAAACCATTGCCAACCTTCGGAACTTTGTAGTAGCGTAATAGATAGTGGCTTCCCCTAAACATCGAAAAATATCACGAAGTTCATCGACCTTTTGAAGCCAAACCGAAATCGATTGCACCCTATCCTCGAGGTCAAATACAGGTACAGTACCACATCCCCTCGGACCGTCTTGATAGGCCGTTCTCGTTCGGCAGTATTTTCGAGAAAAGTGGTCATTACAGTGCTCAATCGTTCAATAGTCATTCGGTGTCAAAGAATCAATACGGTTTCTTCTTGGGGTAACAGATTCACTCGAACCCGAAGCCTCTTGGGTTTCAATTGGTAGCGGTATTTTATTGCGACGTTGGGGACCCATTTCAGTTGATTTTATTATTACTTTTGTGATTTATGGTAGAAATACGGTAAATAAATATTTAATAAAATAAAAAAAAAACACAAAGCTAGAATATCATTTAAAAGAATAGTGTCATCTCGGCGTTGTAATTTTATGTCATTGAATTAATAAATCCAGGTCATCTCTATCCCACTTCTGATAAATTGTAAGGAATGGAAAACTTGACTTGAGGAGAATGAGTAATTTGTAAAGATTGATATATTTAATTAGAATTTAACTTTTAATTACTTACTGTGTACTTACATTCAATTGTTTATAATATAGATAATAAAACAAATCTAAATGTTGAAAATAACTATTTACAAGACACTGGACGTGATGCCTGGATTTAATTGAACAGTCCATGTGGACATGGTCCAAGTAGGTTGAACAACCGAGATGACGTACCTGGAATTAGATAGAAAAACACTCTGAGTATTCAATTTGCCATAAATAATGATTAATTATTTAGCTAACGATTAGTATAGTTGAAATCCCCAAAATTAATGAAAGTATTAATAATATACAAGGTGCATCTTATGTGTTTGAACTGTGATTATGTATATCAGTACTAAAGTAAAGTTAAAACTTCACTTGATCAAAAATAAATGCCTAATAGTAAGTATTTAGGGTTATTAGGAAAGGTGCAAGGGGCGCAAACTCTCCCCAGTGCATGTAAGGAATATGTGGCACAAACTCTCCACAAACAATATTATAACTACTGCAAGTGGCACAAACTCTCCACAGTACAGCAAAATAATAATACACTGCAAGTGGCACAAACTCTCCACAGTACAGCAAAATAATAAAACACTGCAAGTGGCACAAACTCTCCACAGTACAGCAAAATAATAAAACACTGCAAGTGGCACAAACTCTCCACAGTACAGCAAAATAATAATACACTGCAAGTGGCACAAACTCTCCACAGTACAGCTAAATAAGGTTACACTGCAAGTGGCTCAAGCTCTCCACAATACAGGGTGGTGGAAGGAGATATGGGTGACGTGAGAAGTCACCCTGTATCAGGAATGGACAAACCGCAAGTGGTGCAAACTCTCCACAATACAGTATAGGTATGTGAGTTAAACTGCAAGTGGCACAAACTCTCCACAGTACAGCTAAATAAGGTTACACTGCAAGTGGCTCAAGCTCTCCACAATACAGGGTGGTGGAAGGAGATATGGGTGACGTGAGAAGTCACCCTGTATCAGGAATGGACAAACCGCAAGTGGTGCAAACTCTCCACAATACAGTATAGGTATGTGAGTTAAACTGCAAGTGGCACAAACTCTCCACAGTACAGCTAAATAAGGTTACACTGCAAGTGGCTCAAGCTCTCCACAATACAGGGGGGTGGAAGGAGATATAGGTGACGTGAGAAGTCACCCTGTATCAGGAATGGACAAACCGCAAGTGGCGCAAACTCTCCACAATACAGTAGGATTGGATGAATAGGAAATGCAACAATAAATTAATGTTCTTGATAACGTTGAATATTAAATAACTTTAAACAAAGTTATTATTAAAAATAATTAGCAAATATACATACCCTATGTGATAAAATATCTTTTAAATTCAAATATCAAATAACAGGCAAAAATGAATTACTCTGTGAGGTAGACTCACCTATTTAATTTCTGACATGCACCACAATACACACTATATTTTATATATTTAAATTTATCCGACTCAAGTGAACACTTTAGTTATCTTCTAGCAACTAAAACCCAAATCGTTCTTAAAACCTTTCTTTCCCCTTTCGTGACCTCGAAGTCTACGTGACAATGTGATATTTTACTTATCTATTTCAGATAATTGTCGAGAAATGCATTTCTGAAATATTAGGGTGTACCCATGATTTAATTTATTTTACTTGAAACGAAAACTATTTTAAGAATAACAGGGTGAGAAAAAAAATGTCTTACACTATGGACACCCTTGTTGCAAAATTCTGGTTTTAAATCTCGGGCGCCAGATTATTAACGTGGTTTGCTCCACGGCCCCTTGACGCTTAGCGTCAAGAGTTCCAGATAGCCTCAGATGGAGGTTACGGAAAATTCCAGGGGTCTTGTTGAACTAACTTTATTTGCCTAATTTTAATCAAATATGGATCCTCCAATTTATGAATTACGGGTTATGAAGGAAACAGGGGTTCAGCAGAATTGTATACTACCTACGATTTAGTGTATACCTACGATCACACAATAAGTCGGTATATCACAAAATAATCAAAAAGAAACTTTTAGTGTATTAAAACTCTGTGGTCTATTTTACGAATAATTCTCTAGTGACAAGCAAATTAACAGGGAAAAGAAAATAAGCTACCTTTACCATATACTTGGTACTTTGACGGACATAACGGTCAGGTTATCAAATACGGTTCAAATCTACCGGGTTTAACGGGGTCCCTAATGCACGATTTAGATCTGCGGGGTAATCAGACAAATTGTGGCTAAGCCTCTTCCAAGTCTGATTAACCCTTGAATCCAAATGAAACCGGCAACTATTATTCCGACAATAAGAAAAAAAACAAAATATAAATAATGATTCTACGAAACGGGAAAAGAACAATTTAGATCTGCCGGGAAATCAAACAAATTGTGGCTAAGCCTCTTCCAAGTCTGATTAACCCTTGAATCTAAAGGAAACCGGTAACTATTATTCAAAAAAAAAAAATTCAAGAACGAATTAGATCTGCCGGGAAATCAAACAAATTGTGGCTAAGCCTCTTCCAGGTCTGATTAACCCTTGAATCTAAATAAAGCCGGTAACTATTATTCCGAAAAAAAAAAGATTCAAGAACGAATTAGATTGCTCCTTGTCCACCCCTAACACCAGGGAAGACTCAGAGACTTCGGAAACAGATTGCTCCTTGTCAACCCCTTACACCAGGGAAGGCGCAGAGACTTCGGAAACAGATTGCTCCTTGCCAACCTCTAACACCAGGGAAGACGCAGAGACTTCGGAAACAGATTGCTCCTTATCAACCCCTAACAACACCGGGGAAGACGCAGAGACTTCGGAACTAGTTTGCTCCTTATCCACCCCTAACACCAGGGAAGACGCAGAGACTTCGGAAATAGATTGCTCCTTGTCAACCCCTAAAACCAGGGAAGACGCAGAGACTTCGGAGACAGATTGGTCTTTGTCAACCCGTAACACCAGGGAAGACGCAGAGACTTCAAGAACGGACTGCTCTTTGTCAACCCCTAACTCCAGGGAGGACGCGGAGACTTCATGAACGGACTAATTTACAGAACGGCAGTCTTCACTAAGACGACTGGTGGTTTCTTCTCTACATATTATCGGTACAGCAGAATTGACTTCTTTCATAGGCGGGTTCACGGCCTCCAATATTCCAACAAGACTGGCCAATTGTGAACGCCTCACGAGTTTATCTTTCATATATATATTTCCAGTTCGTAACTCCAGACGGAAATCATACTTTTGGAGGACATCATGTCCTAATACAATGTCGGTTATTAGCCCAGGGAAATGTTCCAACGAACCCTCCATTGTGACGTCATTGATTTTCCATTTCATCTCATATATGTCGGTGATGGAAACTAGATTTCCATTAGCTAAAAGGGCCTTCGTAGCTTGACGAGAGGTAGTTTGCTTTCTTTGGGAAAAAGTCTTAGCTACTTGATCACCAATATACGACTTTGCTGCTCCGGTATCCAACAATGCTCTAAACATATGATTTTCTATTTCGACGTCTATGTGCGGTCGGGGGTCGTTCATTTCTGCTGGCGGTTCGGTATGAGAGACAAAGATTTGCGGAAGCTGTGTCGGCCTCTCTTCGGTACAGCTTCGGTTTAGTTTTCCTGCCTCCTGCAGGAACAGTCTCGGGAAAATACTCCTTCCTTCTCGCAACGAGAACAGAATATCTTCGGCGGGTTTTGGCAGTTATTCCTGTAATGTCCAGACTCACCACAACGGAAACAGATGGGTGTCCGGGAAGATGAACCAAACGGTTGACGAGTAGTATCAGGCGGCGGACGGCGAGGTTGGCTGGGTCCGGCGATGGGCTCTCTGGATGGCCCAGGCATCGTGTTGTGGGACGGTCCATATCTCGGCGAACTCATTGGCTGCGGACGGGGATTTGGTCCCCGGTTCGGTCCACTGTGGTTGGGTACAGACTGGAGTTCCTTCCTGAGGAGCTCATATTCCCTGACCACCTGACTAAATGTGGAAAAATCATGAAAGTCCCCTTTTCGAAGTTGCAGACGAAATTCGGGCAACAGGTTACGGTACAGCCATGCTAACTGCTGTTCGGGAGTTAGCTTTCCATGTCTTCGCATCAAAGTCTGGAGTTCGGTGATGTATGTGGCGGCGGACTCATTCCTTCTTTGCAAACGATGGCCTATCTCAGCTGCCAAGTCGTCTTCGTAGTTTACGGGATATAAGAAAATTCGGAAGTCTGTTTCAAAATCGGTCCAGCTGGTATATCTGCTGCGGTTATTCCGGTACCAAAATGCCGGTTCACCTGACAGTATTTCAGGTAACACAGGAAGCAGATTATCTTTCTGGAGATTCCTTGCGGTACATATTTCTTCAATTCTTTCGATGAATCCGACCGGATCTCCTCGGTTTCCAAAGCACACCTTCCAGTCATGCACATTCGGCGGAGGGTTGGCCATAACGGTTGGAACGGTTCCGGCATCGGATCGGTCAAAAACCGGTCGTGGAGAAATATGTCTTCTTGAAACTGGCCTTTTGGCCCTAGGCTCAGCAATCCCTTCTGACAAGCTTTTAAACTCAAGCGGAAAGAAAAATCTTCGTAAATACCAAAGGAAAACGATCAGGGACAGGCAAAACGGTCCATTTAAACAAAATGTCCACAGGCTACTCTCAATCAACGAATCGGTGGTCTTCTTAACAATCCGGAATGAAAAAAAATCGTAGACGGAATACGGTCCCTTCTTAAGCAAACAATCAACGGCCCTTTCTGATAAAATACGAAAGAAAATAAACCGTCAAAACGGAATAAAACGGTCCAAGCAACAAAATACAAAAAAAATTGCAAACGGTATAAAACAGTTCCTACTATAATCAACAATCAGGTCTCTTCAACAATACGGTAAAGGAACGGAAACGGAATAATGGTCACAGCTCTAACAAATATTACGGCAGAAAAATAGTCAAAACAGACTTAACCGGTCCAAGCAAAAAACGTTTGAGAAAAAAAATCGAAAACGGAATAAAACAGATCCTACTGTAATCAACAATTGGGTCCCTGCTCTAACAAAAAAAAAATATGGCAGAAAATAGTCAAAACAGACGGTCCAAGCACAAATAAACGCTAAAAAATGGAAAACGGTATTAAACTGATCCTACTGTAATCAACAATTGGGTCCCTGCTCGGGCGCCATTTTGTAACGTGCCTACCTTCTTACACGTGGCTCCTGCCACAAGAACACGTCACTATGGACACCCTTGATGCAAAATTCGGGTTTTAAATCTCGGGCGCCTGATTATTAACGTGGTTTGCTCCACGGCCCCTTGACCCTTAGCGTCAAGAGTTCCAGATAGCCTCAGATGGAGGTTACGGAAAATTCCAGGGGTCTTGTTGAATTAACTTTATTTACCTAATTATAATCAAATATGGATCCTCCAATTTATGAATTACGGGTTATGAAGGAAACACATGTTCAGCAGAATTGTATACTACCTACGGTTTAGTGTATACCTACGATCACACAATGAGTCGGTATATCACAAAATAATCAAAAAGAAACTTTTAGTGTATTAATACTCTGTGGTCTATTTTACGAATAATTCTCTAGTGACAAGCAAATTAACAGGGAAAAGAAAATAAGCTACCTTTACCATATACTTGGTACTTTGACGGACATAACGGTCAGGTTATCAAATACGGTTCAAATCTACCGGGTTTAACGGGGTCCCTAATGCACGATTTAGATCTGCGGGGTAATCAGACAAATTGTGGCTAAGCCTCTTCCAAGTCTGATTAACCCTTGAATCCAAATGAAACCGGCAACTATTATTCCGACAATAAGAAAAAAAACAAAATATAAATAATGATTCTACGAAACGGGAAAAGAACAATTTAGATCTGCCGGGAAATCAAACAAATTGTGGCTAAGCCTCTTCCAAGTCTGATTAACCCTTGAATCTAAAGGAAACCGGTAACTATTATTCCAAAAAAAAATAAAATTCAAGAACGAATTAGATCTGCCGGGAAATCAAACAAATTGTGGCTAAGCCTCTTCCAAGTCTGATTAACCCTTGAATCTAAATAAAGCCGGTAGGTTAGGTTAGGTTTTTGATGAGTGGGTCTATAAGGCCATCCACTGCGACTCGCAAGAGTCTATTGTGGCTCACACCTATTCAGATTTCACCAAACAAATTCAGCTTCTTAACAAAGCCAATTAGTTTATTTGGTGAATTATATTTCAGGTCCGAGGGCGAGAGAGAATCCTTGCCAAACATCAGATACCTGATTCGAGCCGCGGCGGGGCAGGCACAAATTATATGCTCTGCTGATTCATCATCTTCCAGACAAAGACGACAGGTCGGATCTTCCGACAGTCCAAGTTTTAGCATATGATGATTCAGATGACAGTGGCCTGTTAAAAGACCTGTTAGACAACGTAGGTCATGCCTGCTATAGTCTAACATTTTTTTAGAGACATTCTTCGAAGGATGTATGAAAGCCTTTGAATGAACCAATCCTGGTAAATTATGCCAGAAGTCTAAAGCTCTTCTTGCCGTCCAGGTATTCAGTGTTTGTTTGGCAAAACTTATTGCGATGCCAATTATTGGTTCTGGTCCGATAGAAACACGTACGGCACCCTCCCTTGCAAGATAGTCTGCCTTCTCGTTTCCTTCCATGCCAGAATGGCCAGGGATCCAGACCAGCAATACTTTATTGAGTTCTCCGATTAAGGAGAGTCTTCTTTGGCAGTCTAAAACCAATTTCGACGTTACACGGTGAGAGCTAAGTGCTTTCAAAGCCGCTTGGCTGTCCGAGAAAATTTTTATTGTTCTATGTATGAGATTGGCTTGCTCCAATCTCTCCACACATGAAACAATGGCGTACATTTCCGCCTGGAATACGGTTGCATAGGATCCTAGAGAGGTTGAGATTTCTGTCCTAGGTCTGCGCCCGTATACACCTGCACCAGAGCCTGAGGATGTTTTTGAACCGTCTTTGTACCAACAGCTGTCTGCTCTTAATAGTTCATCCTTACGGAGGACCCATTCATCTCTATTTGGAATTGGGACGGTATAAGGCAGGCCGTAGTTTACTGTTGGAGGCATTATGTCAGAGGTCATTCCCAGAATACTGTGACTTTCAGTGTCCACTAGCATTCTGCTTCGTTCTGTATAAGCCTGATTTGTGCATTTAGAAATATGCACAATTCTGTAAGTTGTCCATCTAGCCTCTCTTTCCAAAAATATATGGAGAGGAGGTAGGTCCAGAAGGATTTCCATGGCTGCTGACGGTGTAGTACTGATAGCACCAGTAATTGCCAGGCAAGCCTGTCTCTGTAAACCAGAGAGCTTTGCTTGGGCCGTTCGCTGTGAAGCTTTTGGCCACCAGGCAATAGCTCCATATGTGATCATTGGTCTAACGATCATCACATATATCCAATAGATTTGTTTGGGTCCCAAGCCCCAAGATTTTCCACAGATCCTACGACATGTCCACAAGGATAGTCTGGCCTTATGGATAACTTTTTCCAAGTGAGCGTTCCAAGTAAGTTTCATATCTAGGATAATCCCCAAATATTTTACATTCGCTGCAAATGGAATAACCTCACCATTGTAGGAAAGTGGTGGAATATCCTCCAACTTTCTTTTCCAAGTGAAGGGAACTATTACAGTTTTACCAGGGTTAACAGACATCTGTTCCCTTTGACACCAACTGTGGACATCGTCCAACGTCTTTTGGAGGGTATTATATGCTACCCTTCCTGACTTGGTCCTTGCCAAGATGACAAGGTCGTCTGCATACGCTTGCAGTTCTACCCCTCTTCTTTCGAGAGCGCTAAGCAAGTTATCCATCAAGAGTGACCATAGTAGGGGAGATAGTACTCCGCCTTGTGGCAGCCCCTGGAAACCTTAAAGCTAATGGTCTCGTCCTGAAGAGATGTAGTGGCTGTCCTATTAGTGAGCATGGCATATATCCAACCGGTAATGGTTGGTTTGATGCCCTTTTCAGTCAAAGCTGAACCAATGGAGGTCGGTAGTGCATTGTCAAATGCTCTTTCAATGTCAAGAAATATGGCCACCTCAATCTCCTTGTTGTTAAGGGATGGTGTGATTTTCTCAACAAGGTTGTGTAATGCTAAATCTGTTGATTTGCCAGTTTGATAAGCATATTGGTGGATGCTCTATACAGTTTAATGAGGATGGGTAAAAGTAATTCCAGTCCGTTTTGCAGCAGAGCTGGAAATATTCCATCCTCACGAGGAGATTTGAAAGGCTGAAAAGATTTGATTGCCCATTCAACTGCTGGTGCTGTGATAACTTCCTTGGTGGCCTCCCAATCGACCTTTTTTGGCCGCCTTGCATCCTCAAAGAGCGGAGGTCGATTGTTATCCAGAGTCAAACTTCCAGGAAAGTGATTTTTAATCAAAAGCTCTAACGTTTCTTTTCTAGAGGTCGTGAAAGTGCCATCAGGTCGCTTCATCGACCCAATCTCGGCAATCGACTCTTTAGAGAGAATCTTGTGGATTCTAGTACTACGAGGTATATCAGAAATACTCTCACAGAACTTTTCACAAGACTCCCGCTTCGCCTTTCTGATTTCTTTATTGTAACTTGTTAGAGTAGTTCTATAAAGCTCCCAGTTGCCTGACTCTTTAGCTCGGTTAAATAGTCGTCGAACTCCTTTTCTTCGCTTTTCTAGGCATTTGTTCCACCAAGTAGAGTTGCGATTATCTCTTTTAGTCTTGAGTGGACAGTTTTCATGATAGGAGAAGATCACTGCTTCGCGAAGTTTTTCCGCTGCAGTATCTATCCCATCACAACTGTTAATTGTGGTGAAACCATCCTCAATGTACAGTTGAAGGGAATTTTCATATCCACTCCAATCAGTAGCTTTTGAGTCGCGATACTCCACTACTGGCCTCTGGCCTATTTCAATTTTGAATTGAATATTTCTATGATCTGAACACGAAGGTTCAGTAGATACAGCCCAATGCTGTATCTTATTGCTCAGAAAGTTTGAGCTGATAGTTAAGTCTAATACCTCTGATCTGTTTCTAGTTACAAAGGTTGGTTCGGAGCCCTTATTAATAACAGATAGCCCTTCCCCTAGTATATAATCAAAGAGTAACTCACCTCTGCGATTTACATTCGTGCTGCCCCACGATGTATGGTGTGAATTGGCGTCACAGCCCATGACTAACTGAAGTCCGTTCTTCTTGCTATAGTCGATTAATCGCCGTATAGCAAGAGGGGGTACAGAATCCATGTCTCCTGGGAAGTATGCAGAGCAGGCGACTATGTTTGTCATACCATTCTTCTCCGGTAAGTACATCTGGATGGCTACTACATCTGGAGTGCAAAAGCCTGTAAGCAAAAAATAATTAATATTTTTCCTGATGAGTAGACATGCTCTAGGTTTCACCCCAGGGCAGACTATTACCTCACCAGGAATATTGCTGAGACCGGTTACTCGGTCTGTGTTTCCTGTCCATGGCTCTTGCAGGAAGGCAAGGTCGATTAATTCGTCCTTGAACCTTTTGCCAAGGATATAAGAAGCGGCCTTGGCATGCTGTAAGTTTGCCTGTGAACAATTGAATGTGGCAGAGTGTTGAGTGCCGCAGGCAAACTTATATCTCCTCAAATATTGGAAGGATCAGTCGGTGGGTCAATTAAGACGCCACCATCTGCTCCTGCCAATGATGAGGCTGTGTTTGGTGCAGACGACGAGGTTTGATCACCTTTCGTCGCCGGCCCAGCTGGTTTTTTTGGTGCCTTTGTCGAGGCCATGACGGTCTTCGATTTCAGGACACCAGGTCCAGTCTCTTTTGCTGGTTTCCTAGAAGAGACGATAGCCGTCTTCATCTTGGGAAATCCAGCTTTCCCAGCATTTGGTTGGCTGCTGCCTTGGCTACGTGCCGGCGGTGCACTACCCCTAAGCTTGTGAGGAGTTTTGGTTCTCCTCACTGCCGCAGGGGGTTTTACGCTCGGCCCCGGGCCGTGGATTTTCTCAGATCCTTTCGAGGGACCCGGTTTTGCTGCCTGTTGGGAGGAAGACCGGGTTTTAGGGCGGAAAACAACCTGCCCAAAACACAGGTAAGGTTTAAAACCCACCCTCTCCAGCTCGGCCATAGATCCATCGTCAATGGCGAAGGTCCATGTTTGGCCAGGGCCTGTAACTTCCTTGTGTAGAATAGTCCACTCCAAGGTTCATTTTCCTCAGCCTAGTGAGGACCTGTTCAGAGGTTAGTCTACGACTGCCCTCATCAGGTATGTAAGCCACACAGATGTGTGGCTTTGGAAGTTGGTCACCCAAGACGCATCTCAGGGAGGCACCATCCCATGGTTGAAGGGTATTGACTACTCCAGTCAACCACGAAACACTCTCCTGATCTACACAGGTAACCTGCAGCCATCCAGGCCGGAAAGTACAGCTCTGGAACTGCACTTGTGGACCACCTTCCGGAATATCCTCTACAGTGGCCATAATAGCGTACTGAAGAGATTCCAGTTGGTTGGTCATTATGGAGGTTGTCGGATGTTCAAGGTGTAATATTCCCACCTTGATGCCGGATACAGCCTGCCCATAAGAGGGTTTTTGTAAGTCAATTTTATCTGACGTTACAACTGATTCAGCCGAGCAGGGCTTTTTTGCCTCTTGTCCGGGTGAGTCATCATTAGAGCGTAAGCGCTTGCTTGAACCAGCCACAGAGGGAATATTCTTCACCCCTTGCGGCTGATCCTGCTTCCGCTGCTCTAGAATTTGGTTCAAGGCGGATTGGTAAGGTACCCCGCTCTTGGGGAGGCGACTGAGTCGCTTCCTGGCTGCACCTCCTAGTTTCCTAGGATTGCTCTCAGAAGTTGGAGAACTAAGGAGCTCTCGTTCCTGATCTGAGGTTACAGGGAGATCAGTTTGAGCCGATTGATCGACTTCCATCTCCTCTGTAGATTCCAGATTATTTTTTTTGTTTTTTACTTCTTCCATAAAAGTCCCACGAGTTGCTAGGGAAAAGATGTCTATCACGGCAGAGCCCTGCATTACCGTGACAAGGCTTACCTACGGCGAGAGGGCGCCTAGTATCTCGATGGTTCCGTTAGTGACAAATGATAGACTCACTGTCATACATCCCCTCGGCACGGATACGCACACCTTAGGATTAAGCCAAAACCGTTGGGATGTCATTTAGTCAAAGAATAACAGCACCAAAAATGATCCTGTTATTCCCATCACCAGCGGTGCTAACGTGGAAGCAGACAACCGATAGCTGAATTTGCCCGCCATTCCATAACCTAAGCTAACATACATGCAAAAGCAGCAAGCAGTAGCTCAAGCAGTGCAACAATGAGCAAAGACAGCCAACCCCAGACGGTAACTATCATTCCGAAAAAATAAAATTTAAGAACGAATTAGATCTGCCGGGAAATCAAACAAATTGTGGCTAAGCCTCTTCCAAGTCTGATTAACCCTTGAATCTAAATAAAGCCGGTAACTATTATTCCGAAAAAAATAAAAAAAATAATTTTCCCACGAGTTAAACGGTACCCAGCTATCGACACACAGAGTAAAAATATTAGTACTAGCATAAGATTAAAATATTATAATCCACTTGGATATCAATTTAATAAAAAACTACTGAGAACCAAAAGCATAAAATAATTCGAGAATCCACTAATAATTCATATCAGTTAATTAATATATAATAAACGCTGTAAATAAAATTCGAAATCAAATTACAGTTCACAAATCTTTATTTCCGTATAGAAGAAACAAATAAAAAAACCAATTTCAATTCAACAACAAAAGAAAAAAAATAGCCGGTCGGAAAATTTTCAAAGAATACATTCAACAATTTAATATTTAAGCGACGGTACGGAAAGTTTCGAAAACAGTTTATTTGTAAAAATGATTTACCTTATAAAATACAGCTTCCACTCACAATCGTAATGCACTAAATTTTCACAATACTTTTCGGTTTATCGGTTATCGGAAGAAAGTTGACAAAAGAGTCACGAACGGAATGAATCAGCGCGAATGATTGATTGAGAGCGAATGATTGAGAGCCTCTTCTATCAATTGTTCGCTAATTTATACTTAAAATTCTAGTTACATTTTTCGGCCGTAGTCGCGGTGAGGGAATTAAACGTGAAATTTATCTACTTTCAACAAAAAGTTGTACCTATACTGAACGGCTTCGGTTTTAATTAAAATATCGGAAATTAACAAATTGTGTATGGTAGAATTTGGATTTGCGTAACTCGGACTTATACTAAAATATACAACGGTAATAACGAAAAAAAAAATCAATGCGGCAGTAGAAAGGGTTGTAAAGTAACGAGTTATATACACCCTAGTGGTAAAATAAAATATATTACCAAAAAAATAAAAATCAAACTTGCAAAAAAAAAATAACTCGTTACAACTCTTTATATTTGTGTTTATTTTGTATTTTAATAATACTACTTCTACTTAGCATTCGTAATTGACCTACATTTTCTCTTTTAAATCTTACATAGACTACATCTTCAGAAGTTCATCTTCCAGACTTTCATATCCACTTCAATTCCCTAAAAATATATGTACAAATAGAAAATGATTCTAAAGTAGTGATTGCGAGCAAGATCAGTTTCAGAATATAAGGTATTTAGTTTCAATTTTTTAGACCCAACTAGTAAATTTCAGAAAGAAATAAAATTAGCAGTAGATAACGCGAAATCAATAATTAGCGACAAAGAAAAATATAATTTAATTTTACCCAATCCTCAACACCCTGAACTTTATTCTTTAATGAAACTCCATAAAGAGGGGTACCCTATTAGACCGGTCGTTTCTTGTTTCACAGCAACTTCATTTAAAGTTTCAAAGATTCTCATAGATATAATTTCTAAATATTGTTCTTTCAAACCTCGATTTTCTATTAAAAACTCAACGGAATTAATTAATAATATTCAAGATATAAAATTACCTCACAATTCTAAATTCATATCGTTTGATGTAACTGATCTATTCCCCAGTATACCTCCTAAAGAAACTTTAACTCTTGTTGATAACTTGCTCACGTATAATAATGTTAACCCTATAATTCATTCTGACATAATAAATTTATTAAAAGTGTGCTCAAATCAAAATTATTTTCATTTCAATGGAGAGATTTATAGTAGTAAAGATGGTTTGATTATGGGCAACCCCCTCAGTCCCCTATTAGCAGAAATTTTCATGGGATAATATATAAAAAATAATTCATAAACACCCCCTTAGTAAAAAATTTATGTACTGGCACCGTTATGTAGATGACATTTTAGCGAGCTTCACTGGCACTACTAGACAACTAGACAGCTTCATTACTTATATTAACTCAATTCATAGCAATATAAAATTTACCGTAGAACATGAAGAAAATAAGTCTATAAACTTTTTAGACCTTACAATTTCAAATATAAACAATAAACATTATTTTTCTATATTTCGCAAACCATCACATTCAGATATTACATTTCATAATAGTTCGGTCCACCCATTCAGTCATAAATTAGCAGCTTTCAATAGTATGATACACAGACTTTTAACAGTCCCATTAAACACTAATAATTTCAACAAAGAACTAAATATCATTAAACAAATAGCAGTTAATAATAATTACGATCCAAACTTAATTGACAATATCATAAATAAAAAGATAAAGAAACGCACTTTAGAACAAGTATATTCTTCAGATAAAAATAAAAATAATCAATTTAAAAGCTTAACATACTTTGGAACACCATCCTTAAAAATCAAATCATTTTTAGAATCTTTAAATATGAATAGTTGCTTTAAAACCGACTAAAATCTATCTAAATTCATTAAAAATAACAAATCTAAATCCTCAAAATTAAACAAATCAGGTGTTTATAAATTAAAATGTGGTAACGACAACTGTGACAAAATTTATATCGGTAGAACTTTTAGGAACTTTAAAACTAGAATTTCAGAACACAAACGCAGCTATGATAACAACAAATTAGATTCCAACTATTCAAATCATCTATTAACAAACCAACACACTTTCGACTCAAATTTTGAAATTTTGCAAGTAGAACCCAAATCCTTTAAATTAAATCTTTTAGAAGCCCTCGAGATTAACAAAAACAAATATTCAGGTAATCTGCTTAACGACCAAATAGATATCAATCATTCTCCCTTATTAAACCTTTTTACCTAGAAGATGTGATGGTTGTGGATAAGTTTCCCAGTTACTTTTTTTCAATACCTTTGTAACATTCTTAGAATTCCGTATTTAGACACTTTTTGTACTTATCCCTATTTAAATATATTATAATACTTTTGTCAATATCTTAGAATTCCGTATTTAGGCACTTTTTGTACTTATCCCCATTTAAATATTATAATACTTTTGCCAATATCTTAGAATTCCGTATTAAGGCACTATATAAATTAAAAGTTTTTCATTGTATCTTCACTAGTTTGAAAAAGCTACTGTGTAGCGAAACGCGTCACTAATTTTAATTTGAACGTTCGTTCAAAATAAAAAATGAAGATTTAAACAAATTAAATTGTTTTATTTCATCATTAGTATGGATCTTCATCAAGTAAAAGCCTCATCTCTTCAATATTTAGTTTTAATAAAAAAATATATATCTTAAAGGTTCAAACGTTTACATTTGGATCATCTAGGTGAAATTGACATCTGTCAGACCAAGAAAGTGAAATAAAATTAATTGATTGATAATCAGATATGACTGATAATCAGTCATTCATTAACAAAATGGTAGTTGTACAAAATCAGTACATTCTTTATCCTTTTCCACCTTTGTAAATTCACATATAACATATCTTTTGAACTCTTAGAAGCTACTGGTAAAGGGAAAGAACCAACCATTCTGGACAGGTTGTGATCAAGGGGAAGAGAGATATTGATCAATTTTGCTTTTTGGATGCTAAGAGCACCTAACGTTAATTTAACGGATTTTTTTTGTAATTTACAAAAAGTTTAAAAAGGAAAAGTTTCCAAGGTTCCTTAGAACTGGAAACTCAACCAGTGGGTTGGATTTATTCCTTCACAAACAAATTGTTATTACGCCAACTTGTCTTGTTTCACTTAAAGGCCACCCACCATCAACGGTAAGTTTGTCGACCACTCACTTTTATGTGATTATATTCTGAATACTGGATCAATATCATTCACTTACGTTTATTTCTATTTCAGGCCTTCATCTTTCACCTTCCATTTCATCTTTCACCTTCCACTTCATCTTGCACCTTCCATTTCAATCTTTCAACTTCCATTTCAATTTCAACTTTTCCTTCATAACCATTTTTCACTTAAAGGCCACCCAATATTGGCTTAAGGGTGATCGGAACCTTCTAAGAATCTGTATGGACCTCTGGAACATTATAGAACAATTGTTACCCCGATCTACACGTGCGAGGACTATACTTTTAGTACTCACCCCTACTCGTCCTAACCTTTCGCAAGTGGTTATCCCAGGTAACATAGGTTCAAGTAAATCCCTAGGACTTCTCACCGACAACTTCGTATTCTACCAAGAATAAATTTTACAGGATTTTAATTGTACATTCATACCTTTTTAAATATTTACCTTCAGTAATCTTTGTATATACGATGTATTAATTCTAAGTAAATCATAAATAGTGTGAGTCCTAGGTATGCATACTTTGGGTGATTTTCAATAAATTCATATCTATTGTAATTATATTCATCCAAACTTTTCTCAAATTTGCACGTGGTTATAATTTTAGACATAAGTCAACGCCAAATTTGATATTTAAAGTTTAATTATATCGGTGGTTCTCACCATAGATAAACCACATGTTCCCTAGCTTCATTTCTTATTGTTGTAAGAGCCCCCTTTTTGTGAATACCATTCATATACATACCGCGACCAGTCTGTCTTCAGTGTAATGTTGTTCTGATTGGTTGTGTTCAATCAAATGACCTCAAATTAACTGATTTCATTGGATATCTACTAGAGCAAAAAATTTTCTGTGGTGAGAGCCTCAGACAAAGGGTATAAGTTGTACTCTAACAAAAATACCACTGAAATTAGAGATACAATAGGAAGAATATGTGCAACAGCAGTAAGACAGGGTAAGTTTTTCAAAATGAATTTTAAACTTAAACATGTCTCACATTGTAATGTTGCTGAAAGTTTACTGGACTGGCACGATAAATTAGTACACATACATTTTGAAACTGTTAAGAGGGCCGTGAAAGAAAATAATGCCATTTTCAAAGATAACCAAAATTTTTTTTTTGAAAATACCTAGTTGGCAAGCAGCATCGATTACCTTTCAATATAGTAATTCAAAGACTACAAAAATAGGACAGTTAATTCATGCTGATTTATGTGGCCCCTTTGAAACCAAATCAATATATATTTATACCCCCCAACAAAATGTGTGTGCCGAGAGGAGAATCGAACTCTTGTAAAGGCAGCAAGAACCTTAATACACAGTAAAAATCTGGATAGAAAGATTTGGGCTGAAGCAATTATTACCTCTGTTACTGTTCTGAATAGAGTTGGACTTGCACGCAACTCAAATAAAACATCTTTTCAATTATTATATATTATGGGAAAGATTTCAATATAAATTTTCCATAAGCATTTGGGGTAACAGTAGCTGTACATATAACTAAAGAAAAGAGAAGGAAGTTAGACCCTAAAAATAAAACTGGTATACTAGTCGGATATGATGAACAAGTGAAAGGTTATCGAATATACTGTTATGGATTTTATGGAATCGTGATACGATTGTATCAAATTAAATTTAAGATCACGTTTGTTAGAAAAAATTCAAATTATTTATATCAACAATGAAATTTATAATTATTTTTGAACAATTGTGATACATCCTGTATACATATTTTGTATGAGGACAGATGTCAATATTAAATATTTAAAGCTGGATTCATTGTAACAATTTTTTTAAGTATAACGTCAACGCTATCGAGCGAATTCGCTGCATAACGAGCAGTAGTTAGCGAAGACTTTACAACTATGCAATTCTTGAGGTGATTCGTTAAAGGGCGTCCTTAAGCGAAATGAGAAATTTGGCAATACCGTGAATAAAGCTTTCGTTCTTCTTGACGCTGTCAAATTGTTCCAATTTTATGGTTATTTTTTATGTAAGTCTGTAAGAAATGGATCAAACCATTCTAAATAATGTATTACGCGGAGGAAAAGCTTCGGAAAAGCAAAAAAATGATTTTATAGTATTTCCAAGGAAAGGATCAAATAATTGGTAGTAAATTCACAAATAACTTTGAAGATTCCGTGGAAGACTGGACTAAATTGGCAAATAACTCGCGGCGGAGAAAATCATTCATTGTCCTTAAAGGATTCGAAGGATTGCGCAAAAACCCGGAAATTTTGAACTTCTATTGCCGGCAGCTCTAAATTTTCCAGTAACATTAAATTCACAAGTTCTTCCATCCTCAATTACCTACTCAAACACAATTACAATTTGAAATTTTTCTATAAAAAATAGTATTAACTATGCGCGTGGTATCACTTATCACTTGCAGTATAAATATAAATATTTTCTATAGTTGTCACGTACAAAAATGTACTCGCTGCATAACGAACACTATCAAGTGAATGCGCAAAGGAGAGAGCCCTCAAGAATAGTATTTTAACGAATTCGTTAGGAAGCGAGTAACTTTGAGTGTTGCGAAGGATCAAGAATTGGGGTCCTGAACCAGTTGTAATGATAATCTGATTTTGATTAAGTTGTGAATTTTAGATAATAATATTGTAAATAAATATTTTATAAAAATATGTCAAAAAAATGTCAAAGTAAAAATTTAAGTACTTACCAGAAATATTAAATAATATTGGTGGTAAGATGTTTTGAAAAGGAAGTGGAAATTAAAAAAAAATAACAAGGAGGTTGCTAGGGGGAAACTAGGGAGTTGTGTACTGGGACCGGAATAGGGAGGTCAGATAGTTTTTTTTCCTTCGTAAAAATTTTCTGGTAGAAAAACCAGAAAGAAAAAGTGGTTTATAAAGTGCCAGAACGAGGTCTACAAGCGAGTTGTAGTATATCTGACCACATTAGGACAACCTACTCAATGTACATGGTGAGATAACTAATGTATCAATTTATTGAATTTGCGATCCAGTAAATGTGTTCGTGCTATATATTATAATTGATTAATTGATAAATGTTTGGAGGAGTTGAATGCTGTGACCAGGAAGCAGAAAAGAAATAAAAGTGTTATCGTTGCTATTTATAACAGTTTCTTTGCTTCATGAATTTGAGGTTATATATAAAAAATTAGACGCATTTAAAGAGATTACGAGTGCATAAGTAAGGCATTTGATTATAGGTTGTATTTATTTATTATAATTCATAGTTGCATACTTACGTAAAATTTGATATCAAATTTACTAATATGCGCATGGTACTGAAAGTGAATGGTATTAATGTTTTATGTAGATTACGTCCCCACATTTCTGTGAGGAAAATTACGGATCAGCTGTTTAAGCGGAGCGGAAATCACGTTCCGTAATTCGGAGAGGTGCGAATATTAGTGGTAAGAGTATTTCATGGTTTTATTATTGTCAATTTGATAAATTGTTATATTGCTGTTTATACTAGGTAATCTGTTTCATTGCTGAGTTCTATATTGATTTTTTTATGATTGTTTATTAAATCAAAATTTCTTACGTACAAGAAAACATAAATTGAATAATTAGATTGGAATGCCATCTACAAACCGACATCTATAGTATCCTGGAAACACGACCTTGAGGTAAGTAGTCGAATCTCTTTCTAAGAAGCCGTGGAAAAAGTATAAAATTCTATTTGACAAATAAAACGAACCACAACACATAGACAAATTACATTACAAAAATTGAAAATAAATATTACAAACATACACTCAACTTTATAACAAAACCATTATAATTAACACACGCAATTATATAGCCATTTCATAATAATACTTCCAAGAGACAAATAAAGTGGATATATTCAGGGATATAATAATAATACCTGAAAATGACAAGGAAATGAATACACTTGAGGAAATAGTCATGTTTGACATAGACACCAATAATGATCAAATTCCCGAAAATGATCAAAATCCCGAAAACAATTAAAATCACGATATTGAACAAATTGTAGAAACAAATGAAAATATTGAACGAAATGACGAGGTGGAAGAACTTGTAGACAGAAAAGGAAGAAAAATAAAGAAGCCTGCTTGGTATGAAGACTATGAAACAAGTTTTTTTTCTCAGCAGCTGAAGAACCACTTACGCTAGAAGAAGCACTGACCAGTGAAAATGCAAGTAAATGGGAAGAAGCAGTGGAAAAAGAGATGTGCGTGTTAAAGAAAAATAATACGTGCAGTGAAGTGAAGTGGTTCATTAATAAAAAAGTAATTCAAAGTAAGTGGGTATATGTATGACATTTATGCGCCTGTAGCCAAACTGTGTACTCTTAGAATTATGTTAGTAGTAGCATGCACGTTTAAATTACTTGTTTTTCATATCGATGTGCTTTCTTTTATGGCGATATTCATGATGAAGTAGGAATATATGTCATTGTCAGGAAAAGACAAGAGTAATTCGAGCACTGTTTGTAAGCTAAACAAATCCATTTATGGACTTAAAAAGTCACCAAAATATTGGAATGCAAAATTTGAAGCTTAATAAAGACAAAAAGTTTTTTACAATCACCGAATGATTTTTGTCTTTACTATAAAATTTCAGTAAAAAGCAAAATTTATGTCTTATTGTATTTTGATGATGCTTTTATGATAGGCACAAATGTGTCAGATTTACAAGATGTTGAACAATGTCTAAATAGAGATTTCTGTATGAAAGATCTTGGTATAATGTCACATGACATGAATGAGTGTAACAGTGTAAGTAGTCCGATGGAACCAGAATAATCCTAGTAAAGATGAAAAGTTGATTAGAATATGAAGACAAATTATTGGCAGCCTTCTACATGCTGTATCGGGCTCTAGACCTGATTTATGCATAAGCGTGAACCTGATGAGTCGTTTTCAGGATAATATACAGATTAAGTAGAGAGGGACTACTTCTTGTAAATCAGAAAACCTGGGACATGTCACAAGATGGTATGATGAAAAAGTATAACTTTCCAAATAAATTCGTTATTGAATTAAGCAGTAAGAAGGAATGAGATCGAAATACCATTACCTGATTTGGAAAGAATGCCATTTAATGGTACACAGTCGGTTCAAAAGTAATAAAAAGGATTATCATAATGTCGGATAGTCAAGTAGCCATTAAAGCACTGAGCTCTTGTGTAATCAGTTCCAAAATGGCGTGGGAATGCCTAAGCAAACTCAATGACCTAGGTGAGAACTATATAGTCAGTCACCTAACTGTGGATTCCAGCAGCATTATTCTACTAATTATGTAGCTAGGCTATAAGCCGTAAGATTGGACTATATCGGCAACGTGGCTAACTTCACAGTTTTCTTCTAGCCCGTTTTGCAAATTCGGTATTCTCTTAAATTTTGTAGTCTTTTTTGCTACTATAAGTGGGGATAGAATTGTAGACCGCTTATAACCTACGAGTGTGGTGGCTAAAAGCTTTTGTAGTCTGTTGTTTTTTTTCAAAATTGGTATGTTCTATTGAGTTGCTACGGCTTTACAAGGGCTAGGTGTACTTCTACATTTACGTGAAATTGAAAGAATATGCCGACGAAATTTTAATGTAGAAAGGAGACGTCTAAGAGACAATTCTAATCCATTTAATTTAACAAATTCTGAGTTTATTCGACTATTCAGAGCAGACAGGGAAACTACTATGTATCTTTTAAACAGACTAGGAGATGATTTATCGATACTGCGCTCAGATGGCCTATCTCCAGAAATTACGGTAACGTTCCTATAATTTCAAGGTGAGGAAATCTCATATTTGCAAATATTAATTTTTTAGTTGTTGATTGCCTTAAGATTTTTGGGTTTTGGAAGCTATCAGAGAGTTGGTCAGGGTCTTTTTCTTGCTGCCAGTCTACCATCAATCAGTCGATGTTTAAAAAAAGTTATAAGAGCTATCAATAATGTGTTTCTACCTGAAGCTATACGGTTTTCTTGCACCGTTGAAGAGAGAACGGCAGTGTCTAGAAGGTCATTTTCAGCAAAACTTGCATAAACCCTTTATTTTATATTTTTTTTTAGAATTCTTGAACCAGCTGGATTTCCAGGTATATTAGGATGCATCGATTGTAGGGTATTCCATCTCAGACGAGCCAACCCGTATATTTCTTATCCCATAGTAATTGGAAAAATTTCCCGAAACAGGTCGGATGATTTTCTTTGGGGGACATCTTTGACGTATATTTGAGGCTTGAACAAGCAACCCCCTAAGAGGGGGCGCTTCAACCCCTCAAAATTGAAAAGGGAAGAGGGGTTGAGTGATACTCCATTTGTAAGGTCTTGGAAGCCTCTTTACAGCGGTGTATGAAAAAAATCACATTCTTAAAAACAATTAATTGTTTTATCATGCTTACAATCAAAAAAATCAAAACTGCGTTTTTAAATCAAATGTTCAAATTGTCCTCCATTGACTTCCATACAATAATACAATCTTGACTGAAAACCGTCTCTAACATGATCCAGCATAATTGGAGTTATTTGACGACACTCATCTACAATTCGTTGGCGTAGTTCGTCCAAATTTTCAGGCTGAGTCACAAAAATGTTGTACTTAAGATGTCCCCACAAGAAGAAGTCCAGAGGGTTCAGGTCAGGAGATCGGGCAAGCCACTCCACAGGACCTCTTCTTCCAATCCAACGATCAGGGTATTGTAAATTGAGGTATTGGCGAACTGGTGCGGCGTAGTGAGGAGGAGCTCCGTCTTGTTGGAAATGCAATTGTTGTTCAATTAGTAGAGGATCGTTTTCTAATTTTTCTGTTATGAACGGATCAATCAAATTTTCCAGCATTTCAAGATAAATTTCTCCATTTAAATTATCAGGAATAAACAGAGGTCCAATTAGGTGGTCTCCTAAAATTCCTACCCAAACGTTTAGCTTTTCCGGATATTGAGTGTGAGCTTCTCGAAATACATGAGGATTTGTATCGCTCCAAATTCTACAGTTATGCCGGTTAACCTCTCCATTAAGTGAAAAAGTGCATTCGTCAGAAAAGCAAACGTTGTACAAGAAATTTGGGTTATTGTTGATGCGCTCGGCCATAATTTCGCAAAACTCTTGCCTTCGGTCCAAATCATCATCATTTAATTCATGAATTAATTTAATTTTGTACGGATGGAACTTGTGTTTTTGTAAAATTCTGTAAACGTTAGATTGGCCAATACCGGAAACCTCAGAAAGTTGTCGGACTGATTGCGTGTTTGGCATAAGTTGGACATGGCCCAATACCGCCACAGCTGCTCCTTCATCATTCACAATTCCAATGGGTGCCCGTTTTTTATCCATTACTGAACCCGTCTCAACAAATTTTGAAATTAATTCCATTACGTACTTATGGCGAACGCTTCGTTCAGGATGGTTTCGGTTAAATACCCTTGCAGCCGCTCGGGCACCATTTTGATTTTGGTAATACAGGCTAACCAGCTCAACACGTTCTTGCAATGTGTACACCATAATTATTTTTGAAATTGCAAAGAAATCAGCAAACTAGTAACTCAACAGATTGATTTTTAATACATGAAATGATCGAAGAAACGTGATAAACACCTTTTAAGAACAAAAAATGAAGGCAAGATAAGAATTTTTTTAAATTTTTTTAAATTTATTAGTCCGAGAGAATTTATTATTGTATGGAAGTCAATGGAGGACAATTTGGACATTTGATTTGAAAACGCAGTTTTGATTTTAAGCATGATAAAACAATAAATTTTTTTAAAGAATGTGACTTTTTCCATACACCGCTGTAAAGAGGCTTCCAAGACCTTAAAAATGAAGTATCACTCAACCCCTCATACCTATTCAATTTTGAGGGGTTGAAGCGCCCTCTCTTAGGGGGTTGCTTGTTCAAGCCTCAAATATACGTCAAAAGATGTCCCCCAAAGAAAATCATCCGATGTGTTTCGGGAAATTTTTCCAATCACTATGGGATAAGAAATATACGGGGTGGCTCGTCTGAGATGGAACACCCTGTATAGCTATTGTTACGCCTTTTGTACAAGAAGATGCCTATAAAAATCATCATGGGTATTATTCCCTAAATGTGCAAATGGTATGAATACTAATTATTGTCCTATTCCATTCTTAAGTGTTCTCTTTCAGATTTGCGATGAACAATAATTGAGAATTAATAATGTAAATGCCAACTTTCCTGGATCTGTACATGATCAATTTATATTTAATTCAAGCCGCGTAAAGCAAGAAATGATTCGCCTGTATAATGATCGAATTGGAACATTTTTCCTCCTAGGTTATTAAATCATACATCTACAATAACTATTTATGAAATAGTGTGAAAGTAACATTTTGATGTAATAAGTAACACTTAGGGTGCGTTGTAACACAGCATGGTAACCAACAGGTCACGGGACCAAGGGTTAAACTAGGGTTAAAGATTGATCAATGGTTAAGCCATTTTTCGTTGTAACACGAATTGTGCAGCAGTGGTCTCGTAACCAATGTATTTCAGTTGGTACAAGTGGTTTGAAAATGAAAATTTCGAATTGACATTTAACAGAACACAAGCACAAGACGTTATTTTATAAATTTTTATTCTGTTTCTGAAGGTATTCATAGGTATTCATTTATAGTTACTTCAACAAAGCTATAATAGAATTATATCGAAAACTAAATTGAACATCTTATTTATTTATATCTATTTCTTGGAGGACTGGTCTAAAAGCTCTGCTGCGTTAAAAAGAACTCCAGTGACCAAGAGGTTGCAAGTAAATAATCCGAGTGACACTAGAAAAGGAGGTAAGAACATCATTAAACAACTTAATTTTTAATCCCTTTGCTGAAATATTGAAAATGTTATCGTCCAAAATTTTACAAAGGTATGTTTTGGTCATTGCGCAGAATATGCCCTTTCCAATTCTATATAAATAAAATACATATGGTTACTGAAGAGCAGGTTCTACAATTTTACCCAAGTTTGTTTTCTAAATCTTAAGGAATAATGCAATTAGAATTTTATTTATATTTCCAAACTTATGGAAAAATGCAGGTTTTCTTTGTCGGGATTATGAGCAAGACTGTGTTCTGGAACATTAGAATATGGTCTGATCTGTTATCTTCCAGAATTTTCAGCTATATCCACAGTAGCCGTTGTCTTCTGTTCACAACCATTGAAAATGGCTACTATATATGTAGCTAAAACGTCAGGAAGACAAAATATCAGAGCATGGTCTTATGTTCCAGAAAACAGTCCTGCTACTTTTAATTTGATGTTACAGATAACACCGTGAGAACCAAATTATCCAATTGGGCAAAATTGAAGCAAGATTATGTCTCAGTGCAACAACAGTGTCATCTTGGCGAACATCAATAAAAACTTAAACATAATGAAGAAAAACATCAACAGGAATAAGAACATAAGAGACAAATGCATGAACAAAAAATGAAGATGATGAAGGAAGAACATGACATTAAAATGTCAATATTAAAATTGGAAAAACAGTGCATTGTAAACAAAGTAGCTAATGAATAGAGCAAATGGTTTATTATTTTTATTTATTTATTTTTCAACGAGGTAAACCGATTACATTGTAAATATAATGTGTACAAAGTAGTACAAAGCAAAAATTTATGTCCATAAACGTAACTTACTATACAATGACACAATGGTTTTTATACTAGTCCTTCAAAATATTGTGTAATTAAATTATATCTCACTAAGCCATTCCTGTTAAACATAGGTATATTAGGTACAACTAAATCAATATTATTAGTTTCTTCAATTATTGCCAAAACATCCTCATCTACATCCAACTCTGGTTCATTTTTTTCACAAGCTTTATTGTGGAGTACAGCACAGTCAATTATAACAGGTTCTACTCTCTCTGTCTTAAGTCTAATACCTAATGCCAAAATTGGAAATCTCTTTTTAAGAACCCCAAAGCACCTTTCAATAGGATTTCGAGTTCTTATTTAACTCTCGTTAAAAAATTGCTCTGCCTGTAATTGAGGATTTGTCAAAGGTGTCATAAGATAGGACTGAACAGGATATCCACTATTACCCACTAAAACAGAATTTCCAAAGATCCCACCTTCAAACTGTGCCCGTAAACGGGAATTTGCGTCATTGTTGCGTCATGGACAGAGCCTTGCCACCTACAAACGGCATTCTGAATTATCAAATTAGGCCTACACACCATTTGAACATTGGAAGAAAAGAAACCTTTTCTGTTTCTAAAAGTTTCTGCATTTTAACCTCCCGGGGACAGAATCTTTACATGGGTACAGTCCAATGAATCTTTACATGGGTACAGTCCAATGCACCAATACATCTTGGAAACCTGCTAATATTAAAAAACTCCTCCTGAACTTTCTGTATTTCTACTTCTGATTGGGGCATTTGTATGAATTCACGACCAAGCCTTGCTATTGAAGTTATAACTTTGTATATAATTCTGCTGGCAGTTGCTTTATCAACTCCTGTATCACTATACAAACTTAATAGGTTAATACAAATAACATTCTCAAAATTTACCTGCAAAATCTCCAACTGCTTGTAAAGTGGACCCAGTTGCTAAGAATCTTAAAGTCAGTAAAACTTTTTCTTCCGGAGTTACAGCGTTGACCCTAAATAGTACATATACCAAATTTAATAACAAACAATAATAAATAAATACTTAATACTTACTCGTATCTAATAAATAATATTGAGTCTCTAATTTCATCAATTATTATGAGAAGCACCTTTCCTTTTGATAGTCGGAATCTATCTCTAAATTCATTTTCATTCCATTTTTCCCTGACATTTCTAGCGGCTCTCGGAAACATTTCTAATTCATATATGTTCGGATTTCGAACATTCGTAGTTTATTTTATTTTATATGTTCGCATTTCGAACATTCGCGCTTAATTTTATTTTGTATGTTCGCATTTCGAACATTCGCGTTTAGTTTTATTTCATTTCCGTCAGCGGTGAATTGACGTTTCTCGACCGTGCATGAGCCGCGATCGATGCGATTCCTCCCAAAATCTCGACGGGAGAACGTGGTAACTCGTGATTTGACAAAAACAAGTAAAAAATGATGGCCGCGGCGTGCAAGCCGATGTAATAAAAATGTATATTGTATTTTGGCAATTGAATCCCAGAAATTGGATGTAATAAATGGTACTTCTGTTGCTAACCCTCTTTATTTATGGAACCCCCGGAAAAGATAACAAGAAATATTGGTTGTCAAATCCCAAAAACTAGAAAGAATTCGCGTCAATGGAGACGATCCTTGAAAATTAAAGGGAAATCGCTTTCCATAATGGTCCTTCTTCGAGCTGGATATTGCTGATATTGTGTAGGAAAATCGCCATATTCTCTCTTGGATATTTTTTTTTGTTCCCATTGCATCCTTGGAAGTGCCACTAGCCTGTAAGGTAAACTATGTTTGTTTTCTAATGAAACTTTGAACATTATTGTGTTCGACAACGTAAGAACTCTCTCACTCAATTCAAAAAACATTTTTGAAGTTGAAAAAGCATTTAAATTGCTGCTTTTATTTTATAAACGTTTTATTTGTGTTTGAAAAATGACGAACTGAATACTAGTATTTATGAAAATGTTTGTGAATTTTCTCGTATATGTATTTTTAAAGCCAAGAATATTCATCTTTGTCGTGTACATATATTCCTCATAACTCGTTCATTGCATTTTCGTTCACTGAAATTTTAAATATAGTAATTGACTGACATGGATATTCTTAAAAAGTCTAGGAAGCACGCTCGATCGGCATTTACTCGATTAATCACTTGGTTGGATCGTAATCTCGATACTACAAATGATGTTTTTCAAATTCAAACTCGCGAAAAGGCCTTAACGGACGCCTTTGTTAATTTAGAAAAAATTGAAAATGACATAATTGACCTCGAGTGCGATGATGCTAGTGAGCTTCCTAGCGCTAATGAGTTTGATAGTACGGCAGAAAGGCATTTGGACTATCTTTCTAAGATATTAATATTAATATTATTCAAATAACTTTGAAACTAATTCTCATACTCTGCCATTAAAATGTATTTTTTGTCACGATAAATCGCACAAAATTTATAGGTGCAACAAATTTCTGGACATACCTCATAATCAGAAATTGGAATTTGTGCATTCAAATAATTTGTGTAAAAACTGCTTTGGTACTCGGCATAGGGCTACCAATTGCCCATCTAAACGTTGCTTCTAAACCCCATCATTCTTCATTGTGCTTAAAGAAGCCACCGCAGGCCAATTCTTGGCAAAATAACTCGTATGGTTCAGCCAATTCTCGGCAAAACGACTCAAGCACTTCGGCCAATGCTCCGCAAAACAATTTAGATGATTTGGCTACTTCTCAACCGCATTGCGCTAATAGTGCAATAGCAAGCTGGCAATCTCGACGAAATTCGCACGCGAGCATTTCCAGGCAAAATTCTGATCAAGGATCCGCAACACGAAGGCCTTTAAGTCCTCGCACCAATTCTTGTACACAGGAGAATGAAATGCCTGAGAATTCGCGTAGCTCATCATACACTGCCACATCATATAGCATGTCAACTTTGTCTCGAAAAAACAATGATGTTTTATTAGCAACTGCCCTGGTCACGGTTTATTCCAAAAATGGCACTCCCATTCAAGCAAGATGTATCCTTGACAATGGTTCTCAAAACTCGTTTATTTCTGAGCACCTTTTGAACAAAATAGATGCTAAAGTTTATAACAGAAGATTGGAAATTTCTGGAATTACGCAAAATTCTTTGGTCTCAAATACTATGGCTCAATTTAAAATATTCTCTAATTTCCTTGAAAATGTGTCCTTTGATTTGACTTATGTGATATTACAAAATATCTGTTGTAATTTGCCTCAATGTCCAATTGCTCCAGAATCAATTTCCATCCCTTATCCTCTCGAATTAGCAGATCCCCAATTCTTTAAGCCATCCCAAATAGATTTGTTGTTAGGCTCAGATATATATTATGATCTACTTTCTGATGGTCTCATAAGATTTGGAAAACATCGACCGGTACTACAAAATACTATGTTAGGATGGGTGATCGCAGGCAATGTTCCACAATCCTCTGGTTCTAAAAGTGTTCCGTTTTTGGTCAATGCGCTTGAAACTTCATTCGACTCTCCCTCTCTTGATGATTTGCTCAACAAATTTTGGGAATTAGGAGAGTTACCCCCGCATAAATCATCAACCCCTGAAGAAGATCTTGCTGAACAGGACTTCAAACAAAATGTAAAAATTTCAAGTTAACTTACCACTAATCTCTCCTAATGCTGTCACAAAACTTGGTGACTACTTTCAAATAGCGAAAAAACGATTTTTAAATCTTGAAAAAAGGTTCCAGAAAGAACCCATTCTTTTTTCTCATTACCGAAAATTTATTAATGAATATGTAGCTCTAAATCATGCGCGCTACGTGCCTCTCTCTTTTCATAATGCTCTCAATCATAATAAATATTTTCTGCCTCATCATTGTATCGTAAAGGAAACGAATTCGAGTACTCCTCTCCGCGTAGTTTTTGATGCTAGTTGTAAGAGTTCTAGCGGCTATTCTCTTAATGATATAACCCTGAAAGGTTATCAAGTGCAGCCAGATTTGTTCGATATCATTTGTCGTTTTCGTCAGCTCTCTTTCGTGTGCACTGCAGATATCGAAAAAATGTATCGGCAGGTGAAGGTTAACCCCAGTCAAACATATTTGCAAAATATTCTTTGGAGGAATCAACCCTCTGATCCCATACAGTCCATTGAATTGACGACTGTGACATATGGGACAAAGCCCGCCAGCTTTCTCAGCACGCGCACGCTGAAAGAAGTTGTGTTGGTTAATGGAAAAATTTTTCCTCTCGCATCTCAAGCTATCCTTACTCAAACTTATGTCGACGACATTCTCTATGGCTCTAATGACATTGCAACACTTAAATCATCTCACGAGGAACTCAATGCTCTCTTAAATAGCTCTGGTTTTCGATTGCACAAATGGTGCTCGAACTCCCCCGAATTTTTAGAACTAATCTCTGAATCTTCTCGATCTATCTCTTATGATGTGCAAATTGAAAATGTTTCCAACAAGGTTTTGGGCCTTTCATGGCAACCTTGTCAAGGTGTTTACAATTTCTCTACCAAAATCAACTCATTGCGAACCCATCACGAAACGAAAAGCTCTCTCGATCATTTCCCAAATGTTTGACCCACTTGGATTAATTGGCCCAGTCATATTAATTGGAAAACTTTTTATGCAGTCCCTTTGGAAGGCAAATTTGAATTGGGATGATCCTTTACCCCCCTCTCTCGCTCATGATTGGCATTCGTTTATTGTAAACATCCCAGCCCTAACTTATTTGAAGATACCTCGACACATTTTTCTCAAAAAGAGAATCTCACATGTTGAGCTTCATGGATTTGCCGATAGCAGCTGCAAGGCATACGCTGCCTGTGTTTATTTTCGAACTGTTTATTATGACAATACCGTCACTTGTAATTTAATTGCCTCTAAATCTCGAATCGCGCCTTTGCGTCCCAACCTCACTATACCTCGTCTTGAACTGCAAGCTATGCTCTTGTTATCAAGGCTAACTCAAAAAATTGTCGACGTCTTCGAAGGTATTGTATTTTCTTCAGTTAATCTGTTGACAGATTCACAGATCTCTCTATGTTGGATCAACTCTCACCCTTCTCGTTGGTCAGTGTTCGTGGCCAACAGAGTTTCCCAAATACAGGAGCTCACAAAAAATTGGAAATGGCGTCATATTCCATCAACAGACAATGCCGCTGATCCTTTGTCTCGTGGTCTATTGGCCAAGGATATTATATCCTCCAAACTATGGTGGCACGGTCCATCGCTTTTGCTGGATTCTTCGCTAGAACTCTCAAACCGTGATAAAAAATTTGATATGGTTGATCTACCTGAACAAAAAAGGACGAACCTCAAGGTTACATGCCCAGCCCTGGATCCGACGGTAATCTTTTGGGAAGAACTTTTTTCAAAATTTTCGAAATTTTCTCGCCTGCTCAATACTGTGGCATTTTAAATCCCCCCACGACAAATTAGTCGGACCTTTGAATGTGAATGAAAAACATTTGGCAAAAACCCTGATCATTAAGAATATACAGTCCACAAAGTTCTTCAATGAGATATCTGAGTTGAAAGCAGGAAAACCCCTTTCAAACAAAAATATCATCTCTTTAAAACCTTTTCTAAATCAAGATGGATTCTTGTGCGTAAAAAATGATGGCCGCGGCGTGCAAGCCGATGTAATAAAAATGTATATTGTATTTTGGCAATTGATGCCCAGAAATTGGATGTAATAAATGGTACTTCTGTTGCTAACCCTCTTTATTTATGGAACCCCCGGAAAAGATAACAAGAAATATTGGTTGTCAAATCCCAAAAACCAGAAAGAATTTGCGTCAATGGAGACGATCCTTGAAAATTAAAGGGAAATCGCTTTCCAATATAGTTCTCGAAAATCTTCATCTTCCGTAAGATTTTGCAGGTTTCCTCTCATTAATTCGTCCATAGGTATTACTTGTAGAATTTTATCAATTTTTAATAGTAAATAATCATAAACAATAATAAAACAAATGTCAACAAATGTCAATTGTAGAATTGTCACAAACGTCTTAAAAGAAATCATAAAATAAGTAAAATTTAATTGTTCCGTGTTTCGACCATAGGGTAAACCGGAGATCGGATGGTAAGCTTTTATGTAGTTAACCAGTTGGTGACCGTCCAAAATGTTATGTTACAACAACCTTATTGATGTAAACCAGTGGTCAACGATAACCATTGTTTAACCAGGCGTGTTACAACGCACCCAGAATGTATTGACTGTCGACACCCTCGGCAAGCAACACGCCTACCATGTTAACATATCTTTACATTACTTGTTACTTAAATAATTTCCGAAACAAACATTTTTTCAAATTATTAGGAGACTCTGGATATGCCCCTCAGAAGTATATGTTGACTCCTGTATTGGATGCCATACCTAACTCCCCTGAAGAAAACCACACTAGAAGACACTGTCGAGTGAGAAATAGGATAGAACGTCTTTTTGGGGTTCTAAAAGCAAGGTGGAGGTGTCTCAGGAAGGACCGTGTTTTGCACTATCAACCAAGAGCAGCATCTCGAATTATTTACAGCTGTGCAATTTTACATAATTTGTTATTGAACAGGTATGATTTTTTATTACCTATGTCAACTCGTATGTCAAGTTGAACACCGAACTCTCATAATTTATAAGTTACTTCTGAAATATTCTAAATTGTAGGGTTCCTGTGCCTGACAATAATGATGATGTGGAAGTCAATGGGATGCCATTAATTAATGCTAATATTAATATTGGCAATCACGGAGACGGTGTTCAAATGAGGAACCAGATCATAGATAGATATTTCAACGATTAGAATTTATTGGTATAATAAAACCATCATCGTTTAATGAACTTTTTTTATTCTATCATAATATCAACAAAAATAAATATTCCATACTACAAAACATAAACAGAAAGTATTCCCCAAGATCATTGGGTGTGAATCTCAACATATAACTTCTATAAATTATAAATATTGTCCAAAGAAAAAGAGAAGGCGTTTGATGAACTAGGTATTACACTGAAAATGAATATTCTGAAAAATGAAAACACAAAATACTAATAAACTGAATCAAATAAATAATTCTCAATTCAGCAGAGTCCCTCATCATTTTCACCTAATGAATATATTGTTTTAAGCGTATCGTTTATTTGCAATAAACCATTTGCAATATTATTGTTAGAATTCGCCAACAATTTTAATGCACAAGCAATTGCAGCAAACCCATCATTTCAGCCTTTATTAAATTTTCAAACAGATCATATTCTTTAGATAATTTTGGCTGCTTTGCTTTTGGGGTTAAATGTTTCATGTGGTGTCTCAGGCATGCTACAGTCAATTATTTCCACTCTTTCGGATTCAACTATATCAAATTCATTTTCCGTTGGAATGTGTTCCATATTTTCTTTGAAGTTTGCCGTTGGTACTTCGAACTCTGCACTCTGATCTATCTGTAATTCGATCTCATCTGCAGGACCTATTCATCCCTCTGCAAATCCAAATCCTTCAATACTTTCCTTGCCTACAACAGCTAATAGTTTCCTATCTCTTTCAGAGAGGGGTGGAAGAGGAGGAGGATTACCTGTTGTATTACTCGCAATTTTTATGTCACTGCTTTTCTTTCTTGTCAATAATTTCTGATTCTTACAAACCTAAAAATGTTTTACATTTTAACATTAAGTATAAGTAATCAACTAAAATCACTTCGGTACAAGAGAATGATTACAAACATACTCGTTTCCACTGTTCTGTTGTCTTTTGAGGTCCTATTTCATTCAATTCCTTGGATAAACTTTGCCACATATCATTCAGTCCTTTCTTTCCTTGTACACCTTGGAATTGTCCTCTCCCAAATTTTGGATGGCTTAGCATGAAGTCAATTGAATGGTCCAATTGTTTTTCGGAGCAACGTGTTTTTTTCTTTTTATCGTCCATTCCATAAACTTTTAATAGAGGAGTTCAGTCTAAGGTCAGTGTGACCAACAAAAAGTGGTTTTTATGACAAGAATGACAGTTAATGTCTACCATTCAAAACATAAGATTTTTTAAGGTTTTTTATCATCACGAACATCTATATTGCTTTATTAAAACAATGAATACACCCCCGAAGCGTAAATCCTAAAATTTAAAATGACGTTTTAGCTGAATTCTTAATGCATCGGTGGCCAGTAATTCTAGGAACTTTCGGCAAATCACCAATTCTCTTCTGTCATTATGTCTCTAGTTATGTCAGATGTCAGTCGAAAAAGTAATCAGAAGAATAAAGTGATACAACTAACTAGAACTACTACAAAAGTATGGAAAATAAACATACACGATTAAACGAATATCAACAAAAACAAATAAAACTGACATCTGACATAACTAGTGACAAAAATGATAGAAATGAAATGGTGACTTGTCAAAAGTTCCTAGAATTATTAGCCACCTATGCGTTGAGAATTCAGCTAAGATGTCATTTTAAATTTTAAGATTTACGCTTCGGGGGTGTATTCATTGTTTTAATGAAGCAATATAGATGTTCGTGATGATAAAAAACCTGCAAAAATATTATGTTTTGAATGGTAGACACTAACTGTCATTCTTGTCATAAAAACCACTTTTTGTTGGTCACACTGACCTTAAACTGAACTCTTCTATTCAAAAATGCTTGATTATAGGTTATGATTCTTCTTCTGTTACACGGAAAAGCGGTGTTGTCAATATATTTTCTAGTCGTTTCCTAGTAGCCGGCTTTCATTATGGACGGTTCATTTCTAACGTTAGTAGAATATGGATGGACTATAAATATTGGCATATAACTGTAGCCCCGTGCAGTTATAGCCCATGTTATAGCTTTTTAGTAGAATAATACAACAGGACACACTGGAATAGAAGGAAATGAAATAGCAGATGAACTAGCAAAAAGGGGGACTGGAACACCCTTCTTGGGGGTTGGAACCCTTTTGCGGTATCAGCTTCAATGTAATATTGGAAGAAATAGGAAAAGCCGGAAAAAAGAGAAGATCTGACCATTGGAAAGATCTAGTAGGGCTTAGACAAGGCTTAGGGTGACTACAACTCCTTGAGATCAAATGAATGCATAAGTCAGAGTAAAACTGCACTAAGAATTTTAACAGAGATCCTAACGGGACATTGTCGCCTAAATGGGCACCTGAAAAAGCTCAAAATAGTGGAGGAAGAAGAATGTAGATGTAAGGAGAAACCTCCATCCACACCTAGGAAAATACTGAATAGAAGAGGGACATTCACCTAAGTTGATGCCTAAAGATATCCTAAAATTTCTTCGGGAAATAGAACTAAAGGGGCTACTAGTCTCTTAGACTCTCCTCAGGAACTAAGTAGTAAATATCACCCCAATATACATACATCCCAAAATTCCTCCGGGAAATAGGATCGAAGGAGCTTCCAGTCTCTGAGACTTCCCTCGGGAACTAAGCAGAAGTAAGGGGGCATTTTAGGTCTCAGCGAATGTCACCCCAATATACATTTTATATACGAAAAATACCGATATATTACAGGATGATAACAACTTCTCTATTTTTATGGGAACGACGCTAGATTGCATTTTACATAAAAATTAACGCTGACGTTTTATAAAAAAACATATAAATTAAATTGGTCTAATGCAATGAAGTTAGTTAGAATTTTATTCTGAATTACTTAAATTCCATTTTTTATTATTTTATTGTATCTCAAGTAGTTAGTTAAATAGAAACCTTTTTTTTTTTAACCCAAACGTAGTTTTGTGAATATAACATACATACATACCCAAAAATTTTGAGTGAATCCTACATCCCAAAAATTTCATTTTTCAATTAATTAAACAAATCCTATCAGGTGATATTCTTCTCTTTAAACTTTAAACTAAATGTTACCGTCATTTTTTTTACAAAATTCAAATCAGCTTCGGAAACTGTGGAATGTGGTTATGGTTTAACAAAACCCATTTCCCAAGGATGGTGGATGATCCACATTGAAAGGGTGCTGAAAGTTGTAGCTTTACTAGGCTACCAGCAATAGAATATTGCTGATAAAATTGAGAAAAAAGACAATAGTAGTACTTAATATACAGGGTTGGGATAAAGTATGGAACCAAGTAAATATCTTTTAAACGAAAAGAACGATATTTATGAAAATTTGCAGGTAAGTGCAATGGAACAAAATGCATCTGATGTACATTTTTTTGTTAATAATATACTTCCGGTTTAACCGGAAATGCCATCAACTTCTTTATTTTGAATGGGACACCCTATACATTTTTAAAGATTTTGAAAGAGCTTGTTATTTTGAATTCATAACTACTGAGTTTAGAGTAAAAAAAATTGTAAAAACGAGGAATAACTCTACTTAGTTGTACAATAGGTGTACATTTCATTATTTTAGAATAATGAGAAACAAAATTACTTTAAATGTTCAAAATGCTCGCCGTTTACTTGCTGACTATGCCATCCTATTAACAAATTCTTGTGTCACTCTTTCCAAGACTTCTCCACGTATTAGTTCACATTCATCAATAATTCTTTGTCTCAATTCCTGTATGTTTGTTGGTCGTCTAACGTAAACACGTGATTTTAGATAACCCCAAAGAAAAAAATCTAACGGGCTAAGATCCGGAGAACGAGCAGGCCACTCTATGAATCCTCTACGTCCAATCCATCGATTTGGAAAATTGGCATCCAGAAAATCCCTAACCCGTCGATTATAGTGGGGAGGTGCTCCATCTTGTTGAAACCAAACATTTTGTGGTAATTGCCCATTATGTTGAAGTGCAGGAATAATTTCGTTATTTAGTAGATCCAAATACTTGTCACCATTCAAGTTTCCGTCGATAAAAAATAGGCCTATAAGTCTATTTTCGACAATTCCCATCCAAACATTTAACTTCTGTGGATGCTGGGTATGTGCTTCATGAATCCAATGAGGATTCTCATTTGGCCAATACCTTGAGTTAGGCGATTAATTGTTCCATTTGAACAAAAAGTTGCCTCATCGGAAAAAACTATGTTAGAAGCAAAATTATCGTCGACATTACAGATGTCCATTAGCCGTTCACAAAATTCTAGCCGTCGGTCAAAATCATCGTCTGACAATTCTTGAACCAACTATACCTTAAACGGATGATACTTTTCACTTTTTAATATCTTTCCTACAGAACGTCGACTGATACCATGGTTTAGTGCCAAATTTGTGGTGAAAGTTTGAGGTGATTCTTCTAAATCGATTGCAATATTTTGTTTAACAGTTTCGTTCGTTGCAGTCCGCGGTCTTCCAGGTTTTAGCAAATTTTTTACCATCCCAGTTGTATTGAAACGATGTGATGTTTTAGTTACTGTTGAGCGTAATATAGGATTTCTCTCCGGATGCAAATTATTTAAAAATATGACACACTTCTTCATGATTTCTAACACGATCACCATAACCGATCATCATTAAAATTTCAATACGCTCTTTTTCACTTAATTGAACCATTCTAAATTGTAAAATTTATTTCCGTCAATTAGAATTTGACACTTGGAGAACAAAAGACGTACTAAACAGTACTCGTTTATTTATTACTATGCATACAAACAACATCAATTAGTTTATCTAAATAGTTTTTTGCTTTAATGCAAAAAACTCAAAGTGCTATATTCCTCGTTTTAACAAATTTTTTTACACTAAACTCAGTAGGTATGTGAGAATTAAAAATAACAAGCACTTTCAAAATCTGTAAAAATATATAGGGTGTCCCATTTGAATTAAAGAAGGTGATGGCATTTCCGGTAAAACCGGAAGTATATTATTAACAAAAAAATGTACATCAGATGCATTTTGTTCCATTGCACTTACCTGCAAATTTTCATAATTATCGTTCTTTTTGTTTAAAATATATTTACTTGCTTACATACTTTATCCCAACCCTGTATATGTTGACAGCTTGAAGTCATGACAACCAGGGGATGTCCGGACAAATGGCAACTTCATCTCCTGAATGTCTTACATGAGATGTGTATTGCGGGATTCCACAATCCACCTTGTACTGGTAACAATACGCGGTTTATTCGGATCGACCGTAGACAATTGACGCTGATTACGGGGGAGATGGGAAGGCATGTTCTATTGTAGGTTAAGAGCATTGAAGGTAAAGAGTCTCGATAGTCCCTGTCAACTATTATAAGATCCCCTCCATTAAATCAGTTCCGCATGCCATTAACATCGTTAAGAAATTTGTAATTCAAAAAATTCGCATCGTCGTTTCTAGCATCCGAAAAATACGGTCCATTTATGGATAAAATGTAACCATCGGGAAAAGAAAATACTTCTAGCTTAACCATATTTTTCTCTTCATGGCAACAATAGTAATGTCGTGAAGATAGAGTTACTGCTTCTCTCAATCTCACTGTAAGGTCATACGACGGTCTTCATAACATTGGGATTTTGAATAGCAGCATATATTCCATGCCGTAACTTAAACACAAAATTATTATTGGACATAGGGAAATTTCTTAAGGCTTGAACAGATTTGGTAATCTGATTGGTTGAACAAAAAATCAAATAGCAAAATGTACACCAACCAAAAAAAATCCAACAGTTTATTTTGCTTGTCTAAGCGGTGCAAACCCTCGATAATTGAACAGACTAAATGAATAATCCGCTATAGTGAGAACACACTTTGTTTGTAACCAACATCTAGATCGATTCTCTCATTCCAAAACAAGGATAGAAATACACACAGCAAAGGACACAGCCTCCAACAACAGTGCCGTGCTGTGTGAGGAAGGGTTGAAATTGACTGAATAATCATGTTAAAGTTTCCAGTAATATTAGAAATACTTATCTTTGATTTTTTTATTAATCAAGGAATACATTTTTTGTTGCCGTGGACCAGATTGGATACAGACTCTGCGTCTGCTCCATGACATTTTCTTTCACCTGGGCCAACCATTATATCACTTGAACTCAAACGGCTAGAACGTAATGTAGCTTTCTTCGGAATATTCCCTTTCCCAATGATGTTTTTCCATCGCTGAAGTTGGGAACTAGGAACCCAAATTTCACTCAAATTAACACCAATAATACCATACAGAACTTATTGTATCCTTATTAGAATGGGTGAATAGTATTTACATATCAAATGATACGACACTGTAGTTTAAAAACTGTAGAACTGTTCAGAACTTATTGCTGACCATTGGAAAGATCTAGTAGGACTTAGACAATCAAATGTTCTTCTGGGTAACTACAACCTGTTGAGATCAAATGAATGCATAAGTTAAAGTGAAACTGCACACTGCAGTTTTAACAGGGATCCTTACGGGACATTGTCGCCTGAGTGGGCACCTGAAAAAGCTCAAAATAGTGGATGTAGATTCTGTGGTATGGAAGAAGAAATCTCCATCCACATATTTGAGGATTGTACAGCAATTCAGAATCCCAGAGTGCAATGCCTAGGAGAATACTGTATAGAAGAGGGACACCTAAACGAAAGCCTGCAGACACTTCTAGTGTCTGAGACTTTCCTCAGAAACTATGTAGAAGTTTCGAACACATGCCGAAAGAACAAGTAATAACCATTCCAATAATGAAAATCCACGTTAGAAATACCATGCACCACAGTGCTTGATTTTACCATCAACATGTTAAAATCCTAAATTCATCAGATAATCAATTTCCACTACTATCGATTACATATTATGCCGTATACAATTATTCTCTTTAATGTTGAAGTTAATTCTCTGCAGGATAGGTCAACACAAAGGGCATCCAGTAGTATCTATATAATTAGATTATTGCATCTACCACACGGCATAGACCATTAAAAAGTGGGATATAACTCACTTAAACAAAGTATAGTTCACATCCCAATTCTCATTCGGTTAATAGGAAGCTTTTGAGAAAATGTGTTCACTATCCATAGTGATCATTTTATACATCGGGGTTTGATACCTCCATTGTCTCGGAAGAAAGGGAAGAGATTTTTATATAAAAGTTATAGACACAGTCAGGCTTCATATTCCAAAAGTATTCTCTAATATACAGGGTGTTCAAATAATCTTCGAACTAAATTTGAACTATTCGAATTATTGATGCTCGCGAAACGCGCTATTGACGTCATCACCGGTCAATCGCTGATTACCTGATTAGTTACCCCTCGGAAAACCGGCCCAAGCTTTTGTTATTAGCGTGTAGTGGTTTTTCCCCTCTCATCGCCTCTAGTAGCCGATGGTAGTGAAAATCATATTATACGGCTTTTTGAAATGATTTTAATTAATGAAAATATGAGTGTACCTCTTATGAAAATATAGGGAAGTGACCAGCCAAGATGTAAGTTTGAAACAATATACCAATTTTGAGTGAAAAGTTATTGTCTTCCATTTATCTAATAAGGAGAACAACATGGCGACATTGTTCGGCAAATTAATGAGAGGAATCTCATTCCATCCGATCTAATGAGTGTAATTTCTGTACAAAAATTAGATCCTCACCCTCACTCTCAAAGGGTTTTTTTGTTTGAGCATGATTTTACTATTGAATTTCAATTTATCCTTCATTGGATCTTCACGAATTTTTACCTAGAAGATGTGATGGTTGTGGATAAATTTTCCAGGCCCTCTTTTGTAATACCTTTGTAACATTCTTAGAATTCCGTATTTAGACACTCTTTGTACTTATCCCTATTTAAATATATTATAATACTTTTGTCAATATCTTAGAATTCCGTATTTAGGCACTTTTTGTACTTATCCCCATTTAAATATTATAATACTTTTGTCAATATCTTAGAATTCCGTATTAAGGCACTATATAAATTGAAATTTTTTCATTGTATCTTCACTAGTTTGAAAAAGCTACTGTGTAGCGAAACGCGTCACTAATTTTAATTTGAACGTTAGTTCAAAATAAAAATGAAGATTTAAACAAATTAAATTGTTTTATTTCATCATTAGTATGGATCTTCATCAAGTAAAAGCCTCATCTATTCAATATCTGCATAATTCTCAAATTCTGCTAAAAACGTTTTTTCCCCCAGTTTTCGTTCTCTTTTTATTTGCGTTTAGATGCCAATTTCATTGCTCAACACATTTCCTATATCTTTCTTGACTTCTTCTGAATCATTGGTGTCTATTTTTATTCCTGTAACTATTATATTATTCCTTTTTTTTCTTTCTCCAACCATCCTATTTTTTTTCCACTGTTTTAACTTTTTCTTTTAATTCTTTATTTTCTTTTACTAATTTCGCATTCTCCTGGTTTAACATTTTATTTTCTTCCCTAATTTTTTTATTCCCTCTTTGAGATCAGTTTGTTCCTGATTACTTTTCTGCAGTTCTGATTTCATGTCTCTGATCATTTCTATCAATAAATCCAGTTTTTCCTCAGACTTTTTGTATATCTTTCGTGGTGATATTTTCCCACTGCTAGTAAATATTTTTTCTTTCTCCCTGCTTCTGTTTCTTCTGCCCTCGAGTGTGGTATAATCATCGCTGTCCATGCTTTTTGGATGGCGTAAAGAGCTGATTCGCCTCAACGGCTCGGAAGATCTTCGCACTTATCTATCCTTTGGCTTATTATGTTTGTTTGTTAACTTCTTTGGTTCTTTACTATTTTCTCAAGTATGACACCAGTGTTTTAAAATCGACCAGGAATTTACTAACTACCTGACGTTTCTTATCAATATTATCAGTTTATCTCTTACTTTTAATTTTTATATTGTTGTTTTTGTCCGTGTTTTCTTTGTTTTTTATTGCTTTTCACTAAATGAATAACTTTATTTTCACCGTGTATCGGTTGTTTGCAAATAATTTTCTCTGTATCGCTCGATTTTCGGGTTAGAATCAGGAGAACAATTATTCACGTATTTTCAACTTATCACCTTATCACCATTACAATAGAATGAGGTTCTAATCTGTTATACAGGGTATTTGGAAATCAATAACCAATTTTCCATCAAATTCATAAGTTCAACGCTCTGTACAATTGGATAGGAGTAAAAGAATGATAATGTATTGAAAACAAAGCTTTTTGATGATTATCAATTACAAACCCGGTTGATTTTGCAAATATTTATTAAATCAAATACATGGTAAGTCAAAACTCAAATACATTATTTGCTCAGTAATTCTAAATAGATCACCCTGTATTTTAGATTTTTGTCTAAGAGTGTTATTGCCATACTTCCATTTATCAAGCATTTCCCATACTTTAGTTTATTGGTAGAATTGAATCAGTTGAACTTACGATTTTGTGTACAACAGAATACAACCCCATATTGTTGTAATGGGTAAGTGACGTGGATTTCAGTTTTAAAGTAAAACATAGGGTTCTTTATTTGAAAAACCATAACTTTGATCTCTTATGGAACACCCTGTAACATTGTGACTAATTTTGAAACATGAAGCTTAAAGCTGTCCACAATTTTTTTAATTAACTTATTTTGGTATCTACTGAGCTTGATCACACTAGTTAATCACCCTGTATATTATACTGATTTCAAATTTCGCCCACATTGTGTTTTACTAGGTTCCACTGCATACTTTCGAAGATATGGCCACTTTTATGTGAAAATCCCAATGAAATCGTTACCCTGTATTATGTTATATCGACAAAAAACCACTAACACGATGGTCCTTTTTGTTGAACACTTCCTATATTTAAATGTTACAATTAGTGAGTTATTGAAAATAAAAAACTACATTTTTGGCTAAGTTTACTACAGCTGGTCTATATCAAAGGTAGCTCTAGGGGTAGTATTTGTATGCGAGTGAAAGATCGTAAAAAAATTAAGATTTATTAAGTAGGAATTCTTTTTTCAAGTAATCGATCTCTGGGAATATTTCATGATACACCAGTAGATATTAAATGGGGTATCAAAGAGGTGAAGTACTACTTTATATAATGCACGGGTAATGACCGCAGTTGACCTTTATATTATAATAGGAGGGCTATTTTCATAGGAATCACATATTATCCAGATCATATCGACTAACTCATTATTCACCAGTTCAAATTGTTTGCGTGAATAGCAAGGAAACTAACCCAATCAAAACTAAATAATTCCACAAATTGCTTGACACACTTACCAAAACTACCTCTCACAAAATAAAAGTAGTAACCATCTGATGGAAGTATTCTCCCATTTGATACTGACCAGACAACGTCAACTCTAACAAACTTACAAAAAAGATATTAATCAGGTATACAAAACGCCTTTCCTGATGCTTTGACAGCAGTAAAGCTGGTTCTTATCCCTAAAACGGGCAAACAGCTAACCTGGCTCCTATAGACCCCTTTGCCTTATAAGCACGTTCGCAAAGTTCTACGATAAAGGCCAGCTTTTAGAGAGCATTGGATGGTTTGGCACCGAATCAGTTTGGCTTTAGAGCAGGACGGTCTACAATACAGGCCATAGAGGAAGTGGTGAATTCGTTGGTAAACTTAATAAGAGAAGGGAAGAGAGAGAGAGTGAGATGGTGTGTGCTCATAACAATAGACGCGCGAAATGCTTTTAATACGGTCCCAAACGAGCATATTCTAGAAGTACTAATGGGAAGAAGAGTCCCGGAGTATCTCAGAAACATCATTTACGAGTACTTTAGCGACCGAAAAGTCGATATGGGGAGCGGAGACCACTACGAGATCACAGCTGGGATACCACAGGGCTCGGTACTAGGACCACTCCTCTGGAACCTGTTCTATGATCCCCTGTTAAAAATGTATTTACCAGGAGGAGTAAAACTACGCGTTAAAGGTCATGGGAACTGATACGGTTAGTGTTGATAACAACGCCGAAGAGGCCCTCTGGACAATCCGGAGATGGTTGAAACAAAAGGGTATGAGCATGGCACCAGAGAAAACAGAGGCTGTAGTACTATCCAGAAACGAGAGGAAAGCCTAGGGATCCTAAATGAGGATACACGGATAGGTAAACACCTGAAATATCTGGGGTTGTGGCTGTCAGAACGTCTGAATTTCGGGAATTGTAGAGGTAGCGCTTAATGCTAGTGAAGGTGCTTCATCGTGCAAAAGAAAACGACTCTGAGATGTAGTGAGGTCCATCATTCTGAACGGAGCCCCCAGGGGATTAATGCAAAAATATTGGCGGGTTCAGCGGAAAATGCTACTGAGAGTAGCATCAACGTACAGGACGACATCCGATGAAGCTTTGCAAGTTATCAAGGAAATACTACCGATAGATGTGCTAGTGAAGGAACTACTACTTATTTAGTCAGGCGAACCTTGGCCAAGGAAAACTCAAGCCAAGGTTCCGGCACTGAGGCCACTGGCGGGCCCATTGTGCCATTCCTGCTATTTATGCATCCATGAAGCCGAGTCCCTCGATGAAGGACCCAATCCTCTTCAGTGGATGCCTGCTTATGTCCCCGGGGGCCATAACAGGGACTCCCAAGATTCGCCTGCGTAGCACAGCCCAAGGTGGACATACGAGGAGAACATGATCCGACGTTTCGTCAGCCATGCCGCAACCCCTACATTGGGGACTTTCCTCCAAACCTAGGTTACAGAGGAGTTTCCTCAGACAGCAGTGCCCCGTTAGGAATCCTGCTATCTTCTTTAACCTACTCCTTGGTAGTTCTAGAGCAGCTCTAGCATGTCCATCAGTCCATCCCTACAATAGGAGCTTGGACTGCCTGAGACGCTGTAGAGCCTTCCAGTGAGCGAGATGCTGATTTCGCAACCAGTTCCTCTTCTCCTTACGGATTGTTTGTTTTGTAAGGCCCAAGGTCGGGCCCGGGCCGTTGAAAGGGGTAGCCGCCCCTTCCACAGCCAGCGCATCCGCCCCTTTATTGCCTTCAAAACCAGAGTGGGCCGGAATCCATTCAAGCCACACTGTGTTCCGCCTCGCTGAGTCAGCAAGGCGTTCACGACATTCAGCAGCAAGCCCTGAGTTGATGGTATATCCACTCAGGGCCTTGATTGCCGCCTGACTGTCGGTGTATATGGTTATGCGTCGGTCCGCATAACCTCTGTCTAGGTTCATCTGCCCACCTTCCAAGATAGCGTATACCTCAGTCTGAGATGCAGACACACCGTTACCCAATGGAACACAGACTTGTGTCCTTGGGTTCGTGGAGTAAATTCCAGCCCCCGCCCCATCGCTGGAGCATGAGCCATCTGTGTACCAGACGATCCCATGAGGCTGTGAAATTTCCTCTCTTTCCCAGAATTCTCCATTCCGGATCATCACCCTATAGGGGGTTACGAAGGACTACCTGCGCAAGCAGACATCAGCCGCTCGAGCCAGAACAGGGACATCTCCCAGAAGCCTGAGCTTATTGACGTACCTGCACCCTCCCTCGTTTCGTACATATCCCAAACTTTTTAAGCGTAGGAGTGCACTCCCAGCCTCAGCCTCGATCACATGGTGAAGAGGCCGAAGTCCAAGAATCACCTCCAACGCAGCAGTTGGTGTAGTTTTTATGCAGCCAGTTGCCCCCAAACCGACCACCCTTTGGAGGCGTGCCACTTGCGTCCTAGCCGTGGCCAGGGTTACTCTTGGCCACCAGACCAGAGCCACGTATGTGAGCATCGGCAGCATGATCACTTTATAGAACCACAAGATCGTCTTGGGGGCTAGTCCCCATTTCGTACCAATGGCTCTCCTACAGGCCCAGTACGTGTTAGTCACCTTGCCTAGGCGACTATCTAGGTGAGCCTTCCATGTCAGCGACTTATCCAGGATCACTCCCAGATATTTCACTTGTTCAACCACTGGAAGTGGCATTCCACCAAGGTGCAGACCATCAGGTCTTATACCTATCTTCTTGGTGAAAGCAATTACCTCAGCCTTGGCAGGATTAACTGCAAGTCCGTGGTCGTTGCACCACCCCTGTACTCTATTCAGGGCCCTTTGTATTAGGTCCCTGAGAACGGTGATATGCCTTCCAACAACAAGGACAACGATATCATCGGCATACCCAATTGCCAGAGAGCCCTCACCGTTTAATAAGGATATTAATTCGTCGACTACTAGGTTCCACAATGTGGGCGAAAGGACGCCCCCTTGTGGACATCCTCTGAAGAGGACCATTTTAGCCACATGTTCCTTCCATGCAGCCTCTACTGTGCGGTTGCGTAGCATGGCCCCAAGCCAATGAATTACCATTGGCTCTATTCCATGATCTACTGCAGCTCTACACATTGATTCTTCAGGGGTGCTGTCGAAAGCCCCCTGTATGTCCAAGAATGCGCCCAGGGCGATCATGCCACTTTCCAGCGCCTTTTCCACCTGTGTTACCAGTTGGTGTAAGGCACTTTCCGTTGACTTGCCACACCGGTACGCATGCTGGTTGTTGTGCAAAGGATACCTAAGCCCAACCTTTTCCCTCATATACCTATCAACCAACCTCTCCAGTGTTTTTAGCAGAAAGGATGTTAGACTGATAGGCCTGAAGGACGTAGCCACGGTGTACGTAGTACGACCGGGCTTGGGTATGAAGACAACTCTTACCTGTCTCCACTGCTCAGGAACATATCTGCTTGCCTAACAGGCCTAAAAGATATGTACTAAGACTGAACCAATAGCCTCCCAGCCCTGCTGAAGCAGAGCCGGAAAGTTTTTGTCCTTTCCCGGAGATTTATAGGGGCTAAACGTACGTATAGCCCAAGTACTCCGCTCGTAGGTAACTATTTCTTTGGCTAGAATATAGTCCCTCTTACATGGTCGTTTCGTTTCCACACGCCCCATGTCAGGACCCTCCTGCCCGATTGCCTTACAACAGGGGAAGTGAGTCTCTATTAGGTGCTGCAAGGTATCCCCCGGAGTTTCCGTGAAAACACCCGGTGCGATTTCCAGGCAGCCAAGAGCACTATCAGGAGACTTCGTTAAGATTCGACGTAGCCTTGATATTTGAGGTACCGAAACGATATCCTCGCAGAAGGCCCGCCAAGCATCTCTTCGAGCCAGCCTAACAGCGCTCTTATATTCATTTCGTTTCTGGCGGTATAGTTCCCAGTCCAAATCCGACTCTGTCTTCCTAGCCCTATTAAATAGGAGGAAAGGAGTGGGATTTATAAGGAAGGTAGGGAACATAATAGAAAAATCCAAGAAGAAATGCGAGATTAATAGAGACGGATATGGGAAGAGCAGAGCAAGGGAGCGTGGACAAAAACACTAAACAAATACCTAAATGAGAGTGGCTCGAGTGTAAACATAGGGTACCACTTGAGTCAGGTACTCAAGGGTCACGGCAGCTTCAGTACCTACACGACGAGGATCGGGAAGAAAGAGAGCTAGCAGTGCCGATATTGCTGTGAAAGGATCAAGATGGACACAGAGCTGGGAAAAGTACCTAGTACTGCAAATCTGATAGACATCATGGTCAAGTCAAAATACAACTAGAATTGCATAAACGGTTTCGATACATCCATTATGCGCAGAAAAGAGGAAGAATAAAGGTTAAGCCAAGGAGGGAGATCATGAACAGAACAGAGGGACCCCTGAGTCTGACGATATACCTTTATAGGTGGTACCAGAGTGCAGGGAGTGAGCAGTGGAGGTCGAGGTGGTTTTTGTGTGGTCATCCTTAAACCGGGTGCAACGACTTTCTGATGCTTTGCGCGCAGAGTGTTAGAGGGGGGTTGTACACGCTTTCGGGGAGAAATCCCAGACTACCAGCAGGTTTCCATTCAGCGAAACACAAGGTATAAAAGTCATACATTCAACCAATAGAGAGTGATGTTGAAGAAAATCCTAGAAGTTTTTGCAATCAATCAAATGAAATATAATTTCTTAAGGATTCACGTTGTTGAATTGTTAACTCCTTTGCTGATTTTTGGATTTTTGTAGCAAATATTTTCTGTTGTAGGCCAAAGAATAGGTAAATATTTTTGACAAAAGTCCTAGTAGAAAACGGATGGTGCCATGATATAAAAGCAACTTGTTATAAACATTTAAAACGAAAAAATGTACTTTTTTCAGTTTTTTTCATATGCCGTGAAAAGTACCGGAGCAATCTCAATGGTATCTACAGAAAAAATGTAGGTCATTAAAATAAGAACAAATTGGGGGGTTGAGAGACTTGATCGGATAATTAGAAAGCAATTCATCGATCAACTAGATTTAAGAATTGCTACATGGAATGCTAATGGCTTTCTAAACAAAAAACATGATCTAGAAGTATTTATTCGCACTCAGCACATAGACATATGTCTTATCTCTGAGACACATAAATGACAAATCAATCATACATCAAGCTAGGAGGTTATAAAGTATATCATCCTGATAACCGAGCTAAGGGTGGCAGTGCGGTCATAGTTAAAGACTCTTTTAGTAACTTTAAGGAACGCCATCTGCAGCGAGAGGATATGCAGTTTACAGTGGTTGAAATTAAGTCAACAAAACAGATGATGAGAGTTAGGATCATCTATTGCCCAGATATAATCTTAAAAAAGAAGATTACCGGATACTGCTAAAGCATCTTGGTGAAAGATTTATCATTGGAGGCAACTTTAATGCTAAGCACGTTGACTAGGGTTCAAGATTAATCACAAACAAAGGGAGAGAGCTAATAAAAGCTATCAGTGAAATCGACTGCAACTAACATTCTTCAGGAAAGCCCACTTATTGGCCCACAGATGCTAACAAAATACCTGACTCACTGGATTTCTTCATCGTAGGAGAAGTATCATCTAACTTCGTTGAAGTAGAAGAGAATTTTTACCTAGATTCAGATCACTCAGCAGTGATATTGCCACTGAGTGAAAGGGTAATAAAAAAATAGCTCGACCGATATTTATTAATAAAACAACGGACTGGGAAAGTTTCAAAATTGATCTTCAAAATAAAATGAATTTAAATATTAAACTAAGAACTACTGATCAGCTTGAAGAAGAAGCTGAAAACTTTACTACGCTCATTCAATCAGTTGCTAATGGTGATACAAAAGAAATCACCCACATAACCAAAGCTGTCAACTATCCAATTGAAATAAGAGACTTGGTGACAGAAAAACGAGGAGCTAGAAGAAGATGGCAACAATCGAGAGATCCGGCAGATAAAACTGTACTCATTGATAAAACTCAAAAGCTCAGAAGAGAAATACAAAAACTAAGAGATAGTTCAATAAGATTATATTTACAGAAACTCTCTATAGATGAAGAACCCGACTATTCTCTCTGGAATAAAGAGACTTGTAACTTCAATTTCTCCTATCAGAATAAGCAAAAATCAGATTTGTTCGCTGAACACCTGGCTAATATATTCACACCAAACCAATGGCAGACAGATCACGTTCTGAATAATATTGAAAACTCAAAATCTGAAAATATCACTCCCGTTACCCTAAGAGAAGTAGCTGAGGAGATAAGAACTAATCTAAACCCAAAGAAGGCATCGGGATTCGATTTCATAACTGGCGAGATACTGAAGCAATTGCCTAGGAAGGGTATAGTTATGCTCACGTACCTTATCAATCCAGTCTTCAGATCGAAACATGTTCGTACGTGCTGGAAAGTTGCATTTTTTTTATAAAAGATATAAAAACTCGATCAATATTAATTGATGCTTTCAGCTTAAGAATCTGTCAAAGTTTGCAGCTACCTGAAGAAAACAATTGACTGAATGCGTTCTAAAACTATCAGGATACTAATCTTGAAAGAGGTTTATACGTTTTCGTTGTTAACTAATTACAGCCCGTTCTTTAGGACAGGTGATTTCACCTGTTCCAAATGAAATAGTGGATTTTAGATATTTATTTGAAGAATATTTGATATAAAAATCAACAGTTTATGTCACAAAGTCTATATACAGAGTGATTCATAAGTCTATCAAGTTTAAAGATATTTAAATGAAATTTTGGCCAATTGTAACCATCCTAAAGGCTTATATTTTAGAATTATTCGCAATTGTACATTGTCTTCCATAACGCCATGCCAGATGAAAGGTACATTTCTTTAAATCGGATATTCTGTATTTCACTTCAAACTTGAATTCTGCTATTGCAATGATATACGATTGTAATAGGTTATACAGTGTACTTAAAAATGTCTGACTTCTTATTCCTGAAAATCGTAATACGTTCAACGTCCCGTATATACTGTAACTGCACAATTTAAAATTCTTCTATAGCCATACGTCTGTGATGGCTTCTAGTAACATAATTCACTGGAGCTGCTTCCATATCCAAGAAACCGACTACAGGGTCCAAACTCGAATACATCGGTTTCACAATATTTTTAAATTGATCACCCTTTATTCCATATAGTTGAATGGAAACTACAATATTTTCAATTTAATTCCCTATATCCAAACCAAATAGTTTTGTGATATTCCAATTTTATTCCCAATGTGCAAGGACCTTGTAATATGGCCGATATTATGGTGGTATTTACATTGTTGTCAGATCTTTTTCGAGAATAATAATGAACTTTGTTATTTCAAATAGATCACCCGGTATATTTTTTGCCTTTTGGAATTCTCAAGAAATAGTCTAAAGAATTCATGTCGGTGATCGCGGGGGCCATTCGATAAAACCACGCCTTCCAATCCATCTTCTGGGAAACACATTATTTCGGTATTTCCTCACCACACGCGCATAGTGAGGTGGAGCATCATCATATTGCAGCCAAATATTGTCGTTTGGGATATTGTTGTTGTCTGGGAGTTTCGAATAATGAAACACCCACATTAAAATGTAATTGAAAATAATTACTTGGATTTGGAAAAAACCGAGCCAACTCAGGTATAATAATATTTTCTATTAAATCTAAATATGCCGGGCCATTTAAGTTTCCCCCAATGGAAAAGGGACCAATTCTGTATCTGTAGAGTGGGGAGGGTGAGTTTAGGCCCACAGCACTTAGGCCACATGTGACCCATTGTACATCCTCCCGAGGAGTTGTCCTTCTAGGTCATCGTCCATCCTGTCCTTTTCAGGAAGATGGACAGGTCACTAGGAGACATCTCCTTTATATCGGCAGGTGTAGGCCAAGACTCACCGAACACACACTCTCTTATTGACGATAACTCCGGGCACTCGCATAAGACATGCCTGACAGTCTCATCTTCTTGTTCACACATTCTGCATAGAGGTGTGTCCACTAGCCCCATAGTATGGAGGTTGACAGTGGCCAGTCAGAAATCCTACTGTTAAGCGTAGGTTTTTCCTGGTCATCGCCAAATATTTCTTCGGCGCCAGCTTTCCAGGATCGCGCAAGGTGATCCTGGCAAGACTGCATCCTTTGATTCCATCCCATCTCTTTAGGGATTGAGTGTGGGTGTAATGCCTGGCTAGTTCCGCAAGTTTTCGCAGACGTAAATAGCCGAGTAACAGCGACGTACGTACAGGTTCCATCCTGCTCTGTTTATGCCCGTATATATTTTATTTAACAACTATTTTCGTAACGTTTTTAATAATTGGACATGAGTTTTCAAGAATATTATAATGCTTACGTCAAAAGACACATCTACATGACAAGAAAGTGCTGACAAAAAGAAGTGGTACAGTTATGGAACACAGCAAAACAAAAGTTCCCGAAGAAAGAAGATTTGGTGAAACATGTTCAGCATGAGATTGATCAGCTTCTAAGAGAAGCAGCGGAAAGAAAGGCCCGAAATTTTCTAGTGTTCCTCTCAAAGGTAGGTTAGATACCTCTATTTATTTATATTATGAATTTATTTTTATGTACAATACATTTCAAGAAAAAAAATACTTAAGCTAATTTAATAGGAGTGTCATTTTTTTTAAATTTTATTATTAAAAATCAATCGGCATAAGAAAAACAAAAACGTAGGAGCGAGATGTGAAATTTTTAATTGAGATATGCAAAAACTACACTACGTATCAGTGCAGTCATTGCTTTTTTGACATGATCCGATAATTTCAATTTTTTATTAATACAAAAATTATGCTTTAACTTAATGTGAATGATTAGTGCATATGTGTTCTAAATAAAAAAATGCATAATTTTGTTCTAAACGTCTCTAATTTGTCAATCTTGAGTCTTTATAATGATATATTTATTCCAGGGAAACACTAGGAGCTCTGATAGTGTTTCAACTCAAGTTGAATCAAGCGTTCAAGGTGTCTCAACCTTAGAATGCGCGAGTCAAACTGAAATTAGTGTTTAGATTATTCAACATGAGGAATCAGTGACACAGAATGAGATTACTCACACTAATCAGCAGTTAATGGATCAACATTACGACAATGAAACTCAACTGGCAGGTTTTTTTTGTATGTGCGACATATTCTTAATTTTTTCTTTCCTCTACAGGTGCTACAAAACGGAAAACTCAGCCTCTTGTAATCAGCGACGATGAGGATGAAGTAACGTCAACCTCCACACCATCCGCTGTACGTCCTACTCCAGCTCAAGATGCTATCAAAAAAGAAATTGATAAACGACGCATGGAGCTAGACTTGACAGAAAGACGCAAAGGATCTCTTGTTGCTGACGGCACTGAACACTAGAAAATACGTGAGAAATTGATGATTTTGAAAAACAGCTCAAACATAAGGTGAACAAAAGAGTATACTCGATAAAGCACAGAAAAAATAAAAAACAAAAAATGATCGAATTGTGTTCTAAAAATCCTGAAGCAGCAAAATCGTTGACACTTCGAGCAAGCTCTGGACATCCTCGCTTGGAGGAAGAGCAGCTTGAATTTCTGAAAACTATTAGTGATTTAGCTATGTTCGGTGCGTCAGCTGAGGAACGGCGTCGCTGTGAAATTGTTCGTACTGTTCATAGTCTTTCAGAGTCAACCGAAAAACTTATCGGGCTGGGATTTGATATTTCTCGAAGCGCTGCTTATATTCGACTGTTTCCTAGGCGGGCAGATACGCGGGAGGCTAAGCGCCACTTAGTGAATGTTTCGGTGAAGTTGAGTCGTCCTGAAGCAGACCATCATAAAACGCACCAGGACCAATAGTTTTCTAGAAACTGTAGCCTCAATACTTGGCCCTAATTCTGTATCTTTTTTATCCCAAGATGACAAAGCTCGGGTCCCCATAGGATTGACGGCGGCAAACAAACAAGCGCCTTTGATAATGCACGTTGAATATTAAGTATCGTTACCAGATCACGACTTTATAATTGATCTCGAGTGTCTATGCTTTGTGTGGAGTAAAACCGAATGAAATGGGGCGCCCAGAACGTCTCATATAGTGGACCAACATATATATCAATCCGAAGTGGTAAGCACTCGTCTTCGACTGCAACTAGTCACGCTCGAGACTTGGACACTATCTTAACTCTTGAGCCTTTTCTTATATTAATGAAAAACGAAGACGGTAAAGTCAAGCCGGTCCTTATTATTTCGAGCGATGGCGGTCCGATATCGAAAAGTAATTGCACATTCTATAGAACATTTAAAAAATATGATTTGGACGCAATATTTATTATGACTAATGCCCCCGGCAGAAGTGCTTTCAATAGAGTAGAGAGACGCATGGCTCCACTTAGCCGAGGACTAACAGGTGTTGTTCTTCCCCATGACTCTTTTGGGACACATCTTGACTCCTGCAGCAAAACAATTGATGGTGATTTAGAAAAAGATAACTTCAAAAAAAGAAGGAGAAATTTTAGGTGAAATATGGTTCGCAGTGAGCATTGATGGACACGAAGTTATCGCTAATTACATCGACCCAAACGACGACATTTCTAATGTTCCAGATTTTCCAACTGAAGAATGGTACAACGAGCATGTGAGAGAGTCAATATTTACTTCAGGTATTTTTTTTAATAATTTTTCTAGAGTATTTTAACAAGCATCCGTGCTGACAAACGCATCTTTATGAAGAATTAATAACAAATTTCCCAACAGAAGTAAATTATTTGTTTTTTTTACCAGCTTAACAAATCAGCACCCTCAGATCCAGGCTTTTGAAGTAGCTTATTATCTGTTTTGGAGCTAGATCTGTAACCTGATCAGGCTCTAATTAGATTTATTCCAGGCAGTTGAGGCATTGGTGAACAATTACCCTGCAGGTAAGTCCATGTTTAATAAAAGCACTAGACTTTATCCATAATTCTGCTCTAAGAATGGCATTGGGATCATTTCGCACCACCTCTGTTCAAAGTTTTTACTATGAGTCCGGAGAGCCATCACTTCAGCATCGCAGTCTGCTCCTAACAAACACATGCAGCATCTATTTCTACCAATAACAAAAAGCCAGTATATGAACACCGCCTGCTAACGAAATCATAACGGAGTAACAAATTACCACAGAAAACCTGGTAAACATCGTCTCAAAAAGGCATTGAGTACTCTAAACTAAACTTTTCCAGACACCCTCTCAATAATAATTCACTCTCTGTTAGCTTACAATATTAAGAGTGCTCTTGTGAGTGAAGCTTCTCCGATGTTTGTCTGTGGTCGACTGTTGACAGTTGACAGCTGATGGACATTTTCTAGAACATTCGATGTTAGAGTTCACGTTATGTCCGTTATGCATTATGTTATATATAGCCCGTTCAGTACAAAATCCGTTGCACGTCACATCTGTCATAACTGGACTATGTTGCCAAGCCCTTGAAATAGTATGAGAATCTAGTAAATATCGAATGAAGTTTATCAAATATTCTTCTTTTTATTTGGCTATAGGTTAGGTTTAGTTATTGAAGGTTATTGTGTGCAAACAAACTTCGACTTATTTCAATTACATATAAAACAATATAAAACTTTTATTTGTATGTTAACAGTAGGTACAGCACTAACTAAGAAATTCTTATTTTAAAAACTATGGAATTATTTCTAGCACTAAAAAGGTATGTATGAAATAGTTAAAAGTTTTATTTGTATGCTTATACCACAACGCTTAATTAGTTAGAAATTATTTAAGTATTTGAAATGTATATATATGGAATAGTATTAAGAAAAAAATATAAAGTGGTCAATTATTATTTGTTCTAAAATATTTTATCAAAATTAAATATAAATTATCTAATATAATTTTTAGGTTACAATAGCAATTACCTACATGTTGGCTTCTAGAATGTTGTCACTACAATATGAAAGGCTGATGTAAGATTCTGATAACCTAGATCACTTTTTTAAGGGCATTTTGTTTTATATTTTGGTGAAATAAATCTTCATACTGATATATTTATCACAACAAAAGAAAATTGTGCAGCAAGCACCACCACAGCTCAGAAAAGAAGAGCGAATACATTCTAGTCTCTGATTGAAGGTATATACGAATTATTGACTACATTGTGTATGTGAATTCTAGCATAATATATTCAACACTCAGTATAATAGTTTGTATAATAATTCCAAGGCTTAATTATTAATTGACTAGTAAACATCACCTTGAGTTATTACAACAAAGTAGACGTGCCGAGGGAGACTATACATAGATATTTGTTAGAATACATGTGGTTCCTTTTATATATGCCCTAACTCTACTCTACTCTGCCCTAATTGTGGCCAGTCGTTATGTTTTGGGACACTACTTGAATTATGTGTATGTAGATAATACGAGTAAACAATAAAATAATTTATATTATAATGGTTTTATATTGGAAGCAGCTTATCCTATAACCAGAACTTATTAAAATTGTTATAAATACATATTATTTTATTGGTGATTCATTTATGATTTTCCCATATATCCAAATTAATATTCACTATTTTCTTTTAGCTTTTTTTTTTTTTTTTTTCGGGCCGAGATGGAACACTCATGTTCGAATGGGTCCAGGACCCAAACAGTGTTGGACTCATCCCCAAGGAGATGCCTACCAACCAAACCCACCTCAAACTCGCCGTTACCCCCGTCTCGGAATCACTACCCTAGCATACTTCGAGACAGGCGGCGGTCCCTCGCACACTCTCCGCTCACACCGTCATCTTCTCCCTCCTATCACTCCTGCCTCTCATGCCATATCAAGTCTTTCTCTCCCCCTTACCATGCTCTCTACTACTCCACACACCTCCATCCATTCCTCCTCCCCCCCCAACATTATCTCCACCATGTTTTCCCAGTACACCGCCTCCCCTAGTTTCCTCTCCAACTTCTTCAGCACTTCCTCGTTCCTCCAGCATCTAAACACATGCCCCACATCATCCTCCACTTCACACCTCTCGCACACACCAGTCTCTCGTTTCGCAATCTTGTGGAGGTACCCTACTCTCGACCCATGTCCAGTGAGCACTTGTGTCAAGAAGTAGTTCACCTCCCCGAATTTCCGGTCCATCCAATCTCTCCTATTCCCAATCGCTCCTTTTAGCGCGCCCTCATACTCCTCCCACCTTCTCTCCATTTCCTCCTCCATCCATTCCCGTACCTCTTCTTTGGTCGCACCCCTCCAGCGTTGGCTCCTAGCTCTAGCCAACACGTCCAATGGGTAGGACCTTGCCAGCACCGCTGCTGCCAGTCCACCCACTGTCCTGTACCCCTGCACCACCCTCAGCAGTATCCCTCTCTGCACCCGCAGAAGTGGCCTAACCCTCGCATTCACCCCCGCTCTTTCACCCCACACCTCCGCACCGTACAGCATACTCTGCTCTACCGTCCTACCAATTACCCTTCTCTTCCACTCTCCCGGCCCTTTCACATTACACATAAATCTCCCCAGCCATGCTGCCCTCACTTTACCCTTCTCTGCCGCCTTTACCATATGGGTTTTGAAGGATAATTGGCTATCCAACCACACCCCTAGGTATTTCACAGACTCCTCCATGCGAATTCTCCTTCCCTTAACCATCACCCCCACTTCCCTTGCCCTGCTCCGTCCCTTCACTAGCAGCCCCACCGTCTTCTCTTCCGCCACTTCCAGTCCGCACCGCTCTAACTTCTCCACAATCTTCCTGCACATTCTCTCCGCCTTTCTTTCTATCTCCGCCTACCCCTTTGCCGTACATACCAGACACACATCATCCGCATACACCGTAATCTCACATCCCTCTTCACATACTATCCCACAAACCTCATCAAACACACACTTCCAGAGCGTCGGTCCAAGAACCGAGCCCTGAGGCACTCCAGCCTCCATCTCATATCTACTCCCTCTGGAGTCTACAATCACACGCCCCGTCAGGTAGTCCTCCACCAGGTTGACCAACCCCTGCTCCACTCCAAGCCTCAGCAACGCACTCAACACTGCCCGTTTGCTGACACTGTTGAACGCGTTCCCGACGTCGAAGAACACGAGTAGGGCCAATTTCTTCTTCCTCCAGCTGCCCTCCCTAGCTTTTTCCACCAAACCCATCACCTTGCTCAGTGCCGAGATGCAAGATTTCCCCGTGAACCCATGCTGGTTTACCCTAAAACCCCCATTCCTACCAACTTCCTCCTCAATCCTATCCCTTATTATCCCCTCCATCAATTTACCCATACCACACAGCAGGCTGATAGGCCTATAGTCCCCCTCCCGCTTCCCCTCTCTACCCGCCTTCTTCATCAGTATCACCCTGGCTACCTTCCATCCTTCCGGGAACTCCTCCTCCCTCAGCACCCTGTTGAATAGTTCCCAGAAGTACTCCCTATTGTCATCCAACAGCCTCTTCACCATATCACCCCTCAGGCCATCTATCCCTGGGGCTTTTCTCACTTTAATATTTCTCCCCCAATCTTCTACCTCCCACTTCTCTACCAGCCTTATCCCCCTCATTTTCACTACCTCCCTTGTATCTTGGATTTCCTGAATTCTGCCACCCACTCCTCCTTCTCCCCCTTTGAACAATTTCTCTATAATCTCCTTCTCCCAATCCTCCTCTAGAACCTCGTCCCTATTTCCACCCATCCTCTTCACCGCTATCTCATACGCCTTTCCCCATGGATTGTTTTCCAATTCCCCCAGTAACTCTTCCCACTTCCCTCTTTTTTCCCTCTCCACTCTACGCTCCAGTTCCTTCTTCTTCTCTTTATATCTCCCTCTTCCCTCTATCCTTCCTCTTCCTCTCAGCATCCGTCTTCGTTCTTTCTTACACTCCATCCACAGCTCCTCTATTTCCTCATTCAACCAGTAATTGGCCCTCCGCTCACGCCTATTGCCCCTCTTTCCCTCTCTTTTGCAGCCCTGTATCACATTGTACAATTCATCTGCATCATGTCCAAGTCCCCTTCCTATCTCTTCTCTTACTTTCTTCCTCATACTCTCTGCCTCGGCTTTCGTCCACTTCCATTCCCACTCTTCCACTAAATCCTTTCTCTCTTTCCTTATATCCGTCTCCACATACCTATGTAAGCTCAAGCTTTCCTCATCCTCCAGCACCCCCCAACTAAACACTCTTTCCCACAGCCATTCATCACATGCTGTTATATCAATGAATGATGAACCCCCGTCACCCCTCACGAAGGTGGGCAGTAGTCCATCATTCAGCACCACCAACCCGTTGGATGTTAACACTTCATCAAGGATCTCCCCTCTCCTGTCCGTTTTCTTCCCCCCCATATAGTATTCTTCGCATTGAAGTCCCCTGCCACCATTCTCCTTATGATCCTCCTTTTTCCTTTTGACACCCTCAGATCGTCCTCTAATCCTGTCATGATCCTCTCAAATTCTTCCAGGCTGACATTTGGGCTTATATACACACTGTTCACAACTATGTTTCCCTTTCGCACTACCACCCATCCATTTCCCTTCCTCACTTCATTCGCCCTCAATCCATCCCCCACCACTCTTATTCCTGCTTCTCCTGTATCGTCCATAATCCATCCCTGCTTCCCCACATATCTAGCATTCACCTCGGATCCACACACTACATCCACTTCCCTCCTAAAAATCACTTCATCCAATATATCATGCGCTATCCTGCATTTCCCTAAATTTATCTGTAACACTCTCCATACATCCCCTACATTCCTCCTTCCCGCGCAATGCTGTCCCCTTCCTCCTATTTGACCAGACTCGTCCCCTCTGAGGGGTCCAGAGGGTCCCTCCCATTTTTCCTTCACCTTTTCCATCGTCTCCTTCTACTTCTTCCCTTCCCCTACTACATTCTATCTCCGCTGGCTTGTGTCCCCTTTCCCCACGTACCCTACAAAGGAAAGCCTGCCGACAGTCTCTCGCCATGTGATCCTCGCTCTTACAAAGCCAACACTTACTCCTCTCCTTGACTACCTTCACCTTACACCCTGCTACTTACTGGCCCTTTATCCCACATCCAAAGCATCTGTCATCCTCTCTACCCTCTATAATATTTACCCTGTTCCACCCCAATCTAACCTCCTTTTTTTTCAACAAGGCTACCGCTTTTTCCCATTCCGCCCTCACCACCGCCATTTTCATCCCGTTCCTCTCCCTTACCACTTTAATCACCGTTGTCCCTTTCCCAATCAAATTCTCTATTTTCCCCCTCTATTTTCCCCCTCACCTTTTCATCTTCCATCCACGGTTCTATCCCTACCATTTTAATTGTTTTTGTTCCCCTCCCCGCTTCGACCACCCTAGCTCCTGTTACCCTTCCTACCTCCCCCAGAATTCCCCTCACCTCAACCCCCTTCTTTGCCTCTATTACCACCTCCCTATTTCTTGAGACTCTGAGTCTATCCACCCCTCATCTCCCTCAACCCCTTCTTAATCCTCTCGATCCCCTCCTGATCGACTTTCCCGATATCCTTCAGGATTATCGCCCCATTTCTACCCTCCTTTTCCTTCTCCCCATCTGTATAGATTGTTACCTCCGCCACCTCTCCGCCACCACTCACCCACGCCACCATCTTCTTCAGCACCTCCACCTCTACCTGCTCAAGCCTGTGGAGTCCAATGCTGTCCCCGCTCCCCACTACCTCAAACAGTCGACTCATCAGCTCAAACACCTTTTTCTCATCCCTACAATCTCCCTCCATCCGACAGATCAACTCCTCCGTCTTCACCCTTACCCCATTCCTTTCCGTAGTGCGTACCTCCTTGACCCACTCCATTTCCTCTCCTTTTCCCCCTAGCCCTAAACATCCTCTGTATTCCCTTCTCCATTCCACTGTCTTCCTTGGTCACCCTTTACCTTTTCATCCCCTAATATTGGATTTCCCACCTTCACCTCTATTCCCTCCCCATTTTTACCATCCCAGTCCCTATCTCTAACCTCCAGCCATCCTTCCCAGTCTCTTTGCCCCACCTTCCATCGTGTTTGCATTATCCCGTTTCTATCGTCCTCCCCCCTCAACCTCTCCAATTCCTTGACCCGTCCCTCTGCCGCTGCCTTCTCTTCCTCCAGCCTTTCCACCTTCTCCTCCAGTCGCCTTACCATATCCTTCAATCTCTCTACACTCTCCCTCTCTTCTTCCTTCCAATTCTCCATTTCCTTCTTTCCTTCCTCCTTCAGTTTCCTCTTCTGTTCCTTGTCCTCCCGAGGCGATACCTCCTTTCTCTTTACTCCAGTATCACTCCACCCTCTCGTCTCCCCCGCCTTATCAGGCGTTCGTTTTACCTTCGTCGACTTACCAAAAATTCCATTTCCTTGCCTTTCTTCATCCATAACCTCCTGTTCTATTTTTCTTTCTTCTTTGTCCATATTCCATCACACGAGTAGCTAGGGAATTGAATGTCCACCACCACAGAGCCCCGCTTGTGGTGGTAAGGCTGGTTACTCCGGGAGGTCACCAGGTATCCCGGAGGCACCGTTTCTGACTGACTTTCGCGCAGCCATTCATCCATTGCCACGGTGGCTAACAACGTAGATTACGGATTGTTTTATCGAGGTTCACTCCTCTAGGCTTTTTCTCACGGTTGCCTCCGGACGCAGTGGCTTCCGTTGCCTACACTACACCACAACATAGCTGCCTTCCCTATGTTGCTGGTTTTTTATCGAGGTTTACTCCTCTAGATTCCTGGGAATCTAACCTATTAGTCGCCTTTTACGACAGGTGGGCTATCCCCTGGGGGTATTCTTCTGAGCCCGCCCCCAGACGGGCGATTTTCTTTTAGCTTGCCAACCTCTACTGCAACTGAGAGTGTTGCTAATAGAACGATTAATCAGATGAGCTACCTTTCAATTCAAAAACAACTATTAAATTAATTTTTTTGTAGTTTTTGTAAAACTCTGTATTATACACGTTTTTTTTTTTAGAAAATGCTTCCTGAATTAGTTATCTTACATATCATGAATGAAATAAATTAATAAATAATGCCACCACAACTCTTACGATTGTTTTATTAAAAATATACATTGTAAATATATAAATTAGTTACACAAGACAGATTATAACAATACTAGTTCGTTAATTTTTTTTCAAACAATGTTGAACAAAAATTTTCAAATGGAATAAATTTTTTTTTTTAAATATATCAATTCTAACCCGCCCCTTCCAGAATGCATTGAAAGCGATGCATTCCGGGAAGAGCTTCCTCCACCCCCCATCTCATCTCCCGATTCTATCAGTTGGCCCTCCCTTATTTTGAATCTCCTCCAGTTGATCTTCTTGACTTGTTTTTACTGTCAGCGATACTTGTTAGCTTCCTAGGTATCTACAAAATTTCTGTTAGTACATCACCATGCATAGTAAAAAACATAAACATACATCAACTACATAATATTTGTTTCTTGCTTGCATGAACTTCGTTTTCAATAACTGCTGGTTCAATGTTACCATCAAAAATTATTTGTTTTACATAACCACTTTCAAATGAATTCCTATCTCTTCATTTTCGAACTGCCCTACTATCATAGAAAATTTGATTAGGTGATTTGTTGCCATGATCTAAAAGATTGATTGTGTTATAAACTATAAAAATATTTTAAAATTAGGAAAGATTTTTAAATGATTGTGAATATATCTTGTTCATACCTTTTTAAACATTATGGTAGCATCTAAAATTAATCAATATATCTATAATAAAAATAATTTCACATACCAATTTTTTCACATACATTTTCATAACATACCTTTTACCATCCACTTTTGTAGTTTTGACACTCCTTTTATCTGGATCTTGCCTTGAACGACCTACTGTACCATTTTGGAAAATCCATGTTTCATCAATAAAAACAAATTTATACAGAGCAGTTTCTTTTTCTTGTATGTATTTTCTTAAAAATTAAACCCTTTTCACTGCTATATGTGAAAGTTCCATAAGTCCTCTGCGTGGATCATCTTTTTTCCATTTAAAACCAATGTCTTTTAGTAAGCAGCTCAGAGACACTTTACATCCCTTGAATAATTGTTTGTCTTTCAATTTTTCTAGTAATGTGCCTAAAGTTACATGTTGATCTGTAAATAAATTTTCAGGTATACTTATTGCTGAGCATTAAGAACAATAGGACAGAATAGATCTTTTAGGTCTCAGTGAATTTTACCCCAATATACATACATACATTGAGTATGAACAATAAAACACAATATAATGAAAAAAGTTAATTAGATATAACAAAGTGAATATAAACATTATATTTATATCTTATACATTATTACACATATTAAAGTTATACTTACTTGATTCATACATGCTGTAAATGGTATCACGAATAGCGGAGGTATTAACTATTGCAGTATTATTAACAGTTTTATTTTTTATACGTTTTTTTGGAGGCGACTTTAAACGTTGATCACTCTTCACGGCTTGTGAAATATTACTCACAGTTGATATATTCAACTAAAGTGCTGCTGCTACACGCTAAAAAAAATATGTATATACAATATACATATATTAAGATAATAATTCAGTATGTTGTCTTTGCTAACTTACCTCTCTTACAGCATTCAAAGGTAGCAATGGACCATTGTTATCACGTTCTTGTTCAAAATAATTTATTAATGAAGCCACAAGTTCTTTGCAGCGGCTGGTTATTAATAGTTTATTAATTCTTGTTGAAATTATTACACATTAAATGATAGATTTGTTGGTGACTAAGTCAGTGTATCATTTAGACAGTTCAAACTGTTAGGGGTAGAGTTTGTCGAGCGGTCTAAATGATACACTGATTTAGTCACCAAGAAAAGGGAAAAAATCTAGTTTAGTGAACCAACGCGGATTTTGATGAAATTTTTTTTTTAATTAATTCGAGGTCGCTGAACACGAAAATGAAAAAAGAAATCGGCGCTCTCTTACCAAAAACGAGTTATGAATTTTTGAAGATGGGGTCAGATCAGCACTGCACTGGTTTTAATGTCATATTATAAGTGTTTTAAAATGATGCATTAAACTTGTACACAATATTAAATACACTATAATTACTTTTTAAGATATTCCTCTCACACACACATTTAATAAACACTGATATTGACATTCATTTCTTGTAAATTCTTTTTTTAATTCCACAATTATTATATATTTTGACATTTTCATGTAACATGACTGACATATAAGTTTTGGTCTGTTTCTTCTTAGTCGTACAACTTGTACCTAATAGCATATTCAGCCATTAGAGATATTTAGCCACTTGAATTAGTTGCTGAATATTTTCGATTCCATGATCGTGACCATATCGTGATATCGTTTGAAATAATGAGGTATAGTAAATTTTATACCCATTTAGAATAAGACCATCCTTATTTATTATTAATAAATCGGTTGAAACAAAAAATTACCAACAAAAATGAACGTCGTAACTAATTTATTAGATGTCACGTTTTTGAAGTTACGTCAAATTTTGATTTCATGTTAATGTCAGATGGTTCAAGAAGCCGCATACGTTAAGTTACTAAAACGGCTGGTACCTCTAAATAGGTATTAATTTTACTATAGATTGATTATCGCGAGCAAAGCGAGCGCGCCGCTTCGACGTTTCGCAATTCGCGCGCGAATTGCGAAACGTCGATCCGGCGCGCCTTTTTCACAGTATGTTGATAGCTGTTCATTCAATTTTTTCATAACTGATTTCAGTTAAACGGAAGTTGAGATAAATTTCTAATTCAGAGATAAGATTGGATTTCCGTTTGAAATAATGAAGTAGATTGACTATCGCGAGCGAAGCGAGCGCGCCGGATCGACGTTTCGCAATTCGCGCGCGCGAATTGCGAAACGTCGATCCGGCGCGCCTTTTTCACAGTATGTTGATAGCTGTTCATTCAACTTTTTCATAACTGATTTCAGTTAAACTGAAGTTGAGATAAATTTCTAATTCAGAGATAAGATTGGATTTCCGTTTGAAATAATGGAGTAGATTGATTATCGCGAGTGAAGCGAGCGCGCCGGATCGACGTTTCGCAATTCGCGCGCGCGAATTGCGAAACGTCGATCCGGCGCGCCTTTTTCACAGTATGTTGATAGCTGTTCATTCAATTTTTTCATAACTGATTTCAGTTAAACGGAAGTTGAGATAAATTTCTAATTCAGAGATAAGATTGGATTTCCGTTTGAAATAATGAAGTAGATTGATTATCGCGAGTGAAGCGAGCGCGCCGGATCGACGTTTCGCAATTCGCGCGCGCGAATTGCGAAACGTCGATCCGGCGCGCCTTTTTCACAGTATGTTGATAGCTGTTCATTTAATTTTTCCATAACTGATTTCAGTTAAACGGAAGTTGAGCCAAATACAGCGCCAGCTATCGGAAAAATAGGTGTATGTTCATGATGTTCATCTTGTTTATATCTTTTATGTCACAATCATGAAATCGAAAATATTCAGCAACTAATTCAAGTGGCTAAATATCTCTAATGGCTGAATATGCTATTAGGTACAAGTTGTACGACTAAGAAGAAACAGACCAAAACTTATATGTCAGTCATGTTACATGAAAATGTCAAAATATATAATAATTGTGGAATTGAAAAAAGAATTTACAAGAAATGAATGTCAATATCAGTGTTTATTAAATGTGTGTGTGAGAGGAATATCTTAAAAAGTAATTATAGTGTATTTAATATTGTGGACAAGTTTAATGCATCATTTTAAAACAGTTATAATATGACATTAAAACCAGTGCAGTGCTGATCTGACCTCATCTTCAAAAATTCATAACTCGTTTTTGGTAAAAGAGCGCCGATTTCTTTTTTCATTTTCGTGTTCAGCGACCTCGAATTAATTAAAAAAAAAATATTTCATCAAAATCCGCGTTGGTTCACTAAACTAGACTTTTACCAAGAAAAGTATCCTTTAATGTGGATTCCGAATTAATAGTTTCAACAAGAATAACTAAACTAACTATAACTATATCATAACTCCCAACGAACATAACGTGGACTCTAACATCGAATGTTCTGGAAAAATGTCCGTCAGCTGTCAACTGTCAACAGTCGACCACAGACAAACACCGGAGAAGCAGCACTCACAAGAGCACTCTTAATATTGTAACCTAACAGTTCGGCCAACCTGACATAATGATCGACTCGATCATTATAAGATAAACAGTAACACTTCAACATAACTGGTTACTAATCCTAAAATTCATAAGGCCGTAAACTCGTATTAAATCGTAAGTGAACATAAATAAACATAATCTAGTTAACATAATTTTTCATAAGTAATTCAAGTTTTTCGTAACAACTTTCATAAGTAATAAAATGATTTTTCATGTGTTTGACAACCTCCTAGGTAGTCACGGAACGACAAGGAAACAATTTGGAAAACTTTGTGGAGGCATCAATAACTGCAAGTATGTAACGATCACCATTTTTGCATTTGTCAAGTGGACCATAATGGTCTATAGTCCATATGAATAGTCTCAAAAGGCACTTTACCTTTAGCAATACTGTGCAAATTACCCTCAATTTTCCCATAATTTGGTAAAAAGTGAAGGCATTTGAGACACTTTGAAATATATTTCTTGACAGAATCATGCAACTCTTTCATAGACTATAAAAATCCCCCACTTTACTGGTTTCAAGAATGTAGAAACTCCTCTCTCATATAAGCCAAATTGATTAAGATCATAAACGACCATATTAATGAATATATCCAAATCGGTACCAACGTTTTGAAAAACTGTGACGGAGTGGAATGTGCGTTTATTAAGCAAAAGAACAAATGTCTCTTTAAACTCCCTTATTTTATCGTTTTCCTGAGTTATATGGCATTTATCGTGCTATAAAACACATTAATGATACCAACTTGAATAAAACTCTTATTATTACCGATTCACTAAGCTCTCTATTTAATGCCGGCATCCAAATCACAAGATGGAAAAACTAATTAAACTTTTACGAGCTAAAAATACATTGAGAACAATAGTTTTCATGGATACCTTCCCACATAGGTATTTATGAAAAAGATGAAGCTAATCAAAGTGCGCTAACAGCAGTTTGTAATGGAAGTGCTAAATCGGTTTTAAAATGCTTAACCAGCGATCTAAAACCCTTTTTTGGAAGAGAAGTGATTGATACGTTGCAGCGTGAGTGAATTAACCAAAATTAGGTCAAATTAGAAAAAATGTGGTTGTTTGCCTTCTTTGACAGTGAATCGTTTCAGACCAATAATTATACTTTCTTGATTACGATTGGATTTCATTTTTAAGCTTAGCTAGATTAAGCACTGTCATATATACAGCGCTGCTGATAAGTCTCGCACCAAGGGATTATCTTTGAAACGGACGAAGGGAAAATCTTTGATACGGATAAAGGGAAAGTTATGAAATTCTAGGACGATGAATGAGACTTTATTCTGCATATTTAAAGGCAAATGTCAAATGTTTTTGACGTCAGCGTTTAGCGTACGGACGTAATTTTGACTTTTTTAGAATGGCATCCTAGGTTCAGTGACGTATCACAAAGAAGCTTATTTTTTCCTGTCTCCAAAAATAATAGAAATGTATCACTTTACTCGAAATTTATAATACAAATTTAACCCTTTCACTCCCCTTTAGCGTTGTTCAAAAATTCTAATTGTTATCAAGCGAGATATAGGGACTATATAGATAATATTTTTGCAATTAAAGAAAAAAACTTACCCCCACTTTTCTATACAGGATGTTCATCATGATGTACAAACTCAGTACGTGGAAGTAAAAATACGTATAGGTATTTATTTTTTCTAGTAAGAAAAAATGCTAAACTACACATATATTTTGTAAAAAACTGCATCTACTTTGCATGAAATAAAGAAAAACAATTCCTCCCTTTCAATATGCAAAGGTGTACCTCTCATTTGGCACACATCATGTGATCTATTTTTGCCACTTTCATTTTTGCACCTAGAAGCTTCCCTTTTTCATCATAAAGAGGCAGATGGTTGTACCCATCATATTTTAGATCTTTCAGGGGTCTTACTTCAGTCTTCTTTTTCGATGGACCTGGCTCCTCAGCAGTTACGAATGGTCTCCCTCTTTTAGGAGCAAAAAATCCAATTTATCCACGCCTCCCAGGTTACTATTATATTTTCTTATCGCTTCAGGCCTAGGTATCCGTATGTATTCCTCTCGTGTTTTATCCCATCTTCGACAGGAATCAGGCTCGCCAATTCCAACGAAGTTAGAGGCTGTCAACACAGTTTTGTTATCATACCATTTGGTTATGACTATCCCATCTTTGCTGATTGAAACATCGGAAGAGCCACGTCCATTATTTTTCATTTCTTTATTACTGGGTAACCTGGGATTGGCAAAACGATTTACTCTTATGGTTCCTACAGAATATATGCACTTGGACTCGTGATATTGGAATAGATTGTAGGTGCTGAAGTAGTTATCAAAAAATAAATCGTGATTTTTTTCTGATTTCCTTTCGCTAAGCTGCATTACTGTAGCGGCTGCTGATCCCTAGTTCAGGTAAATAGGGTTTAGTGGTGTTGTTGAGCCTTGATAAATTATGAAGTCATAGACCATCCCACTTTGGCCAGCCAAGACATACATTTTTATACCCCATTTTGAGGGTTTGTTTTTTACTTATTGCTTGATGTTTATCTTCCCCTTTGTAACGCGCTTACCTTCTTACACGTGGCTCCTGCCACAAGAACACGTCACTATGGACACCCTTGATGCAAAATTCGGGTTTTAAATCTCGGGCGCCAGATTATTAACGTGGTTTGCTCCACCCTTAGCGTCAAAAGTTCCAGATAGCCTCAGATGGAGGTTACGGAAAATTCCAGGGGTCTTGTTGAATTAACTTTATTTACCTAATTATAATCAAATATGGATCCTCCAATTTATAAATTACGGGTAATGAAGGAAACAGGGGTTTAGCAGAATTGTATACTACCTACGGTTTAGTGTATACCTACGATCACACAATAAGTCGGTATATCACAAAATAATCAAAAAGAAACTTTTAGTGTATTAATACTCTGTGGTCTATTTTACGAATAATTCTTTAGTGACAAACAAATTAACAGGGAAAAGAAAATAAGCTATCTTTACCATATACTTGGTACTTTGACGGACATAACGGTCAGGTTATCAAATACGGTTCAAATCTACCGGATTTAACGGGGTCCCTAATGCACGATTTAGATCTGCCGGGTAATCAGACAAATTGTGGCTAAGCCTCTTCCAAGTCTGATTAACCCTTGAATCCAAATGAAACCGGCAACTATTATTCCGACAATAAGAAAAAAACAAAATATAAATAATGATTCTACGAAACGGGAAAAGAACGATTTAGATCTGCCGGGAAATCAAACAAATTGTGGCTAAGCCTCTTCCAAGTCTGATTAACCCTTGAATCTAAAGGAAACCGGTAACTATTATTCCGAAAAAAAATAAAATTCAAGAACGAATTAGATCTGCCGGGAAATCAAACAAATTGTTGTACCTATACTGAACGGCTTCGGCTTTAATTAAAATGGTGTATATACCGGGCGTCCCTTCAGTTGAAAAATTTAAATATCGGAAATGAATGAATTGTGTATAGTAGAATTTGGATTTGCGTACCTCGGACTTATACTAAAATATACAACGGTAATAACGATAAAAAATCAATGCGGTAGTAGAAAGGGTTGTAAAGTAACGAGTTATATACACCCTAGTGGTAAAATAAAATATATTACGGAAAAAATAAAAATTAAACTTAAAAATAACTCGTTACTCCTTAAAGGGCACTATCTGTTCTTCGACGGACAAGTTTGTTTCTAGTGGTAATTGCAGGTAATTTTTTCTGACTTAGTCGTACAAGCATCTGACTTTCCACAATCTGTAACAAAATAACAATAGAGTAAAAAGAGAAGACTCATTTAGTAAAATTTATTCTATACCTGTCTTTATTGTTTCCTTCCCGACCGGTAATATCAACTAAATGTATTGCCTGGCGTAACTTGTAGAATCTTGCTTGACTTATAGCATCTTTGACTAATCCTATTCCCATACTACGGTGCCAATACATACAAACGCGAGGAAATTGAAGATTCCCCATTAGAATAAGGATACCAATAAAACTTTTTATTCCATCTAAATTTGTTGGTACAAATCTAGTCATATTTGTTTGCGTTGCATATAAATTCGTCATATCGGCCATTTGTTGTAGTAAGCTATCAGGAATATATTTGGTAAATAATTGGATTGGCGACGGTAAATCTGTTGTTTTTATTAATGGGAGGATTTAATGCCACCGACTATTTCTGGTTTTGTACTGCATATTTTCTCCCTTTATCCACTTTATATTTGATTTTTTGGTAAAACCATGAGTTTGCCTAAATTCTTCTACATCCTGTGCAAACTTCATTTTAGCAGCCTCATCATTTCCCTCATTTACAATTTCTTGTTGTTCAGTAATCATAATTCCTCATCTTCAATGTTGACATCTTCAATTTGATCTCCATCCTTATTATTTGCATCTACTATATCATCTAAAAAGACGTCATTCGGTTGCTCCCCATACTTTTCGTCCCAATCGACATCATCATCCGAGAGAAATTCCACATCCAAAACAGCATCATTTTCTAGATAATACAGCAGTTCGTCTTCATTTTAAAAAAATATAACAATAACAATAAGAATAAGTGGTAACCTAAAAATAAATAAATTTACAATTTTTACAGTTTTTTTTATTTAAAGCAAAATTCGGTATTTTAGGTCGGCGAACTGTGTTTGTACATCCGTGTGTACACTAAAAATCAAACTTCATTTGTGAATCTCATGACAAGTAAACCCTTATAAATTATTATGGAGATCTAAGATAGTTATATTTTCCTACTCTTATACTATAAGTTGTTAATTAAATGCCAATTTTCAGTTTCATAACGATACTCATTATAACACTGGTTTCCATTATGAAACTGAAAAATTGACCAATATAAATCGAGATTTTTAAAAAACCAAGTAGGCAGACCCAATATTTTCTGTAGAATGTTTTACAGATTCTCAGAGATTCGTGTTTCAATAACCATTACAAGAGAGTTGCAATTTTATTTGAATTCAACAACATTGCTTTTTTTTAATTTTCCAATACTTTTTTATTCAAACAATAAGAAAGAAAATATGAAAGAATAATAAGTTCTCCAACTCAATTTTTATTCTTACAAAATAACGACTATAATAACTATGAACGTAATTTAACTATTAACAATAAACATAAGCGAATTCATATGTAACATTAAACAAGATAAATTATAAATTACATTTTAATCAATTTTGTTATTTTGTAGGAATAAACATTAAGTTGATGAACTTATTTTTCTTTCATATTTTATTTCTTATTGAAAAATTTAAAAGAAAGCAATGTTGTTGAATTCAAATTCAATTTAAAATTTCTTGTTCGTAGAAAAAATAGTGTATGTAACTCTCATGTAATGGTTATTAATACTTGATCTTTGCATAATATACTATTTCTTACTACAAAAAGTCTAAAAACCACTAATATTTAATGATTTTCCAGTTATTCCAACAGTTGTAGGATAACCTCAAAACCACATGCGTTACTCACACCGCACTGCTAATATGAAACTATTTGCGCAGGACCGGCATAAATTATTGCGCTCTGTTTACCCACTCAAGCACATGCTAAGAGGCGTACATTAAGATGTCCAGTGTGGCCCATTAGGCGAGGTAACCGGCTGTATCTCGGAAAGTATTTGCTCCAGGTTGTGGGGAAAACATTGATAGTAAGAGTGGCCAAGAGAAATTGCTATGCTCTGCTATGTTCAAATCTAAAATTATTATTATCTCAGAAAATCGCAGGATGAGCTATAACTTTGATATCACCATTATTTGAAAGATACAGACATTTCTTTGTATCTGTCATAATAAGCGAGAAGGGCGACCATCTATTTTTCAGTGTTTAAATTTTAATATTTCGTTAACTATTCAACCTATCCGACTGTTTCTGGACTCATATGAAAGAGAATTTTGAAGACCGTTCATATACCTTATCGATTACTTTAAAACAGATAAACTAGAGGTCGCTTTATGCAGCGATTACTCATTTTTACGATTTTATTAAAAAAATTAAATGAAACGTTACTATTTTAGTAACATATTCTCAAACAGTTTCAAATTTTTCTATATTTTAGTTTAGTTATATTGATATCTCTATTCGTTTTTGACTTATCGTAAAAAATGTCAAAAACTAACATGTAAAAGTTCAAAATTAGCAAATTAGCTAACCATAAGTAGGCTTTGGCTTTGGCAATACATTTTTGGAGTTCTTTCGTAATGAGTTACCAGTTTTGTTAGAAGATGTGCCCCTTGAAACCAGGGGAAATATGTTTGTTTAGCTTGATGGCTGCCCAGCACATTTTTCAGTTATTGTTAGGCAACACTTGAATGAAACATATCCAGACAGATGGATAGGATGAGGAAGCCTTTTTCCCTGACCAGCAAGGCCACTGGCTGCGAATGGCATTTCTAATTATTTCTTAAATATCTGCTCTTGTCGAAGGTCCCGTTTGAAAGACAAGATCTTTTACTCGTCCCCACAAATAAAAGTCTATAGTTTGTGGATAAAAATTATGATTTGCAACATATTATGGAATGAGTTTTGATGTACAAAAATAGTGAAAGGGTTTTAACAAGAATATGAAAATTGTAATTTTGAACAAAACTGGACACTACAGAAATTCATGGAAATTCATGAAACTCACTTAAGTTGCAAATAATTCATCACAATAAGTGCTCAAAATGCTGGCCAATTGTTTGTTGACAATGATACAATCTCTCTTCGAAGAGTGGAGTGATTTCCTACATTTCAAGACGTATGCGATCCTTCAAATCGTTCAAGTTAGTTGGTCTGTTAACATAAACGCGGTCTTTCAGGTAGCCCCGGAGAAAAAATGAAGGTGTCAAGTCGGAGAATCTTGCAGGCCACTCAATTGCACCTATCTGACCAATCCATCTCTGAGAGAAAATTGAATTTAAATATCACGTAACATCTCTTTGATGATGTGGAAGTGCGCCATCTTGTTGAAAGTATACGTGCTCACTAGAAATAAACGATGTATTTCTGATATAATTCCATTTTGGAGTAAATCACCAAACTCTCCCACACATTAACTTTTTGTGGACGCTGTGTACAAACATCCTCAAAACCAGTGCGGATTACAATTTGAACAGTACTGGCAATTATGTTTGTTAACAGATCCGTTCAAGCAAAATGTGGCTTCATCACTGAATAGAAAAAAATCTAAGAAATTCTTTTTCATCCTAATTTTCTCTGTAACTGTTTCACAAAATTATAATCGTCTATCAAAATCATTCTCAGCCAATTCTTGGAGATTTTGAAATTTATACTGATAAAATTTATTTTTATGCAGGAATAGTTTGTATAGACTGTCTACAAATACCATGATTTATTTCCAATACACTTGTAGATGTTTTAGGGTTTTCTTGAACATCTAATAGAGGATCTAAAGTTGTATCTTCATTAGTTGCACTGTTCGGTCCACCAGACCTGGAGGCAGCTATTAATTCAATTTTCCACGATTCATTAATTTGTTGCTCTTTGCTTGTATTTGATAATTGTTGGTGGTACTTGATGTAGAAGGCTAAAACAGCGTTTTCGACTCCATTTCCTCTTTATAAATTTCCAGGTTTGGAAATATAGATGTTTTGTATGTTTAACGACCTACTGAGAACAGGAACAGCAACGATAGCGGTGAAAATAACAAAACAAGAAGACGACGAGCTACAAAAAAAGCGGATATTACTAGGACAGCGAGTTCGAATGATTAATGGATAAATATGAAGACCAAGGAAAGGAAATCGAAGAAATGGAGGAACAATGCAAGGAAAAGGTAAAACAAGCAAAGCTCGCACAAACAGTGCTTGGAACATAGAAAAATAATTCACCCCGAGAGAATTGTGCTAAAAGTGGACAAACAGGAAAGGGAAATTTAAAAAATTGAAGCCGCAAAGAAAGGACCGAGGAAAGCGATGGAAAACATGGCACAGGCAATTGAAAATATGCAAGAGGAGACGAGAAGCGGAATCCGGTCAGAGAACGTCCGAAGAAAGGCGCAGAGAATAGGATCCCCCGAGACGAAGACGACAAGGAGATGGACTTCAGGGAAGTGACAT